>CM041637.1:35296625-35439691 GCA_023333625.1 Bothriochloa decipiens
ACCAAGTTGTTTGAAATGAATGATGTAAGAATCTGTTTGAAATTCCTGTTGTCTTGAATTATGTAATATGCCCCTTAATGCCTGTGTATTTGTATTGCAACTTGCATTGCTACTTAGGTCAAATTGCATTTTACGGAGGAGGCTTTACGGCTTATTGCCAAAAGAGCAATAGCGAAGAATACTGGGGCTCGTGGTTTAAGGTCCATACTAGAAAGTATATTGACAGAAGCTATGTATGAGGTATACACTCTTCTCCCACCCATACCATTGTCAAATTCATTAATTGGGTTAGGAAAACTGTTTACTAGGAGATTTGTTGCAGCACATTGGCAAACATGCAGTACGTGTGATAAGTAGTAATAATTTTGTTCTTACTTTTTTTTGAAGCTTCTGTCTCTGAGATTGTACTATAAAAAATGTACTATAAAAAAGGGGCAAAAAAACTTACATCCATATCCATTTGTGCCAAGAACAAGCCACGGGAGAGAAATAAGTTGGCACCGGTGCTAAGAAATGGGAGTGACTTAAGTATGGATGCTAATGCTAGATTGCATACAGGGGTGACGCTAGGTTCAACTTGCCTGGTGCCTAGGCACCTGGATAAAAGAATGTTTTACCACTAAATAGCTTCATTTTTACGATATATTTCAAGAGAGTTATATATGATATATGAGCTGTGCACCAGGGTCATTTCGTGATCAGCTTCGCCACTGATTGCATGCTATCAATGCTAAGGTTTGCTATTGGTGCTAAGGCTACTTTTTCTAACAAAACTAAACATTCTAAATCACCTCAGCAGCAATCAAGTGCTGCTAAAGTAATAATGTAGGGTAACTAAGGGAGAGACGATGCTTGATAACTACCTTTTGCTCCTAAATCAAGAGGCAAGTGGAAGTGTGCATGGCCTCCTAGTGGGTTTGGTGACCTGATGACAAGTAATTTAGGAACTAACCATGTGAATGAAATCTTATGAACAACATAATAGAGCAAATGGTTGGCTATCGATGCTCAACGATTCCTCAAAATAAAAAGGATGACATGGAACTCAATGATGTGTTTATTTGTTCTATATTTTGAATTTGTGCTTAGGAAATGCCATACTATAAAGAGGGATGTGATTCTAAACGACTTAGGGTAGAAATGAGAGATACAAAGAGCAGAACACATGCATTTTGGTCAATGTTTTGCTAGGTTTTGGAAGTTTGACGAATATGGTGGGGAGAATAATATCTATCTCCAACTTGTCTAACGGCCAACCACTCCATTATTGCAACCTACCTTGTGATAAACCCCTCTTGAGCATTCATAGCACTCTTCTAACCACTCATCTTTGATTCTTTGGTGGGATTTGGTGGAAGATTGAGAAAGAGAATTGAAAGTGGTAGAGAAACTCAAACCCATCATTTGGGCACTCGTTTCTTTGCCCTGGCAACTAAAATCGTTCTTGGGATGTCTCTTCATGTTTCTTGAGGCTAAATATTTTTAGGTCTGGAATGCCCTAGTGTCTATTCAAGTATGAACTGAACCGAAGGATTTGGATCCAAGTTACAGCAATCCAATTAGTCCTAGGCCTTCGCAGTGAACCAAAAAACATGAAATTAGCACCACACTTTTTTATTGTTAAAGGAAAATTGATGTCTTGCCTTGAATTATATTGTTGGTGGATGATTAGTATCATTGTGATGACCAGTTACCTTAGAATGCATTTTTTCACAATATTCCATGAGTCATTTTTCCACTGTCCTGAATTAAAATTTTCTAACAGATTCCAGAGACACGAACTGGAAAAGATAAAATAGATGCTGTGGTGGTTGACGAGGAGTCTGTTGGATCTGCAAATCAGCATGGAATTGGAGCTAAGATTCTTTGCGGAGAAAGTGCTTTGGATCTCTATCTGGCCAAGCACAATAATAAAGAATCAACGGTACATATCATTTTCATCGTAATTTTCACATAAATAAAATATTCAGGTTCTGGGACGTTGGTTTGCTGTTCTTATGCGGTTTGTTATTTTTGCAGGGTCAACACCAAGCGAGATCGAACGGGGAATCTGAGATCGATACAGAAGCCCCCTCTAGAGTGGCCAGCATGTAGAGGGTTCCTGACAACAATAATTATGTATATAAATAACCTGTTGTCGGCCTTGTAACTGTAGCCAATTCAAATGTAAAGTCGGGCCATATAAATTCATCATAGGCCGGCGCTGGGGTTGTAATTTGTTATGTTGAATTTTGGGAAACTTAAGCTTGATCTTGCAGAATTTACGTTCAAGAAAAGTAAAGGGGGGCAGGGTTGTGAAAATCAGGTAGCCTCGGTAACCAACTAACCATCTGTCTCTGATCTCCATTTCATCTTTCACACGATGGATTGTCACGCTCTGTGGCCGTCGCTCGTCGTCGGCTGAGACGTGAGCACGCGAAAGTGGCAAACAAGAATTACGATGATAGCGTTGGCTGGGCAAATCCCCATGCCTTGGCCGAAGTTCTTTGCTGAATGAATGCTGAATGTCTAAAACGATACAGGACGCGACTTCATAGCCTCAACCCGATGCTGACCTGTAGGGCCCACATGGCAGTCTAATACATGAAAACGTAAATGCAGTATTGAATACAGAATACGCCTTCACTACTACTTCATGTTGTAGTGCTGTTGCTGACCGTCCCTCCCCCCCCCCCCCCCCTTTTTAGACCTAGCTTGTCTCCAAGCTGGTGCATCTAGGAAACACAGCTTGACCATATGATAATCTTTCCATGTTGCTGAAGTAATAGGCAGACTCGACCACTTAATTTTGACTTGAGAAATAGCTGAATTGCCCTTCTTGACCAGCCGGCGCTCCAGGATAGTTTTCGGGACGGTCGTTGCAGCTTCCAGATCAGTAGTTGTAGGCAATTGATCAAAGATAGGTGAGTAATCTAGAACAAAAGGTTTGAGCTGTGAAATATGAAAAACAGGATGAATCTGAGATCCCTGTGGTAGTTCAAGTTTGTAGGCCACTGCTCCAATCTTCTTCAGTATCTTGTAAGGGCCATAATACTTGTAGGAGAGTTTGGGGTAAGGTCTGCTGGCCACTGAAGATTGAGTATAAGGTTGGAGCTTCAGTAAGACTTGATCACCGATGTTGAATTCAAAAGCTCTTCTTTTTCTGTCAGCTAGAAGCTTCATTCTGTTCTGGGCCCTTGCCAAATGCTCTTTGAGAGATTGAAGTTGTAACTCTCTATTCTCCACCATTTCTGTGACATCAGTAGGAATGTGAGCTGGTATTATAGGCACTTGGATCAGATTGTGGTCCTGTCCATAGAGGGCTTTGAATGGTGAACACCCCAATGCAGTGTGGTAGGACGTGTTGTACCACATTTCTGCTAAATGGAGCCAGGATTTCCATGTTTGTGGAGCATCATGCACAGCACACCTGAGATACATCTCCAGACACTGATTCACCCTCTCCGTTTAGCCATCAGACTAAGGGTGGTAAGCTGTTGAGAAATTGAGTTCCACTTTATATAGCTCAAAGAATGTTTTCCAAAACTTGCTGAGAAACACTGGATCTCTATCAGATACAATTGAATGAGGGATGCCATGATTTTTAACCACATTTTCCATGAATGCTTGTGCCACTGTTTGAGCTGTGTATGGATGCTTCAATGGTATGAAATGGGTATAATTTGTGAGTCTATCCACTACTACCAGAATGACATTGAAGCCATGTGACCTTGGGAGTCCCTCAATGAAGTCCATAGTGAGGTGTTGCCATATGCCAATGGGTATGGGTAGGGGCTGGAGTAATCCCATGGGCTGTTGATTACTATGCTTGGCCTGTTGACAAATAGGACATTGTTTCACAAAATTTTCCACATCTTGTTTCAATCCTTTCCGATTGAAGTGCTTCTTGATCTAAAAGTATGTGGCAGAGATTCCAAAATGGCCACCTAGAGGACTTGAGTGGAATGCAGCAATCAGCTTTGTTTGCAATGCAGAGTTGCTGCCAATCTAGACTTTGTCCTGTTTTCTGATAAGGTCATCTGTAAGGCTGAAACCATTTTCATCAGGACTGGCCAGAGATAGTTTCTGGAGTAGCTGTTGGGCTTGACTGTCAGTAGCATATGAATTTAGCACTTCTTGAATCCATGCTGGCTTAACAGAGGACACTGCTTGCACAGCCATCAAATGAGCAACTCTGGCATCAGCAGAAGCATTTTCTTTCCCTTTTCTATAAATAATCTTGAACTTCAGCCCCATCAATCTAGTCATTGCTTTGTGCTGCAATTCTGAGTGTAAATTCTGCTCAGTCAGATAAGCTAGGGACGGTGGTCAGTCAGGATGATGAATTCATTCCTCTAGAGATAATGCCTCCATCTTTCTACAGCCATGATGAGGGCAAGAAACTCTTTTCATCGATTGACAGTGATTTTTGTCTTTCTCCTAGTGCTTTGCTGAGAAATGCCACTGGTTTTCCTTGTTGCATGAGTACTGCCCCTATGCCATTGTTACAAGCATCAGTTTCTATGGTGAATGTTTCTTAGAAATTTGGGAGGGCCAGGACAGGGGTGTGAGTCATAGATGTCTTGAGGTTGTCAAAGGCCTCTTGAGCCTGATGAGACCATTGAAACTCCTTGTGTTTCAGCAATGATGTCAGGGGCTCGAAAATTAAGCCATAGTTCCTGACAAACCTCCTGCAGTATCCAGTGAGACCAAGAAAGGCTCTCAACTCAGTGAATGTAGTTGGAGTAGGCCAGTTTAGCATAGCTTCTATTTTGGTGGAGTCAGTGCTAACTCCCTTGCCAGATATGATATGTCCCAGGTATTCCAAACTGGTTTGGGCAAAGGAACACTTGCTTTTCTTAAGTTTAAGCTTGTGTTCTCTGAGAAGGTCCTGTACTTGTTGCAAATGGACCACATGTTCATCTAGTGAAGCACTATAGATAAGGATGTCATCAAGGAACATTATAACTGAATGCCTTAGGAATGGTTGTAAGATATGATTCATAAGGCATTGGAAGGTAGCTGGGGCATTAGTCAAACCAAATGGCATTACTTTGAACTGATAATGGCCATGATGTATTTTGAAAGCTGTCTTGTGTTCATCATCAGGATGCATTCTCACTTGGTGATACCCAGATCTCATATCTAATTTTGTGAACCATTTTGCTCTAGCCAATTCATCCAGTATTTCCTCAATTACCAGCATAGGAAATCTTTTCTTGATTGTGAGGTCATTGAGTTTCCTGTAATCCATACACATCCTCCAAGAACCATCTTTCTTTTTGACTAGGAGAACTGGTGATGCAAAAGGGCTTTGGCTATGACTAATGAGGCCATTCTAGAGCAGTTCTTGGACTTGTCTTTCTATTTCGGATTTGTGGAGAGAAGAATAATGATAAGGTCTGGAGTTGATGGGTACTGCTCCTATAGTGAGGGGTATAGTGTGATCTAAGACTCTTTGAGGTGGTAGTGTCTAGGGATCAAGGAAAATATCTGCATAAGGTAACAATAGATCCTTGATGGGTTTGGGTGGGGTAGAGGATGCACTATCCTTTTGAGTCTGTTTATCTACCAACACATATGCCCATATGTCATTTCCTTTAGCTGCCTTATAGACCTTGGTAGCTGATATAGAGTGGAGTTGGCTGCCTGACTCCTGAAAGCCTTTCAACTTCACTTGTTTCCTTTGTTCTAGAGACTCCAATGTTTTAAGGACCCAATCACATTGCATTGGATTATGAGCCATCAGCCAATCATAACCCAAGATTGCATCATATGGATGCATGTCCAGCACAATCATATCAGAAGTGAGAGTATGCCCTTGACAATACCACTATAGTTTAGGGATTCTTCTATTTTCTTTAATACAAGAGTTTGGCCAATTGGACTTCTCAGTTTCCATTGGTGTAGTTTTCAACTTGGCCAATTCCACAAAATTTGAACTAATAAAGCTATGGGAGCTGCCACTGTCCAGTAGAACTAGCATTATCTTGTCATGTACTCTTGCCTTGAGTCTCATACACTTGGGATTATCTTTACTTGTCAGGGCATTGATGGATAACTGCATAAAATCCTCATTGAGTACATCCTCAGCAGCCAAATTATTGAGAACTTCATCTGATAGTTCTCTGTCTAGGTCATTAATAGCCAGGGCATTCACCTATGGTTTGTTTCTCTTAGCACAAATTTCATTGTGACCTGGAACAAACTTTTCTCCACAACTATAACATAGACCATTGGCCCTTCTATAGTCCCTCAACTGTCTATCCCTCTAGTTGATGGTTGGTTGTTAACTAGGTTTGGCTTCATTTTTCTGGTTGTTGTACTGCCTTTGCTGATAAGGTCCTTTGAATGGTTTGACCTTACTCCTTTCAATGACCTTCTGCTTTGTTTTGGCTAAAGCGGCAGCCTTGAGCACTATTGTTGGCATGTGAGATTCTACCACTCCTCTAATCTCATCTTTGAGCCCTCTCATTTATTGTTGGGTAAACCAAACATCATCATAATGAGCATTTTGCATTGTCACTGTATACTACAGTGCTTGAAACTGAGTTGTGTACTCCTCCACAATAGAAGTCTGTTTGAGTTCTAACATATCATTGAGAGAGTTCCTATGATCATCTGAGCTAAACTCTTGCTCAATCACATGCTCTTTTGCTTGAAAGCTTGTAGCCACTTCCTAGCATTGCCCTTCAAATGAAGTCTAGCAGCTGTTATCGACATTCCCTCTGGGATCTTCTACAGAGCAAAATAGTCCCTACAGTTGTCAAGCCCCACTTTTGGGTCATCACCATAAAAGTCAGGAAACTCCATCTTTGAAACTGCATGTTTTGGCAAGTGGGTTAGGCCTGTAGATTCTTCATCTCTCCTAGAGAGTATTGGTACTTGTCCTTTGTCCCTTGGTTGCTTGGACTGTTGGGCCGTGTAGGCAAAGTCAGTTCTGATAGCCCTAGAGGTCTTAGGTCTATCTGCTTTGTAGCCATCAGCGAAGATGTTGTGAAAAGGCTCTTAATCAGGAAATAGCATATTCTCAAACTCTTCAGCATCAAAGGTTGGGTCTTGGTCAAATCTTGGTTTGTCATCAGTTGTAATTGCCTTCTCCATCTGTTGCCTTGTAATCTTGGAGATAGCGGATCCATTGGCCTGGACTTGTTTTGCAATGATATGTTGTTCTTCAGTATACGCATCCATTGTTGCAGCTCGAAGATCAACTGAGCCTTCATCTCCTTCTGAGTTTTATGCATATCATCAATCTATGAGAACATGAGATCTAGGTTCTTCTGCAAAGTTTCCCAGTGCGAACTCTTCTCCTCTGAACGCCTCATCATCTCGCCCAAGATGAGGCCTGTCTGAGGTGATGGAGACAACGCCCTTCGTCGTCGTGGAGCCAGAGGTGCTAGCAGAAGGTTCAGCTTGCACCTCCCCTGTCGCACTGCGTAGCACAATCACCGCCGCCTGGGAGTGATACGGAACGCCGGAATTTTACGCATGAACACTGCCCTGCAACTCTTGTTCTAGGACACTCCCCTGCCGAACGCCGCCGCAACAAATTGAACACTAGAAGTTCCGAAATTTTACACAGGAACACTGCCCTGCAACCCTTCCTACCTTGTTCAACTCGTGCTAGTGAAAGAGTGGAGCTTGATGAACCGGACGTGATGGTAGTCACAAAAATCGGGGCACTGGCTTTCCGTCGAACACCTAGGATGCGCCCTGAAGACGCCGTGCGTGGTGTTGACGAAGTAGCGAGCACCTTTGTGCGATGCGGTCGTGAGGATTCGCACCAAACTGGGGTGGAGGAGGTGGTGGTGGTGGCCGCGGTGGATGGCTCTGTGACGCCTATAATTGGAGGTGGATCGGAGCCGCCGAGCTCTTCCTCGCCTCCCCCCGCCGAAAATCGGTAGGCTCTTGATACCAACTGTCACGCCCCATGGCCGTCGCTCGTCATCGGCGAGATGTGAGCACGCGAAAGTGGTAAACAAGAATTACGACGACGGCGTTGGGTGGGCAAACCCCCAAGCCTTGGCCGAAGTTCTTTGCTGAATGAATACTGAATGTCTAAAACGATACAGGACACGGCTTCATAGCCTCAACCCGACGCTGACCCGTAGGGCCCACATGGCAGTCTAATACATGAAAACGTAAATGCGGTATTGAATATAGAATACGCCTTCACTACTCCTTCACGCCGTAGTGCTGCTGCTGACATGGATAGCTAAGTTGCTCCGAGTTTTTAAGTCTGCCACAACAGTTTGTTTCCATATAGTTGTCAGTATGCGAACTGGTTGAACATACTCGTTGCGAACGATCTTGAACGAATGTCCTGGATCCAGTTTTGTCATATATTAGAAGACAACAAAAATTAAATGGAGTTAACAAATAGGGTGATAAAAAATCAAATGCATATGAGAGAAAAATCAACTAGGGTGCTAATAATAGAGGTTACGGAGGCGAAGGTGAATAAGAGATTGCCCAAAGTTAAGATTAACTTGACTACTTATTTTCCGAAGGGAAAAAGTCTACATGACCCCCCAACTATGGAACCGGTAGTTTTACCCCCCTGAACTTTTCAAAACCGTACAAATCACCCCCAGAGCAATTTTGGATGTCGGTTTTACTACAGTAACTATGGTTTTGCTACATTAACAGTGAATCACAGAAAAATCATAAAATAGAAAACCTAATTTATTGGACTCCACATGAGTAGATCTATATAATGAATATATAATATAGTATGCTTCAGTATAAATTTTTTTGTAGCTTTAAATTAGTTAGAAAATCAAATTTTATCAGTAATTAATTAGAATAATTCATAGCTGCAATTTCTATTGTACAATTATGATGAAATTTTTATGGTGAGGTTATTATTATATGCTTAAACTATAGTAAAAATGTCAAACTCATTCGATCATATATAACTTAGTTATAGATTTATTTGGGTTTATGCTTAGGCTTATGTTTGTTAAATATAAATAAATCTATAATAAGTTATACATGATCCAATGAGTATGAAATTTTTATTATAGTTCAAGCATACAATAATTAGTACACTATAAAAATTTTACCCTAATTGGACCATAGAAGCTGTAGCTATGAATAATTCTAATTAATTACAGATAAAATTTTATTTTTAACTAATTTAAAGCTGCATAAAAAATTTATACTAAAATATACCATATTATATATTCATTATGTAGATCTACTCATGTGGAGTCCAACAAAATTAAATTTTATATTTTATAATTTTTTTATAATTTATTATGATTTCTTAAAGATTCAGCTAAAATAAATAGAAAAAGAAAAAGCTAAAGCCGTCATGACTGTAGCAAAACTATGGTTACTGTAGCAAAACCGCTGTCCAAAACCGCTCCAAGGGGTGCTTTGAACGGTTTTAAAAAATTCAAGGGGTAAAACAATCAGTTTTATAGTATGGGGGGTTAAGTGGACACTGCCTCATAGTTAGGGGGTTATGTAGACATTTTCCTTTTCGAAGTGAGGACGTCCCCATTTCCATTGCCAGAGCACCATCAGTCATGGCTTCACCGGGGAGTCTCGTGGCCATTTCTCCATCTTGGTCTGCTTCCTGGATCATCTTGGCAATGTGGGTTCTCTTGCTTGGCTTCACGAGCAACTCCACAACAATCTTAGCATGTAATTGACACATCAATCAACATCTCTTTATCAACACCAGCGTACAGGCCTGCCCAAAAATGCATAAGAGCACAAGTGTGACATAAGATCTCCACAGGGTTCTTGATCAATTTGTCCTCAAAACAGGCCTCATTACGGGCTTTCCAGATAGCCCGACACACAACATCAATTCTAAGAGCATGGAACTTTTTGCCAAAAAGGTAGCTAGTTTTAACACCATTTCCACTTTGTTGTGGCGATTTAAGTATATCAGAAGCTCCTATAGCTATTGCAACCACGCGGACCAAACGCTTTGGGCCACACAACAAATATAAAAGCAGATGAGCAACATTTGATGGTGATTACATAAGTAGTAGGACGGGTCCCCTTTCCAGTTTTCTTTTGATCATGTTATCCTTAGTGAGGATGGCATTATTTTCAACCAGCCAAAGAAAAAAAATGATTTTGGCCAGTATTTTGCCCTTCCAATTGTGTTTCAAGAATAGGCCAGTATCATTACATGTCAAGGCATTGTAGGTGGGGTTAACAGAAAAATCTATTGGTTTTACCCAGTTTTCAGCCAACACGATTCTCTGTCCGTACAAGTTTAATAGAGATAATGTAGAATACTATTCCATTCACTAGTTAATTCCACAGTGAGCCATCTAGTAAATGTAATGTGGCTAACATCAGTTAGCACTTGTGAGGCATAAGCATTTTTTTTAGAACATAACTTGAACAGGATAGGGAACATAACAACTTAACTACTTATTAAAGTACCATTGCAAGTAAAATCTTGATAGTTCACCCAAGCACATGCTTTTGCCAAAAGCACACAAATCATTGAAAATTGGAAGCACATCACCTGCATTTTGTTCGATATACTTTGTAGTGAAGTTACAAATCAACCATTTATAAAGAAACTGTGAACCTCAAAAGGCCCCGATGGCAAGAATGACTCATTTTTTATATATTAAAAACTCAAGTATGGATATTCTGCGAACTCAATACCATCACTTATGAGTTTGTGTGAAATTAAAATGAGGCCCCGCGGGAAAAAGAAGTGATATCTACGCCTTCGTTGCTACTTCACTTCGTTGCTATGATAGCCTATTATGCATAGACCTGATGTCAAACTTATGAAGAAAAAAGCATAATGAGAATAATCAATGTTGAAGGGATCGTGGCATCTAGAGAGGAGGAGGAGGGGGTGAATCAGGCATCTTAAAAACTATTTCTAAAACTATGATGATCAGCCAGATCAGTGGTTACAGAGTGGTTCACAGTTCGTCCAACAATAGTATTAGAAGATAACATATCATGTGAGTTTTGTTGAAAGGACATTTCTACATTGGCTATAGTTAAAATAAAGTCAATGAATAAGCTAGGTAATAGTGTTTTCGATGATTGTCTAGTCATATTCATTGACTGGAATATTTTCTTTTAAGTGCATGAAGTTTATGTCATTCACAAAGTGGTGGGTAAACAAGCAGTAGTATTGTAAGTCCTTTTTTATGACTATATTTCAAACTTTTTTTTGTATATGTCATAGAGGATGTTTGGCTATGGGCCACGCTGCACCGCATTTCAGTTGAGGCAAGTTGTGGCGGAGGCGCCAAAAAAACTTCGCCATAGAGAAAATTAGCATGCTTCTGTGGTTCCTTGGTCTGCACACAAACCAAACCGCATCCCGAGGAACCGTGGCAAGCCACCGACTATGACGAGGCGCGCTGTGGCTACCATCTATGTAACAACCTTAAAAATTCTAAATACCAAAAATCACAACCAACAAAATTTTTTCTAAGGTATCCCATTGTTGATGAGTGTCATATAGAAAAACATCCAATAGTTGCACAAATAGCACCGATGTTAGTTGGAGCAATTGCATTTTAATCACAAGGTTTGATTTGCCTCTTATTGATTTTATGTATTGCTATCAATAACTTTTTTATCACATGTATATATATATGTCTACTAACCATGAGTATGGATCCAACATCACCATGAGACCCTAGGAGGACCACTAGGTGTATGTCTTGATCACTAACATCTTATACTAACATGATCATGGCATATATAGTTTAATACTTGGAAAAGAAATATAAAAGAGAATAGAACATAGAAAGGAAAAAGAACAGCCAAAGCAGCCCAAGGCAACTTGGCAGCCCAACTCGGCCTGCCGGCCTCGCCCACGCCGCGGTCCAAGCCGCCAACATGGCCGGCCTACCCGACCCCCCTGCGCGCCTGGCCCAACTGGCCACCGCGGCCCAGCAAGCCACGGCCAGCTCCTGCCTGGCCGCGCAGCAATGCACGCGGCCCACGGAGCTAGCGGCCCAGCATGGGCCTGCCAGCGCCGGCTGATCGCCCGCAAGCCGCGCGCCCGCGCCCGCTACTCGCCCCCGCTCGCTGACAGGTGGGCCCCACCTGTCAGCAGCTACTTCTGGCCGCTCGCCCGTCGCGTTCGTCGTTCAATGGAACGGCGCGCCTCCGCCGTCCGCTCGCGCCCGTGACCGCCCCGCGATGCCGTCCGTTCTCCCGCCAGCGCCGCTTCAAACCCTAACCCTAGCCGGAACCACGCACAGCTGCCCGATGGGCTCCGCCCCATCTTCGTCGTCCGCCCTTTTTCCCATGGCCGCCGACCGACTATAAAAGGTGGAGCTCGGCGCCGTTAGGCTTTCCCCTTGTCGCGCCGCCTTCTTGCCACGCCCGCTGCGAAGAGAAGGAAGCAGAGGAGAGGGAGCCAGAGCCGGAGCAGAGAAGACCGACGCCGACGCTGCTCACTGCTGTTGCTGATTGTAGCTGCCGGGGAAGGACGCGCAGCTATTGCTCGACCGGACCAAGCGAACCACGAGCTCTCCGAACTACAGTGTCTGCCCTGACGCGCCTCATCCCCAACCGCAGCCGTGCAAGGTGAGCACCGAGCTCCATGATCGCCGCCTAGTTCACCGGCTGTGTTCCCGCTCCTCCTTCAATCTTTTGCTTCATTAACTTCACCGTCGCCTCCATCGTGGCCTAGAACACCAGTTTGGCAACCTCTTGGAGCATGGCAATGATCACAGTGAGGGTGCGTCGCTTTGCAGCCCCTGGTCGCCATGGCTCCTGGCCGCCGGAGCGCCGCCAAGGCCATATCGGCCACGCGTGCCCCCGCTGTGCTTCGTTGACCACGCTAGCTACGTCTTGGAGCTCCTAGTTGCTCCAATCGAGAAGAGAAGGTGAAGTTGAGGCCTCAAATCGGTCCTAGCCGGTGTTCCGCCAACGCTGTCGACTTTCGTCATGTGGCAGAACCTCCTAAATCCTATGGCCCACACACATGATTATTGTCTAAACAAACTCCAAATAACCATGAATATGTTCCATAAAACTTAAAAGGTCTATCGGGTAAATTTTGAATCATCCACGATTCTCCGAGCAGGATCAATCATTATAAAGAGGCATTGCAGTATTACAACAGTTTTATACAAATAATATACATCAGAGTAAAATAGCGGAAGGATACAATAACATAAGTTTACAAACCATTTACAAACCATAAGTTGGATTATTACAAACCATATAGTAGTGGAATACAATATAACTTATTACATTAACCTTGATTGTATGCCCTGCCCAAGAGCGAGATATCCTATTCGTCATCACTTTCCTCGACGACAGTCATGCAGCAGGATGCAAAGCATTCCTGCCCATGATGCTCACCTGCAACAAGGGTTCAACAAACCCTGAGTACAAAAGTACTCAACAAGACTGACCCGACGAAAAAGAGGGGTGAAGACTCAGGAAATGCAGGCTAGAGGGACAAGGTAAGGCTTGCAGGAGATAAGAAAATTTTGCAGAAAAGCTTGAAAGAAAGAAAAGCTGTTTTGTTCAAAATCCAATTACTAACCAACTTCCTTCTTAAACCTTACTTATTATTCAAGTTGTTACTACGACGATGAACACCGATCGAGTCTTCTTCTTCGGGAAGCAACGGTGATTGGAATCCATTTTCATACCCAGCTGAGACCTAGGTTACTGATATGCAGGAGACTCTAACTCCTAAGCATAGTAGGTGAACCGATATACCGGGATAACAACCGCAGCCATATATCACCATATGATACACGTGAGCACTTCGACCCAGTGTACCGAGATACGTGGGAACTTAAACCCATAGTAAAACACACTATGACATATGTGGGGTCTCTGGCCCCACTATAAGTCACTCCATGATATACCCGGCTCCAACCATCAGTATATCACTTCATGCATGTGGATTTTCTAATTTCTCGATGTCACCAGTTCACCATCGACACGGGGCCTAGGGCATCAACAGATGGAAACACTATAGAGGGACTCCGTTCCCAATGCAAGTTAGCCGTCCGGACTCGATTTATTAACTAAAAGCATGATTCCAACAGATAAAACCAAACTCATCTTTTTCATTCTTTTACCTCTAAATATTTAATTAATTAAGCAGGGCTAAGCATTACTACGCATCTGTTTGAACAGGTAACAAGGAATTATGGATATAAGACAGGTAATGCAGTTGGTGGGTTTTCACTCAACTCCTATTACTTAATGCAACATATCATAACTGAAACAATAAAACTTTTTATAAAATGGAATAGGGTTTGAATGCATCCGGGGCTTGCCTTGGTAGTCGGGGTAGATGGTCTCGAGCTCTGGATCAACTCCCAACTCCTGAGCTTGCTCTTCCTTCGGATCTGGGGTGACAACATTAAACTCTCCGTTATCGAAAACTATACGATACAAGGATATGCTTCAACATGATCGAATAGTAAACATGATGCTCGATGGATACATCATCAGATTAATGGCTTGTGTACAACTTTCCTTCACGATAAAGTTGCAAGCCACCCAAAACATACTTACTAAGTTTATTAGGGTTAACTATATTATTTAAGAAAGTTATTAAACACATGAAATAACGTTAATTAAGCCCTAATGACATGTTCTAGGTATGCGTAAATAATTAATTAAAGTGCCAAAGGTCATTAGAGTTAATGACCCAAGGTCATCAATCAATCCCAAAGTCAAACAAATCCTATAATGATTAACTTGATTAAACAGGATTAATTAAATATTTAAAAGCATAAAATAAAGATATAAAAATTAAAGTTGTCTAATTGACATCAAAATTTTATTTTAGAAAGCTCTTGGTCTAATTAGATGGCAAAACAAATTTCAGAATTAAAAGCCAATTATTTATTTATTAAAAATCATTGAAGGTCCATTTTTCAATTAAAAGGGCTAATTTTAACTTATGCAAAAAGTGCTCAAATTTGGTATTTCATATTTTTCCTAAATAGATGACATCATAAAGAACACACACAAAACTTTTCAGAATTTTTGGAGCTATACATGAATTACTATGATTTTTCAAAGAAAATAGCATTTAAATTATTTTCTAGAAAAAGAAAAAAGAAAATCCTTTTTCTTTCCCGCGTTGACCCGACGGCGACGACACTTGACCGGCGGCTTTCTCGCCGGTGGTGAGGCCTCGGGTTCCAAGGCTTGTACCTATGCAACCTACACAGCAGGGCGATCACGTTAGTGGTGTTAATGGGGCGACGGAGCAGCGGCGGCAAGCTCGCCGGCGTTCTTGGCGGCACAGTGGCGCGGCAACACGGCTGCTGGACTCGCCGGAGCTCCTCCGATGGGATTAGCGCAATCAACACCATCCGCGTGACTAGAAGGTTACGATGCGCGTGCCAATTTGACCAAACGTGATCCTAATAGCTAAGTCGACGAGCACCGCGGCGGCGGCCTGCCCGCGGCGGCGGCGGCGTGCGCGGAACGGCGATGACAGGGTGGCTTGGACCAAACCAAAGGCACAGGAGGATGCAGGAGCTCACCACTGGGCGGATGCGCTTGTTGGTGAGGCCGGGGACAGGACGGAACGGGAAGCTTGACAGCGAGAGCTATGGCGGCGGTAGTGCTTCGGTGGCAGGGTTGGTGTCACGGCGTCACCTGTGCACCAAACAAGGGAATGAAGGAAGCATCATGTGCAGCGGATCAAGGCGATTTGACTGCCAAAGGAATTGAGAAAATAAGCACAGACGAGGATAAACGACGGTGGCGAAGTCACGGCGGCTCGACGACCGGCCGCGAGGAAGACGACGGTGAACCGGTCGATTTCGATGGCGAGGGGCTAATTGAACTGGCTAGGAAGACGCGTAAGGGCGAGACGGAGTTGATGGTGTGCTTAGTGTGGCCAGGGACGACTCGACGACGGCAGCGGCGAGCGGCGGCAGAAGAGAAGCAGGAGAAGAAGAAGAGAAATGGCGGCCAGCTCTGGTACTTATAGGAAGGAGGCGAAGCACGGGTGAGTAACACGCAGGCGAGGAGGTTTCCAGCGACGGCACGCGCTGGCGACGGCTGGCAAGCCGGGATGGGCACGGAGGCCACGGCGACGGTGGCGCCAGTGAGGGAAGAAGACGATGCCGACGTCATCACTACTGTAGCAACCGATGTCATACTGAATTTTTCAAATTACTTCAAAATTTATATAAGAACTTGAAAATCTCCAAAAATCTAATTTGCATAACTTTTCAAGAGCTACACTTTCATTTAACTAGCATCCTCAAATTCTGTCTGGATTTTGAAATATGAATTCAAATTTAAAAGGGAATAAAACCCTAGAAATAAACATTAGAAATTACTTTTGATTTTTCAATAAAACATGAAAATCTTCAAAACTATTAAATGTTTAAATTTTCAAACCAAACCTTGTTTATATACAAAGTTTTCCCAAATTATGCATAATTTTTGAATTATGGTTTTAAAATCAAAAGGGGATAAATGCTGGAAAACTGTATTTTCAAATACATTTGAAATTATTTTTGGAAACTCAAGAAACTTTGAATACCAACCTTGTAGATCTTGTCAAAATCTACAAACTACCTTTTTAGAGTATCCCCAAATTCCTTATGGATATTGAATTACAGAAAAGGGGATAAAACTAGATTTTGAAATAAAGGGTTTTTGAAACCGAATTCAAACTCGATTTAGGTTCTAATTTAATTGGTTGGTTATTAGCGATCACATACATCATCCAAGGACATTTTTAGGTCAATGACCCAATGACACCCTTGGTTGACCAAGTTGACTTTTGAAAAACCTTTTATAGCATTTCCAATTTGAATTTAAATTTGAATTGCCAGACTTGGAAATAAACTTTGGAATCCAAATTCAACTTCAAATGTGGAAATCATATTTAGAGTTGGACTTACATTTATACACTATGCTTGACACTAGTGTAAATACAGTTTACACCTCAAGTACATAGAATATAAACTAAGTATTTGAGATGACATTTGAATGTAGGGTTTTATTATTTCATGCAACAATACATTCCAGAAACACAATCAACCTATGAAATGTAAACTTGTTTTAGTTAATGCACATCAAGTTTGACCTAATCATGAATGCTTTGCAATGCATATGATGACATGGCAGGTTTTAGTTAATATAACACCAGAGGTGTTACAACCTTTTCCCCTTAAAGAAATCTCGTCCCGAGATTTAAAGATGTAGGTAAAGTAATGGAAAAGGAAATGTGTTAGGAAAACACACTTCAACTAGTTACATAAGAGAAAAGGGTCTTTACAACTCACACTAATGAAGCTATAACTCATATAGGGAATTATAACTTAGATAGAAGCATAAAATTCTGGGAAGTTCTCCAACAGGTAATCTTCTGATTCCCAAGTAGCTTCTTCTTCTGAATGTTGATCCCACTGTATCTTGTACCACTTGATTGTCCTACTTCGAGTAACACGGTCTTTCTGATCCAAAACTCGAATTGGATACTCAGAGTAAGTCAAATCAGGCTCAAGTTCAATTCGTTTCACATCAACAACCTTATCCGGCACTCGAAGACACCTCTTAAGTTGGGACACATGAAACACATTGTGTACAGCCGACAACTGTTTAGGCAGTTGCAGACGATATGATACCTTCCCAATTGGTGCCAAGATTTGAAACGGTCCAATGTAACGAGGTGCTAACTTTCCTTTAACTCCAAATCGAGTAACTCCCTTCATGGGTGACACCTTTAGATATACATAATCTCCTTTATCGAAACATAATGGTTGACGCATTTTGTCGGCATAACTCTTTTGACGAGACTGTGCCACTTTCAAGTTTTGTTGTATTTGCTTAACTTTTTCTTCCATTTTTTTTACTAGATCAACTCTGAAGAATCTTCTTTCTCCAGGTTTAGACCAACTTAACGAAGTTCTACATCTGCGACCATATAGTGCTTCAAATGGTGCCATTTTGATACTTTCTTGATAACTATTGTTATAAGAAAACTCTGCTAAGGGCAAACATTCATCCCATTTTTCTGGAAAATTAAGAACACATGCTCTCAACATATCTTCAAGTATTTGGTTCACTCTTTTAGTCTGACCTCCTGTTTTTGGATGGTAAGCTGTACTGTGCAAAAGATCAGTACCTAGTGAATTATGCAATCGTTTCCAGAATTTGTTGATGAACTCCGTGCCTCGGTCTGACACAATAGTCTTTGGTACACCATGAAGATTAATGATACGCTCAAAATATAATTTGGCATATTGAGATGCTGAATTTGTACTTCAAACTGGAAGGAAATGTGCAGACTTTGTGAGTCGATCCACTATGACCCAAATAGAGTCAAAACCTCTTGCTGTCCTAGGTAGACCCACTATAAAGTTCATACTGATATCTTCCCATTTTCAAGCTGGAATAGGCAATGGTTGAAGTTCTCCTGCTAATTTCAAATGTACAGCCTTAACTTTTTGACAGGTATCACATTGAGCCACATACTTAGCAATTTCTATCTTCATCTTAGTCCACCAAAATTTCTGTTTCAAATCATGATACATCTTATTACTTTCTGGATGAATAGAAAGTTTTGAGAGGTGTGCTTCATCAAGAATATTTTGGCGTAACTCAGGAACCTTTGGTATGACCAGCCGATTCTTATACCATAGGACATCTGCTTCATCAATTGTGAAGCAAGAAACCTTCTCTTTTCTAACTTTCTTCTTGATATGCTTAATTCCCTTATTACTTCTCTGTGCAGCAATAATTTGATTTTTGAGTGTTGATTCAACCGTAAGGTTGGACAAGCTACCATGTTGCACCATTACTATACCCAACTTTTCTATTTCATGACATAGAGAAATGTCAAGAGGTTTTATTGTCAAGCAATGGCAATGACTCTTTCGACTAAGAGCATCAGCAACTACATTTGCTTTACCAGGATGGTAATATATTTCCAAATCATAATCATTGATTAGTTCTAACCACCTCCTCTGTCTCATATTCAACTCATCTTGAGTAAAAATGTATTTCAGACTCTTGTGATCACTGTAGATATTACATTTATTACCCCACAGATAATGTCGCCATATCTTCAATGCATGGACAACAGCTGCTAATTCCAAATCATGGGTTGGATAATGTTCCCCATGTTTCTTCAACTGTTGAGAAGCATAAGCAACAACTCTCCCTTCTTGCATCAACACACATCCAATACCAATGCCAGAAGCATCACAATAAACATCAAAAGGTTTCTCAATATTCGGTTGTGCTAAGACTGAAGCAGTGGTCATTAATTCCTTCAATTTTTGAAATGCCTTTTCACATTCAGGTGACCAAACAAACTTGACATCATTCTTTAATAACTCGGTTATGGGCTTGGATATTTTTAAGAAATCTGGTATGAAATGACGGTAATAACCTGCCATTCCCAGAAAACTACGAACTTGATGCACTGTTTTCGGTGGTTCCCAATCAAGTATATCCTATACCTTGCTGGGGTCAACAGCAACACCTTTATCTATAAAACATGCCCAAGAAATTTCACTTCTTTCAGCCAAAACTCACACTTGCTAAACTTGGCATACAGTTGATGTTCTCTTAAACGCTGCAGAACAATTCTGAGGTGTTCAGCATGTTCTTCTTCACTCTTAGAATATATTAAAATATCATCAATGAATACTACCACGAACTTATCAAGTTCTGGCATGAACACTGAGTTCATCAAATACATGATATAAGCTGGTGCATTGGTAAGTCCAAAAGACATAACCAAATATTCATACAGACCATATCGAGTAGTAAAGGCAGTCTTTGGAATGTCTTCGGGGCGAATCTTAATTTGATGATACCCGGATCGAAGATCAATCTTGGAAAACACCTTCACCTCCGCTAATTGATCAAAAAGCAGATCAATGCGTGGTAGAGGATACTTATTCTTTGTTGTTACCTCATTCAAGGGACGATAATCCACACATAACCTCAAGCTTTTATCTTTCTTTTTCACAAATAGGGCAGGACATCCCCAAGGTGACGAGCTAGGTCGGATAAAACCTTTATCCCATAACTCTTGTAATTGAGTTTTGAGTTCTGCTAACTCAGGTGGTGCCATCCGATAAGCTCTTCTGGATATTAGAGCAGTACCAGGTTTCAAATCAATTTTAAACTCCACCTTTCTATCAGGAGGTAAACCCGATAACTCATCAGGAAACACATCCGGAAACTCATAGACCACGGGTATATCTTCGATCTCTTTCACAAAAATAACACATACATTTTCAACAATCCTCTTAAGAGTTAGAAGCTGGATAAGAAGTTGAGATTTGTAATTAGGTATGTTTACTCTCACAGTTCTATTCAGGATGTCTATCACAGCACCATGCTGTTTCATCCAATTCATACCTAGGATCACATCTATATCCTGATCCTTTAATATTATCATATCGGTGGGAAAATATACCCACCCAAACTTATAGGCACATCGTGTACCATTTCTTTAGTACACATACGCCCCCCAGGCGATTGTATAAAGAATTGTTCTTTTGTCCCCATGGTTGGTATTTCATGTGTCTTAACAAATGTACCATTGATAAATGTATGAGATGCACCAGAATCGAAAAGTAGAATTGCAGAATGATTGGCAACATGGAACATACCCATCATGATAGGTTCTTCTTCTAGAATTTCTCCAACCTGAGTGTAGAACACCTTACCAACCTTCTTCTCATTCTTTCCCTTCTGCACATTTTAATTACCAGCCTTATTTTGAGTCTGTGGCTATTGTGATGCAAAGGCCCTGGGAACATAGGAATTATACTGCCTCGGATGTGGGCAGTATCTTGCAAAATGACCAGTCTTCCCACAATTGTAACATGGGTAACTTTGTGGCTGAGAAGTTGGGTTACGAATACCAGGGGCATTCGGCTGTCGTGGATAAGGAAGAGTAGCAGCAGGACGAACGAATGTCTGTTGCTGGGCTTGGTATTGTGGTGGACGGTAAGAAGGACAGAAATGATTTTGGGGATGATAGATTATCTTCTGGCGCTTTTGATTGCCTCTAGAAAATCCCAAGGTTACCGTTTTCTTCTTCTTAGCTTCCATGTGTTGACGGTTCTTTTCTTCATAAGATATGGCAATATTTACTGTCTCATGGAAGGTAGCATTTGGATTTCCAGTCATCATTCTCTGAATCTTGCTATTCAAACCCCTGAGGAAACACTCCTTCTTACGGTCAGTACCAACATGGTCTGACACATATTGAGACAAGTGATTGAATTTGCCAAAGTATTGCATCACTGACATATCACCTTGCCTCAGGGAAAGAAACTCTTCAAGTTTTATAGTCATGACTCCCTCAGGAATAAAATGTGCATGAAAAGCTTCGCTAAACTCAGTCCAAGTAATACGGTGACCTTCAGGCTGAGCAGCGACAATGTTAACCCACCAGGCTCCTGCAGTGCCTCTCAACTGCTGAGCGGCAAACATGGGCTTCTGGTATTCGGTGCACTCAATTAGTCCAAACTTTTGCTCCATAGTGCGAAGCCAATCATCTGCCTCCATGGGTTCATCTACTCTGGTAAAGACAGGAGGACGTGTGTCGGTAAAATCCACATAGGTGGTCTCATTCCTGTTATTCCAACCACGATTCCCCTGATATGTAATTTGGTTCTGATTCTGGGCCATCATGGTGGTTGCATTGACTAAGGCCGCAACTGCATCGGCCAGAGTCGGCGGAACTGGTGGAGGATTTGGGACATCACCTCCATCATGAGATGGACCAGCAACATCACGGGGATCGAGTGTGAGCAGACATCTGTTAATAAATAAACTATACTTTACTCACAAAACCTTATTGGATTTCATAAGCAGATATTACAGACGTGCAACACACTTATAATACATTATTTTTGTTACAACCGTCTGCACTCTGGCAAGACTTCCCACACCTACTAGGTTTCAGAAAGCAGGGAAAAGATATATTACACATCTCACTTTCTAAACTTTTTACTCCTCCTCCTCACTATCTTCCACCGGGATTAACTCCTCCTCTTTGGGATCCTCTTCCTCTTCAAGTTCTTCTTCTACTATCTCAGGGTCTTCTTCTTCGACAAGATCCTCTTCATTTTCATTTGCTACACCCATCTGGTTTTCTTCTTCCTCATCGATGACATCATCATCAACGGACTCCATTTTTTCAGGGTCTTCCTCTTTCTCATCTTGACCCATCACAAGACCAAGGTCATCTTGGGCTGCCTGTTGTTGATATTCAGGATCCAACAAGTTATTCAATCTTACACACTCATCATCAGCTTCCTCAGCATACTCCTCCAACTCTTCCACGTAATCCTCAAGTTCTTGCACACGACTATTTGCTGCATCTTCTCGTGCCCAAGCATCATTCCTTTGATGCTTCATATACCTCCGAGATCGTCTTAATTGAGTAATCTCAGTGGCCTCTTCGATTCTATCGGCTTCAGCCCTCTCCAACTCGGCCTAAGTCTTGCTATTTCAGCTTGTGGATCTGGATGCGGATTGTTACTGCTTTCGCCAATCTCATATCTGAGGGCTAGTTGATGTCGAGGTACCCCCTTTGGTGCAGTACTCTTACGACGAGTTTGCTTGGTAAGGGCCATCCTAAAGAAAGGTAGGTCATAAGAAATAAGGATAGATAGGTAGGACTCTGAAGGTTAGCATGAAAAGAATTGATACTACTTAACCCAAACCACTTTAAAGGGAAAGGTAATTAAACAAGTTAATTAAACATGATGCATGAACGAACTTACGACCTAAGCATCTAAGGTTTTTATAACATAGGGCAATATAATATGCTATTCCACCACCACACTTTTAGAAATCAGAACAAGGGTCAATAGAAAGGTTTATAGGTAAGGAATAAGCAATTGGACCCAAAATAGTCAAGTAAAATTATTTGACTCAAAAACCTTTGAAGTTTTTACAAAGAATACTACAACAACTCTTTTTAATAACGATCCGGCTTTGATACCAGCTGTGGTAGAACCTCCTAAATCCTATGGCCCACACACATGATTATTGTTTAAATAGACTCTAAATAACCATGAATATGTTCTATAAAACATAAAAGGTCTGTCGGGTAAATCCCGAATCATCCACGATTCTCCGAGCAGGATCAATCATTAAAAAGAGGCATTGTAGTATTACAACAGTTTTATACAAATAATATACATCGGAGTAAAATAGCAGAAGGATTATAATAACATAAGTTTACAAACCATTTACAAACCATAAGTTAGATTATTACAAACCATATAGTAGTGGAATACAATATAACTTATTACATTAACCTTGATTGTATGCCCTACCCAAGAGCGAGATATCCTATTCGTCGTCACTTTCCTCGACGACAGTCATGCAGCAGGATGCAAAGCATTCCTGCCCATGATGCTCACCTACAACAAGGGTTCAACAAACCTTGAGTACAAAAGTACTCAACAAGACTGACTCGACGAAAAAGATGGGTGAAGACTCAGGAAATGCAGGCTAGAGGGACAAGGTAAGGCTTGCAGGAGATAAGAAAATTTTGCAGAAAAGCTTGAAAGAAAGAAAAGCTGTTTTGTTCAAAACCCAATTACTAACCAACTTTCTTCTTAAACCTTACTTATGATTCAAGTTGTTACTACGACGATGAACACCGATCGAGTCTTCTTCACTGAGAAGCAACGGCAATTCGAATCCATTTTCATACCCAGCTGGGACCTAGGTTACTGATATGCAGGAGACTCTAACTCCTAAGCATAGTAGGTGAACCGATATACCGGGATAACAACCGCAGCCATATATCACCACATGATACACGTGAGCACTTCGACCTAGTGTACCGAGATACGTGGGAACTTAAACCCACAGTAAAACACACTATGACATATGTGGGGTCTCTGGCCCCACTATAAGTCACTCCATGATATACCCGGCTCCAACCATCAGTATATCACTTCATGCATGTGGATTTTCTAATTTCTCGATGTCACCAGTTCACCATCGACACGGGGCCTAGGGCATCAACAGACGGAAACACTACAGAGGGACTCCGTTCCCAATGCAAGTTAGCCGTCCGGACTCGATTTATTAACTAAAAGCATGATTCCAACAGATAAAACCAAACTCACCTTTTTCATTCTTTTACCTCTGAATATTTAATTAATTAAGTAGGGCTAAGTATTACTACGCATCTGTTTGAACAGGTAACAAGAAATTATGGATATAAGACAGGTAATGCAGTTGGTGGGTTTTCACTCAACTCCTATTACTTAATGCAACATATCATAACTGAAACAATAAAACTTTTTATAAAATGGAATAGGGTTTGAATGCATCCGTGGCTTGCCTTGGTAGTCGGGGTAGATGGTCTCGAGCTCTGGATCAACTCCCAACTCCTGAGCTTTTCTTCCTTCGGATCTGGGGTGACAACGTTAAACTCTCCGTTATCGGAAACTATACGATACAAGGATATGCTTCAACATGATCGAATAGTAAACATGATGCTCGATGGATACATGATCAGATTAATGGCTTGAGTACAACTTTCCTTCACGATAAAGTTGCAAGCCACCCAAAACATACTAAGTTTATTAGGGTTAACTACATTATTTAAGAAAGTTATTAAACACATGAAATAACGTTAATTAAGCCCTAATGACATGATCCAGGTATGCGCAAATAATTAATGAAAGTGCCAAAGGTCATTATGGTTAATGACCCAAGTCATCAATCAATCCCAAAGTCAAATAAATCTTATAATGATTAACTTGATTAAACAGGATTAACTAATTATTTAAAGTTCTCTAATTGATCCCAAAATTTTATTTTAGAAAGCTCTTGGTCTAATTAGATGGCAAAACAAATTTCAGAATTAAAAGCTAATTATTTTAATTATTAAAAATCATTGAAGGTCCATTTTTCAATTAAAAGGGCTAATTTTAACTTATGCAAAAAGTGCTCAAATTTGGCATTTCATATTTTTTTAGATAGATGACATCATAAAGAACGGACACAAAAATTTTCAGAATTTTTGGAGCTATACATGAATTACTATGATTTTTCATAGAAAATAGCATTTAAATTATTTTCTGGAAAAAGAAAAAAGAAAATCCTTTTTCTTTCCCGCGTTGACCCGATGGCGACGACACTTGACCGGCGGCTTTCTCGCCGGCGGTGAGGCCTCAGGTTCCAAGGCTTGTACCTATGCAACCTACACAGCAGGGCGATCACGTTGGTGGTGTTAATGGGGCGACGGAGCAGCGGCGGCAAGCTCGCCGGCGTTCATGGCGGCACAGTGGCGCGGCAACACGGCTGCTGGATTCGCCGGAGCTCCTTCGATGGGATTAGCGCAATCAACACCATCCGCGTGACTAGAAGGTTACGATGCGCATGCCAATTTGACCAAACGCGATCCTAATAGCTAAGTTGACGAGCACCGCGGCGGCGGCCGCGCGCGGAACGGCGATGACAGGGCGGCCTGGACCAAACCAAAGGCACAGGAGGATGCAGGAGCTCACCACTGGGTGGATGCGCTTGTTGGTGAGGCCGGGGACAGGACGGAACAGGAAGCTTGACAGCGAGAGCTATGGCGGCGGCAGTGCTCCGGTGGCAGGGTTGGTGTCACGGCGTCACCTATGCACCAAACAAGGGAATGAAGGAAGCATCATGTGCAGAGAATCAAGGCGATTATGACTGCCAAAGGAATTGAGAAAATGAGCAAAGACGAGGATAAACGACGGTGGTGAAGTCACGGCGGCTCGACGACCGGCCGCGAGGAAGACGACGGTGAACCGGCCGATTTCGGTGGCGAGGGGCTAATTGAACTAGCTGGGAAGACGCGTAAGGGCGAAATGGAGTTGATGGTGTGCTTAGTGTGGCTAGGGACGACTTGACGATGGCAGCGGCGAGCGGCGGAGCTGGCGGCGGCGGAAGAGAAGCAGGAGAAGAAGAAGAGAAATGGCGGTCGGCTCTGGTACTTATAGGAAGGAGGCGAAGCACGGGTGAGTGACACGCAGGCGAGGAGGTTTCCAGCGACGACGCGCGCTGTCAACGGCCGGCAAGCCATGATGGGCACGGAGGCCACGGCGACGGCGGCGCCAGTGAGGGAAGAAGACGATGCTGACATCATCACTACTGTAGCAACCGATGTCATACTGAATTTTTCAAATTACTTCAAAATTTATATAAGAACTTGAAAATCTCTAAAAATCTAATTTGCATGAATTTTCAAGAGCTACACTTTTTATTTAACTGGCATCCTCAAATTCTTTCTGGATTTTGAAATATGAATTCAAATTTAAAAAGGGAATAAAACCCTAGAAATAAATATTTGAAATTACTTTTAATTTTTCAATAAAACTTGAAAATATTCAAAACTATGAAATGTTTAACTTTTCAAGCCAAACCTTTTTCATATACAAAGTTTTCCCAAATTAGGCATAATTTTTTAATTATGGTTATAAAATCAAAAGGGGACAAGTGCTGGAAAACTGTATTTTCAAATACATTTGAAATTATTTTTGGAAACTCAAAAAACTTTGAATACCAACCTTGTAGCTCTTGTCAAAATCTACAAACTACCTTTTTAGAGTATCCCTAAATTCCTTATGGATGTTTAATTACAAAAAAGAGGATAAAACTAGGTTTTGAAATAAAGGGTTTTTGAAACCGAATTCAAACTCGATTTAGTTTCTAATTTAATTGGTTGGTTATTAGCGATCACATACATCATCCAAGGACATTTTTAGGTCAATGACCCAATGACACCCTTGGTTGACCAAGTTGACTTTTGAAAAACCTTTTATAGCATTTCCAATTTGAATTTAAATTTAAATTGCCAGACTTGGAAATAAGCTTTGGAATCCAAATTCAACTTCAAATGTGGAAATCATTTTTAGAGTTGGACTTATATTTATACACTATGCTTGACACTAGTGTAAACACAGTTTACACCTCAAGTACATAGAATATAAACTAAGTATTTGAGATGACGTTTGAAAGTAGGGTTTTATTATTTCATGTGACAACACATTCTAGAAACACAATCAACCTATGA
The DNA here is from genome assembly GCA_023333625.1 of Bothriochloa decipiens. NCBI lineage: Eukaryota > Viridiplantae > Streptophyta > Magnoliopsida > Poales > Poaceae > Bothriochloa > Bothriochloa decipiens. The sequence continues at coordinate 35,323,609 of CM041637.1, forward strand.
AATGTAAACTTGTTTTAGTTAATGCACATCAAGGTTGACCTAATCATGAATGCTTTGCAATACAAATAATGACATGACAGGTTTTAGTTAATATAACACCAGAGGTGTTACACGTCGCTGCCGAGATCCTCGCCGGAGACCACCTAGCTAGGGACCCCTCGCGTCCAAATTGGAGCCGCCGACGCCTTCGCCCTACCCCCACATAGCTAACGCGCACATCAAAGGGAGATCCAACGCTCCCCGGAGCCTTGCCGCATAGCTCGATTGAGCAGCGCCGCCATGGCCTGCGTGCCGGCCGGCTGACACACCAGTAAGCTCGCCACAACCCCGCGGCTGCTTACGCCTTGACTCCGCGAAACCGTAGCACGTGTCACAGCTGCCTTCTGTGCGCCGTTGTGCCTTGCAGCCACAGCCAAGCCGCCGGGCGCTGCCGCCGCGCGAGTCAGCGAGCCAGAGCACCGCGAGCCGACCGCGACCCCGTGACCGCGTCCGTCTTCGCCTCGCGAGTCCGTAGCATATGCCAAAGCCGCCAACGAGGCGCTGCATCGCCTCAACGCTGCGACCTCACTGCCGGCCGCCACCGAAGCACGTGCGCCAGCGAGCCAAGGCCCACGAGCCAGCGTGAGCCCTGCCATAGCGTCCGCCTCGCCTCTGCGGTGCCCTAGCTGCCCAAATCGGCCACCGCCGCAGCGCCGCTCGCCGCCGGCGCAGTCCGACCGGACCGCAACCGCGCGTGAAGGAGATGGGGAAATTTCCCCAGTGCCCCGTGGACCGAGTCCACCAGGCCCACATGGCCACGCTGGACCAACAGCAGCATGCCACCTAGCCTCTCTCCCTCCGGTCCACCATGGACCAAGTCCACGCAGACAGAGACTGTAGACCAGGCCCGTTATCGGCCTAGTGAGCCACGTGGCGCACCCCAGCACTTGACATGTGTCCGGGCCGGGCCAGCCCAGATGCGGCCCTGCCCAGGCCCGCCAAGGCCCGGACTAGGCCCGTCGGCGTTGACCGTTGACCGATCAATGTTGACCGTTGACCCCGGTCCCACCTGTCAGTGACCTGCCCTGCGCCACCACTGCTAGACCCGCAGTGCCACATGGACCAACCAGATCATGCCACGTGTCACACCCAGAATTATCCGACCCTTTTTATTTTTCAGAAAATAGATTAAAATTTAGAAATTCATAACTTATTCATACGGATTTCAAAAAATATAAACCAAGTGTCCAAATTTTCATAAAAATGAGCTCTACGTCATAGGCTTATGTATGATTGCATTTAGAGTTAGTGGATTTTATTGGTTCTTTGTGTTAACTCTATAGGAGTCGCTAACGCGACTATTACATTTCGTTTCAGAGGAGGAGCCGCTTGAGGAAGACAACCTCGACTACGAGAAGGAGCTCGGTGATGACTACGCAGTTGCCACGTCCCACCCAACCTCAAAGATCCTATTACGCATGGCAAATTTACTAGTTGCAAGTGCTTTATTTTATGAATTATCACCTGATGATAGGTTGCATGGTAGAATTGCTTGATGAGCCTTACCTTGTCGCAACCTTACTCCTGCACACCCGCTGATAGGCTAGACGTATGATTATTTACTTATGATGCTTTACTTCCATTACGCTTATACCTATGATGTGATGCGTGGTGGAGAGTATGGTATGGTATATGATTAAGGCGTGTGGTGCCACTTTACTCGGAGAGAGTGCTGCGTATGTCTTGGATGTGTGGTGAGGGTTTGAGTCAATCAGACAGGATTCCACGATGATCCTTGAGGGCGAGTCTTGCCGGGGGTGTGTTCTGTTCATCCCTATGTGAGGTATCTGTGGCGGATACATTGTGAGGTATATGGAGATCCCGGGGGCGAGAGCCTTCATGGAGCGAGGCCCTGCGTAGAAGGTGTTGTTGTAGCACGGACTGTTGTAGTCCCTATGAGAAGATAATCCTGTCTGATCCCCGTAGGGCCTGATATCTCTTGAGAACCGGAACCTTGGGACCTACGTGCTCACCGCTCGCCCCTGTATGGGCGGAGGACGGATGTCTGACTAGCTAGGATGGTGCCACTACTACTAGGTTGTTAGCAGATAGTGTCGGGAGGTACGGGCATTAGGACCCACACCCTCCTTAGACAACATATTGACCTCGGGGGCTCAGTACTATGTCTCACAGTCTCAGTGTGCCGGTGGTACCTATCGGGGATGTCCCAGTACTGAGTGGTAGGGTGGCATCGCACCGGTTAGAAAGCAGCCGGAATCAGCTTAGGCGGGGCACCGCCGATGATGGTGATCTTATGGTTACGGGAGTACACGCTCTGCAGAGTTATGAATCTATATATAGTCCGCGGCCTCGGTATGGCCCTTTCCTCGACATACGCTTATCGGGAGTAGTGAGATGAGTCCTTCTATTCTTTCCCTGGTGTTACCCTTCCGGCTGTGAGCCGCTGAGACAGGCTCCAAGAGGGAGTTGGACCTGTCGACTAAGTGCGAGAGTGTGAGATGTGTGTGATGGTGATAGATGGGATGGATATGTGGATGAGATGGGTTAAAACTTGATGAACCATATTTATAATATTGGTCGCTACCTGTATAGAAAACCACAGCCATATATAGGTCTCTTTGATTTTATCTCTTGCATCCACCCAAATATTACATAGCAAAAGCAAAGCATAGGGTGGGAGCCAGTGGCCAGTACAAACCGTACTGAAACTTATTTGGTAGGTGAGCCCGACTACGACTACGATGACGAGGAGGAGTAGACGTCTCATACCTACGCTTAGACTTCTTTTGGAGATTTTGTTGTACTTCCGCGTACCACAGCTGTTCCTGAAGCTGCTGCTACTCTGATGATTCCGCCAGTATGGCGATGGACTATTTATGTAATCCCTTCTAATTATATTCTTTTATTCGCTGTATGGATTTTCGTATCGATTATTGCTGAATAATATGATGGTTTGAGCTTCGAACTATTATATTATTCGTCATTCTGTGTATTTTTCTTTCGTGAAAAATTGAGGATGTTTCAATCTACCCCTATAGTTTTCAGCTTCATCTTTGATTTTGAGGCTCATTATGATATTTAATGCACGGTTTTATTAGATTGAAAATGGTTTTACCGAATTATATAAGAATGTTTCCGTGTGGCATATCTTTTTAGTCATGGACTGAGAGCAATCTAGTTGGAATAGGGGACCACCTTTAATTCTTGTGCTAATTTAATCACCATCAATAAATTTGGCCACTCCTGTCTCCTATGTTGATTTTTTGGTTCCGTCCCTACATGTAGTAAAATCATAGGACGTTAAAAAAGATAGTACCCAGCCCAAGTTGCTTTGGTGCATGTGTGCGCGGCACACGCATTTTGCAAAAATACAAAAAAAAAAAGATAGTACCTAGAATCCTGGGCTTGACAACCTTGCACACAAGTAGTAGCTTCACGCTTTAGATATGATTTTTTCGCACCATCGCCCCAATTTATCAATGGTTCATAGAAATGACGCCTTGGATTGGATATATGTAAAGACAAGTGTGTGCAAGGCAGAGAGAGGTTGCACCAAAATGGTGAAAGAAGAGAGAAGAAATCCTGGAATATAACCAAAATATTTGTCCCATGCACATGGTGCGTAGCCACACTTCCGAATGACAACCGCTCGTGTGCCGCTTTGTCCCTAGGCCCAGCCCACGACGGCACCGCAAATTCCTGGAACAGGCATGTGCCCCGGCGGCTGTCCCCGGCGCCGGCCAGCCCACGCCCGCTGGCCGCTGTCCCTGCTGCGTCCGCCGGGCGACAGGTTCAAATTTGAACGTGCGCCGCACCACCCCACACCACAGCAGGCTGCAGCCCCGTCGTCACAAACCCACGACGAAAAAGGCACCGTGCTGGGTACCCCCCCAGCCCCACCGCATCATAGCACAATCAAGTGCCCCCACCACCACCCGCCGCAACCGCCGACCCCACACACGTTCCTCTCTCCCCCAATTTCCCCCTCTCCCCCAATTTCCCCCTCTCTCCGCTCCGCTCCTCTCCCCCTCCTTCGCAGCCCGCGCCCGTGGAGTTCTTGGATCGAGTCCCCGGAGCCCGGAGCACCTCGTCCAACGATCCGGGCCCGCGCCGCGCGAGGAAGCGGGGGGAGAGAGGACGAGCCGAATCTGAGCCTCGCCGCAACGCCAAGATTCGGCCCGATCTGCTGCTGCTGCGGGACATGGAGCTGGACAGCATCGAGTGCGTGTCCTACTCCGACGGCATGGACGACGACGACGACACCGTGGCCATCACCTCGTCCCAGCTCCCGCGCCCCTTCCTCAAATCCTCCTCCACCGCCGCCGGCACCGCCGCGGCCGCAGTCAACATGGTCGTCGTCTCCGACCGCGCCGCCGGTGCCGCCGGGCCGGCGGTAGCGGGGGCGGGGCCGCTGGTCATATCGCCGGCCACGGGCGTGCACGAGCTGCTCGAGTGCCCCGTCTGCACCAACTCCATGTACCCGCCCATTCACCAGGTCGCCCCCGATTCCTTTCGTGCCTTTCGTCTCGGGATCTTGGCGCGTGTTAGCCCTGCCTGCCAGGGTTGCGTGATCTGCTCCTACTCCCGGTATAGGGCTAGGATCTTTGTTGCTTGTGCTCGGGGTTCTTGGTCATGCGGACTACCCGGCCGCTTAATTCCCCGCAATCTTTCTGTCCCCAGGCTTGGCCGCGTAACCGGTACATTTTGACTGATAGAGGGAATAACTTTTGCTTCTTCAACTATCACGGATGCTTGGCCATGCGTCTTGCTCATGCTTTGCTTCCTGCAAAACGTGTAGCCTACTGTGTAATAATTGCTGTTTAGATACAGAGAAACCTAAGATATGATTGTAATTGTCGCTTTGACATATTAATGTTATCAACGTAGTTCCCTTCCATATTTGTTATAGTACTAATGGATTGTGTTTAGCTGTTCTGCCGTGGTCTCTAGTCTTCTAATGAAATCAGCATGCCACAAAGAGAGTAGCATCCGTTTGAGTATTTATGCATGTGCCTGGAGTTTGAATATGCAGCAGAGCATAAACAGATGATGATTGAATTAGCCTGGTCATTCATGGCATTCGTCTATTCGATTCTTATAGTGTATTTAACACTGCGAAGCAAAAATGAGGGTTACATGTTTAAGTGCTGGGTTCCTTTGGAAGCAACATCTATGCCCCTTCTATGTATCTAATAAAAAAGGTCCCAACGGTTTCCTTTTCTAGTTTTTTTGCGCTTTTAAGGATGTTATGTTTGCATGCTTTCATGCCCATATATGTGAGAAAGGTATGGTTTTTGCAAACTAGGGGTGTCCTTTTGGTTTAATTGGATCATTTGTTCTTTAAGTTACTGTTATTTATTTTGGATTCCTCTGTGCCTGCAGAATTCTTTGTGGGTTATTACTGCTATTGCATAGTTCCCACATCAAACAAAAGTGAACATTTCATGTTGAATTGATTTACTTTACTCTCCTTATATATTTCTCACCGGAGTGCGTTTCAATAACCTTATATATTGATAAGGTTTTATTGATTTTCTATGATAATTCCCTGAATAGCACACCATGATTCCAATGTCTCTTTGCAGACACAAATAACACAACTTTTATTGAACCATAATGCTCCAATGCTTTCGTGTTTGATTCTGAACAGTAAAAATCTCGACCAATAAGTTTACTGTTGCTTGATGAGTCATGCAGTGCTCTTTAGTAGTTCGGTTGCTGACTAGGCATCTCCAAATTTGTTTTTGAGCTCATTTACTCATTCCTCTATATAAAATTCCCATTTGGAAGTGAAGGGGAAAAAAACTCTATGTACTTGTGAAAATTATCCCCCGACTAGCCAATAGCAAGTACTAGAATGCCGCAGTGTTGTGGATTTTTGTCTACCTTCCTATTTGAGATCCTTTTCGTTTACTCTTTTGACTGTTGCGGTGGCTGAAGGGGGGGGGGAGGGTGGGTGAAGTAACATCTCTAAGAAAGGTTAATTAGTTGTATATTCATTTTAAAGTACTGCAACTACTTGGTGTCCTTTTCTGCAAAGTTAGCTTGTTTCGAGCTTTTAGAATTCACAAGTCAGGCAATCTTTCCAGTACACCACTAAACGTTAAAACAAAGTACATACCAAATGTTGCTGTGTGGTCTGAATTTGTAGTATGGAACATAAATCTTTAAGAGATGAAGTTGTGCGTATGCATCTTTATCCATTGTATTAGTATTATCCTTTTTGTTCTAGTACATTCCCTGTTGTTCATCTCTTCGAGAAAACACATAAAAATAGAAAGCATGCGTCCTAGTTTTAGTATTATTATATATGAAACTTTGAATTTTCTAGGTTTAGCATTTGAAAGTCATGGCTCAACAGTCAACATAAATATTAGCTTGTAACATCCTGATATTTTTTCCCTATGTCGCAGTGCCAAAATGGTCATACTCTGTGTTCCACCTGCAAAACTCGAGTGCACAACCGCTGCCCAACTTGTCGACAAGAGCTCGGTGACATCAGGTGTCTGGCATTAGAAAAAGTGGCTGAATCACTTGAGCTACCCTGCAAATACTACTCTCTTGGATGTCCAGAAGTCTTCCCGTACTACAGCAAACTCAAGCACGAGTCACAGTGTAATTTTAGGCCATACAACTGCCCTTATGCTGGTTCTGAATGCTCAGTTGTTGGGGATATTCCTTTTCTTGTGGCACATCTACGAGATGATCATAAAGTGGACATGCACTCTGGATGTACATTTAATCACCGCTATGTCAAGTCCAACCCAAGAGAGGTTGAAAATGCAACCTGGATGCTAACTGTAAGTATCCCCATATATTTGTTGCTCTTTATTAACCAGTTAGATAAGATTTATAGTAGTGCAGATGTTTTTGTATCTTACCTTCTGTTGTATTGAATGTTCTTCATTGGAAATAAGTTAAATCGCCACAGCTAAGGAAATTTTTTTTTATCATATTCTACTGCATAATCAAGGAAGTTATTATTTATCTATGTTTGAATTAAATTATAGTGGTCTGATCTCTTGATTTCCTTCATGCCTTGTTTTACCAGTTTATGTTAGTATAGATATTGGATGTTTACTTATCCCATCACGTCCCTCACTGGAAATATGTAAATCTAGCACATGATATATATATATATATATATATATATATTCAGCTAATGAAACAAAATTTTCTGACCACATTTCACTAGTATGATGAGTTGCGCTTTATCTCTTTTTGAATCAAGTGGATCTAGTCTGACACTATGATATCTCCTTCTAGGTTTTTCATTGTTTTGGGCAGTACTTTTGCTTGCACTTTGAGGCCTTTCAGCTTGGAATGGCACCAGTATACATGGCTTTCCTCCGGTTTATGGGTGATGAAAATGATGCTAGGAACTACAGCTATAGTCTTGAGGTTGGTGCTAATGGCAGGAAGATGATATGGGAGGGAACTCCCCGCAGCATCCGGGACAGCCACCGGAAGGTTAGGGACAGTCATGATGGCCTAATAATTCAGCGCAACATGGCTCTCTTCTTCTCAGGTGGAGATAGGAAAGAGCTGAAACTGCGTGTCACAGGCCGTATCTGGAAGGAGCAGCAGAATCCTGACTCAGGAGCCTGCATCCCCAATTTGTTCAGCTGAGCTCAGTAATAAGGAAAGATCCAGGTGTATATTGATACGGCTGATGTGCTTGTGTGCGTGTGTCTGCTTTGTGTTTTGTCCTGCCAAGCCAAGCTGCCATTGCAGCCTGCCCTAAATTAGTTAGGGCGTATTTACTGTTGGCAGGATATTGAAAATACCGAGTTCCTCCTTTTATGGGCTGACTAAGCTCCCGTGAATCTCATGATAAGCATTTTTCTCGATCCATTGGTGTATACTGTATCATTGTCTCGGTGTATTTTGTGTCTGCAAATAAACTGTTGAACATGTTTCGTTGGATGTTCACACCCTATAAGATGTGCATGTGTCCACAAGGTAACTTACGTGTATGCTAACTGTGAGATGGACAATATCATGTTTAATGCCACCGTGGCAATGGGTTTATGTTAAGATAACGTTGATGTTAGAGTAGCTTTTAGTTATCGAGATAAGCTAGAGGGACACATGGTCACCCCTAAAAGTTTAGCATGGGATGTGCGTCTGCACTGCCCCTCTCTTTCCTGTTGATGCGTCTTCTTCAATCTCTTATTAAAACTTTCTTCCTTCACTTTTCATCTTTATTGAGTACCTTCACAGGTTATTCCCAGTCATGTCGTTTTACTGAGGTAAGATTCTTTTACACGATCTTATTAAATAGACATCTCAAGAGAAAAGTGGAATGCTAAACTGGAATTTTCCAATATAAAAGTGAGAATGGCTTACAGAAAAAAAAATTAAGTGGGATTTCAACCTGCAAATACATGAGGGGTAATGTGATGCAACAATTTCTCTGTCCCTAAATCGACAACAAAGTGTGTTGAATACAAAAAAGGATTTGTACCAAACCATTAGGCATGAGTTAAAATAAAGGGTGCTGACCTGGTACGAGAGGGAGCAGTGGGTGGGTCACTGAACTTGAGACCCTGAGGAGATGCTTCTTATCTTACAAGGCATAAGATACATTATTACATTGAGAACAAAAATGAAAAGAAGAAGTGAATTTACCTACAACAGCACATCAATACCTACTATTCTTTGCACTATGTAACCACAATATCTTTTTTTTTATTATTATCTAACCACACTATTTTGGGTTTTTTTTGTTCTTAGTTACACATGCAACAGTGCCTAACAAAAATGAATAGCTGTATACTTGCATCTCTTGTGCAGCTCTTAATCTATGTGGTAAAAAAATCCATCTTTATTATATAAAAAAGTCAAAAGAAAGATAAACAAGCGCTAGATTATAGATGCATCTCACCTAGCGGTTAGTTGGCTACTCATGAAGCCCGGTGCAGCACGTCAGCATCTTGTGGTGATGTATGACGGCCTTGACCTGCAGTACACCTCTCTGATTCTTCTCCTCCATCTATGGCCCTCTTGATATTGACGTACAGCACACATAACATGAAAATGGAAGAGAATTGCTAGTAGAAGGATTAGGCATCATATCCATCTTTGCACGCGTGAATAAAACATTAAATATAGATTAAAAAATAATTAATTATAGATGAATCTTTTGAGTCTAGTTAATTTATGATTAGAACTAATTATCAAATACAAATGAAAATGATATATTTAAAAAAATTCTAACTTTACGCGATCTAAACAAGGTCTAAAACATAACTGCAACATATGCTAAAAAAGCCAATGGCAAATGGGGATTATTTGTTAACTAAATAATGCGAGACGAGGAAGGATCTACATCCACTGAACCCAATTCCATCTGTACAGAAGCATTAGAATCAAACAATTGTTGAAATAGCGGGCACAGGTCGAGCACGACTGCACGACCACTCACGTGTCCCTCTTGCACGCGCAGGCGTCAGCACTCGCGTAGGGTGGCGGTGGCAGTGTGGCACGGCCGCACGGGGGACCCCAACATACGGCGTGTCAGCGAGCACGGTGACCGGCCGGCGGCACCAAACGTCGATCCTAGTTTTTTTTTATTGCGTCAACTAGTATCTGAACTTACTTACTAATTCACACCACATACACGTACTTAATTCACACACATCTTAGTGCGCAAGCTAGACCTATCATCTATATCCTAGGTTTTAAAACACAGCTGAGAAATATAACGGTTGTGACATATCTACGTGAGATAACAAAATTTATTAAAAAACTACTATTCATACATAAAAAAACACGGTTGATCCCACGAATTGAACCCGCGTCCGGCCATCCATCCACGCGAAGACGTACCGCACGATCGGCCTCAAACGTCGATCGTAGGTGAGTGTGAGAGGTGCGTGCTCCGACTGTCTGCCTGTGGTACAAGCAGTTCGCGGTAGGTAGCTATCAAAGTTTCCTTGTTTAGGCGAGCACCTGTACTGCTGGCGCTTCACGGCATCATCCCCGGTCATCGCGTATTTCAAATCAAATCAAACCAAACCAAACGGAGAGAGGGTGGATGCGACAAGAACGGAAGAATCAATCTACGGATTTGAGCATTGCTGCCGTGCATTGGAATCCTAGGCCTCGTCCTAAAATTTTTAGCCTAAAAAATATCATAGTATTTCGTTTGTATTTGATAAAAATTATTCAATCATAGACTAACTAGGATCAAAAGATTCGTCTCATGATTTATAACTAATTTGTACAATCAATTATTTATTTTATCAATATTTAATACTTCATGTATACTACAAAACATTTAATATGACGAAGAGAGATTAAAATTTTTAATTTTTTAAGCATCTAAACAAGTCCCTGACTAGTTTGTCAGCGAAGAAAATCGCTTTTAATTCAGAAGAACACGACGGATTACGAACCTACTTCTACAGTGACCGTCTGACCGAGTGACGTAACCGATGATGCCTTAAAACATCGTGACGTAACGGGTGATGACCAAAACTCCTAGGCTACGAATGCATTTAAAACCCACCCCAACCCACCACATACGGCTGCCTCAGAAATCAGCACTACTCGCTGCAAGTGACCAGTCCACGAAGCAGGGCAGGCACAACGCAACAACACGACAAGGCGCGGCGGCCGGCGATGAGCTCTGCGGCTGCGACGGCGGCGATGACGGGGGCGGGGAAGGTGGTGTGCGTCACCGGCGCGTCAGGGTACATCGCGTCCTGGCTCGTCAGGATGCTCCTCGACCGCGGCTACACCGTCCGCGCCACCGTGCGGGACACCGGTACTACGGATTTTGCTTCTGGATCCACTTAGAAGGAGGCACCACCGAAATCTCGATTGCATCTGTAGGCTGAAAAATGCTGCTACCGATCAACTTGGTTGGTCAGTTTACTGAGGAGCACTCTGTGCCCCCATCCAAGTTATTAGAACCGATGAATGTCTCGGTTCACGGTTTGATTGGTCCAAATTCTAAAAGGGAGAGAATAGTTAAGCCCCTCTTTTTAGAAAAAAAAACGGTAGAGGAGCTCTGTGTCCTATCTTCTATGTTCACTGTCTTCAGTATTATGTGTATTTCCTACTTCCCTTCCTAGTGGCTACGTATAAACGAATTTTATAGGACTCTGCAGTTCTCTATGTTGCGTTTGCACTTCTACCAAACTTCGTGCTCTTTGTTCTTCATTTCACGTATACCATAATTTGTTAGCAATATTACCTTTGACATGCAGTCATTGTTGTTATCTTCACTTTTCAGCTGACCCAAAGAAAACATTGCACCTGACTGCGCTGGATGGGGCTAAGGATAGGCTGCACTTGTTTAAAGCTAGCCTGCTAGAAGAGGGCTCTTTTGACGCTGCAGTTCAAGGATGCGACACCGTGTTCCATACTGCCTCTCCCTTCTATCACAATGTCAAGGATCCTAAGGTTTGTTTAATGAAAACATGATCGAAACAAGATTTATCACACATTCACAGTTTTTCAGCTTCAAGATGCATGTTGTCTTGAAGGCATAGAGTATTCATGTGTGTCGAGCTTCTCTACTTCCCATCGGTTTATTATTTGCACCTAGTAACTGACATGCCCTTCAGGGTTTTGCATTCAGCCATTCCCTTGGCTGATATGTTGGGGCATTCTACTTCACTTTGCACTTTTCTTAGTATTCCTTATCGGATAGGTCACTTTTTAATCCCAACATTCTTCTTAGTGATTAGTCCATGACCATCATGCCAAACCTAGACCAACTTGTTTATGCTATGACTATGTTTGTAAGCCCTACTTTTATTTTATTTTTCTGTAAGTCAAAATCTGAAATAATGACTCAAGTAAAGTCACAAGGATTCTAAACAGAGGATTATTAAATTACAAATCAGGATTTATATGTTTTGAACAGACATAATGTTTTTACAATAACAATTGACATGTGCCAACATCTACCTATCTACTGATTTCACCTTGTTGAAGTTGGATCCACGTATTACTTTTAACTGCCCGAGAAATTTTTACTAGTTATGTAAGGAGTTATATGATATCTGTATCTTTGTTCAGGCTGAGTTACTTGACCCAGCAGTTAAGGGAACACTCAATGTTCTTGGTTCATGCAAGAAAGCTTCTATTAAGAAAGTGATTGTAACATCATCTATGGCTGCTGTTTCCTACAACGAGAGGCCAAGGACTCCTGAGGTCACGGTTGACGAGACTTGGTTTTCTGATCCACAAATTTGTGAAAAGAATCAGGTATTGTTCCTCCTTTCTACCATAAATAATTATTTCCTCATATAGCTTTTGTATTATTGGTTGTACTCCCTCCGTTCCAAATTATAAGTCGTTTGACTTTTTTGATACATGCATTTTGCTATGTATTTAGCATATTTATGTCAAGATACATAGTAAAATGCATGTACCTAAAAAAAGTCAAACAACTTATAATTAGAGTATTTTGGTTGTTCAGCACATATGGTGGAGTAGCAACTATTATGATACATTTTGCTAATTCTGGTTCATTTATATGTCCAATTATCTGAAACCTGCATACTTCGGTGCCCTTGTTTGCTTTCATATTAATTACCTTATTCTTTAGAATATGAGAATATGTTTACCTTGTTCATTCAAAATAACTGCTTTAAATGGTATTCTATTGTTTATTCTGGTTATGTAGCCCATGGGCATTTTGTAGGTTTTAGCAGAGATGTATATTGTCCAGTACACCATGACCAGTAATTGCATCATTTTGTTTCATATGATAAAGGGCTGATGGCTTCATTGTTTTATGGTTGTTACTTAGTTTCAGCATATTATTCACTTTGAAACCAACAAAGCGCATGATGCATGAACCATTTGAGTTAGATTAAAACTCATTGAATATCTTGCTCTATTTGTATTTCAATCTTGTTTGATTTTAAGTAGAAATGCGGTAGGCTCACAAGATTGTATAGGGACTAAATAGTTCAATATAAGGCATTAGCATGTATCCAGACTTGTGCAGTGCAGCTTACTAGTGTTAGGTTGCCTGCAGAGGCCTATATGTAGGCTTCCATAGTGTTCAAAGAGACCTAAGGCTGCAATAGCCAGTATGCCAAATTTGGTCGTATTTACCCTATGGGGCCCACAAAAATAGAATTTCCTTGCCTCCCTTACCTCTAGTAGAACATAAGGAAGGTGATTACATGTAATAAAATATAAGAAACCAAACATAACATTACTAGATGCAACTTGCATCTGTGGAACAACCAAATAACAACACGCTGCATAAAACTTTGCTGTCTTGGGTTATTGTGCTACTTGAGGCCTAATATAGAATAAGACTAATGTAAACAACCGATCACAATTTCTTATGAATGGTGGACTGCTTCACTACTGATCCTACTTAATTGATGTTACTCTTCTCATTTGTCATTGGCATTACACATTATTGCTTAATTTGAATATATATTCAAATCCAATCCTGGCTAGTAGTGCAAGAAACAGTCCATCCAACATTTGTAAGTCTGATTGGCTATTGATTATTGAACATTCAGCAAAGTTTGATGTCATTGTCTTATATCAATGTCTCAATCTATCTTGTTATTTGTTTTATCATTATTAGTTTATTTTCTAAGCCTACATTCTTTGGCAGGCATGGTATGTTTTGTCCAAGACACTCGCAGAACAGGCTGCTTGGAAGTTTTCAAGGGATAATGGATTTGAAATTGTTACTATAAACCCAGCAATGGTTATTGGTCCCCTGCTGCAGCCTACACTAAATACCAGTGCTGAAGCAATCCTGAAGTTAATCAATGGTATGCTGCTTGTCCAATTAACTTTTAAGCTGACCTGTTTGTAGAGTAGAGATTATAGCAACCAGATTCGTTTTGGGTTTGCTATTTGTTCAAATACCTGTAAGGACAGTAGGGACGCAGGATGCTTGTTCTTAGTACAAGTTGTATATTCTAGTTCACAGATTTTGTGCCTTTTGCTGCAAACCTTGGAGATACTTTGGAAAAATTTACTGTCAAGTCTGTCATTCTGTACCCCAACTTGCTTGGGACAAAAGGCTATGTTGTTGTTGTTATTGTTGTTGTAAGTCTGTCATTCTGTTAATAATGATGTGTCCTCAAGCCACAGATCAAATAAAATGTAAGATCATTCTCCAAAGCTATGTGAATGTGTATATATGAAAAACTGTATGTCGGTTTTTAATGTGTTGCTCCTTAAATCATGATAACTGTTGTGCGACTTTGCTTACAACTACTACTTTGTTCATGGCACCTTCCCTAATGTCCTTTCATTGTTTTGTTCTTGATTCATCCGGGCAACAAATTGAAGATCATCACATCATTTTCATTTTATCTTTTGAAAGTTCATCGTTTTCATATTATTGCAGGGTCATCTACATATCCCAATTTGAGCTTTGGATGGGTTAATGTCAAAGATGTTGCCCTGGCCCATGTCCTTGCATACGAGGTTCCCTCAGCAAATGGAAGGTATTGCATGGTGGAAAGAGTTGTTCACTACTCAGAACTAGTTAACATCATCGGCAAGATGTATCCTACCATTCGTCTTCCGGAAAAGTAAGTTCATACATTATTTCAATCATTATCAAATGTGATGCCTCTTATTCACAAATGCAATGCAATGTGTATATATATCGTTTGTTTGGAACAAGCCACTTTCCTGTGTTTTTACTCGTTAAATATCAATAGGGACAAGTGTTTTCCTATGACTTCAGACCATCGTGATATTATAAAAGCATCATTGCTTTGTCAGCTGTGTCACGGGTTGATGTTCCTCAAGCAGTGTTATCAGAATGAATAGAATATTTACTTAAAGGTATTAGTTCATAGAACAAATAAGAAACTAAGAGTATGTTCCTCTTGGCAGGTGTGCAGATGACAAGCCATTTGTCCCAACCTACCAAGTATCAAAGGAGCAGATCAGAAGCCTGGGCATTGAGTTAGTTCCAGTGGAGACGGGCGTCAAGGAGACTATTGAAAGCTTGAAAGAGAAGGGATTTTTTAGTTTTGACTCGAGCAACCTGTGAAACAGAAGTATTACTACTAGTCGTGATACTGCCAGAGACATGCATCAGACTTCGCAGTTCCCAAGTTGCTGTAGTAGATTCGGTCTGTAATGTTACCTAAAATAAACTGAGGACATGTTACCTAAAATAATAATCGTTGCTGAGAAATGTGGTACAGGCGTCACTGTAGAGCAAACCAGTTGGGTTTGTGGGCCCACCGACTGCCACTGATGCAGTGATCTAACTCTAGCCTATCGCAAATTGCAATTTGCGCAGGTCAATTTCCAATGGGGTGTTAAACTTAGCCTATCGCAAATCGAAATAGGTGATAGTTTTGTAGAAGGGTGATAGTTTTGTAGAAGGTTTCAACACCCATTGAAATTTTTCGATGTCTACAAGGGTGACACCGGAAGAACAAGTGTGGCCTAAGAGTTTCTACAGATGGTTTAGAAGGTTTGTACAGAAGGTTCAGAGGAAAGGTCCGCAATAGTCGACAATGACTAGCCTCAAATGGCTAGCTGACGTGACAGGCATTGTATTTCTCCAGTGATCTGATCGGGGTGGCCTTCTTCTTGAAAACTCAATTGGTGTTCTTCTTGAAAACTCAATTGGTGTAGGTGTTGGAGAGCTTGTTTTTTGGTTTTCTCTTCCTTCTTACCTTGCACTCATAGGACTTGTGACCTTCCTTGTAACGGGTGTAGCACACCCGGTTCCTCTCTCATCCAACTTCTTCATGCCCTTGACAGTAACCCTGATGAGCTGGGGGGGGGGGGGGGGTGGGGTACGAACAGAGCCCGGGGGAGTAGTCTGGGGTACCCGTACCCCGAAAGTTTACATCAAAGGCGACCCCAAAGGTCAGAGAGTACATGAGAGGGAGAGAGCAAGATTACAACACTTGACACAATGACAACGGCAACAAAAATAACGATAACGATAATAACAACACCAACGAAGCAACATATCAGCTTAGCCTACAAATCAGAGCGAGTGCAGGCAATACTTCATGACTTGTGCCACCACCAACATAATCAAGTCCTTGGACAGACGATCCGCTTCTTGCTTAAGCACCTTGTCCATTGCATCATCATCGGTGCATGAATCTACAACAACGATATATGTTGCATAACTTCTTCATCATGGTCGGAGGAGGTGGAAGTTTCATCTTGATCATCTTCTTCATCCTCTTCATTATGGTCCTCACTTGAACATAAGCTTGATGACGATTCAACTTGTTTGCGCTTTTTCTTTGTTTTTTGTGCTCATCACAAGTGATAAGAATGTTTTGGTGCTCAAGCCCTCTATGTTGTGGAGGATGGTGATGATGAAGGCATACTTGTCATGTGGTAGCATGGATCAGAGATGATCTTCCTCGCCGCGTCCACCCCGATCACCCTTGGTCAAACCTATAGCATTAAGCTCATTGAGAATTAGATCCCGACGAGAATATATGTCTTTACAAAGCTCATTAGTAAGCTCATTGAGAATTAGATCCCGACGAGAATATATGTCTTTACAAAGCTCATTAGGAAGCATAGTGAAAGGAAAGCATAATATGTTTCTTTAGTTAAGAAATATTTTTCCTCACGGATGTTGCTAGAACAGTCAAGAAACTCTTGCACTTTAATCAAAATTTATTAGCCTTGGTGGGTGAGTGTCAACGCTTGATTAAAGATACAATGCTAATTAACTCAAAAAGGCATTTTTAGAACAAGCGCTAACATAGATTTCATTTTCATCACTGGAGGTGGGTTTCTTACGATTCTTCTGGGTTTCATCCCATCCATGTTGAGCCTTCGAACACCTTGCTTCCAAAATATAGGGAGAATTAGGTATTTGCCCTCCGAAAAAAAGTACTCTTATGTATCAAACTTTTTTTTAAGTATGGCCTCAAAACAAAATTTTCTTAGGTATTTGGTCTTCCGTCTATTCGGTTAGGGTTGCCTGTTAGTTTGTCTATTGTTCATTGTGCGAAAAGACGAATTCCAGAGTGGAGTGTGGTGTGTGAACGATACACTGACTGAGCATATGCGTCATTTGTTTTACAACATAATATATCCTAAAATTGTTTGGATGCCTTGTATTTCGGGACTGAGAGAACATGTCTCGGCAAGAACACAAAGACGGGAAAAATTATGATAGGTTCATGATAAAAGAGAGAAGTTAGATGATTGGATAAAAGTTTAAGTTAATTTGATGGGGGCCATTCGTTCTGAATATAGTTTTCATGTGTAGTCTCTACATTAATTGGCAAGTATGGAAACTATGTTATGGTTTCATATTTGGAGCTGCCCTTACGCATGGAAATTTGTGTGCCTACTCTCATGTATCGCACACATGGTGCTCTCCTATAGAGATGGAAATTGTTGCTATCCAGACATGCCAATGGAGTTTGAGTGTGGAAGTCGAAGTGTAACGATGATAAGATGTGCCGGCTTTGGATCCTGGTGGAGGTGCCGACGAGGCCTACCAACTTGAGTTGTATGAATCCCAAAACCAACGAGTGAACTTCAAATGTTCTAAAATATAGATGTGCCAAAAGCACTATGCACACAGTGCCATATCGTACCAAACTACCTTTTGAATGTGGTAAGGGCTTAGAACAACTAAGACAAAGTAATTGGTTTTGTCAGAGACAGAGTACCAAAATCAGACTCAGTAATAGTTCATAGCCTAAAAGTGGACTTCACCCATCTGTTAGATTCGGAGGTTTCAGATTTTCAACGTCACTAGAAAAGTTTCCGAAGAAAATTTGAACTCAACTTCAGAAAATACAAGCTGTATAGGTTAGTTTCCTATCGGCACCATTATAAACTTATACAGAAAAGCTAAACAGTTTACCTAAACACAAAGAAGGCACTGATCCGATAAGGAGAAATTTTGGGCAGCTTCTTTGGAAATTTTTGAGAAACTAGTGGCCAGCTCTCTGATTCTCTTTTGCATACTTATGTCCTTAGCACCTGAAATGGCTCTGCCTTATGATCCATCCGTGACTAGGATCATCCACTTTTGAGCTTTTATAATTGTACGAATCGAATCTGCATTACACTACGCACTTTCGTTGGATGAGCATGCAGCATTGTAGCTCGCAGGCGCCATGACGGCATGAGCAAGCCTGAACAGGACGAATGGACGACGATCGAGTGGCGTACTAGTAGCTGACAAGAAGAGCAGTCAGTCAGCACGCACAGGGACTGACAAGACGAAGCTTCAGAGACTTCACGTCGATATGCGACCTGTCCAGCGGGCGACACCGGTATCGTGTGGATCGCCGTCGTCGCCTCCGGCGGCACGTACGCGTGTGCGTTGGAGGTTGACAGCTCGCTGGCGATGGCGGACAGCTGGGACGAGGTGGAAGGATGCTTTATTTGGTAGGCCCGCCCGAGTTGACATTGCATGCACCTGCAGGCCCGAGAGGGATGAACCCCGCGGCATCTTTCTTGGATCACGCCCCGCCGACAATTGTTTTCTTACTCTGTCCGCTTTAAATTATAATTTATTTTAATTTTTTTAATATATCAAGACATATTATTTATCTAAATACATAGCAAAATGCATGAATAAAAAACTCAACATAAATTATAATTTAAAACGAAGGGATTACTTATTACTTCTCTCTCTTCGTTGACTGTTCTTAACTACCAATTTTGACCGTCATTATTGCATCAAAATGAGGACAACACAATCCAAATAGTGATTTATGTTTATAATTCACCTAGTTTCACTTGTACTTAGGAATTTTATTTGTATGCAGGAAAAATACCAAAAATAGATAAAAATGGAACATTGCAGAGGAGAGGAACGTGACAGAGCAACAACTCAACTAGGGTTAGGGCGCCCGCCCTCAAACCCACGGTGAGCGCCCTGGTCACGGGGGCCGCCCTGAGGGTGACAGCTCCCGACCTTCCAGCAACTCGGCCTGGGTGCGGGTGCCCACCTTCACATCCACGGTGGTCGGCCTGCCCACGGTGGCCGCCTTGGTGGTGCCAGCTCCTGGACTCTCCCACGTCACCGATCCATGACAACATCTTCCCACATCTCCTAACCGTCATAACCAAGTCGGTTTGATCAAAGGGCTCCCGAGTGAGATCACTTGGATTCATGGGCCCACTGTCATGCACTCAATGAGGTTAATTCGGTTGGAACCGACTCAAAACCGACTTGTCTCGCATGCAACCAACTTGGGGGAGTGAGACATCGCCGTTGAATCAAAAGGCGGTGCGAATGGACGGTATGTCCAGGGCGCCCACCCTGGCCAAGGCGCCCGCCCCCGCGGCCAGAGCTACCGACCTCTAGAGCACTATAAATAGGTCCCTAATCTTTCACTTGTAACACACATCAAGAAGGAGCTCTCTCTTTACCCTTCAATATGCAGTTCTAGTAGTAGTCTTAGCGGGAGCCCTGCTCGGAGTCAGGAGAAAGTCTTCAGGAGTCTGGTATAACATGTACTTCTCTGGTAACACTTTCCCTATTGCAATAAAGAGATTACTTTCTCCGCAAGTACTTTCCAAGTCTTTACTTTAAGCATTTACTTCAAGTACTTAGCTGATAGTTGTGTTGAGGTGTCACTCATATTCAACTGGGATAGTTTATCTGCGATTAGTGCGGATTCTACGCCGCTAGTCGGTTCTCTAGTTTTAACGTGAGATTAGAGTAGTAGCTTGTAGTGTAAGCGAGGTGTTTAGACTATATGGTACCTTAGAATGGTGGCTAGTCCTCCGGAGGTGGTAGCAACAGGTGGTGACAGCCCTGTTTGCCTGTGTAGTCCACCACACTTGGATTCGTTCATTAAATCGCTAGGGCTCCAGGTGCATTGTGTCTGGTTAAGTCAGAAGCGCGTGCGCCCCGAAGTACTAGTTGAATTTCAACTACCAGTTGTTATATTGAGTTCCGAGCGAGTGCGCTCTGAAGCTCATGTCTAGAGTTGTGCTTGTTCAGAAGTAATATAAGACTCCCATGCTCTCTCTCTTAACTACTCGATCACTTACTTATCTATGAGTAGAACCTCTTGGGTGTCATCCTATCTTGAATATCGTATGACCTACTTTAGTCTAGTGGCACACTAGTTAGTGGATGCATGATGGTTCATTATCACTATCTTTAACCATTGCTTCCCTGTGGATAAATACGATACCTTGGAATACTACTAGGTGAAATGCTATAACGATATTCCGTGTGCTTGCAAAATCTTCCACATGAGCATAAGAAATATCAACAAGCATTTCTGGCGCTGTTATCGGGGACTAACAAACCTGGTAGCGACGTTAAAAAATGTCAACACTCTCTCTTTCAAATGACAAATCAAAATCACAGGACCCAAGTACTAATTATATAACATGGGTATGGAGGGAGTACGCAGAATCAGAATCACCGCAAACCATGTTTTGGCTGATTCATGAATAAAAAGAAAAAGCAGATAGAAAAATGAGAATCACTTGAAACTTGGAACCATTTCTAGAAGAAGCATTTCACCTGAATTGGCTAGCTTGGATTCTTCGGTGTGAGAATAGCAACGTTTATGGGATGTGTATGGGCCAAACTTTTTTTTTAACTTTAACTATATTTATAAAAGAAAAATTTAGTAGCATTTATATCTTTAAATAAATTTATTATAAAAATAGATTTAAGGGTCTATCCAGTGATACAAATAAAATAACATAAATATTAACGCTTTTTAATATATATATATAGTCAAAGTTGAATACGTTTGATTTCTACAGAAGTGAGAACAACAAATAAAAGGAATAGAGAGGGTCCTAAAATAAATGTCACTATGGTATTTGTGCTAGTCAATCTTTCTTAAATTTAAGAAGATTTATAGAAAATATGAGCAACATTTATATGTCTCAATAAATTTATTATAAAAAAGATTCAACGATCTATCTAACTATACTAATTATTTTATTATAAATATTAATATTTTCTTACATATTTAATCAAAGTTAAAAGGGTTTGACTCCTCAAAACATGAAACAACCCCTATTTAAAACGAACCCCTATTTAAAATGGAGGAAGTACATGTTTTGTTCCGCTCTTACCGCTTTATCAGACAACCAATTGGAGAATCTTTATGTTCCTTTATTTACCAACTCACTGTTACTTCTCCAAACCTTGTTCTACAAGTAAAAAAAGAGCCGTCTTCTTTACATGCAAAAACCGAATTCAAAATAAGTTTATATATCTTATGGTCCCCCCTTCTAGTTGTTTGGGTGAAAAGTTATTAGCAAAAGGAATGTAAAAATTGCATGATCACTACTTTGAAAGGAAGACACACATGCGTGTTTGGAAGTGTTGTACCCAGCACGGCTCGTCATCCTGGCTCTAGCCAACCAAAGCACGGCTTGTTTGGTACACCCTTATGTGTTTGGTTCCCAGCCCAGATGGATATGGTTACTCTTCACTAGAATTCTGGTAACCTTACCACCATGCTTTCACCTTTCTCTCTTTGCCACGTTTCATTGAGCACCTGAGGAGCAAGTCTCATTGGAGCTTAAAGTCACCATGGTCGGTCGCTCCACCCTCAGTGGCGGCCTCCCCTCAGCTGCCAGCTCGCAAAATTACTGCCACGCAAGCAAAACCTCCCAAGGGGGTAAATTGACCGGTTTTGTAAACTTTAATCTGCCCAATGGCTGGTTTTATAGTTTTTTTAGATAAAGGATAATATTTCATACCCGACTTCATCTACCAACAATAGAATCAGGCCAAATTATGACAATAGAGAAAACTAAAATAAAAGAAACCGACGGAGGAAAAAATATCCCAACAAGGAACTCTAGAAGTCCTACACGACAAATGACTTACTCCGTGATGTCGACTCCACAAGAGTATGACCATCAATGTCGAGACAATGCCGCCACACACGTCTGTCAGACCTAATAAGGGTACTGAAAGATCGTTGGACACCGATCACCTTGAAGACACTGGATGTTGTATTCTGGCAACAGCACGAAACACCTGGTGTATATGCAAAGAAGTCACCATCTCATTGCCGGCACCAAAGTCGACAACCCAAGAAATCTTCCAAGAGCGACGTCTCCAATGAGAAAATGACATCCGCAAATGGCATCATCGCCCCGCCAGAGAACTGGACATGGGTTTTCTCCCAGGAGGATCCACATGAAAGACAACGCCTCTAGCAAGGAAAGTGGCACCCACAGGCGTCACCGCCGTCGAAACATGGTAGTACTGCCATTGCCCACCAATTGCTGAACTGTTACGCCATTGTTTGTCGCCTCCGTCTTGATCTGGCCGTCGTCATACACGATAGGCTGGTAGCCACCGTTGCACGAGTAAGGCCGCCGATGCCCAGGCACGTGATGGCTCTAGATCCACCAAACCCACCTTCGGTGGCGGCACAGCGTGACACCAACCGAGTCACGTGGTGGCCGATCCTATTTTTACGGACTCCACCAGATCGGGTCATGAAGGGCCAAATCGGATGAGCCGCAAATGGATCCGCTGCCCACGTAGGCAAGCGCCAGCACTGGCCACCCAGCTTCGGCCCTCCTCCGTCGCGCCAGAGACAGGGCATCACCAAGGCAAGGCCCTGACCGCCACCATCATCGTTTGCCGCTCGGGCCTCTCGGTGGCGCGCTCTGGTGGTGGCGAGGTGGAGAGAAAGGGATGTGGGGAGATGGAGGCAGCGGCTAGGGTTTCGCCCTAAGCCGCCCGTGTGAAAGTCTTGTGTTTGGTTTTGGTAATTGAGTGACAACTTTAGGTGGACTAATATGTTTATGGTTGAGATACATAGGATTAGTGCACAGGTATATGTATGTGACCAAGAGGTAAGGATCAAGACAAGGCTTGGCTTGATGAATTAGTTGAGTGTGTGAAGGGCAGGTCAAGGCTGTGAGGTGAAGGACCATACGATGGTGAAGCTCAAGAAAGACTTGGCGCCGATAGACCAACTTAACGGTAAAGAGCAAGTAAGGTCAAGATCGATGGACCGAGAAGGTCACATGTTGAAGGAGCTTATTGCATATGAGACATGACATGGAGTCATGTGACCTAAGCATGGTGAAGATCAAGATGAAGCTGCTTAGCTCGAAGGACCGGTTGCAAGTGTGAAGAGCAAGTTGAAGCTTGGAAGCAAAGGACCATTGTGATGGTGAAGCTTGGGCAAGACTTGACGCCGATGGATCGACGCAATGGAGAAGAGCAAGTGAAGTCAAGATCGACAGACCAAGATGGTCATGTGATGATGTGAAGTGAATCATATCATTTGTTGATCGTGTCGTGCATGCGTTGCATGGCACATTGGAGGTGACAGTGGAAATAGAGATGTGCAAGGCAAAGGTATAACCTAGGGCATTTCATTTCACCGGCCATGAGGTGTGTAGAGAAGTTCATGACCAGATTTAGGATTGATAGGCCGTACTATCAAGAGGGGCAAACGAGCTTGCATATCGGTCATCTAGTGTCACTTGAGTGATCGAATATTGCGATGTTGCTAGGATCGAGTGGCGTTGTGAGATTAAGAGAAAACCCTTGAAAATGATTATGAAAATTCTAACACACAAGCACATAGAGATGCACACTTGGTGGTGTTGGCATATTTGTAAGGGAGGTGATGTTGAAGTTGATTGTGATCAACTTAGAGAAGAGAGAAAGATTTGGAAAACTGCTTTGATCCTTAATGATTGAGATCAAAATAATATATGGGTTGTATAGCGCTCTGAGTAAGCTTTCCAACAGTCTTAGTTCATCGAAAACGGAGTTCGGAGATAAGAGATATGCCCGTTTTAGTGCGGGGTGGTCTGTTGCCGAGTTAGCTGCGGAAGCTGGCTGCGGATGCGTCCAGAGGAGCTGCGGATGCGTCCAGAGAGGACTGCGGATGCATCCTGAGCTCACAATTTAGCGTCCGAAGGTCTCCGAACGCAACTCAGAGCTGCCTGCGCTTTGGGGCAAGCTCCGGACGTGTTCGGAGAAGAGCGCCGGATGCGTCCGGAGGTGTAACGGCTAGTTTGCTTGAAAAATCAATTTGTGAAGTGTGGACGCTGAACGGTGTTCATCACGCATCTGGAGAAGGAGTGCGGACCACAGTTTGTTTTTTGAATGGAGATCTTGAGCTCTTGAGTTCGGCTTGTGTAGCCTTGTCCTTGAAGCATATAGTGAGCTTAGGTTGGCTTTATGCTTTTGCTCATTAGAATTGTGTAGGTGCACCCTTGGTTGTTAAAGTACTAGTTGCTTAGGTTTGTGTGACCTTAAAAACTAGAATTGATTATGAGTGCATAAGCTAGTTGGCACCTTACTTTCTTATTTAGGATCTTTTACAAGGTGCATCTAGAGTCATAGTTATAGGGGTGAAGTCTTGGCTAGACCATTTAGTTTAATTCCACAATTATATTGGTTAGCCGACGCGATTAGTTTTAAAAAGTACTATTCACCCCCTCTAGTCTGCCATCTCGATCTTACACCGTGCAAGGATGACACGAGGCTCTCTTCAGTAGTTGAGATGAGGGGATTAATAAGTAGACACCATCCCAAACTTCAAGGTGTGATATAGACATATTCCATGGATAAAACACACACCTTTCCCATAGATTTGATAAAATATCAAAATGCTCCTGAGTGAAAGTCAGAATGATATCCGTATGCTTGCCGATTTCTCTATATGTTGTTATAAGATACCCAACAATGGCATGGCGGAGCTCATCAGTGACGCCCTCCTGCAATGGTGGGCTTCTTCCTCCTCTGCCTCCTCTCCTCTCTTCTCGACCTTTATGGTATTTTCCTGGTTTTGTTCTTTGGATAGGAATGTGAGAAGATGGGGAGGGAGGGGCTGGTGGTGATATTTGAAGGGGGCTGATAGATGACTCCTGGTGGAGTGAGGGATGAACAAGTCACGGTTTTGCTTGGTATATTTGTCCACAATGTTCTGCCAAATTGTCCGGTGGAAATCATTGAATTGTCCGATGAATAACGTAAAGGTGTAGACTGTGCCAGCGTAGTAACCATGGACTATCTAAGCAAACTTGGTAGGGTCTAGAAAGTGCAGAACTTGTTTGTTAAGTTTTTAAAAGAAAGTTTTTTTTGAAGGCACAAACTGTGGGGGAGATCCCCACAACACTTCATTTTGTATTTATATTTAAACAAAGAGTTACAAGAGGACTTACATTATGGTTAACTAAAACCATCTAGCCAAAAGCAAAAGGCTGATCTAAGATCATCTTCAAAATGGAGGGATTGAAGTAAACATTTATTTTTAAAGTTCCTAAACCAGGTGCCAACATGAATAGCCCCGTTATTGAACACTCTATCATTTCTGATCTTCCATATTTCCCAAGCTGCTATGATCAATGCCTCCATGAAGAATGGCAGGTTCTGCTGCTGCTTTGCATGTGCTACCCTTGAATGCAGACTTAGATCATTGTGCCAATGTATTCCGATTTTATCCCAACATCTTCTTGCAAAAGAGCACCCAAAGAATAGATGATCCCAATCCTCGTCTATGCCTTCAATGCATAGGACACATTGCACAATCTCATCTTCATCATACAGATTTCTTCTTTTCAGCATTACCTTGGTGTTTATCCTGTCAACTAGGATCGTCCAAGCAAAAACTTCAGTCTTGGCGTGCATTTAGACTTCCAAAGCAAAGTGAAGATGGGTGGGCCAGTATGTTCTGGAATGCTATCTTGTAAAGTCTCCATGATGAGTACTTGTCAGAGCCCCATTGATATGTCCAGACATCCGTGTTCTATTCATCAAAAGTCTGAGTGGAGAGAACAACAGTCAACGTTTTTAGCTCCTCGAATGCTTCTTGTGAGAGTGGAAGGAAGAATAGGCTATCAAGGTCTTCAGTAGACATAACCACATTAACACTTATGTTTTCATCTTTGGAAAAGGAGAATAGCCTAGGAAAACGATGGGCAAGCACTCCATCTAGCCATAAATCTCCCCAGAAAGTAATTGTCTTGCCTTCCCCAATACTGCATCGAGCTATATCCCTAAACAAAGTGTTGAGTCTCTGGATGTCTTTCCACCAGAAAGAACCAACCTCTCTACTTGCATGTAGTACTTTGCCTTCATAGTATCTAGACCAGACAAGCTTAACCCATGGGATGTCCATTTTATTATAGAACTTGTGAAGGTGTTTTAGGAGCAGTGCATCATTCTGGATATTTAGATTAAGAACACTCAAACCACCTTTCTCCTTGGGCTTTGTGACCATTGGCCATGCTGCCTAGTTGCCACCCTTTTTTGATCTATCAGAACCTCTCCAGAGGCATTGCTTGCGTGCTCGGTCTATATTCTCAATCACTCCTTTCGGTAGCTTTAGAGTACACATGGCGTAGGTTATTGTTGTTGCCATTAGAATAGATTTTACCATTTCCACTCTACCTGAATAAGATAGAAGAGATGAGTAGGCTGATAGTCTCCTCTCAATTTTGTCCATCAGAGGTGCATAATCGTCCACTCTTGGCTTTGTTGTACCCATAGGCAACCCGAGATATGTAAACGGGAGTGATCCTATTTGGCAACCAAACGTGTTGGCAAGGATCTGCATTTTTTCATCACTCACATTTATTGGCAACATTTGGGATTTAGCATGGTTCACTTTGAGGCCCGTGGAATCTGTGAAACTTCTGAGCAAGGCCTTCAAGAAGAACAACTGGTTTGCATCCGCTTGTATAATGAGCAGGGTGTCGTCGATGTATTGTATGATTGGATCCCCATTTTGTTGTGGGATCGAGGGGTGTAGAAGCCCTTGCGATGCAGCTCTATTCACTAACACTTGCAGTAGCTCTGCAGCCAGGACAAAGATCAATGGAGAAAGCGGGTCACCTTGGCAAACCCCTCGCTTGCATTTAAATTTTCTTCCCGGTATTCCATTTTGGAGCACTTTCGAGGTTCCTGAAGAGAGGATGCTATTGATCCATGTTACCCATCTGTCCGGGAAACCCAAATGCCTGAGCGTATGAAGGATTGCAATGTGTTCAACCACGTCGAACGCCTTTTCAAAGTCAAGCTTTAGGATTATTGTCTCTCCTCGACTGCTTACATTGATGAATGTATTCAGAGCACCATGCCAAATAGTCCTGGATTATGTGGGTTTTGATGAAGCCATACTGGTTTTGGTGAACAACCTGTAGGATCTTGGATTGTATATGCAAATTATGCTTAGGATTAAGGTAAATGAGTTTGCACGGCCAGATCGTGACACTTCGCATCTGTGGAGTTCATTCTTAAAGGAAGAAGCTCCAACATTGATGTGCATAATTTAGTGAGAAATTCAACTTATAAATTTTGTAGACAGGCATGCCGCATGTGTGGTTTTAATCTCTACCGGAGGCTGTTTTAAAATTGTAATTATCAACCGTAACTAAGGTGGCGTTTGTTTCTTGCTAAACAGATATATTAAACGAATACTTGTTGTTCTATGTTAATATTGGATATAACCATATAAAATTTCCTCACTGGTATTGAATGCATTTCAGTACTAATAAATTGGACAAACCCCCTCATAAAAAGTTGTATATAAAAGAATATTGGAGGCTGAGTCACCAAAGTCAGTCCAGTCATAGTCATGCCGCCTTAATTTTCTTTGTGTATGTACATCTTGTCCATCGTATGGCAAACAAGGTACAAACACCCACCCATTTTCTTGTTACGGCCTAGTGGTGGCTGTAGCTGACTGTGGACCCAGGCAGTTTGCAAACGACGACCTCCGCTGCCGCCTTCGCCATCGGCTTGTCAGCGTAATTAGGTTGATGATTTCTAGATCGATACGCCACAGGGCACTGACTCTGACTGCATCCTGTTCCTTGCTTCCTGCAATGGCGTGCCTCCTTCCAAGATTTATGTAGCTATTATACTGGTCGTCATTCATCTCCAGACCGAGCGAACAACATGCATCCACAAGCGCAATTTTAGATTTCTCCTAACTATATGAACTTCTCCTAGTAAGGATTCTCATGTGCTATGACTAATGATAGTGTGTTTGGTTTTAATCAAGAGGCCGGGGCTTTGGCCCTCAAATTCAAAAAAAAAGACTAATAATAGTGTTAGGTGAATTTTACTATTTTGGTAGTGATCACCGCCCACGGCTACATCCGCCAAAAGAAAACAAAAACTCAGAAATACAAGCGTCTGATAAGCACCCGCCCGATGCTGACAAATTTCTCGTGCTATGAAACGCAAGACGTCGTTTTTAGACACAGGCTAGATATATTTAAGCGTACTACTTAAAATTGTATTCCTGTCCTAATTGTGTACTATCTATATTAGAAGATAGATAATGTGTCTACACAACTTGTATCTCGGCTAGAATGCTAGGAACAACTGTAAACTACTAGGCCGTGCTTATAATATAGAATCGGAGCATGCCTTGGATTTGAATATATATTTGCAGGTGAGGTCATGGATTGAAAAATTATAGATGTGCGGATCTCGTTGCGAGAGGAATCGGACAACAGGTATGCAGGTCAACGATTGCCCAGCCTGTCGGCACTAGTAATGTTTCTCTACAAGGCTACAGCTACAGCTACGTATAGGGGCCTGCCGGGCTCTTCTTCCATATACGTCCATTGCACTGGCGGCTGCCACAAAGTCGGAGCTCGGAACATACCATACCACGCTTCACACTCTTCGGCCCTCTTTGTGCAAAACTCTTGCCTGTCTTCGCCGGTGAGCGGTAAGCCGCCTAACTGCTTCATGTGTTTTGATTTTTGAAGAGTTCCCTTTTTGCCTTCACGCCCTGTGTTTTTTTTTTTCTTTTGGGTTGTTATGGCTGATGCCAATGTCTCTCCGATCCTCTCGTTGGTTAGGTGCTTGCTTTGGTAGCTTTCTGCGATTCGCTGATGTGATAGATTGTTCATCCATCTTCAGAGAGGAGTTTGTTTGCAATTGCATGGGGTGTGTCTCCTCCAAGGGGTCCAAACGACCTCCGGGATATGTGGATCCCAATATCTTGGCTAAAGAGACTACGTGTGAGAATCTGAATACTCGAATCTCTTCTCAAGAATAAAGGAATATAACTGAATAACCCTTGTGTTTTGTCTGTTCGCCTCTTCATACTTGTTGCAGTTTCTGTCAATGAAGTGGAGGCTCTCTATGAGCTATACAAGAAGATAAGCTATTCCATATTCAAAGATGGCCTAATTCACAAGGTACTGCCTTGCCTTTTGCCTGCATCAAACACTTTTGCCTGCCGCCATGTGATTCTGAATATCTAGAGCTGCATTTGCGTTGAATAGGAGGAGTTCCAGCTTGCTCTCTTCAGGAACAGTAACAAGAAGAATCTTTTCGCTGATCGGGTCAGTTCCTAGTTTATGCTACTCCAAATAGCAGCAGTTATCTGTAGGATCCTTTTTGTTTAGAGAAAATTTGGGACTGTGATATGCATAATTCAAGGAGTAAGTACCCAATTGATTCTTTCTGGCCTGGGAACTTTATCTGTAGTTAGTTATCTTCATGCAAATTTAAAACTTTTTCTACAATTATCTTGTGTCTCTTGTCTCGCAAACCGTAAATTATGTTCATATATGTGAGACTTTGTACTGTTCTATATTATGTACAGATATTTGATCTGTTTGATCTGAAGCGCAATGGATTGATTGATTTTGAGGAGTTCGTTCGGTCCCTCAGCATTTTCCACCCAGATACGCAGATGGCAGAAAAGATCGCCTGTAAGAACAAAAACTGCCTATTCCAACTCCCATCTCCTGAAGCGTCCCAGCAACGTAGTTTTAAGATTGCTCTGATGAAAATTGGGTAAAGTTCAATTTGTAGTTTTGCAAATTGTTTTTTCTCACTTATCTCAAAAAAAATGTACAGAAGAAACACGGCTTATGACAATAAGGTAATTTTAGAAGGTAGAGGAAAACATGAACCAGTAAAAAACATTCATTGAATAAAGCTAGCAGAAATATTTAATTTCTAGTATGATAAATTAGTAACCTCATTGATCGTTTGTACCAAATTATCTTCTCTCTTTTTTCATCTACCACATGTTTCTTTTCTGTATAACATATTAAGGAATTCTTCCTTTCAGTTGCATTTCGGCTATATGATCTGAGAGGTACTGGATTCATTGAACGCGAAGAGGTTTGTGTCATTAATCTCCTTTGACAGACATAATGTTCTTTTTGCCACATATTACACTCCCGGATTCCGATACATAACCAAGACTTTTGTATTCAGTAATGCAGTACCTTTGAGAAATGGTAGCTTATTATGTTGGAATTTGGAAATAAATAATCCCATATCACTCCAAATGAATGTTTTATATATGCACTAATAGTGGTTTGACAAACTATTTTAACTCGATTAACTCTGAAAAGCCTATGTTAACAGAGCCTTTTTCTCTAAACATTTATGCAGTTGAAAGAAATGGTTCTCGCCATTCTGAATGAATCAGAATTACTTCTTTCTGATGACGCTGTTGAACAAATTGTTGATCAGGTACAGTGCTTCAATAGAATCCGTTACTTTCATCTCTATCATACTTCCTGTTGCTTGGTCCACAAATATGTCCACCACTGAGCTTAAAGCCTTAAAGTGTACTGTGACACATCTGTTTGCTCTAAATTTCCATCCACTCTTCACTTTATTGATACCAAAGCAAAGTGTTTGGTAGCTTTCAGCCAAATCAATTCCTTCCCAAACTTTTACTATATGTTTCAATTTTTCAATTCAATTCTTGTGGCGCGAGAAGCACCACATTGCAAAGTCCCCAGCCAACAAAACATGGATTTTATGGCGTGCTAACTTAAGTTTTGACAGACTTTCAAGCAAGCAGACATGAACGGCGACGGGAAGATAGATCCTGATGAATGGAAGGTGTTTGCAAGTAAAAACCCAGCTCTTCTAAAGAACATGACGCTTCCCTATCTAAAGTAAGTCCACCGATGACGTTTTCATGTTGTAAAATAGCTTAACCATCACATGACTTGATTTATGGAGTGGTAAAATCTGACGACGTGTTGCATTGTGTCGTGCATCTTCTATGCAGGGACATAACCATGGCGTTTCCCAGCTTTGTTCTCAACTCTGGGGCTAGTGATGAAGAGTTGTAGCACCCCATGCTCTACGTATATTTCTCAGTGTGTGGGCATGGGCGATGGCCAAGGTGCTGGAAAGGAAGGAACACTACTGGTCACTCAGTTGACTCAGGTTTCAGACAAACAGCAGCAGCAACCTCCTGAAGGTGCAGGCACTACGTATCAGTGATTTAAAGGGTGAGGAGAATAGGAATACCAGTGTGGCAACCTAGAGACAACGCACTGAAGGATGCAACCAAGCTACTGTATCTTTGCAAGCAGGTGGTTCACTTGAGGGCATGGTTGTAAGGGACAGAATGATGAATGCTAGGCCTTCCTCTTTTTTTTTTATTCCATTTTAACTCATGAGGCTGTAAGCTGGTATGTGAAGTGGCTGATTACTACCTGATGATACTGCAGCACCAGCTTGTAAACACCTGTAAGCGAGTCCCATGGTCAAATTCTGTTGACTTGTAAAAGGTTGTATATTTTCGACTCACGTTCTGTACAATAGTATGGACAATAGTTTTGTCAGAATGTACTTATTTAGAAACATACATTTCAGGTACAATCTCAAATGAGTTTCTGTCACCTAAATATTAATCACTCATTAGCACCTATGCGGCTATGCCTGACAGCATGTGTTCCAGTTTGACCAATGCATTGCATCTACATACCAAGGAACAACATCTTGCTTTTCATGTAACCTGAGCTATCTAAAACTGACAAGTCTATCCTTATAAGTATTTGTAATTCACAATTCTAAAAATTTCAATTCGGCTTGTCACCTCTCATAGGTTG
The DNA here is from genome assembly GCA_023333625.1 of Bothriochloa decipiens. Lineage (NCBI taxonomy): Eukaryota > Viridiplantae > Streptophyta > Magnoliopsida > Poales > Poaceae > Bothriochloa > Bothriochloa decipiens. The sequence goes on from CM041637.1 coordinate 35,355,373, forward strand.
TTTGAAACGCGTGTTAAACAAGTCAGTCCAGATTGGTTCTACAGCTTCAGTTTTACCATCTGTTGCAGGTCCAAAGGATAGCACATCTTGGTGTGCTGACTGGACCACACATTATCTGCCAGGATGCGGTTGACAGCATCTGTTGGGTGGAATTCATCCCACCAGACATGGCTTGATGCATCGCTGCATGCCATCTGTGGAAGAACGCACAAGATCAAGCCTCCATACTTGCCCAGCCCACAGCAAGCATCAGTGGTGGTGACAAAACCTGCACAATGTCATATCTCATTGAGATGCAAGTGCTTCCCCAAGGCGGCAAGTAATCCAAACTTACCAATGATTAGTTTGCTCACCATAATGCTCACGATTGTTTAGTATGTCCACAGACCCCTCAAAAGTGTCGCAATAACTGATCATGGAATCTGGATGCTGGCTGATGAATTCGCTAGACATGTGTCTCAGGGCATAGTTGAACTCGATCACGACGTTGTTGATATAATCAATGCATTCTCCAGTTTGACTGCCATACTCCTCGAGGAAATGAGGTGCACAACCAACAGGAGGTAGGCCCATCAGTATGACTTTGCGAACATTGATGTCGTACAAATTCTGCAGAAAACATCACTGTCAGAAGAGAGAGCGGGGGATACACAACTTGATTATATAGCATGTGGTCCACGGATAATTTGACAATGACGACTATATGAAAAAAGAAACAAAAAAGATGTGACAAATTAGGCATTAAGGTTCAAAGTAATATTATAAATATGAAATTAGAATCATGTTGTATCATAGCCAGGTCTTGAACAAATTTGGAGCTGATCCACCAGTTGAGACTCAAGTACGACACAATTAATTAACTTGGGCTCAAAATATAGTGGGCAGGGTGCAGCTGTTCAATTGTCAAAGAACCATTGTGTTTCCTTCTTGAGCAGAAACCCACATTTGAAACTAACAGTCAGCGATATATCCAACTAAGGAAATTTGAAAAGGTCTTACTCCCAGAACTGCCAAAACTAAGGTTATCTGAATATCTATTAGGTTAACTACTTCTGCTCATGTGTTCAGATCAGTTAGCTTTCAAAATTGCAAATGTTATACAGTTCCCACAAATATGTTCACTCCTGAGAACAGAGTTCAAAATTCAGAATATTGAACGGCCACAGACAAAAGGGGGGATTGTAGCCTCAGCCCCTTAAAGCATGGGATGATTTATGCCAGTTGCAAGTGAAAATAGTTCAGGCATAGAAAATCCCTAACTATTTTGTCGAAGAACCAAACTATAAATAGAAATAGCAGCACAAAGTTGAACCATACCAGTATCACAACTGATGCTCACAAGGCTAGCAACTCAGTGATTTGCACAAAAACATAGCTATCAGCCTAGCAAGCATGCCATACACTCCAAATAAACGTGGAAACCAATGCTGCACCGAATGACCTAACTGGAGAACAAGAAGGGCACCTTGATTTCCTGTCTCATTGTACTGACAAGGAGCTGGTTGAACTCCCAAGGGAGGTATCGCATCTGGACACCAGACACATTGCGCAGATAGTAGTGGATGAAGTCATTGCTCCCGATGGACACAAAGAACACGGACCTCCTGAACAGGTTGGCCACCGCCGCCTCCCCAAGAGCCAGTGACAGCTGCTCATATGTGTCCTCCACCTGTTGCACCTGTTGGGTCAGGGAGACATGCATTCCCTACAGCACAACCAAACCAAGATTACAACTAGAATCACTAAATTAATTACATCTTGGATTTGTTTGCTAGAACGGTCGACCTCCTAGGGCGCTCGTCATAAGAGCGTCGTTTGTATATTAGACTATTCTTCTTAATTGCATTGGTGCGCAAATCTTTTGCGTATTCAAGAAAAAGAGAAGTAAATTAATTTACTATTTGGCAACTAAATTATGACAATGCTGCCGAGCTAAGTTTAGCATCAGGTTTTGTAGGATAATTAATTGGATTCATGGGAGGATATGTATATATACAAGCTCAGAGCCACTGCTGGAGATGATGCCGGCTGCCGCAGACGCGTAGTTGACGCCTTGTATCATCCCATCAATGTTTGTGAGGCCAACATCGGCGGCGCCCGTGCGCATGTTCTGTTCAAGGTAGGGAGGCACGAAGGGGAGGCCCAGCCGCTCCGCTGCACAAAGACCATCAGTATAATGTCTCTGAATGAACCAAAGGATTTGATCGAGAGGAGAGCCCGCCCGGCCGCCCTTATTACCGATGTAGTCGACGGGGATGCGGCCGTTGGAGAAGCGCCCCGTGGGGCGGTGCGTGTCGAAGTCCCGGCCATAGGGCTCGCGGTCGGCGCGGGCGAGCGTGCCCAGGTAGTTGTTGGTGCCAACGTCGGCGGTGGAGTCGCCGATCACGAAGAGCGCCGGGACCAGCGGCGCGGGCCGCGGGGACGCGGAAGGTGACGACGTCGAGTTCGCTGCGGCGGCTGCGGAGCATCGGTGCGGACCGGAACCGGAGAGGAACAGGAGTAGGAGGGTGAGCAAGGGCGGCACCGCCATTTCCGGCGCGCTCGCCGGGCTCGGGAGTAGGACGAGTCCCTCTGTGTGCGTGCATCCAGTCCAACACGTACTTTGTCAAGTTATTAATAATCAAAGCGGATCAAAATAATGGATGAATGCAGTGTGCTGCAGCGATACTGACCAGCACGGAGTCGTCGACGGAGGACACCGGAGTGGAGCACCCTTGCTGCCGGCCGCTGAACGTCACCACATTGTACAGCTCCACGATGCGAATGCGACTCAGCTAGGGGAGAGCGACGGGAGGACGAGGAAGACGAGCAGCGCGGCGGAGGAGATCAGCAGCAGCGAGGCGGAGTCGCTAGTGCTCGGAGTTGGCGGCGGAAGGGGAGACCTGTGCAGCTTTGGGCCGCTTGGCTGTACGGCCCGGACGTCGTGTCGTGGAGTGGAGTGGGTTGCCGGTCGAATCTTGTTGGGCCTCCTTTTTTATATATGTTATGTGTTAGATTAATAATTAAAGATGATTTAGTTACGGGTTAGAATTAGATGATGCATGCTAGAAGTGTACCAACAGCCAAGATCGTACAAATATATTTTAGGGTGCACTCCTATTTGGTATATACATGTTCATACATTATGACACTTTCCCAAGCTGTAATAAAGAACCAAGGGCCAAAGCAACAAGTTTCTCATGAAGATACATAGAGATTGCTTGGCTGAACCAAAGGAGCAATAAATTTTTCATGAAGATGCAATGATCCTAAAAGGCTACAAGGAGATAAAGAACCTAACACATCGAACATTTTTCTATTGCAACGGTGGTTTTAACCATCCAAAAATTGCTCAAAAGATACATATGCATTTCAATCTCTGCTCCTCTCAAGTAAAGCCTTTTTCTAAGTGGTACGAAAAAGGACTACAAATTCCTCATTTTCTTTGCCAATCTGTAACATCCTAGATTTAGTTTAAAATAGCCTAAAATTTTCTATGCTTAATTATAGTTTTTTATAACTCAAGTATAGTTAAGACCTAACTAATAGAAGGAGGAAACAATTATATTTTATAAAATAAATAAATAAATTGGCACGGCTAATAAAATCTCCGATGCATTCATTTTGTCATGTATAAGTTTTTCTATGCAATTATTTTTTGCAACAATTATGTTTCCTATGCAACATTTTTATTCAATTATCTCCTTATTTCTTATTGTTGTTTTCGGCTATCTAACTACCCTTGTGTTGACACTTTTAACACCACTTTAAGTACTAGGTTATCATCACTAGCATGGCGGCAGAAGTGTTGGTATTATAAATGCTTCCTAGAGAATAAATAAGGGATTCGCAAGCGCACAAATAAAATACCATTGTAGCACTTCATCAAGAAAATATTTCAGTATCGTTAATTTATATTTAGCTCAAGTAAAATATCTAAGGACTTAAACATAGATATAAACTTGCAAAACATGACTAGTTATGAGAAATCAATCACACAGTCACTTGCTTTGACAAGGGAGTAAGCCATAATAAATAGATATAAAGAATTGATAAGCATAAAGGATAACACACGTAGAGATTAGAGATAGACTACTCATCATAGAGTAGCTAGACATCAGACTAGGTAGGAGATTAAATTCTTGGTAGGTTCTAATCAACTAAGTCTTTCATCTACTCTGCACATACATTATCATATATAGCACAAGACTCTTTATCTATGTATAAGGAACATCACTGAAGAAAACTAGAACATAGCATGACTTCCCACGTAATATCAATTCTGCTAGTCCTATTAACGGGGGTGGACTATATAAGACTCAACAGAACTGTCACTTCCGCGAACTACCACACGATTCGGCCAATAGGGTGCATTTGCAGGTAAACAACATCAAGGCACCACACCTACATATAACCTACCACCTAACTCCCTCAAGAAAAGAGCTAAGCGTTGTGCAAACATATACATAAACTTATTATCAATCATGACTATATCAAATATAGAACTAGAGCAAACTAGGAACATAATAAATAGAAACATAATGATATTTAGAATAAAGTCATAAAGAAAGATATAAGATAGCACCAAACTTGTAGACGATGATTCGAATCCTGGGCACATGCGCCCAACTCTTGAATCTATCTAGTCTAAATCTATGTAGAAATTGAAGTATTGGAGTAGCTATTCTAATTCTCTGGTGGAGAGAGATCTGTAAACCCTAGCTTTGTTGATGGTTTCCTCTTGAATGATAAAAATTATGAATAAGGGTTTCAACCCAGGGGGTAGGGCCTTGCTTATATAGCCTCCTCAAATGCACCAGAGCCCTTGGATCAAACTGACCTTCATGCACGGCTTAGATTCATCCTCAAAGACGGTTAGGCACAGGATCCACGAGTTCGGCCCTGATTGGCTGAGGGGCAGGGCAGGCGCCCTGATGACGTGGGCAGGCGCCCTGTCATCCTGATAGGTGGGCCCCATCTTCAGGGGTTTGCCTTTTCGAGTCTTCTAAAGTCTTCTTTCAGATGCGTGGGTCTTTCTCTCTATGTAAACATGACATGTGGACCTTTTTGATCATTTTTTGTTAACCCCTGTAGAACAGATATTGACCAAAACTCGTAAAAATTATCAGTTAAAACCCCTGAGTCTATGGTGATATCCATTTTAAGTCCTTTATCTTTTTTAGTTGATAATTAAAATTAATAGTTAATTACTGATAATTAAAATTAATAGTTAATTACTGTCAACACCTTGCTCATTAGTAATAAAAAAAACTATACTTGCTCATTGTTACTTACTCGAACTAACTTATTATTCTCCATTTCACACCGTTAAAAGTGAAATTTACCAAGTACCATTATAAAGTCATGGTTATTTGCTCTCTCACACTGCAAGCATTATTTTCATCGATTTTCATCAAAGATAGGGAAACCATTGGCATTGACATTTTTACCCCCTCACTCAAGTGACATGATTCAGTTCAACCAAATTGAATAGGATGGGCCAGCGATATCCTCCTCCCAGGTAGTCATCATAATCATATTCGTCAAATCTCTAGACATATTTAGGAAGTGTTGATACTACCGATGGATCTTGATACAACTTAAGCATACATATGTACCCTATATTGGTCCTAACAAAAAGATTTGTAGATTCTTGTACACCATACAACCACTAAAAATATAGATTCGGTACCACATACATCTAATTGTTTACTCTATTTTTTATCGAGATCTCTTTAGACGTTACATGGAAATATCTGCTAGCATAATATAATTCTGGGCATGAGGTAATTTGGAATCCTAAGTTCCTAACTAGTCTTAGATCAAATCTCATTACTGCCTAAAATTATTATTATGAACACATAACTTTATTACCTTTTAAATTATTTGATGATGTCCCTAGTAACATGGTAATAAGTAAATAAAGAAATAACAATCACTCTTTACAATAAAAAAAAGACGATGATGATGATTACAACCAAGGTTCATGTGTTGAACACCATATATATGTATATCTATCTATTCTATCTATTCTCTAATATTAAATAGCTAAAGATTTCTTTACATTTCATCGTTTACAACCATCCAATGATGCTCCAATCTCCCATGTGCTATATGAGAGGTGTTAAGACATTGTGCGGAATCTGATCCTCATGTCGTATTACACAATCATTGGTAAATCTCTAAACCTGTTATGCATATACGAGTTAGAGCAACATGACTTCACACACAATAGAGCAACATGACTTCACGCACAATATGAAGTTTGGTTCCTAGGCAAATTGAAACATATGGTGTAGTTGCTAAGTAATCTTTAAGCCACAAGTTATCTATGCAACAAGTTGAATGTCCTGTACAGTGTACGGACGCTCTGAGTACAACAACACACATAACTTACATCATCTGTTTATATGTATTGAAATCAAACTAGATATGCATGAACATAGAGCATGGGCTATGGGATAGTAAATCAGTTATAACTTTTATCATGAACTTTTTCATGTATTTTACATTTGTACTAAACTTGGTCAAAATTCGAGGGAGCGGCAACTTAAATATAAAATTTAAATCTTTAAAATTAGATATAGATAGACAAAAAGATAGATGGATTGGTGGATACATGGACGGAGACGTAAGCAAACCGAGTCAGCCCAAGCCCCACGGCAACAAAAACTGGAGTAAAGAGAAACGGCCTAGCCTTAGCCTAATATTTTTTTTTTGAAGGAAGCCTATATACAGTAGCAAAATAAATCTTTAACAAACTTCGAAATCCACCTTGGAACAGTCAACCACCAAACCCACAGGCACAAACCCACTCTCAACCCGTCATCCCATCCCGTCCCATCCCATCCCAGAGCGGCGGCTTCCGATCTCTTCTATTCCCTTTCCCAGCCGAAAAGATCCCGGCTTTCTTGGTTCCACGGCGAGGGGTAGGCCGGCCCCGACAAGGAGGACGGGGCCTCCCGGCGGCGGCCTCGCGGTCGATGCGATCGGTTGACGCGGCGGGGGCGGAGAGCTCGGATCACCACAACCGCAAGAAGAAGCCTCGCCTGGAGCAGCCCAGGACCAAGATGCCGCTCGCGGACGCCGTTGCGGCCGGTGACACCGCCGGGGGTGCGGATGCCGCGGCGGGGGCGGCGGGTGCCGAGTGCTCTGCCATGACGGTCGAGGAGATCGTGCAGCACCCGCTGCCGGGCTACGGGGCGCCCTCGGTGCTCAGCTTCAGCCCCGACGACCGCCGGGTCGCCTACCTATACAGCCCCGACGGCACGCTCCACCGGAAGGTGTTCACCTTCGACACCGCGCAACGCTGCCAGAAGCTGCTCTTCGGGCCCCCCGACGGTGGCGGCCTCGAGGAGGCGAACCTCTCCGCCGAGGAGCGCCTGCGGCGCGAGCGCGCACGGGAGCGCGGCCTCGGGGTCACTCGCTACGAGTGGCGCGCTCGCCATTCCGGTGAATCCTCCTCTCGCGCCGGCATTGTCGTGCCGCTACCATCCGGGGTAACTAAATTGAAGTTCTCCCTCGTGTCAAATTACTGGAAGAACTCTGCTTGATCAATTGCAATATATTTAGACTACTAGATTGTGTATTCGTTGTTGGTAATAGAAAATTGTTTTTGGACATTCATTCGATTGAGCACTTTACTAGTTCAATGGAGGGGGATTATGATGTGGCAAGATGCTTTTCAAGATGACAGTTGAACTTTCATCACAAATCACACTTTGATGGGTTAATACATTTACATTCAAAGTTCTCTCTTTTTTCTGTGTTGATTCAACGGAAACTTGCAGTTGGTTTCGTTGAGCAGATTTAGCACATGGGACTATGGGAGCATGAACCATTTATATTCCCATGTTTTCAGAAAATGAAGTTAAACAGGACATATACTGTAGCACAAAAAAATTAAACCCTTTGAAAAATTCTATATGCTGTTGTAGACTTAAATTTCAATTGGAATTTGAATTGCTCAGTACATTTTGAGTTAAGGTATGTCTGAACTGTCATAATAATATAAATAAATATTAAACTGTCATTATAGTTTATGATAACAACTGCATTCACTTTGGTTAATCTTTCCTGAGCACCGATATTGTTATTATTTTTTTATGCAACACTTTCCTTAGTTATATGTGGTAAGTCTGCTGATGCTATTAACTATTTCTTTTCTGATTTTAGGAAACCCAAATTTGGAATATGTGTTGTTTGTTTTCATCTGTGGTTAGTTTAGTGTTAATGTGCTTGTTTCCAGGATATTATGATGCTGAACTGTGTTAGCTATTTCTGAAAATCAGGTAGATATGCTGTTTTGTCAGAGTAATATTTGACTGTACTTTCTACATCAACAGGTTTACTTCCAGGATTTATCTGGCTCCGAACCAGTGCTGAAGCTACAAAGTTCTCCCACATCTCCAATAATTGACCCATATCTATCTCCAAATGGGAGCATGATTGCATATGTTAGGGATGACGAGCTGCATACCTTGGGTTTTTCCAGTGGTGAAACTAGGCAGTTAACTTTTGGTGCAAGAGAAAGTAGGAAGGTAACTCCTTACAATATTATAATAGAACGATGTTATTACAAATTATCTAGTGTTAGCCAGCATGTTGCAAAATAACATACATGTTGACTTCTTTGAAGCATCATAGTGCTTTCTTAGCATGTGCAATGTGACTGCTTCAAAGTGCAATTTTATTTTGATACTTATCATAACATGCATAATGCATTGTTTCAATCTCTAGGTAGTATTTTGAATTAAACCATCCAGCAAACTGTGGTACTGGTGCTGACTTTCACAGGTCTATTTGATCCTGTTTAATCTTAGTTAGCCATTGAAATAAGCTTAATCTGGAACCAGAGCTGGTTTTTGTCTTATAGATTTAGCTTTTCGTTCACAGGGTAGCTGAATCTAGTGACAAGGACAAAACAGCCTTCGAGGGTATTCTAGGTTTTTAGGAGCTGTCTTGTAGCCACATATGTAATGAATGAATGTTATTGTATAAGATATAAGCTGCTAAATTGGCCTGTCATCCTTCCACAATAATGCATTTTCTTTATAAATGTACCTATCCTATGCAACACACATGTTTTTATGCTAGTCCATTCCTATAACTGCTAAAACAACAGATGAGTTATTTATTTTAGTTCTCAGTGATATATAAAAGTTCATGTTATATTATTGTTCTTGCTGCTTTAGAAGTTGACTTCTTCGTTTGTTTAATCTTTTCAGGTCCACGGGCTTGCCGAATATATTGCACAGGTACCCATGATGATCCATCATCATTTATTTCAAAATTGTGTTGGGTAGTAGCTAATATTTGCATTTATCTCATTTTAGGAAGAGATGGAAAGGAAGATGGGGTTTTGGTGGTCTCCTGACAGCAAGCACCTTGCTTTTACTGAGGTGGATTCAACTGAGATTCCATTGTATAGAATTATGCATCAGGGCAAAAGTTCTGTTGGTCCAGATGCTCAAGAAGACCATGCATACCCTTTCGCAGGAGCAGCTAATGTTAAAGTGCGACTTGGTGTTGTTGCTTCCCATGGAGGGGTAGTAACTTGGATGGATCTCCTTTGTGGAGATCCAAATGATCCCGACAGTGACGAAGAATATTTAGCTAGAGTCAACTGGATGCATAATAGTGCTCTTGCTGTTCAAGTTCTCAACAGATCTCATACGAAACTTAAATTACTGAAGTTTGATATTACTACAGGTAAAAGAGAAGTCTTACTAGAAGAACAGCATGATATATGGATCACATTGCATGATTGCTTCACTCCACTAGACAAAGGAGTGAATAGTAAACATCCAGGTGGCTTTATTTGGGCCAGTGAAAAAACAGGATTCAGGCACTTATATGCTCATGACAATGATGGAGCATGCTTAGGACCTCTCACACAAGGTGATTGGATGGTTGACCACATTGCTGGTGTCAATGAGAGTAATGGACTTATATATTTTACGGGCACATTGGATGGACCATTGGAGACAAATCTCTACCACACTAGTCTCTTTCCAGATTGGAGCCTTCCCTTGCAAACCCCTAAAAGGCTGACTCGTGGAACTGGCCGGCATTCAGTAATTCTTGATCATCAGTTGCTGAAGTTCATTGATGTGTACGACACAGTAAAATCTCCACCTGTAATCTTGCTGTGCTCTTTGCTTGATGGAAGTGTAATTATGCCTCTGTTTGAGCAGCCATTGACAGTTCCGCGACTTAAAAAGTTCCAGCAGCTGTCTCCAGAAATAGTTGAAATTACAGCAAAGGATGGGACCAATTTATATGGCGCTCTCTACCTTCCTGACGAGAGAAAATATGGGCCACCTCCCTATAAAACACTGATTAATGTTTATGGTGGCCCCAGTGTCCAGCTTGTAAGTGATTCATGGATGTGTACAGTTGACATGAGAGCTCAATATCTACGAAGTAAGGGTATATTAGTATGGAAGGTAAAATATTATATTCTTGTTTCTTTTGGTAGTTGGGTATAATTTTTCTTTTGGAGATCATGCATGTGTTTTATGTTAATTTATGAATTCATCTATGAGAATTGCATGGCAATACATTACTTTAGAGAGTTGTTAAGAGTTGTAGCTGAGCCAAGTGACATTCCAAAGCAAATTGTCAGCTATTGAGGAGTTGATAAATGCCACCACCTCAATTAGTATAATTTCCTTTTTTTTTTCTTGACTAGATATGTAAAGTTTGACTGAATTGATAAGATTTTAATCCATGAGATGCAATTTCCCCATCACCCCTTGCTACCCACCCCCTGAAAAAACAATATTTTGCCTTGCAGTTTTAAGTCATATATGTGGAATAACCAATTTTTGTGTCAACTGAAAGTAGATACCTAACAATAAGAAAATATATATACTCGGATGTCTATCAGTTGGGTATGAAACAAATGTAATCTAAATTTTCTCCTTTCCTACTTTTGAAAGCTGTTAGTGAAGCTGTTTAAAATGTTTGCAGCTATAATGCGGCTATAGTCACTTGTATCTTTCATCTTTCATCTTTCGGTACATAAAATATAATGTCTTCTGGCATTTAGTTGGGTGTATGCTGAATTCATGGCAACAATTTTGTTGAGTAATTTAATGACCAACTCTGTTTTTCTCGCAGATGGATAATCGAGGATCGGCAAGGCGAGGACTGCATTTTGAGGGACAACTGAAGTATAACATTGGTCGCGTTGATGCTGAAGATCAATTAGCAGGGGCTGAGTGGTTACTAAAGAAGGGCCTTGCAAAACCTGGCCATATAGGTATCTATGGCTGGAGCTACGGTGGATTTCTCTCAGCAATGTGCCTTGCAAGGTTTCCAGACACGTTCTGTTGTGCAGTGTCTGGTGCTCCGGTGACAGCTTGGGACGGTTACGACACCTTTTACACAGAGAAGTACTTGGGTCTGCCTGCCGAGCATCCAGATGCTTACGAGTATGGGTCAATTATGCACCACACGAAGAACCTGAAAGGGAAGTTGCTCCTCATCCATGGGATGATTGACGAGAACGTGCATTTCAGGCACACGGCAAGGCTCATCAACTCGCTGATGGCAGAGGGCAAGCCCTATGAAATCCTCCTTTTCCCTGACGAGAGGCACATGCCACGACGGCTTGGTGACCGGATCTACATGGAGGAGAGGATCTGGGATTTTGTTGAGAGGAGCCTTTGAGAGGCGTTTGTATAAATTTGTTCCCCCATGTGGGCTGTTACTTGCTTTTGGCACATGAATTCGGGTTTTCTCATTCACACCTGTATTTATCACTAGTACAGTTATCTTGATTCTTTTGTCCTGGATTATCAGCTGTTTGGCTGCGTTTACAGGTTTCAGAATAATAAAAAAAAAAACTTCATATCATTGTGGTACCTCTGATGAAGTTTATTTTGTCTAGTAAAAAAGTAGTGAAGTCTATGATCTCTCGGTTATCTTTAATTTATATTTAACTAGCTAACATATCCATGTGTTACAACATGAGAAAAAAAACTGATATTTGGATGTAGTCATATTTCAGTCCACGTGTTGGGTGGATTAAATCCATATGTATTCACATGGATCCACGTGTAGTCATATTTAGCTAGCAAACATACCCATGTGGATTCATGCATACAGATGCATCCCAAACAAGGCGTGAGATTTTTATGAAAAATAGCAGTGGAATGGTATATATTTATGTTTTATCCTTTCTATAAAATTTGACAGCTATAATTTGACATCCATAATATAAGTTGATATTAGTAAAAATATGATATTGTTTTATTAAGTATAAATTTTATATCTTAAATTGCTACAATAAACATGGAGTCCTGTGACAATTAAACAAATATAGGATTCAAATCATATAACAATATTAAATTAAAGTTAAAATTGCTATGTGAATATTTGGAATTGGATAGAAAAATGTTATGAAAAGTGGATATTTAATATAAACAACTATATTTAATATATGGAGTATCAGTTTTAGTATCCACATAAAAAATGGAAGTGAATACGAATATCTATTTTAACTATGACTAATCATATTAGTTTTAGTATTATTAATAATGTGTTCAATAAAACTATTTAAAAGCTCTCTGAATCAATGATTAATGTGAAAGGATTAAATATTTAATATGCACATAGCAATATTAACTTTAATTTAGTATTGCTATATGATTTAATTTGAATCCTACTATATTTATTGCTAAAAATATATTTAAATATATTCCTTTTATATTTCTATTGTTAATATTATTTTATATACTTTAATTTATTTATTTTATAATACATATTTTTAAATATTATTGAATCATTAATTATTTATTTTATTTTTATTTATAATATGGATAGCAAAAATAGCACCTAGTCGGTAGTTGAAAGGTCGAGATGGCGGACTAGAGGGGGTGAATAGTTCTTTCTAAAACTTATTGTACTGGCTAACCGAAATAAATATGGAATTAAAACTATCGATCTAGCCAAGACTTCACCCCTTTAACTATAACTCTAGATGCATCTTGTAAAAGATCCTACATAAGAAAGCAAGGTGCCAAACTAGCTAGTCTAGCTTGCAAGGTCACACAAACCTAAGCAACTAGTACTTTATCAAGCAACGGAGCACCTACACAATTCTAATGAGCAAAAGCACAAAGCCAACCTAAGCTCACTAGATGCTCAAGGACAAGGCTATACAAGCCGAACCCAAGAGCTCAAATTACTTAGCTACACAAACTAAGCAAAACTACTAATTAGACTACACAAGCTAATTAGTCACACAAGAGATACTTCTATGCTACACAAGCTAGAAGGTAACTAGATAGCTACACAAGCCAACTAATTACAAGAGCAACAATACAAGCACAATATATATGAATGTAAATACAAGCTTGTGACACGGAGATGACACGGAGATTTTTACTGAGGTTCACTTGATTGCCACCAAGCTACGTCCTCTTATGGCGATGCACCCACTTGGAGATTCACTCGCTAATTGGCGTCACCTAGCCAAACCCACAGCCTCGGATGCGATGAATCAACACAAGATGGGGATCCTCCAAGCCATGAGCTCAACTAGAGTAGCCAATTCGTGACTCTCACGGGGAAGGCTCAAGAACCCTTCACAATCTCTTCTCCGGAGCACCACACAATCTCCTTGCGTGCTTTGACGGAGTCTCTTGCCACCAAACCGTCTAGGAGGTGGCAACCTCCAAGAGTAACAAGCCCACCGGCTTGCAACACGAACACCTAGTGCCACTCGATGCAATCTCTCAAAGCAACGCACTAGAAATCACTCTCTCACTTAAATGGATGAACTCTATCAAGAACAAGTGAATAGAGGGCAATCCAAGCACTCACAAGCATGGACACATAGTCCCCAAGGTGCTCTCCATCTCAAATGGCCGGCCAAGCCTCCAATTTATAGAGGAGGCAACAAATAGAGCCGTTAGGTTCAAATTTTAGGCTGAAAACGGCTTTCGGATTGGCCTACCAGAACTTCCAGTCACCTGACCGAAACTTCCGGTCAGTCTAGATCTAGCCATTGTATAAAGTCAGTCCACGAAGTCAACCCAGATCAGGCCTATCGGAACTTCTGGTCATCTGACTGGAACTTTTGGTCATCCACCGGAACTACACCGGAACTTCCGGCCGGAGACCGGAACCAAAAGAATGCACGTGGTCACTCTGACTGGGCTGACCGAAACTTTCGGTCCAGGCCCACCGGAACTTCCGGTTATCCACCAGAACTTCCACCGAAACTTCCGCTGGTCCAGCACCACCCCGCACTAAACGAGCATATCTCTTAGCTCTGAACCCCGTTTTCGATGATCTTGGACTCGTTGGAAAGCTTACTTAGAGGGCTACACAACCCACATAGTCACTTGATCTAATTCATAATAGATCAAATCAGTTTTCTATCCCAAGAACCATCATCTCTCTTTTCTAAGCACACGAGTTTACGGAAACATTTCCAACTTCTTCTCCTTTGCAAAGGTGCCAACACCACCAAGTGTACATCACCATGTGCATGTGTGTTAGCATTTTCACATTCATTTTCAAAGGATTTTCTCTTGCTCTCACAACGTCATTCGATCCTAGCATGTCGCAAAGTTAGATCACTCAAGTGGCACTAGATGACCGATATGCAAACAAGTTTGCCCCTCTTGATAGTACGGCTATCAATCCTAAATTCGGTCATTAACTTCTCTACACACCTCATGACCGGTAAAATAAAATGCCCTAGGTTATAACTTTGCCTTGCGCGTATTTCCATTTCCACCGTCTTCCTCCAATGTGCCAATGCAACACATGCACCGACACGATCATCAAATGATATGATCCACTTCATATGATCATGCAACCTTCTTGGTCCATCGATCTTGAACTCACTTGCTCTTCACCGTCTCATGGCCCATCGGCAACAAGTCTTGCTCAAGCTTCACCATCTCATGGTCCATCGCTTCAGAGCCTTGACTTGTCCTTCACACATCCACCGATCCATCGAGCCAAGCCTCATCTTGATCTTCTCCATCTCAGTCACATGACTCCATGTCATGTCACATATGGAATTAAGCTCCTCCATTGCACATTCACCTAATGGACTAATTTATTATGTATCTCATATAATCCACATTAGTCCAACCTAAAGTTGTCACTCAATTTCCAAAACCACATAGGGACCTTCCAATCTCCCTCTTTTTGGTAATTGATGACAACTCTACAAAGATATGAAAATCAATAATTTTAGGACTCTATGCCACTTATCCAACATTTAAGCTCCATGTGGAGATTTGGATAAGTGCCACAAAGTCAACTTGGTAGTGATAGCTCCCCCTACATGTGTGCTCAAATGGTTTGAATTCAAGCTTGCACACATGTATAAATATGAAAATTTTGGGAGAGTTAGCACTACTAAGTGATGCTAAGGTATATAGAATAAACCTTTGAAGCGTGATACCAATCGGAGTTGCACATTTGAAGTTCATCCTTAGCATCATTATGGTTAACTATATATCACATGAAACAAACTAGATACCTCATGAGATCAATATTATAAGCAAGGTTCTAGTACCACGAGAAAGGACACATGAGACTAGCTAACCAACCTATGCATGCTAATTATAAAATCATAAATCAAGTTCTATGACTAGCATACACCACATAAGCATTGCATATTGAATTTAAATACTTATGCAAATGCAAGCAAGCACATGAATATGCACATATCAAATGTAATCAACCAAGTTCATGAGCTTGCTCCCCCTAGTTGTGTGCTTCTCTTGTCCAAGAATATTTGATCCTCCTCTCTTAAAAATTTCTCCCTCTTGGTCCATGTCCATGTCTTCTCTCATCTTTGTCCAATTTCTCCTATATAATATGCCTCTTGCATATCATTGTACATTTCTCTCCCCCTTTGTCATCAATCACCATAAAAGGTATGTACTCCATACCACATGAAGATGTGTCTCTTGTACTACATGTATGGTGAGTCCTTTGATGCAAAGAGTTGGACTTGGTTAGATGGTTGAGTCTTGAATCTTCATTTTTGATGGACACCACCATATCTTGGAATGACACCACTTGCAAATACCACATGTATAGCACTTGTAAGCTCTTTGACCTTGATATAGATGAGTTGGGGCAACTCCCCCTATGTCAAAGTATGGGTAACCAACTTGCGGATGAGGGTAGTTTTCTTGATTTGAATTGATCACTTAAAGTTGAAGATCACTTGTGGAACCACCTATTGATGTACTAGGTATCACTTTGAATGAATGCCATGTGTAGAGATGTGATATTCTAGACATATCTTGCAAGAACTAGCATTGTGGACACCACTTGTAGGATTTGTCAATTATGCCCACTTCTTGAACTAGATTGTTTCCATGAGCTTCTTTCTCTTTGACTTGAGCTACCGTATTTTGCTTATATGATTTCAAGTCTGATTTGAACTAATGACAAGCTTCTTCACACCTCATAAAGTATAAGGGTTATCTTGCCAATGTTGTACTTGTCACTCATATGCAATCCAACATAAATCAAGCACTTAGGTTCACTAGCTCATGAACAAATCTATACTCATACCACTAGATCATTCAATCAAGCAAGCAATAGTGGTAGACTATGAATTATAGACTTTTCATTTATCATGCATGATCCTAGTAAGTATGTACTATATGCATTAACCACATACTAGTAAGGAATAAAATGATCATGCACAATACAATGATACCTTTGCTATGTTGGAGTAGAGGATAGTCATTTGATTCCAATATCATTACTCCAATAGTAATGTGAAGTCCCATTTATAAGCTTGATGGAGCCAATAAATACCAATTTGAATTCCATGCTTCATCCATATGAAATGAGAACCACTAATATGATCAAGTGCACTTCTATTATTGTGGTTGGCTTGCTTCTTTTGATCGTTGCTTGCATGTGAGAGTACCACTTGTATTATCATATAAATTGTCATGTATTTCTCTCTTTTTGGGTGTTTCTTGCTTTCTTGATCAACCCTTTTGATAGCTTTAACTAAGCATTTCCAATAATCCTTAGATCGTCACTTCCATGTTGGCCTTCCAAGTACACCTCATTTGGTTTTTTCCAACTCATTTGGACGGCTCGCTCCCATAGTGGAGAGAAGTGATCTCTCTCTAAGAACTATCCTTGACACTCACTTGAATTGCCTTTGTTTGTTTGATCCTTTTCTTTCTTGGTCTCGAGCTTGATCTATGTGGCAGAACCTCCTAAATCATATGGCCCACATGCATTATTATTGTCTAAACAGACTCCTAATAACCAAGAATGTGTTCCATAAGACTTAAAAGGTCTTTTGGGTAAATCTCGAATCATCCATGATTCTCCGAGCAGGATCAATCATTATAAAGAGACATTGTAGTATTACAATAGTTTTATACAAATAATATATATCAGAGTAAAATAGTGGAAGGGTCACAATAACATAAGTTTACAAACCATTTAGTTCAAAACTTATAAACCATAAGTTGGATTATTACAAACCATAGTAGTAGTGGAATAGCGATAGATAACTTATTTACAAAACCCAGTCGGTATGCTCTGCCCAAGAGCCAGACATCCTACTCGTCGTCACTCTTCGCAACGACTGTCATGCAGCAGGATGCGAAGCAAATTGCTCATGGGGCTCACTTGCAATAGGGATTTAACAAACCCTGAGTACAAAAGTCCTCAACAAGACTGACCCAATGAAAAAGAGGGGTGAAGACTCAGGAAATGCAGGCTAGAGGGACAAGGTAAGGCTTGCAAAAGATAAGAATTTTTGCAGAAAAGTTCAAAAGAAAGTAAAGTTGTCTTACTCTAGCTCAAGATTACTGTAACACTCTGGTGTTAAGCATGCATAATCACTTGCATTCTTGAGCATAAGCATCATTATGCATGGCATTGATGAAAAAATTAATTGTTATTTTATGTGGATGCTTGAATTATTCAAATTATGGTTGCATTTCACATGACTTGGATAAGTGGTATGAGTGTTTGGTGTTTGATGACCTCTAAAGTAACCTAGACATGATTAGGACACCAAATGAACCAAGGTTTATGTTCATGGTTTTGGTTAATTAAGCTTTGATGTCATGGTTGACCAAGGTGGACCATGAAAGTGATTTTGTTTGGCTGATTTGAAAGTGGTAGCTAAATTGTTTGCATGTGTGTACACCCTAAATAAAGTTTTTATAGAATTTCATCAGGAACAAAAGTTGTTATTATCACTTTTCATGAAAATGCCTGGAAGATGTTCAAAAATGTTGAAAAAGGTAGATTTGGGGGCTGTTTTTCCATTTTAGGGGAATTTAAGGGTATTTTAATTTGGATTTTTGTATTTTAAAATCTATGTAGAATCTGGCCATACTTTGTATAGATGAAATGTTCTACTCTTCTAGAACTATATTTTCTTCAATATAAGTTTTGGCTAATTCGGCTTGGTTCGGGAGTTATAGGGTAGAAAATTTTGTATTAGAGGTCATGGAAATAGCATTTCAGTGACGGTTGGTCAAAGCCGTCAGGGAAATGGCCGGCCACCGCCCATCGCGCCTAGCTTGCGCGCTCCGCGTGGTGCGCGTACATCGGCGGTCCGGGGCGGCCGCGACCGTCCCGACCGCGTTAAAGCGAGTGTGGCAACTCCATCCGTTCTTCCCCTACTCATTTTCCCTCGCTCCCCGCCTCTTTCTCCCGCTCCGCGAGCTCGTCGTTGCCGCCGCCGAACGCGCTGCCGTCGCCGCGCCATCGCCGCCGCTCATTTCTTCCCCGAGCACTCCACTAGACTCACCTCGACGTGCGCTTTCTCGTGCGTCCCCTAGCGGCCGTCCTCGCCGAGGGTAAGACCCCCAATCGACCCTTCTTCTCCGCGGCCGGCGAGCCGGTAACCGCCGCCGCCGCGTTCCGATCGATTCGGCCGTCCTCTTCTCTCTCTGACTCGAGCTTTAGCTATGCCTTGACATGTAGAACCCGTAACCCTAGTTAATGGAGCCGCTGCGGGTCAGTCCCCGCCGGAATTCGGCTGCGCCGCCGACAGGAAGCCGCCGCCCGCCCTGCGCACGCGGCCGAGCCGCCACGGCCCCGCTCCGACCGCGCTAGGACCTCGAATCGATGCGCCTAGACCCGCTCGTGCTATCCCTCGGTTCAATTTGGTCGGGGAGCCACGGCAACGGCCGGCGAAGCCGCGCCGACGCCGTCGACCTACCCTAACCGCCTGCAAGGACCTCGTCCTTGAATACGACAAAAGCTAGGATGCTTCGTGCATATCTGCCAGACATAGGGAATTTCTTTATCGGGCTTAGTGGATTTCTGGTAAACTCAGGGTCTTCGGTGCAAAAGTGTTTTTCTTTTTCTTTTAAAGAATCTGATTCCAGATTTTTGTTAAATCTTTGAAAAATCATAACTTCTTCATTTTTAATCCAAATGAGTTGGTTCAACTTGTAGTATTTTTCTTATAAGAAGATCTATGCATGAAAAATATGAAATATGAAATTTGTGATACTTTTCTGTATAGATTTATTTATCTCTATTAATTGCTTTTATCTTAGAAAATGCATAAGTAATTCTCTGTTGCTCAGAAAAATGTGAGACCAAGTTTGTTAGTCTTCTTATGTCATGCTCTATCTGTGAAAAATATTATGAGGCTATGTCCTGTGGAAAGTTTGCTCTGTCTAGTTATGGTGCCTACTTCCATTAGATGATAAATAATTTATAATAAATAATATATAAGGAATTTGTGCATGAAACTTTTTGGAGAGTGTTTTTAGGCTAATCTAGAGCTAATGATATTCTGGGATCTGTTGTTTAACATATTTCTATGTACAAAGTATTTTAGCCCCATTAAATTATGCTGCCTTGTCATTTTTGTGTAGGATAAAGTACTTACTTTTTAGACCTAAAAATTTTATGGTAGTCCATATTAGGTATGTTTAAGCTCCTGAAATTTTTATAGAATTTTTTGAGTAGTCTAAGGTCATGTTGTAGTTCTACCCTGATTTCTTTTAATAAGTAATAATGCTTTAAAGCTATCATTTCATGTGTGTAAAAATACTTTTTATGATATTTGTGATGTGTGTGATCTGTTGTTGGTTTTGGTACAGTAGAGGGTAGTATGAGAAATGATAGTCGTTTATAATTCCGTATAGTGTGCAAGTGAATTGTGATGTGAGGCTGGTTTAAAGAAGTGTTTGTAGAAGAGAATACAGATGACAATGCTTATCTTACATGTTTTAAAATCATGTCATTTATCTTTAACTGAGCATTCATTCACCATCAGCATGAGCATTGTATTCTATGTATACATGGTATTCATATGCACTATGCATCATACAGGATCGTCAGAGCTCGAAACGGTAGTTCCCGGAGCACCAGAAGAGTAAGGCCAGCAGGAAGCCTTGGTACAAGGGATAGCAGCAGAAGAGGATTCCGAAGTTGATCTTTCCGAGTGTCCCGACCATTAGCCAAGCTCTTTCCTGAAAGGCAAGCCCCGGAGCATTCTCCCTGTGGTTTGCAAAATATCTAACTTGAGTTCTTTACTTGTTTGATGTATTAAGTTATAGGCGTTGTTTTATACCGTTGCTGCATTACTTATATTCCTTACCACTGTTATACTTCAACCCTGTTAGGTTCAGGTACAATTATCTGCTTAGCCCTGCTTAAACTAGATCGGTAGAAGTCGGGTGATTTTCTGTCATCCGCGAGTTATAGGTGGTTACTCGGAATGGTTGAATACATTGTTATCTTGGATAACCATATGGAGATAATAAATCAAGACCGGGCGGGATTGGTGTTGAGACTGAACTGGAGGTTCGGTGAGGTTATGCCGTCTGTGTCGAACTAGGACCCCATCCGTTGTACGTCCTCAAGTCATATTGAATTTATGCCTCACATTTAGCTGGAAGGATAAGTCCTTCCGACCGTGAAACCTGAGTTTGATTTGGACCGGGAGTCAACCTGCTGTACGTATCGTATTGGAGAAGATGGGAGACCACGGGTTACGCGGAGAGTAAGTCCGAGGTCAGGGTCGCCCTGAATAAGGCAGCCGGGCGGTTCCTAGATACGATGGTACCTGTTGATCCTGCGACTTATCCGAATTGAATCTTCGGTGATCTGTAGCTCACTTTAGCGAGTGAGTGTGGTTTGTGTGAGGAATACCCGCTAGCTGGTTAGTAATCAATTATAATCACCATCGTTCCTGGACAGTGAACACTTGACTTGAGCAGCGGCATCGTAGTAATAACTTGAATAAAGTGATGAGATGGTTGAGCCGTGATGTTGAAAGGAACTCAACCGGAATTGGTTACTATTCTTGTTGAATATTTCTTACCATGCTTGTTTAGTACAGGTGCTAATTTAGCATGATAAGGTTAATCAAATTAAAATACAATGCTAGAAGGTTATGATCAATTCTTTCTTTAATACAAGCTTTTTCGCAACTGATGAGTCAGCTATCCTATTTATATAGCCTTGTATACTCCTTGGAGTCAATTTATTTTTAGTTTATGACGGGTAAGTCTAGCTGAGTATATTCTCGTACTCAGGGTTTTATTTCCCATGTTGTTGCAGATGGTGAGATGCTTTATGGCTATTGTCAGCACTGCTTCTATCCCGCGTTGGGTGATGACTAGACCTTGGGCATGGTCACTCTACTCTACCTTATGCTTTTGCTGGATATTGACTGAGGACTTGGCACTGTATTTGAACTAAGTGTGTGTGTGGATTTGAACTAAATCGGTTCCGCTTTATTTCAAAATTGAACTTGGTTTGTAATAACTTATTTCAAACTCCGATGTTTTAAACTATGTGCGAACTATGTATGTTGTGAATGGTGTGGCTAAACTTATTAGGATCTTGGTAGTGCCAGAAATGTTTGAAGTCCTTCGAGATTTCGGTATGACTACCGGGTTTATTAGGTCTCAATCATGTAAGTTTGCTATCTAATGGCGAATTACGTGCTTGTGCTCTAATAAATTGGTCGGTTCTATTACAGCTGGCATCGGAGCAAGGTTTAGCATTACTATTCATAAGTATTTAAAATAAAAGAGTTTTTGTTGCGAAAAGTATTTACAAAATGTATAGCTATATATAGGTGTTCAAATCTATGGTTTTGGAAAATTTAGTGTGCCAGTGGTCATATCCTTTATGCCCAATAGGAATTCAGGTGGCTTAATTAAGTACTAACTTGGGGAATTGCATCATATTTTTTGTTTTGTCATTGCCTATACAATGACGGAGTCGTATGGGTGCCATTCACTTGAGTGGTAATGTATGGATCAAATTGCCTCTATGCCCTGGTAAGTGTGAGTTGTGAGAGCATGATTGGATGCAATGTCAGTCTAGGGGAGTGCTTATTGATGCCGGATTATTCACATGTTGCACACATGTTTATATGATGGTATCCCATGTTGGGACCGTCTTCTGGCGGTGTCGTCTTCTGCGCGACTTGTTGGGGTAGTAAGTAATCGGTGTTTTTACCTTGTTCAGAAGGTGCGTGAATTTTTACGTCGAATTGCATTCATATGGGATATGGGCTGAAATGAATTTTCTGCAGGTACACTAACTGCGTGAACGGTAGAATGAAGTAGTTACGTATAAATGAGAGAACGATGTATGCCACCGCATAGCACGTTAGACTATTAGTTCATGAGGACGTATGTAACGTGCATGAACCATGGTTAAAATTGCTCGTTCATACATTCATGGTTCCTTCCCTTATAAATAAATTATCTCATTTCTTTAAAATTATAAACTCATGGGATATACAACTTTTGGACAGATGCCGAGAACCAAGCAGACTGCTCGCAAGTCCACTGGAGGAGGAGTGCCCTGTGGTCCTTTGGCTATCTATGAGTCGGTGCCAAGGGAGGTGGACACTTTTCTTGAGGAGCACGCTATGCCTAGCCTTCTTTGGAGGATTCTCTCCAACGCTGGGTACACGGTGGGCATGGAGCCTCACTACTACTAGGACAAGGATGACTTGGTAAACTATGAAGAGGCTCGGGTGGAGGTAGTTGTCCCACCTTTGGACGGTGACCCCCACTGGGTTGGGTGGCGCTGTTTTGGTGTGGGCAGGACTGTCAAGACAGGTGCCACGTTTGCAGCTTTTGACGTGGTGGAGCACCTGATGGAGGAGATCCCACACCAGCTTGCCCAGGCTTTTCCTGGTGTGTTTCTCTTTGCTAACCACCTTTCTAGGTGGCCACATGCTGAGGGAAAACCACTGGAGGTAGGTCCTAAGGAGGCGCAGGGCAGCTACACGCCTGCCATGAGTGCTATGTTTGCAGTGATGAGGGCCTATGTCAACATGGAGACTAAGGCACTTCGTCTGAGTGAGGAGTTCAAGGAGGCTCGAGCTGATGCACGCAAGGAGAAGCGTGAGTTGACACGTGAGCTTTAGCGCTCACGAGAGGAGGTAGCCCGTGTGTCTCAGCATCGAGACAAGGTTGTTCAGGAGAGCCAGAATATGGCTCAGGCTAAGGATGAAGCCTGGTCCGAGTTTCGTCGTCTTAGCATCTGTCAGCAGTAGGTGCTAGAGGAAGTGGAGGATGTACGTGCTTGCAATGCTAGTCTTCACGAGGAGGTGCACAGGAAGCAGGAGGAGTTCCGTCAGCTGAGGGTAGCCTTAGCAGCAGCTGGAAGGGCTATGGACGGTGCTTCTAGTGAGAGTAGCAACAATGGAGAGTAGCCTTGTTGATGATTGCTAGTCTCTAGTTGTTCTTTTGCGTTCCTGTCGGGTGGTCATGTAACCCTTTTGCACGCTATTGAGACCTTGATGTAATGTTGGAACATGGTGTTTGATGTGGCGATATCTGTACACCTTTAAAAGTCCAGTGTATGTATGCTGGCAAAATGTGGATGTTGTAAGACGCTTTGCGATGGTTTGAAGTAATATTATTAGTGATGTTGTGATGTGAAAATTGGAATTATTGTGCCTCTATTTATTGTGCGAATTTATTCCCCTCGATAAATTTAGTTTGGCATGATTTTTACATTCACCTCTCATTATGACAACATTCACCTAATAAATACTTATTGCTGAAATATGCAGATGCCGGTTACCCGTAGTGGTTCGGGTGATAATGGTAGTGGTGGTGCTGAAGAGGGTGCCGATAATACTGCACGTGGTGTACCACCCCCACCTCTGACCAATGCGGAGCAGCTGTTTGCTCAATTTTTGGGCAGCCAGCGCAATATGGAGTAGCTTCTTCATGAGATCTTGGCCCATGATGTTCGTTAGGGTCCTCAGCAAAATCAGTATAGCAGCTTCAAGGACTTTTAGGACACTAAACCTCCGGTATTTAAGGATGCTCCTGAACCGCTTGAAGCAGATGAATGGCTCAACACCATGGAAGATAAATTTCATCTTCTAAGGTTAACAGAAGAACTAAAAGCGGAGTATGCGGCCCATCAACTTGAGAGACAAGCGGGGACATGGTGGAAGCAACATCGCACCACCTTTTAGCAGGGTGTTCCTATTACTTGGGACCGCTTTGTACGTGCTTTTCGGGGGAATTTCATTCCTCCCAGTTTGATGGCTATGAGGAAGACTGAGTTTCTGTCACTCACTATGGGAACTCGTAATGTGAAGGAGTATCTGCATGCCTTCAATACCTTGAGTCGGTATGCTCCTGAGTTTGTTAACACTGATGAGAACAAGATAGCTAGTTTCAAGAGAGGCTTGAGTTCCAAGTTGATGAAGACCATGAGCACTTCTGCCCGTGTTACTTTCAATGACTTTCTGAATGATTGTATTATGCAAGAAAACAGTAACAATGTTCATGCTGCCGCCAAGAATCACAAGAGAGCCCATGATGGAGGTGGTTCCTCTCAGGCAAGAGCCCCAACTGCTTTTCGTACGCTGTATCATCCACCTATGTCTGGGGCGAGGTTCAGACCCCCTCAGCAGAAAAGACATAACCCTTATCCAGCTCAGAATCCGCAGAAGCATCACAGAGCATTCAAAGTTCCTGCTCCACAGGGGAAAGCAGGACAGAGCAGCTTGACTGGTGCTAACAAGACACCTGTCAATGGACCTTGCTTCAACTGCAACCAAACAGGGCACTTTGCTCGTTATTGCCCTTTTCCCAAGA
This sequence comes from Bothriochloa decipiens, assembly GCA_023333625.1. NCBI lineage: Eukaryota > Viridiplantae > Streptophyta > Magnoliopsida > Poales > Poaceae > Bothriochloa > Bothriochloa decipiens. The sequence continues at coordinate 35,380,431 of CM041637.1, forward strand.
AGCAGCAGGCCCCATACCAAGCTCGGGTGCACAACACCTCTATTGAGGAGATTCTTGCTGGTGAACCAGTGATTGTGGGTATGTTTTCTGTGAATCAAATCCCTGCCGCTATTTTGTTTGATTCTGGATCGTCGCATTCTTTTATGAGTCAAGCATTTGCACAGAAGCATGATCAAAAGATACTTGAATTGAGTATTGAATTCAAGGTTAGTTCAGCTGGGGCTGATATAACTACTAAGCAGATAGTTCAGGGTGCAACCTTAGATCTAGACAAGTGGAGGTTTCGGTTGAACTTGATAGTTCTACCTGGCTTAGGAGTGGACGTGATAGTGGGGATGAGTTGGATGAAATTCTGGGGTGCTGTGATCGATACAGGTAATAGGATGCTATCTATCAGAAATCCTCTTGGGGAGGGTACCTTTCAAGTGCCGTTACCCTGAAAGTTTAAGCTGGAGAGCGTATACTATTCTACTCGTGTGACCCCTCTTCCTGAAATTCCTGTCGTGTGTGAGTTTCTGGATGTTTTTCCTAAAGAACTTCCGGGTCTTCCACCAGATAGGGATGTTGAGTTTTGCATTGAGTTACTACCTGGTACCGCCCCAATTTCTAGGAGGCCTTATCGGATGCCGCCAAATGAATTGGTAGAGCTTAAAAATCAGTTGAAAGAATTGTTGGACAAGGGTCTTATTCGCCCTAGTGTGTCGGAATGGGGTTGTCTTGCTATCTTTGTGAAAAAGAAGGACAAATCTCTACGGATGTGCGTGGATTATCGTCCGCTCAATGCAGTGACCGTCAAGAACAAGTATCCGTTACCCCGTATTGACATTCTATTTGACCAGTTATCCAAGGTGAGAGTGTTTTCCAAGATTGATCTTAGGTCTGGTTACCATCAGATCAAGATTAGACCAGAAGACGTGCCTAAGACCGCTTTTTCTATCAGATATGGATTGTATGAGTATCTTGTTATGTCCTTTGGCTTAACAAATGCTCCTGCATACTTTATGTATCTGATGAATTCGGTCTTTATGCCTGAGTTAGACAAGTTTGTGGTGGTGTTTATTGATGACATCTTGGTGTACTCAGAAAATGAAAAAGATCATGCCGAGCATCTAAGGAGTGTTCTAGAAAGGCTTAGAGAACATAAGTTGTATGTCAAGTTTAGCAAGTGTGAGTTTTGGCTCAAGAAAGTTCAATTCCTTGGCCATGTTCTATCTGATGAGGGAATCTCAGTAGATCCGAGCAAAGTACAAGAGGTTATGAATTGGGAAGCACCAACTTCTGTGCATGAAGTTCAGAGTTTTCTTGGTCCAGTCGGATATTATCGTCATTTCATTTCGGATTTCTCGAAGATTGCCAAACCTATGACAAATCTGTTGCAGAAAGAGAAGAAGTTCGTTTGGACAGAAGAGTGCGAAACGGCTTTTCGTACCTTGCGGGAATCGTTGACCACTTCTCCTGTTCTTGCGCAACCAGATTTAGGGAAACCTTTTAGGATGTGTGCTTATGAAAGAAGGGAGAGTCATAGCTTATGCCTCACGCCAGTTGAAGAAGCATGAAGTGAATTACTCGACCCATGATTTGGAGCTTGCAGCTGTTGTGCATGCTCTAAAAATCTGGAGGCATTACTTGCTGGGTAATTTCTGTAAAGTCTACACTGACCACAAGAGTCTGAAGTATATCTTTACCCAACTCGAGTTGAACATGAGGAAACATTGATGGATGGAGTTTATCAAGTACTTCAATATGGAGATCTTATATCATCTAGGCAAGGTAAACATAGTCGCAGATGCGTTGAGTCGAAAATCACATTGCCATGCTATTCAACCTTTGTTAGCAAATGGTTTTGGCCTCATGCATCCTGTTGTGCTGCGTAACATCCAAATTAGTTACTTGCTTGAAAGCAAGATCATCGAAGGTCAGAAGACTGACAAGGGTATAGGTCATATCAAGGAAAGGATGTTGAAACAGCCGCTCAAGCATTTTAGAGTGGATGAGAAGGGAATCTTATGGTTTGATGATCATCTGGTCGTACCAAAAGATAGAGAACTCAGAAATCAAATCATGGATGAAGCTCACTTATCAAAGTTATCTATTCATCCTGGAGGTAGTAAGATGTTTCATGATCTGAAGGCTCGCTATTGGTGGACAAAAATGAGAAAGGAGATTGCAGCTTATGTTGCATGATGTGACATCTGTTGTCGCATAAAGGCTTTTTATTTGAAGCCAGTCGGAATGCTTCAACCGTTGCCAATTCCTAAGTGAAAGTGGGAAGATATCAGTATGGATTTCATTATCGGACTTCCCACAACTCTAAAAGGGCATAACTCTATTTGGGTAATCGTTGATCGACTTACCAAGAGTGCGTACTTTATTCCAGTTCGTACAGATTATCGACCGCCTCAATATGCTGATATTTATCTCAAGGAGATCATTCATTTGCATGGAATTCCCAAAACAATTGTATCTGATCGAGGGTCTCAGTTTACTGCTCATTTTTGGGATCACTTGCAGAAGGATTTGGGGACAAAGCTGAATCGGAGTATAGCTTATCATCCTCAAACTTCAGGCCAGACAGAAAGAGTGAATCAAGTTCTTGAAGATCTCTTGAGGGCTTGTGTTTTATCATCCAAGGGTTCATGGGAGAAATGGTTACCTTTGGCAGAATTCTCTTATAACAATAGTTACCAAGAGAGCATACAGATGGCTCCTTTTGAGGCACTGTATGGCCGAAGATGTAGAACGCCTGTGAATTGGATAGGACCTGGAGAAAGAAGATATTATGGTATTGACTTTGTTAAAGAAGCTGAAGAGCAGGTTCGAACAATTCAACAACACATAGTAGCTGCGCAATCTCATCAGAAGAGTTATGCTGACAAGAGAAGAAGACCTCTAGTTTTTAATGTTGGTGATTATGTGTATCTGAAGGTTTCTCCTATGAAGAAAGTGCAATGTTTTGGAGTTAAAAGAAAACTAGCACCTCGTTATGTTGGTCCATATCAGATAGTGGAAAGAAAAGGATTGTGGGCTTATAAGCTCCAACTGCCTGCAGAGATGAGCGTAGTGTTTCCTGTTTTCCATGTATCCCAACTCAAGAAATGTCTGCGTGTTCCAACAGAAGAAGCCACCAAAGTCCAGGACATTAAGCTGAGTTCGGATTTAACTTACGAAGAGAAACCTATGAGACTCCAAGATGTCAAAAATAGATGACCAGGAATCGCATGGTCAAGCAATAAAAGGTTTCTTGGAGCAATCATGATGATAGCGATGCCACTTGGGAAACGGAGGACTATTTAAAAGCAGTATATCCCGATTTTCATAAAGAATGGTTAGTCTACATAAATCTCGGGACGAGATTTCTTTAAGGGGGGAAGGGCTATAACACTCTGGTGTTAAGCATGCATAATCACTTGCATTCTTAAGCATAAGCATCATTATGCATGGCATTGATGAAAAGATTAATTGTTATTTTATGTGGATGCTTGAATTATTCAAATTATGGTTGCATTTCACATGACTTGGATAAGTGGTATGAGTGTTTGGTGTTTGATGGCCTCTAAAGTAACCTAGACATGATTAGGACACCAAATGAATCTAGGTTTATGTTCATGGTTTTGGTTAATTAAGCTTTGATGTCATGGTTGACCAAGGTGGACCATGAAAGTGATTTTATTTGACTGATTTGAAAGTGGTAGCTAGATTGTTTGCATGTGTGTACACCCTAAATAAAGTTTCTAGATAATTTCATAAGGAACAAAATTTGTTATTATCACTTTTCATGAAAATGCATGGAAGATGTTCAAAAATATTGAAAAAGGCAGATTTGGCTCGACGTGCGCTTGCCGTGCGCCCCCTAGCAGCTTTCCTCGCCGAGGGTAAGACCCCCAATCGACCCTTCTTCTCAGCGGCCGGCGAGCCGGTGACCGCCGCCACCGCGTTCCGATTGATTCGGCCGTCCTCTTCTCTCTCTGACTCAAGCTTTAGCTATGCCTTGACATGTAGAACCAGTAACCCTAGTTAATGGAGTCGCTGCGGGTCAGTCCCCGCCGGAATTCGGTTGCGCCGCCTACGGGAAGCCGCCGCCCGACCTGCGCACGCGGCCGAGTCGCCACGGCCCTGCTCCGACCACGCTAGGACCTCGAATCGATGCGCCTAGACCCTCTCGTGCTATCCCTCGGTTCAATTTGGTCGGGGAGCCACGGCAACGGCCGGCGAAAACGCGCAGACGCCGTCGACGTACCCTAACCGCCTGCAAGGACCTTGTCCTTGAATATGACAAAAGCTAGGGTGCTTCGTGCATATCTGCCAGACACAGGGAATTTCTTTATCGGGCTTAGTGGATTTCTGGTAAACTCAGGGTCTTCGGTGCAAAAGCGTTTTCCTTTTTCTTTTAAAGAATCTGATTCCAGATTTTTGTTAAATCTTTGAAAATCGTAACTTCTTTATTTTTCATCCAAATGAGTTGGTTCAACTTGCAGTATTTTTCTTATGAGAAGATCTATGCATAAAAAATATGAAATGTGAAATTTGTGATACTTTTCTGTATAGATTTATTTATCTCTATTAATTGCTTTGATCTTAGAAAATACATAAGTAACTCTCTGTTACTCAGAAAAATATGAGACCAAGTTTGTTAGTCTTCTTATGTCATGCTCTATCTGTGAAAAATGTTGTGAGGCTATGTCTTATGGGAAGTTTGCTCTGTCTAGTTATGGTGCCTACTTTCATTAGATGATAAATAATTCATAATAAATAATATATAAGGAATTTGTGCATGAAAATTTTTGCAGAGTGTTTTTAGGCTAATCTAGAGCTAATGATATTCTGGGATCTGCTGTTTGACATATTCCTATGTACAAAGTATTTTAGCCCCATTAAATTATGCTGCCTTGTCATTTTTGTGTAGGATAAAGTACTTACTGTTTTGACCTAAAAATTTTATGGTAGTCCATATTAGGTATGTTTAAGCTCTTGTAATTTTTACAGAATTTTTTGAGTAGTTTAGGGTCATATTGTAGTTCTACCCTGATTTCTTTTAATAAGTAATAATGCTTTAAAGCTATCATTTCATGTGTGTAAAAATGCCTTTTATGATATTTATGATGTGTGTGATCTGTTGTTGGTTTTGGTTCAGTAGAGGGTAGTGTGAGAAATGATAGTCGTTTATAATTCCTTATAGTGTGCAAGTGAATTGTGATGTGAGGCTGGTTTAAAGAAGTGTTTGTAGAAGAGAATGCAGATGACATGTGCTTATCTTACATGTTTCAAAATCATGTCATTTATCTTTAACTGAGCATTCATTCACCATCAGCATGAGCATTGTATTCTATATATACATGGTATTCATATGCACTATGCATCATACAGGATCGTCAGAGCTCGAAACGGTAGTTCCCGGAACACCAGAAGAGGAAGGCCAGCAGGAAGCCTTAGTACCAGGGATAGCAGCAGAAGAGGATCTCGAAGTTGATCTTCCCGAGTGTCCTGACCATCAGCCAAGCTCTTTCCTGAAAGGCAAGCTCTGGAGCATTCTTCCTTTGGTTTGCAAAATATCTAACTTGAGTCCTTTACTTGTTTGATGCATTAAGTTATAGGCATTGTTTTATACCGTTGCTGCATTACTTATATTCCTTGCCACTGTTATACTTCAACCCTGTTAGGTTCGGGTATGATTATCTGCTTAGCCCTGCTTAAACTAGATCGGTAGAAGTCGGGTGATTTCCAGTCATCCGCGAGTTATAGGTGGTTACTCGGAATGGTTGAATACATTGTTATCTTGGATAACCATGTGGAGATAATAAATCGAGACCGGGCGGGATTGGTGTTGAGACTGAACTGGAGGTTCGGTGAGGTTATGCCGTCTGTGTCGAACTAGGACCCCGTCCGTTGTACGTCCTCAAGTCATATTGAATTTGTGCCTCACATTTAGCTGGAAGGATAAGTCGTTCCGACCGCGAAGCCTGAGTTTGATTTGGACCGGGAGTCGACCTGCTGTACGCATCATATTGGAGAAGATGGGAGACCACGGGTTACACAGAGAGTAAGTCTGAGGTCAGGGTCACCCTGAATAAGGCAGCCGGGCGGTTCCTGGATACGATGGTACCTGTTGATCCCGCGACTTATCCGAATTGAATCTTCGGTGATCTGTAGCTCACTTTAGCGAGTGAGTGTGGTTTGTATGAGGAATACCCGCCAGCTGGTTAGTAATCGATTATAATCGCCATCGTTCCTGGACAGTGAACACTTGACTTGAGCAGTGGCATCGTAGTAATAACTTGAATAAAGTGATGAGATGGTTGAGCCGTGATGTTGAAAGGCACTCAACCAGAATTGGTTACTATTCTTGTTGAATATTTCTTACCATGCTTGTTTAGTACAGGTGCTAATTTAGCATGATAAGGTTAATCAAATTAAAATACAATGCTAGAAGGTTATGATCAATTCTTTCTTTAATACAAGCTTTTTCGCAACTGATGAGTCAGCTATCCTGTTTATATAGCCTTGCATACTCCTTGGAGTCAATTTATTTTTAGTTTATGACGGGTAAGTCTAGCTGAGTACATTCTTGTACTCAGGGTTTTATTTCCTTTGTTGTTGCAGATGGTGAGATGTTTTATGGCTATTGTCAGCACTGCTTCTATCCCACATTGGGTGATGACTAGACCTTGGGCATGGTCACTCTACTCTACCTTATGCTTTTGCTAGATATTGACTAAGGACTTGGCACTGTATTTGAACTAAGTTTGTGTGTGGATTTGAACTAAATCGCTTCCGCTTTATTTCAAAATTGAACTTGGTTTGTAATAACTTATTTCGAACTCCGATGTTTTAAACTATGTGCGAACTATGTATATTGTGAATGGTGCGGCAAAACTTATTACGATCTTGGTAGTGCCAGAAATGTTTGAAATCCTTCGAGATTTCGGTATGACTACCGGGTTTATTAGGTCTCATTCATGTAAGTTTGCTATCTAATGGTGAATTACGTGCTTGTGCTCTAATAAATTGGTCAGTTCTGTTACAATTACCAACCAACTTCATTCTTAAATCTTAGCCATCATTCAAATTGTTACTATGACGATGAACACCGTTTGAGTCTTCTTCTCCGAGAAGCTCAGCGATTCGAATTGATTTTACCCAGCTGGGACCTAGATCTCGATATACATGAGGCTCCAACCTTAAATGCATACCAGATCACACGATATACACGGGCTCTAACCCAAGAATATATCAACCACACGATACACATGGGACCTCTGACCCACAGTGTATCGTTATACGTGGGGCGCTAACCCACAGTATACCACACCACTGTATGTGGATTTTCTAGTTCTTGATATCACCATATCACCATCGAACAGGACCTAGGGCATCAACAGACGAAAACACTACAGAGGGACTCCATTCCCAATGCAAGTTACCCGTCCGGACTCGATTTATTAACTATCACCATGTTTCCACAGACAAAGCCATTCTCATCTTTTTCATTCTTTTACTATTTGAAAACCTAACTAATTAAGCAGGGCTAAGAATTACTATGTATTTTTCAAATAACAGGTATAAGGAATATAGAAATAAGATAGGTAGTGCAATTGGTAGGTTTTCACTCAACTCCTAATCCCTAATGCAGCATTTCATAAGTAAAGTGATAAAAACTTCATAAAATCAAGGAAGTGTTTTAAATGCATCCGAGGCTTGCCTTGGTGTTTGGGGTAGACGATCTCGAGTTCTGGATCAACACCCAACTCCTGAGTCTGCTCTTCCTTAGGATCTGGTGCGACAACGTTAAACTCTTCGTTAACGGAAGCTACACGATAACATGATATGTTTCAACATGATGGAATAATAAACATGATGCTTGATGAATGCATAACCAGATTAAGAACTTGGGTACAACTTTTCTTCACGATAAAGTTGCAAGCCAACAAAACTTACTTACTAAGTTCGTTAGGGTTAACTATTTATTAAAGAAGTTCATTAAACACATAAAATAACGTTGATTAAACCCTAATGGCATGATCCAGGTAAGCGCAAACAATTAATTAAAGTGCCAAGGGTCATTAAGGTTAATGACCCAAGGTCATCAATCAATCCAAAGTCAAACAGTCTTATAATGATTAATCATGATTAAAAGGGTCAATTAATTAATTAAAAGCATAAAAATAAAGGCATAAAATTAAAGTTGTCTAACTAAGATCAAAATTTTATTTTGAAAAGCTCTAGGTCTAATTAGATGGCAGAACAATTTTTAGAAATAAAAGCCAATTATTTTATTTATTAAAAATCATTGAACATGCATTTTTCAATTAAAAGAGGTAATTTTAACTTATGCAAAAAGTACTCAAAATTGGCATATTATATTTTTCCTAGGTAGAGGACATCATAAAGAGCATACACATAATTTTTTAGAATTTTTTGAATAGTATATGAATTATTATGAATTATGAAAGAAAAAGTATTTTTAATTATTTTCTAAAAATAAAAAGGAACAGTGTCATCTTCTTCCTCGCGACGTTGACCGCGGCAGGGCGAATTTTGACCACGGCGAACTCACCGACGGCGAGGTCGCTGGCGATGAGGTCGGTACCAACGTGATCCTCATGACCTGACTAATCGATTGGTAAAGCTTCTATGGCATCTAGGGCTCGGCAGCAAACTCGCTGTCGGCCATGGCGGCCACGACAGCGTGGCGGCCTATGGAGCGGCGGCTACGGCGTGTTAAAGAGGAAAAGGAGGGTGCCATAAGCACCAGTGGCTCACCGTGGGGCTGACGCGCTAGCTGGTGAGGCCGATGGTGGACTGGAGCGAGGTCGACTGCGTACGACAGCGACGACGATGAGCTCTGGCGGTGGCAAGACGTGATTTCGGCACGTCGGAGTGGTATCTACGGAAAAGAAAGAGTTGATTATGTGCGTGGTGTCAAGGCAAACACAACGGTGCCAAAGATGAACGACGAGACTCACCGGAGAGGGCTGTTCCCGGCGAGCAGCTCCGGCGGCTCTCTACGGCCGCGGAGAAGACGACGGTGCGTTAGGCGATTCCGGTCACGAGGCAAGGCGTGAGCGGGTGCAAATGGTGCGCAAGGATACTTTTTTTATGGTGGGCGTAGGTTTTTCCAAGGAAAGCCTTCAAATAAATTCTATTAGATACAATTGAAAATATTGATTCCAGCTCACAGCCTGATAGCGGGCTTAGCCCCATAAGAGGGATATAGAGTACTTCGATCAACATCTTCTAAGTAAGCCCAGAAATTCATGTTCTGATCCGGTCTTTCCTAAAGATATGGAAATTACAAAGCTGTAGAGGTAGGTTACCAGGTCAATCCATGTAAAATAGGGTATTTTGACAACGCAAGGAAATAAGCAAAACTTATTAGGATATTCTCCAAATACCATCTAGTAGGGTTTTGCCCTGACTTCACTCTTGTGTGTACAACTTTTGGCTCATAATAGGTCGGTCAAAACAAGTACTTTTGTTTGGGGCTAGGGCATAATTCCTTCCCTCACTTCACTTCGACGAGGAAATGCATTGGACTAGCTATGATATTTGGCTAGATAGAGTGGAATGTGAAACACACCAATGTTGAGTAGGCAATTAGCAAGGAGAAGAAACACTTCTATCAGTCTTGGAGTTCTAATCTCTCTTCCTCGCCGCCGGTAATTCACTGACTTAAGATATGAAAAAGTGTGGAAAATGGGTGGTTGTACTTTCATCGACGATAGGAACAAAGAACTACAATAATAATACCGATCAATAGTATTTCTTTCAATATCTACTGGTGCTTCCATGTCTCATTGGAAGATATTGTCTGCTTTCCATTTCATCTCGATAAACCAATAAAGAGTACGTAATATGAGACAAATCCAACCATGCTTTCTTTATGCCTTTCTGATTCTAGAAAGTAGAATCCATTCTCTTCATAGCCGATAGGGCTGTGTCTGGGATAGGGCAAGCCTGGAGAGGATGGATTTATACCTAATAGCCTTTTTGCTTCCTACGCCCAGTAGAAAATTTCTACTTACTACTTCTGCTAGTCCGACTTCCTTTCAAACTCAGGCTATTGCCGTGCCAATGCTTACTTTCACTCCTTCCCCTTATATGAAAAAGACAGAAAGGGCTAGCCTGCTTGTGCTTGGGATACCCTTAGGTTTTGGCTTTCTCTCTTTCAGTCTTGTGTCGAGGCGAGTAGTAGGTAAGATGGAGTGGACGAAGGTGAAATGGTGGCGGTGAATTTTGACCGGCGACGACGAGCTCGACGACGGTGGCGGAACAGGGAAGAAGAAGAGGAGAAAAGGCAGTGGCTGGCCTACTTCTGTAACCAGGCGTCGACGCACGGACGGCGGAATCACAGGCGGTGATCCTTCGAGTGAGAGGTGTGAGCTGGCGGCTGTGGCAGGCCGGTATGGCGGCCATGGACACGGCATCGCCGGTGAACAGAGAGAGAGGAAGACGATGCTGACGTCAGCGCTACAGTAACAGGTGATGTCATTTTGAAATTTTGCAAATTACTCCAAAATTTATATAGGAACATGAAAATCTCCAAAAATAAAGTTTACATAACTTTTCAAGAGCTACACTTTTCATTTAACAAACATTTTTAACTTCTGCATAATTTTTGGAGTATGAATTCAAATTCAAAAGTAAAACAAAACCCTAGAAACAAATATTTAAAATTACTTTTGATTTTTCAGTAAAACATGAAAATCTCTAAAACTATGGGATGCTCAACTTTTCAAACCAAACATTTTTCATATACAAAGTTTTCCCAAAATATGCATAATTTTTGAATCATGGGTTTAAAATCGAAAAGGGGCAAATGCAGGAAAATTGTATTTTCAAATTCATTTGAAATTCTTTTTGAAAACTTGAAAAATTTTAAATACTAAATTTATAGCTCTTGTCAAGATCTACAAACTATATTTTGAGAGTATCTCCAAATTCTTTATAGATTTTGAATTATCAAAAAGGGGGTAAAATAAGCTTTTGAAATAAAGGGTTTTTCAAATCGAAATCAAACTCGATTTGGTTTCTAAATTAATTGGTTGGTCATTAGTGATCACAAATATCATCCAAGGACATTTTTAGGTCAATGAACCAATGACACCCTTGGTTGACCAAGTTAACTTTTGAAAAATATTTTATAACTTTCCAATTTGAATTTAGATTTGAATTGAAAGACTTGGGAATAAGCTTTGAAATCCAAATTCAACTTCAAATATGGAAATTATTTTTAAGGGTTGGACTTAGATTTATACACTATGCTTGATACTAGTGTAAACATGGTTTACACCTCAAGTACATAGAGTATAAACTAAGTATTTGAGATGACATTCGAAAGTAGGTTTTTATGATTTCATGTGACATAACATTTCAGAAACACAAGCAACCCATGAAATGTAAATTTGTTTTAGTTGATGTACATCAAAGTTAACCTAATCATGAATGCTTTGTAATGCATATGATGACATGGCATATTTTAGTTGATATAACACCAGGGATGTTACAATCTTGATCTTTAATAAATCAACCATAGGTTCCTCGGTCACTTATAAACATGATTTTAACTTGATGACCTTTCAATTTGAGTGACTTTTGATATTTCCAATGTTAGTTATTTTTCTGGCAGATTCTGTACTCTTCAAAGAAAAATTCATATATCCAAATATACAGCTCCAAATGCCACAAAATTTGGTGGAGATGTGTGAAATTAAATATTATAGTAGCTGTAAAAAATTGAGCTTCATTGGCATTATATATTGCTACAAGAGTTTACATCTTCCCACACTGCTAGATGCTGAAAACTGCTACACTATGACTGACAAGATGTACTCCAAAATGGGAGTAATTCTTATCCAAATCTCATAAAATTTGTATAGAACCTTGTACCATAGGTCTAGAGGATGTATGCCAAATTTAAAGCCAATCCAATTAGATTTGGTTCATCAAACATGGTTGTTTTCTCAGGTAGCTCAGATTTTGAATATTGGACAGATTTAAGCAATTGAGCTATACTTCACCAAAAGTGAATCAATCTTGATATCAACTTGTTTGAATACTTCCACAAGACATATATCAATCCAAACCACTTACTAAAAGTAATATTGTGACCATATCCATCAAAATCAAACCAAATTTGACTACTAAGCATTTAGTCCATTCAAACATCTCATAGCAAGCAACATATGCATATATATCCATTTCAATCAACTCATATGCACCCAAATGAATTAGATCAATCAAGGATATAACTTGGTAGCTCATGATCATCTAACTATCAAGCTTCAATTCAAATGAAATGCAAGCCATCAAATATGACTAATGATTTACCATAGCTTGAATATTACACTTGTATGTTGTAGCACTTGGACTTCACTTGTCATGTCTTGGTATCGGGATGATAGTAGCACTAAGCTTGAATACTTGACTCAATCAAATGATGAATAAAAATGAAATTAATTGAATCAAGCCTCCAATGCCATGGTACCTACACACAATCATCCACTTTTTGATGGTACCTAAACTAGTTTGGGTCCTCTCAAGTTAGGTGCAACATACTTAGGCAAAGCCTTAGTATGAGTAGCGGGATGTATTGCAATAGCAACCGTAGAGGTACCATCACCATCCTTCCTAAGCATATCATTTGCATTAATTAAAGTAGGCTTAAGAGTGTTACCTAGGGGACATGAATGAGCCATGTGTCCCCTTTCTCGGCATGAATATCATCTCTCTTTGGTAGAGCCTTTTCTTCATTGCTATTGTGATGCTCTTCATTGCCTTGCCTCTCAAGAGTTATTTGAGTCTTCTTCTCAAGCTTGTTAGAACACTTCGAGGCAAAGTGTCCCATATCTCCACACTTGAAGCACTTGATGTGAGCTAAATCTTTATTTAGTTGATTCTTTCTCATCATCTTGTTGGCATCATGGATATGAGTTGGATGCCTTGCTCTTCCACCCCTTCTTGTTTTCTTCTTCTTCTTCTTCAAGTCATCTACATTAGCTTCACGGTTAATCTTGACTTGATCTTGGGGCTTCTTTACTTGCTCAACTTGTGTCTTTGGTTGAGGCTTCTCTTGTTGCTTCACCAATTGCTTGGTTGGACACATAGAGGTGAGATGACCCCATGTGTGACACTTGAAGCACTTGACATGCTTGAGCCTCTCTTCTTCTTTCTTCAACTTGAGCTTTTCTTGATTAGGGCAAGCATACACTAGATATCCCGTTTCATGGCATTGATAGCACATGAAATGAGATAGCTTCACCTTCTCTTGCCTCTTAAGCTCTTCAGCCACTTTTCTTCCTCCCTTGGTCAACTTCTTCTTGATAAATCCAAGACCAGTCTTGTCATTGAGGCTTCTTGGATTCTTCAACATTTGTTCGAACAGGACCTTGGAGTTGTAGCACCTCTCAAGCTTGTTGCTCATATTCATCACTTTCTTTTTGAGCTCATTATTCTCCTTCAAAAGGTTAGTCTCACAAGACATAGAAGAAGAATAAGCATCTAATTGCGAAGAACATGGCATATCAAGTAAATCATCACAAGAGGTGGATACATGCTTCTTCTCTACATCATAAGGGTTAGTAATAATATGAGATTGATCATTTAACCCAAGGGATGAGCTCTCACTAGTCTTAGTTTCTTCATTGGAAGACTTCGTAGTGAGAAAAGCATGTCCTTGTAATAAGTTATCATGAGCAACACTAAGTTCCTCATAAGCCAATTTTAACACATCATGTGAACAAGTATTAACATAAAGTAGATGCTTGTTCACATTTGTCTTTAGAAATGAGTTTTCTTTTTCTAACTTTCTTGTTTTAGCAAACTCCTTTTCTAAAGCTCTTACCAATTTAAAAACAAGCTCAAGACTTGGATCATCACAATCCATAACCACACCAATCTTTACCTTGTTGTCACCGTGTGACATGGAACAATGTGGTGACATCGAAGAGCTTGAAGTAGTGTCATCACTCTCATAGCCATCATCAAATGAGCTTGAGGTAGAATCTTCACTTGCTTCACTTGAGGCATCAACATCCATCTTGTCAAGTGAACTTACAGAAGGACGATGATCATCATCTTCACTTGACCTTGAGGTGGAGCAATCCTTCACAACAACCTTGTTGTGGTCATGCTCAACATCCTCATGTGCCTCCTCCTTGGGCTCATCATCATCATCATCATCATCATCAGAGGCCGCCCCATACTTTCCATTGAGATAACTCCAAATCTCATGGGCAGTCTTCATGTTCATGATTTTCTCATCAAAGATGCTATAATCCAAAGATCTATACAAAAGTGTTAATAGCTTGGATGTCTAGATCTAGGCATTTCTCTTGTGTTTGAGTTATATTATCTTCATCCAACACATGAGAAAAGCCCACATCTACCATCCACCATAATTGGGGAGAAATAAACTTAAAATTGCATTTCATCCAATTTCTCCACCGTGCAAAGTGTGTGCCATCAAAAGTGTATGGACACTCAACATCTACCCCATAAGTCGCCATCCTCTCGGGTCGGTAAAGACCACAAATGAGAGACCCGGCTCTGATACCACGTGAAAGGTCGAGATGGTGGACTACAGGGGGGTGAATAGTCCTTTCTAAAACTTATCGCACCGGCTAACTGAAATAAATGCAAAATTAAAACTATCGATCTAGCCAAGAATTCACCCCTGCAACTATAACTCTAGATGCACCTTGTAAAAGATCCTACATAAGAAAGTAAGGTGTCAAACTAGCTAGTGCCCTCCTAATCAAGTCTAGCTTGCAAGGTCACATAAACCTAAGCAACTAGTACTTTATTAAGCAAGGGAGCACCTATACAATTCTAATGAACAAAAGCACAAAGCCAACCTAAGCTCACTAGATGCTCAAGGACAAGGCTATACAAGCTGAACCCAAGAGCTCAAATTACTTAGCTACACAAACTAAGCAAAGCTACTAATTAGACTACACAAGCAAATTAGTCACACAAGAGATACTTCTATGCTACACAAGCTAGAAGGTAACTAGATAGCTACACAAGCCAACTATTTGCAAGAGCAACAACACAAGCACAATATATATGAATGTAAATACAAGCTTGTGAAAGAGATTGCAAACCACCGCGAAGTGTGGACACAAGATGACACGGCGATTTTTACCGAGGTTCACTTGATTGCCACCAAGCTACGTCCTCTTGTGGCGATGCACCCACTTGGAGATTCACTCGCTAATTGGCGTCACCTAGCCAAACCCACAGCCTCGGGTGCGATGAATCAACACAAGATAGGGATCCTCCAAGCCACGAGCTCAACTAGAGTAGCCAATTCGCGACTCCCGCAGGGAAGGCTCAAGAACCCCTCACAATCTTTTCTCCAGAGCACCGCACAATCTCCTTGCATGCTTTAACGGAGTCTCTTGCCACCAAGCCATCTAGGAGGTGGCAACCTCCAAGAGTAACAAGTCCACCGGCTTGCAATACGAACACCTAGTGCCACTCGATGCAATCTCTCAAAGCAATGCACTAGAAATCACTCTCTCACTCAAATGGATGAACTCTATCAAGAACAAGTGAGTAGAGGGCTCTCCAAGCACTCACAAGCATGGACACATAGTCCCCAAGGTGCTCTCCATCTCAAATGGCCGGCCAAGCCTTCAATTTATAGAGGAGGCAACAAATAGAGCCATTAGGGTCAAATTTTATGCTGAAAACGACTCCCGGATTGCCCTACCGAAACTTCTGGTCACCTAACCAAAACTTCCAGTCAGTCCAGATCTAGCTGTTGTACACAGTCAGTCCACGAAATCAACCCAGATCAAGCCTATGGGAACTTCCAGTCACCTGACCGGAACTTTCGGTCATCCACCGAAACTACACCAGAACTTCCGACAGGAGACCGGAACCGAAAGGATGCACGCGGTCGCTCAGACTGGGCTGACCGGAACTTCCGGTCCAGGCCCACCGGAACTTCTGGTAATCCACCGGAACTTCCACCGGAACTTTCGCTGGTCCAGCACCACCCCGCACTAAATGAGCATATCTCTTAGCTCCGAACTCCGTTTTCAATGATCTTGGACTCGTTGGAAAGCTTACTTAGAGGGCTACACAACCCACATAGCCACTTGATCCAATTCACGATAGATAAAATCAGTTTTCCAACCCAAGAACCATCATCTCTCTTTTTTGAGCACACGAGTTCGCGGAAATATCTCCAACTCCTTCTCCTTTGCAAAAGTGTCAACACCACCAAGTGTACATCACCATGTGCATGTGTGTTAGAATTTTCACAATCATTTTTAAAGGATTTTCTCTTGCTCTCACAACACCACTCGATCCTAGCATGTTGCAAAGTTAGATCACTCAAGTGGCACTAGATGACCGATATGCAAACAAGTTTGCCCCTCTTGATAGTACGGCTATCAATCCTAAATCCGGTCATCAACTTCTCTACACACCTCATGAATGGTGAAATAAAATGCCCTAGGTTATACTTTTGCCTTGCGTGCATTTCCATTTTCACCGTCTTCCTCCAATGTGCCAATGCAACACGTGCACCGACATGATCATCAAATGATATGATCCACTTCATATCATCATGCAACCTTCTTGGTCCATCGATCTTGACCTCACTTGCTCTTCACCGTCTCATGGTCCATCAGCAATAAGTCTTGCTCAAGCTTCACCATCTCATGGTCATCACTTCAAAGCCTTGACTTGTCCTGCACACATCCACCGATCCATCGAGCCAAGCCTCATCTTGATCTTCTGCATCTCGGTCACATGACTCCATGTCATGTCACATATGGAATTAAGCTCCTCCATTGCACATTCACCTAATGGACTAATTTCCTGTGTATCTCATATAATCTATATTAGTCCAACCTAAAGTTGTCACTCAATTACCAAAACCATATAGGGACCTTCCAGTAGTGCAGGTGCGCTCGACAGCCACTGTGGAGAGCCATGTCAGATGTCAACCTGCTTCTAGACAAATTTGGACCCCCGGTGAATCCTGAACAAAGTTAATGGACCCAAAACTACACTTTTAAAGGTAATGAACCTATATGACACAGAGGAAAAAGGTAATGGACCCAAAACTTCAGTTTGAAAGGTAATGGACCTATATGACACAGAGGAAAAAGGTAGTAGACCTCTGGTGCATTTTGCTCTTTAAGAATCTATAAAAATTCTGTAGCTGTCATGGGAAGGAGATAATCTACAGAATGTATCTAGTCAATATGTAATACCTTACAAATATTTTTGCAGCTAGCAACAACATCTTGTACATAAACTCTTCTTTTTTTAATAAAAAGATATGCACATTTGTGCTATTCAGAAAAAAATCTATAAAAATATATAATTTTAATATTTTATTAAATAATAAATTCTTCCTGATGTGTAAAGGGTATAATGTGTCTACGTCAAGGCCACTTAAGTTAATTGTTGATGTTTCAAAAGCATTTGGTGGAGATGTAAGGTCCTGGATGGCCAGAGAGGGGTGAATAGCCTATTAAAATTTATATAAATCATTAGACAAAACTTGTTAGTAAAACAAACGGCGTAAATACGAGTTTTGCCTAGCCTAGATAGTGAGCAAGCCTCCTAATGATAGTTCTAGATAAATTACAATCTCTATTTCACACAAAGGCTATGTCACTATTTTCTACACTAACGAGCTAGCAAGAAAATTATTTCTACACAAGCTACACAATATATACTAGGCAAATTTGCTGTAGGACACTAAAAAACATGGAATTGGCCATAGGACACCACAAACATGTTATTTTGCTGAGTACCATTACAAAATCATGTTTATTTTCCCGTGGACACCACCCTCATTAAAATAAGAATAACCAGCTTACGGGAGAGAGAAACTTTGCAAAACGACCATTGATGCCCCTTGGACATGCTGGTTTAGTTCAAAATGGTCGAACCAGACCATGTCGGATGGTTCAGTTGTGAACCGGTCGAGCCAAATCAAAGTGACGAACCCTAGCTATCCACCGCCGCCACAGTCCGCATCCACCGCCAACACCTCGTCACGCTGGTGGCCGTCGCGAGGAACCCTAACCACATCTCAGCGGCTATCACCGTCGCCCTCGCCACCCCCTGCCCCTCCCCCCACGGTCAGTTGATGGATGTGTGAAGATGGTTGCATCCCCGAAACCAAAGTGGCTCCGCCTGAGCATCGAATCCCCATCCAAGGGCCTCAATCTGTCATGGGTTCCTGACGGGTATGCACTTTGCTCCTCTTCACCCTTATCGATTGTGGCCAGGCTTGGTTGTATCGCTGTCGATTTTTGAATGGGTGTAGTTTGTTCGACAATTTTAGGGATTTCATATGTTTTGTTCTTGTCCATTTTCTAGGATGGATAGTAGTTCTGCTCTAAGGGTAGCTGTTCGCATCCCGGCTTATGCGGCGCGCAATGCAGTAGATTTTCAGCTCATTGTGGATAGGGACACAATCAATTTGATCGATTTGACAAAGGATGTAGCACTAAAATTATCTTGTGGGAACAATCTGGGCTTCAGTCTGGAGTTATGTGAAAAGTAAACCAAACATTATACAACTCTAACTACTGATGCGGCACTGATGTATGCTATTGACAACTATTGGGACCTAAGGAGGCTACCACTGTTTGTACAATTCTATGACACCATTGCAATGGCATACAGTCAAAGCTTGTCTGTTGATAATGATGTTGGTGTATCTTCTCATCCCTCTCTGCTTGCTATTGATGATGGCCATGCTGATGTTCAATGGGAGACAGTGATGCTGAATCTGATGGCTCTGTTAACTCTGCTGACTCTGATGGATCTGCTAAATCAAAGAAGGGAGAAGGCACCAAAAAAGGTGTTATGGATGATGAACCATGGGAAGAAGCTGAGGAGGAATATGTTGGTACCAATGATGAGCAGCAGTACATGCCTGACCAAGAACATAGTGACCAAACCAATGCAGATCATGATGAATCTGACTCTAGTGAACATGATGATTTATTTGTTGTTGATAAGGCTGGGTGTGAGGTTTCTGAGCATGTAACTAATTTAGAGAACCCCATTATAGCCCTTGGTGTCACATTTGAGGATGGGGACACATTTAAGAGGGCTATCAGGCAATATGCAGTGATTAACGAAATTGAAATTACAGCTCCTTACAGTGAGTCCAAAAGGTATAGAGGGTACTGCAAGGGATTCAGCAAGAAGAAGAAGAGGTGCAAGTGGAGGATTCATGCTTCTCAACTTCAGGATGGGAGGACTTGGCAGGTCTGTAACTTGGAATGCTTCTCAACTTACATTATGTAATTGTTATTGTTTTTTATGTGATATATATTTGTTTGTTGAAGATAAAGAGGTTGAGTAAGAAGCATACTTGTCCAACAACTTCTCAACTAGAAAAAAACTGCATGGCAAACAATGCATGGGTAAGGGATAGGGTCATTAACATCCTAAGGGATGAACCAACAAAAGGAGCTTTAGAAATTAGGAAAGATTTACAGAACAAGTACAACATCCAACTGTCCTACTATGTTATGTGGGATGGAAGGGAGATGGCTCTAGATGAGATTCAGGGCAAATGGGATGATAGTTTCGAAGATGCATTCAGATTCAAGGCTGAGGTTGAGAGAACAAACCCAGGAAGCATTGTGGTAATTGATTGTGCACAAGTGGGTAACCAAATGAGGTTCACAAGGATGTTTGTGGGCATTCAAGAGCTGTGTTGATGGGTTTTTTACTGGGTGCGAACCTTTCCTTGGTGTTGACTCCACACGTCTAACTGGGTGATGGAGAGGACAGTTAGCATCAGCATCAGATGTAGATGGACACAACTGGTTGTTTCCAGTAGCTTATGCTATCTTTGAGTCTGAAATAGCTGAAAATTGGACATGGTTTTTGAGCAACTACAAATTGCTATTGGAACACCTCCTGGACTAGTGATTTGCACTGATGCTGGAAAAGGAATTGACAAGGGGGTGGCAGCTGTGTTCCACAATGGGGTTGAGCATGGAGAGAGCATGAGGCATCTAGTGAAGAACTTCAACAAGAGGTACAGAGGTGTGGTGTTCAAGAAACATTTGTGGCCAACCAGTAAGGCCTACAACCAAAAGCACTACTTACATCATTTCAACATGATGAATAATGCTGCACCAAGGGCTATGAAGTGGATAGAGAACAACCATAAACAATTGTGGACCAGATGGAGGTTCTCTCATGCATCTAAGTGTGACTATGTTACTAACAACATAGCAAAAATATTTAATAGTTGGATTAAGAAAGAGAAGTCACTTCCTGTAATCCCACTGATGGATAAGATAAGTCAAATGATAATGGAAAAACAAGTCATGAGGAAGACACTGTCAAGCATCACAAAAGAACTTAATGCTATGAGTAGGAACTTACAGTATGTCATACATAGGGGTCCTAACAACACTGCTGAGATCCAAGGCACTACAAAGGAACTCAAGACTTGGAGGCACACTGTGGACCTTAAGGCCAAGACATGCAGTTGTCAGAGGTAGCAGATCAGTGGACTGCCATGTACTCATGCACTGTGCCTCATCAATTCTATGCGCAATAGATTTGTAGAAGACAATGTAGATAACTACTATTCTATTGCTATGTTCAAGAAAGCATATGACAATGTGATACACCCAATGACAGATAGAGGTTAGTGGCTTGAGGTGGAAATGGGCTTCAAATTATGGCCTCCTCGGTTTAAGAGAGCTGTAGGGCGGCCAAGAAATAGAAGGATCAAAAGTACTAAAGAAGGAGGTACGACAAGGAGACAGAGGAAGTGCAAGAGATGTGATCAATTCATCCATATGATGAAGACCTGCAATGAAACAGTGTATGACTCCGATGCACCACCAGCAGCAGCACCAAACCCGAAGAGAGTGAGGCCTAAGAAATCAAGTCGAGCAACCACTATATCAACACAACAGTCTCAGATTGAAGTCACAAATGGTAGTGTTGGACCATCAGCCCCCACACTAGCACTAACAAATAGCCTAGCAAATGCACTTACAAACAGCCCTGCGGGGAACACTAGAAGGTATAGCATGAACAAAACTTAAGTTTCCCAGCACTGTAACTATATCCACATTGTCTTGCATAATGGTAGCCTTGTTTGTATTTTGTAACAGCCGCAAAAGGGCCTTGCTGGATACACCTGAAGATTTACCAAATAGAAAGAAGATGCCCAAGGTGACTAGCTCCAAGACAACTAGGAGCAAGAAGGAGTTTATGACTGCAACAGAGGCAATAAGCAACAAGACCATTGAACAAGATGTTCCCAAGAAGAGGGTGAGTAAGAAGAAGCTAATAATGGACTTGTGATGGCAGTTATGCATCTGTTGTGTAACGCCAGTAATGAATTGAGTTGTGTAATGGTAGTAATGAACTATGTAATTGACCTATGGTTCTGTCGAACCAACTGTGTTGAAGTCAAGACTATTTGCTTTGCTTGCAAAAACTATGTAGAACCTGTTGTGTATAAACCTATTATGTATGAACCTACTGTGTATGAAACTGTTTGCTTTACCATGTTTATGTAGAACCTATCATTTGATCAATTGCAATGCATTTGTCAACACATGCCATGTTTATTGACATAACATAAGGCAAATTGCAACACAAACCGAGTTTTACAAATTGCAACACATCATGAAACATGTTCACTAACTGAGACATACAAATTTCCTAGCTGACACATGTCAGGCTGTTGCCATCTTCACTTGACCAACAAAACCAGCAAAACAAGCACTAACACAAACAATTTAGCAACACCTAATAAAAGCAGACGCTCTCCTATCTTATAAACCTTGTCGTTAAATGTAGTATGACTGGCAAGTAGACTCTTCAGCGTTGTCTCTGAATCTTGAAGAAGAAGAACAACATTCTGCAATAGTTCATGATAGGCCTCAACGCCGTGGCCGACCTTCACCATGTCATTGCCAGCCTGCACCACCTCCAGTGGCATGCGCTCTCGTCCTCTGATCTGACTGCACCCACGAGGAATATGGCCTTCGACGACCAAGTACTCCACATATTGCTCTTCAAACATGTATGTGCCGCAAGCAAAATCGGTCTAGAAAGGAAAACAAATAAGGGAAAATAGAACTTCAAAAAAACCATCACCAGGACAATAACGAATCCACAAAAACTTACATGCTCAAGCAGAGGACACTTGTAGAACCTTTTTCCCTTGCTACCGGTCTTCTACGACACACGACCGATGAGTTTGGTTCCGCACTTGGAGCAAGCAACCAGCGGCAAGAACCCTGTAGGATCTCTGTACGGCTCCACGGACAAGGGCCCCGAGTGAGGCGCGGCGAAAGGGGTGGAATGCGAGCTCGATGCCATGGGGACAGGATGGATCTAGGGTTTGGAACGGAGAAAGAAGGAAAGGAGAGAGATGGAGGATGACGGGGTCGGGGAAGAAGATGACGGGGACGAAGACGACTCTAGCACCTGAATTGGTTTATGTGGTTCAACCGGACCACGACAGGCCGACAGGGGCAAAATCATCTAGTCAGTCAAGTTTCTCTCTCCCGTAAGCTGGTTATTCTTATTTTAATGAGGACGGTGTCCGCAGGCAAATAAATACGATTTTGTAATGGTACTCAGCAAAATAGCGTGTTTGCGGTGGCCTACAGCCAATTCCATGTTTTTGTAGTGTCCTCAAGCAAAATTCCCCTATATACTAAAGTAAATGCAAGAGATAATATGATGATTGTTATACCGATGGTGTAGTAAAGATGTTGCCAATCACCAAGATGATAACTAATCAATCACGATGACAACAAATACAAGGAAGACTAATCACCGGGAAGCAAAGTGAAAACAATGATTTTTGTTCACCCGGAGTTCACTTGTGCACCGACAAGCTAGTCTCCGGTTGTGTTGACCAACACCTAGATGGTTCCTCAGTGTGACCCTCAAGTCACTTGCCCCGCAAGGCACTCCCCTACAAGGGAACTAAAAGACACCATTCTCAAGCGAGGTACTCAATGACACGAGCAATGTATTAGAGTTGCTTTTGGCGCTCTGCCGAGGACAAACACAAGAACCTCTTACAAATCAACCGGAGGTGGGCAAGAACAATCACCAACTCTTCTCAATGCCTGCAACAAACCTCCAAGCCGGCTAGGACTGGTACTCTTCAAGAGTAACAAGAAATCCACCAGCCAAACGACTCGCAAGTGCCACTAGATGTATCACCACATGCAAATGCACTTTGAATCACTCAATCTCACTCAAGATTAGCAACCAAGCAAGAGAGATGAGTAGGAGGGCTATTTTTCAGCTAACAAGAATGATATGAGAGTCAAGAAGTCAAGAGAGGTGGCCAAGCCCCGGCCACCATCTATTTATAACACCACACATTGAAACTAGCCATTATAGCCACGATCATAGATTTTCGGGACCGTCGGACGCGTCCGACCCTTGCAATTCCTTCACGCACAAACCAGAAGTCAAATCTAGCAGTTACAGCACTGTCAAACTCTGAGCCCAGCGTCCGACGCTCACCATCGGACGCAGCTCTGTGGCGTCTGGTGCTCTGCCGAAACTGCGGTCGTCCCTGAGTAGCGTCTGACTCCCGTCGGACGCGTCCGCTGTTCAGGACACCACAGCATTCGACGCTATACAAGATTTCATGCACAAAACCTTGATTCAAACCAGCCTGCTCCAGACGCTCAGGACAGCGTCCGATGCGAGCTTCGAGCACAACAGCTAGCAACTCAACGCGTCGGACGCTGCCTCGACGTCCGACGGTTAGCCCTGGCGCGTCCAGCATGTTATAAAACTTGTTTTCACGCCGTCATTAAACGCAAACTTCTGCACCTTTGCAAATGTGTCAACACCATCAAGTGTACATCACCATGTGCTTGTGTGTTAGAATTTTTCAAACATTTCCAAAGGATTTTCATTCGCACACTAGATCCTAATGCATCAACATGAATGATAGACCTAGTGGCACTCATGAACCAAATTATCGAAGACTTCACCTTTTCATAGTTCGGCTATCGATCCTAAACCACTCACACCCTCTATGGTGTTTTGAGTGTAAAACAAAATGGTCTTATAAGTTATACCTTTGCCTTGAGCTCATTTTTTCTTTTCATCAATCGCCAAGCTTTTCACATGACATGATACATTCCATATCATCATGCAACCCTCTTGGTCCATCGATCTTGATCTTACTCGCTCTTCACCGTTGATTGGTCCATGGCACCAAGTCTTGCTTAAGCTTCAACATCACATGGTCCTTCGTTTCAAAGCCTCGACTTGCCCTTCAAACTTCCAACCAGTCCATCGAGCCAAGCCTCATCTTGATCTTCACCTTTAGTTACATGACTTCATGTCATGACTCATTCACAATGAGCTCCACACTTAGATCAAAGGTTAGTCCTTAGTTTTCATCAATTAGCCAAAACCAAATTAGGGGCTTTCAGGAGAGCGTGCTGCATTTTGGAGACTTGTTACTCATGGTTTTTGGCAACACGTCGATGGAGTTATTTTATGGGATGCTCCACGAGTGTACTCAGTTTCAAACATGCTTATCTGAAGTGGATAATGAATGTTCACTAATGGAAACTTTGGTTTTTGTGGCTCAAGAGAGCATAACAGCGTTTTAGCGACACCTCGGTACTCCAACATAGATCTAATTGCCTCTTGTCTATCTTTTCAATTCTTGTGTTTCCATCCTTATTCTGGCTTTATACTTTGGTCTTTGTTTGGTTGTTTTAGAGCAACTCCAATGTGAGCCTATAATTGAACCACGACGAAGGAAAGTCGAACCAAGCACATGTAGCCATCGAGCCATCACTGTCAGACCAGAAATCGTATATTGCAGATGGTTTGAACCAAACTAAGTAAAAAAATCACTCCTTACGTTGCCAGTAACTATATGGGGAGCCACACCTTCAGACCTATCCAATATTGACACGTAGAATGAGAAAGAAATATACCAGGCTTCGCGTGTTATGCTCACATAGTGGGCGTGAGACACTAAAACACATCTTTGTTTCTACGTATCAAAGTTTGATTCCACAATATAGATGCCCTAAGGTCTTGTTTAGATACTATGAACTAGTGACGAGTTAACTACTAAAATCACCGGTTCATATATCAAGTTTTATAGACCACTGAACTAACGACTACTTTCTCTATTTTAAATTATACTTATTTGACTTTTTTGACCTTAAATTTGACTACTCATTTTATTTAAAAAATTTTAAGCAAATATAGTTAAATTTAGGTCATTCTTAAAAATCTTTTATTAATAAAGCAAGCCGCAATAAAGATGCTTTTACCAAAATTTTAAATAAAACAGTGGTGAAATTTGAAATAAAAAAATCAAACGAACTATAAATCAAAACAAATTAGTAGTTAAGTCTTGAATTCATTCATTAGTCTACCCATTTAGATCTGTGTGAGCTAAACACTAGTCAACTAGTTAGCTTATAGGATGGCCCGAAAATCTTGGATTGACAACGGGTTTCATTCTCCATGTTAGTGTTAGTGCTCTCCAACCGTGCAACGGTCATGGACGTCGGTGTTGTAAACAGATATAATATATAGGAGAGGCGGCACCATGCAAAATAAATCGTCCGTGCGTGTTGAGTAATAATCCACAATTAAAAATTAAAAATTAACCAAACGTGGCGGGTGCTCCACGAAGTCCGAACGTAGGCGCACCTGAGTATATATATTAGCTGCAAAAAAGCAAAAATAACCTCCCTTGGAATCTGACAATCCGCCACGGCCGGGCGGTTTCTTCGTCCCGGATCCTTCGCGATTCCGACGCCGTATAGGTAAAGAATCGCATCATACTCCCTCCGTGCGTCTATTCTGTATACAATTATTATGTATTCTCCCGGCTTCCTAGCTGCTGTTTCCTTTGTGCCGCCGCTTTCTTTCCTTCGAATCGTTTGCCGTCGTGTAGTGTATCGTTTGCCGTCGTGTGGTAGTCGTGTAGTGTTAGTTGTTAGCGTAGAGTAGGATCCGTGGATTGGTGACTGCTATTGGTGGCCGCTTGCAGGTCCCAATCGGAAATTTAGAAGCGGAGTCCCGTCGTGGTGGTAGGATTGGGGGCGCGCGGCCGTAAGGTTGCGGCCGTAGGGTTTGCTACTTCGGATCGATCAATCGGATAATATATCATCAGCCCCCGGTATGAACCGCTCCAATGCGGTCTTCTTTTTCCCTCTTGTTTTGTTTTATTTTATTTATTATAGCGGTCTTCTTTTTCCCTTTTGTTTTGTTTTCTTTTATAATATAGTTGTGTTAAGTTCGAATTACATTTAAAAGAATTCTTCTCTTGCGAGCATTTGCAGATGCGTTGTGACGTCGGAGCGGCAGTGCCAGCGGAAGGATCCACGGCGCTGCCTCCACCCAATCCCATCGGTTTCGGTATGGATTGCTCAAGTTCTTGCCTAATTTCGTCAGATTGCTACTATTTGTTACAATATAATTCGCAATTTCTGACCTAGGATTTGCGGTTCTCTGCAGGATCAAATAAAGGGAACAAAATTGAGGGTCAGATGGAACTATAGGCGCGGGTATAGGTTTGTAGCGGTGGCCCCCTAGGGTTTCCTTGCTGACAGGAGGAAACCCTAGGGCTCGTGATCTGAATGTACAACGACATAGTCATACAGTAAATAAGCCCGGCTTTAGGTTGTAGTAGTGCACTAGTGCTTGACTTTTCACCTCCCTGGCGTGGTGGCGCTGGTTGCCGGTTGGTATTCAGCAGAGAAGATGTCGGCCGGCGTTGCAACTCTCAGCCCCCTCCAGGACCATCTTGCTCTTGTGCCACAATGCCTGCTTGGTGGACTCCAGCCGCTGGATTCGATTCTCATTTTTCTTGCCATGCCTGGGATGCTACCAGTGCCGATCCGGGTCCTCAATTCAGAGTCTGTTGCCTCTGTCAAGCTCCGAATCCAGCGGTTCAAGGGGTTTGTCATTTCAAAACAGAGGCTGCTGTTTGGCGGGTATGAGCTTTCACACAACAACTCCCGTGTCAGAGACTACGGGCTTGCCGATGGCCATGTTCTTCACCTTGTTGTCTGGTTAGCTGAACTCCATGAGATAACAATTGAGACTGCCCATGGGAAGAAGCTTCGGTTCCAGGTGGATAGTGCCCACAAAGTTGGGTATCTCAAGAACATGATTGCTGCTGAGACTGGGGAGCAATTAGAGAGCCTGAAGGATCAAAAGCTTGTGCTTGGCGACAAGGAGCTCGAGGATCACCAGTTGCTCACTGATACTGCCAAAAAAGGTGATGTGGTGATTCACTTGTTCATCAATCAGGAAGGAAAAATCCAGACGAAACATATTTGTAAGGAAACTGTGGTAAAAGTTGTTACTCCCAAAGAAAACGATAACCTTCAAATCGATGCCATGAAACATATAGAAATAAATACTTGCAGGCATCCTACTGTTGAGCCGATTATTGTTAATAGAAAGGTCAAGCTTTCTCCTGCCATTATGGAAACGATTAGCACAACAATTGGTGGTCTGGAAAATGGATACCTTCCTGTCATGTCAGCAGAAGGGTCTGGGGGTGTCTATTTTATGAAGGATAATTCAGGCGAGAGCAATGTTGCTGTGTTCAAGCCTATAGATGAGGAACCAATGGCGGAGAATAACCCCAGGGGCCTTCCTTTATCAGTTGATGGTGAGGGGTTGAAGAGAGGCACACTAGTCGGGGAAGGCGCATTAAGGGAGGTTGCAGCATATCTTCTGGACCACCCAATTGATGGATGCAAATCAGATGGTGCTCCTGGATTTTCTGGTGTACCTCCCACTGCATTGGTTCGTTCTTTCCATAAGGGGAAGGAGATTAAAATTGGATCATTGCAAATGTTTGTTCAGAATCGTGGAAGTTGTGAGGATATGGGCTCTCAAGCTTTTCCTGTCAAGGAGGTTCAGAAAATTGCCGTTTTGGATATTAGGTTAGCAAATGCTGATCGTCATGCAGGGAACATACTGGTGTGCCAAGACGGAGACAACTTGCAGTTGGTTCCAATTGATCATGGATACTGCTTCCCAGAGAAGGTAATTGAGTGATTGTTGATATTATGTGTTTTACTGTTTTGTAGTCACTAAGTTACCAACCATATGGTTCGTTTCTCAGCACAAACTATAAAGTCTGTGTTTCTTTATTTGATATCCAGTCTATGTGCGATATATGTAGCCTTACACATCTGAATACTGCTTTATGCCTCTTATAACTTTAATTCTGTCAGTTGTTCCAAACATCAATCAGATTGCTATGTTAAGTTGGTTTATTTGAAGATCTACCTTTAGATTAATTAATGAAAGTTCTGTTGCCCTTGTCCTAATGCAGTTTGAAGATTGTACATTTGAGTGGCTGTACTGGCCTCAAGCTCGCGAGCCCTTCTGCACTGAAACCCTAGCATACATCAAGTCGCTAGATGCTGTTGAAGACATTGCCCTCCTCAAGTTCCATGGGTGGGAACTGTCTCCTAAGTGCGCTCGAGTTCTTCAGGTTAGCACCATGCTCCTGAAGAAGGGTGCGGAGAGGGGCCTTACTGCGTATGACATTGGTAGCATCATGTGCAGGGAAGTGGTGACCAGAAAATCTGAAATCGAGTCTCTGATGGAGGAAGCAGAGGACTATGTTCTTCCAGAGACAAGCCAGGAAACGTTCTTGGAGACAGTATCAGAGATCATGGATGGTTACCTTGACAAGGTGCTGCCAGGTTTGTTACTGTAATGGATGTAATTCAGTAATTGTATGGTTTTGTCCAGTTGTAAACACTTTTAGCAGTAGCTACTCCAAATGATGAATATTTTGTGAATATGACAACAAAGATCCCAGCCCAGCTTATCTCAGTTGTATTTTGTGTATATATTCCTAGAGATGTGCAGGTAGTTGTTCCATTGTGTATTCCTTATGAGATGTGCAGGTAGTTGACCACTCTGTATGTTTTGTTTCTGTTTGCAGTAATGTCAACGATTTATAATTTGTAAAGTTTCAAGTTGAGGTGGGGATGGGATCTTTTAAACTGTCAAACAAGTTTTGGTTGACCTCGATGGACATGGCGTATTACAGTTTTTTATTTGAAAAATAATTGGCGAAATCATGAGGCATTTAAATATTGTGTATATTTATTGTCTGAATGTTGAAGTTGGAATGTACTAGGATGCAAACTGTGGGAAAGGAAACCTAGTTTACTTGGCTCAGTTATGTATCCCATAAAAATGCTTTTGACTTGCGCTGTCCCATAAAAAGTGTGAATTCTTATTCCTTGAGAAAACATTTTCATTTTTATTAACTACATATATATACAAGAAAGTATTGATATTTGTGGTACGTAATTAGTACTGTACTATTATTTGAATAATAAATTTATTTATTTGGGGATATAAATATTGATAATTATCTACAAACCTAGTCAGGTTTTTTTAAAAAAAATGATCAGCATAAATCTCAGGGAGCATGATGCTTACGGACAAGAACTGATCATTCCAAGGCCAGGTATTTATTTAAATTGTTTATATACTACTAAAAAAACAGATTGTTTTCTATAGTAAAAAATAGCAGTGTGTCTGAACGTTGGAGTTGGAAAGTAGGATGCAAACCGTGGCTCTAACCGCTCGATCTCAAAATATAAAGTGTGCATGTATTTTAAAATTCAAACACTGTAAGTTTGAACAATAGTTAGTCTAATCATATAAATAGTTTTTCCTACAAAAGAAGTTGCATTAAATTTGTATTTAGATAACTCTCTAATGATTAATTTTCTGTTGCCACAAATGATTTATATTATAAGAATTAGTGATTATCTTTTGAAAACCACACCAAATTAAATCATACCTTATATTTTAGGATTACATTTTAGGATGGGAACAGTTATTAAGGTCCAAACGAAGTTCATTGTTTGTTTTTCACATTGCATTTTGCAATGTATATCCAATTCAGCAGTATTTGATTGAGGACATGAAATTTCAAATGTTCCCTTTTGCTGTGATCTTGTTTCCAATGAATAAGGGAGGCTCAAAAGGCAAATCTTTCGAATAAACCAATTTTCTCCCTCCGGTGAACTCTGTAGAAATCGTGCAGCATTTTCAGCACACGGTTAACGAAATCCACAAATTTTTCCATGGCGCACAAAAATACCACAAATCGTGATCCACAACCGCAGTTTTTTTTGCTGTGCACAGCAAACCATAACTAGAAACAGCCAATGGCAGGGAGCACGAAGAAAAATGAAATAATAGACCTGCTTATTAACATCGTTGTGGTAAACTAAATGACCAGATATAAGATGTGATAGCAATGTGTGAGTAAATAAAAGTTTGGTCTCTTGACACAACACTCAGGTGTTTTTGCCAAAATGACTTGATGAACAACCGTTTAGCGCCATGAATCATAAGCACCGGCATTGATGTCTACAACGCCTCATAATGCTACACTGAAAGATTTGGTTTAAATTTAAAGACTGTCAAAGCTCGAAGTGTTGTACATAAAAAGAAGGCAATACATGTAAAGATGGAGAATCATGCAATGCTACTAGTAGCTAATTATATGTAACAACTAACAAGAAACATGATTCTCATGCTTGTTTCAAAAGATCCTCATTGGATGTTCCACTTTTGCTCCAGGGCACTACATATCCGATTTAGACAGCAGGCAGCACTGAGAGGGTAGTTGCAAACTGCACAAACAGGGAATGGTCACTATAGTTCAAAGGCAAACAGATACAGATAAGTTATGATATGCAGACATTGCAGTCTTCACAAAATCTATCCCTTTGTTCAGGCAATGTAATCATCAATCAAAGTATATAATTTTGGATATTTATATTTGCTAGTTTAGCATTCTATAAATAGAATAGAATGTTGATACCACAAACTCAATCTAGTTGGAAGCAGGATGATATTTTGATCCAAATTGGTCATGCCCAAGTTGCTACCAAGTTAAGGATATTTGCTACATGTGCATGTGGGCACTAATTAGCAAGCAAACCACGGTGAACACAAGAAAATAAAATGTCAGCCTGATCTAATTATTCAGCATAATTTTTTTTACTATTTCAACAAAGTGTTACTAACTTTGTATGTAATCATCTGTGTATTCCTTGTCAATCTTTCCATGGGCCATGGCACCAACCTGGAGAGAATGTGCAGACAGTATGGGATTATGTACAAGCATTAAGGGATCAAAATAGAGGAGCTTACAAGCACAGTTACTCACCACAAACACAAGGGGTCCATCATCACTGGATTTGGCAACATAGTCAAACAAGTTGACTGACTTCTCAGCACTAAATGAAAGGCCTAAGTATAAAAAAAAAGTATCAATTAGCATATCTACCTGAAATGAAATGTCATATTAAGCAATATAGATTCTCACCGATCTTTCGTGCACCAACAGGTAGATAGCGGGTAACAGGATTTTTAACAACATTAAGAAGCTTCTCACGCTTCCCAACTGCCGTAATGCTCAGCTTTTGTAACAATTGTGCTGCCATATTATATAGTTAATTGCAATCAACACAATTACCAAAATATCAGAAACACATAGGATACAAAAGGTATAAGAGTTATTATTAACTTACACATTAAACCACAGAAACGTTTAAACGTCCTTGGCATGCGGACATGAGGTTTGATTTCAAACAGCACTCCCTTTTCAGTCCTCACATAAACAGCCTGCAGCCTTCCAGCCTTAGTCAGAGGGCTATCAAATATTGCTAGTAGAGCCTGCCA
This sequence comes from Bothriochloa decipiens, assembly GCA_023333625.1. Taxonomy (NCBI): domain Eukaryota; kingdom Viridiplantae; phylum Streptophyta; class Magnoliopsida; order Poales; family Poaceae; genus Bothriochloa; species Bothriochloa decipiens. The sequence continues at coordinate 35,412,147 of CM041637.1, forward strand.
AACATTTTTGAAACAGACTCATCAGTGGCAAGTTGGAAAGAATGTCTGTCAGAAAGGAATGAGCTGAACTGCTGTTGGGGAGGCCCAATCAACTATTTTTTACTAGATCACTGATGGTTTCTTAATAGCACAGGATGAAGTGGCGATCAATTGTAAAAATGGAATTGCTAAAAGTAAGCACTTGATAATTGAATATAGAATAAGTGTATGATGGCCCATTTATTTGAAGCAAATAATTAAGAATCAAATAAAAAATAATAATTTTTTTATTAATGTTGCAGTATTTTCAATATTTTAGGTAACAAGGAATTTACATTACCTGATGAATTATATCTGGCCTATAATCTGCAGGATTGCGATTCTGCTTCCTCAAATAATTTGCATGATCATCTGAGTTCAAGATTTGCATGGTCTGCATAGAATGGTAAAAGAAACTATCAAACCAGTATCCATGAGGTGATAATCCCAGATGTTATGCTTGATTTTGTGTTTCTGCAAATAGAACTGAACCTTTGAAATGATTAAATGGAAATACCAATAATGGTCAAGGATAACGAATTGTGAAAGTACAAATATGTGTTTTTATAAGCTAGACAGATAGAAGAATAAACAATAGACCACACGAAGTCTACTCTGAAGTGAACAGTAATGTCTATTTGACACTTTTTATATATATAATAATAAAAAAAGATATCCGCTGAACACTGGAATCCAAGATGTGCAAGCAACAACCGTTTGCTGGGAAACTGAAGAATGAAAATGACAAGCCTCATATGTGTCATGCATGCATATGAAAACAATTGATCCTGCACAAATTGAACTTATGACCATACACGTACAAGATGTTACCAATATCTCAACAGGGTCCACTGCAAGCCAGCGATAAAATTATCTACTGATCACAACGATACTGAGCATTCAGGCATACATCTAATATACATTCTAGAACCCTTGATTTCTTTCTCCAATTTCCACATTCTGAGAAGTCGTCGCAGCAAGGTGCACATTTCATTTCATGATAAGGTGAAAATTACTACACTTTTGCCCTTTTTTTCCAACTACAAAAACGGTAGGAAAACCACCTCAATAAACCAATTGCTCGAAAAAACTCCCCTAAGCTATGGACAGGATTGAACTGGACATGAGCATCCAATGGAGCCAGAATTGAATTTGTCCTGAACAGGAACAGCACAAGAAAAAAGAGGAATTTCTTGCTGCAGCCGAACCGAACCACTATACCTTGCCGACTTTGCCGACCTCGAGGCAGGCCCTCTCGAGCACGAAGATGACGCCAGGCCGCCGCTTCCCATCAACCGTTCTGGGTACGATTGGGAGCCCGACCTCCGCAGCGTGCTCCTCCTCCCCGGCCGCTGCCTCATCCTCATCCTCGTTGCCCTTCTCCTCGCCACCGGCCTGCTCGGGCGGCGGCAGCTCCTCCACCTCTTCAGCAGGCAGAGCAGCGTCAGAGGCCGTCGCCTCCTCGAGCTTGCGCTTCTTCTTCCGCCCCTTCACCGCGTAAGGCCGCCCCATCTCTCTGACCCTCTCCTGTCTCTAGCCCTGGGCAATCGGTTTCGTCGGTGTTATCACGCTTGAACGGGCTTCCGTCGGGGCAGCGCACCTGCGCTGCGCAAGCCACTCGTTGTCGTGCTTGCCCCACCGGCCGCCGCCGTCTTGCGTCTAGGGTTTTGAATGGGAGCAGCCGAGCGGAAGGGGACGAGACTGAGCTGCGGCGGCGGGACAGGGGGGCCCTGACGTGGGGGAGGCGAGGCTTGGCTGGTTGGGCCGCCTAATGGATTAGGTGGAGGTGGAGTTATGGGCTGTCAGCAGGTTTGAGCCCATAATGCTGAGGAGAATAAGAGATGATGTGTTCAATTGTAAGTGTAAAAAAAAAAAGATAAAAGCAATCCGTCGTCACTCGTGTGACTTAGCATTTCCCTCGCTCGATTTTTTCAGCACGACGGCAGCCTCCTTCTTCCCATCCCCCTATCAAATGAGGCCAATATGCTAATACAAGCATATCATGAGAATAAAATAGAAATTTAGGGATCTTTTCCTCCCTTTTCTTAGAGCTATCCATGAGTTTGTTAAATTTGTCAATTATTATATGATCTCAAAAAAATCATGATTCATCTTAATAAGCTCATCGCATGTAATACTAGATCTAAATAGAGATTGATCTTTTTACATTAGATGTTGGTATCTTTAATATACTCCCTCTATTCTAAAATATCTGTCGTTTGCGTTTTCTGAGAAACAACTACTGATAATTATATATTTAAAAATATAAATATTTATAATACATAATTAGTATCATTGGAAAGATCTTTCAATCTAGTTTTTTAATAAATGTATTTAAAAATATAAATATTACACGTATTTTATACAAACTGAGTCAAACTTATGACATAAAAACCTGAGACGATACACATTTTGGCACAGAGAAAGTACTTGACAGTTCTCAGCTCATCCATCATGAAGCATATCATGGTATACTTTAGATCATTAGCAGCTCGGGCCTTCACCCTCTCCTCTAGCATCTTGCGAATCTCCTCATAAAGTTGGTCGACTTCACGCTTTTTGTTAGCCATCTTTTTTTCGAGGAAAGCCATTTAGCGCACTTTATTGATCTTGAAAAATAGTTACATCATTCACCAAGGCTTTTAAGATAAAGCTAGGGGGTTCATCGACCTAATTACAAATCAATTTACTTTGTAAAGCTACTCTAGCTAAGTCATGTGCAACCCAATTTGTTTCTCGATTACAATGGTCAATGCAAATAGAAACAAAATCTTGCCATAACAAGCAGCACTCATTATAAATTAGGGCACTAACAGTCGCCAAAACACCATCTTGTTTCATTGTTTCAATCACCTCCAAGCAGTCTGATTGTATCATAATTTGGTTACAACCCATGTTTGAGCCAGTATCAGTCCCTCCTTGAGTGGATCTATTTTATTTCTTTCAAGTGGAGTCATTAGAAAGTGTGTTGACGTAGCTACAAAGTGGACGGAGGTTCCAATAGTGAGACTCATTAATTAGACGCTCGTTTTGTGCTCGAAAAACCCACAAACGTCTCGACTCATGGGTGAGATGCATAACCGGGTTTTCCTAGGATCGCCATGGACACATAGAATTCAGACAAATTTTGTCAAGAGCCATGATGGATAACAAGGGTAGGTAAAATCTAGGGTTTGAAGATAAAAAGTAAGGTATATATGTTTTGATGAATGAAGATGGATTTTACAATCGGCCGCGAGACTCTCGTATAAATAAAGGAGTGGTCGTCTTATTTGATAGGAAACTTATTCCACGTATACTTTGAAGTTTGCCACGAGATAAGAGGAGTTTTCAACAAGAAAATCACAATCTAAACTTAGGTTTAGAACAAAGGTTTTTTTCATGTGTAGGGGAAATCTTTGGGAAGCAGTATTTTTTTTTTCATCTGAGCATTAAATTGGACAATCTATATATATTATATTTTTTAATTAGCACAACGAGTGGACACACAATGGTGCGCTCCATTCTTCAGGTGGAGATGTTTTAAAAATTAGGCTGTTAACCCCTTGCGAAATTCATATTTTTTTTCCCTGGCCCAGACTTCAAACTGGACAATTGATATATGTTTTTCAATCATCTTGACGAGAGAAACACGATGATGAAATCGATTATGCATTTTAAGAAAGTTCCAAAACTAGCTTAGCTAGTTTGAGAAAGCGGTTAAACCTATCTTTGTAGAAAATTATGAGTCAACCTATTTTGATCTTTACTGCTTTTTCTTATTCTATTTTCAACTCTCTAATTATATATGTTGGAAAAAACAGAGAATATAAATGTTTAGGTCCACTCATGACCTTTTTTGAGTTTTAGAAACTCTACTCATGACCTTTTTTCTAGAAAAATAGGTTTATGTCTCTTTAACTTATATAAAAATCATAATTTTCTGATACTACAATTTTCAAAAACCGCATCATCCAACACAGGCCGGCATATATGAGACAAAAGCAGAGATAAGAGCTGAAGAGTATGAATTTGATCAGCCGGTCCTTTTCATTTGGGGTATGCTGAAATGGCATATATTCTTTGAGTGAAAAAAGAATATAAATATAAATAAAATAAAATGCAATGACAGCATCAGCTGCTGATTGCCGCTCGACGGCCTCCCTCGTCCGTGATTGATAATAACAAAACCTGAAGCCCAACAAGAGGAATCAGAGCAAACAACCCTGTCGCCCTCTCCGTGTCTCCCTCCAGCCTTTGCTTGTGCGCAGCCGTAGCCCAGCCGCAGCCGCTGCATTTCCTTCCTCTTCATCCTGCGCGAGGGCGAAACCCCCAAACCCTTCTCCCTCCCGTACCCCGGCCGATCCATCCACCGGCGATGACGCTGGGGAGCTCCGGCGCCGGATCGAGCGTCGTCGGTAAGGGAACCTACCCGACCTTTTTTTTCTTCCCTTCTGCCGTGGTGGATCTCCGATCCGATCCGGTCTTTGGTCTACCTTGAGCGGGGCGCGCGCGCCCCGATCTGCCGCCTGGGCGATACGATTCGGCTATGGCTAGAGAGGAATGCATGTGCGGTTGCTATTTCTCGGGTTGGGTTGTACGGATTGGCCTTGTTCTATCGGATACTGCAGCGCGGATAACCTAGATGCGATATTATTCGTGCTGGTTTGGACTAAAGTTGGTAGAGAATCGGCCGGTCCTACTTCCATGCAAGATTAACAGCCCTATGGATGCTTGGTACTGGTTCAGAACTGGTATTAATTTTGTCAGGAACATCGGATTGATTGGATTCAATTCTTTCTTTAAGAGGGGAATCAAGCGGGGGCGTTGGCGCTACTACGTGTTTCCTTTTGCATCCAATGCTCTGGCTTCCTGACTGTGTTTACTTTTGCATCCAATGCTCTGGTTTCCTGATTGTGTTTCCTTTTGCATCCAATGCTCTGGTTTCCTGACTGTGTTTCCTTTTGTATCCATTGCTCTGGTTTCCTAATTCCTTTCTAAGTTGTGCAAGTCCGTACCTGATATATACTTTGATTAAGAATTAATAAAGTTCATATCTCACAAATAAATGGTTAGGCGTGGAGATTGGGGGCTAGATATTGTGGTAGCAGTGCAATTCGACCGTTTGAGTTTGTGAGAAAATAAAGAAGCAACCTATTCCCTTGATCATGAAAATGGCACTACTGATAGAATTTTTGCTTGGTTGAGTTTTTCGTGTGAAGGCTGACAGTGGATCTATTTTTCATCCTTGTGCTGGCATGGTGCTTTCATCAGCCTGGTATTATTTTCCGTTTACTACAGGGTGGTTCTATTCAAAACAGAGCTCATTTTCCTTAAAGCACATGTGCATGTAAAACGAGAGCAACTGATGAATAGGAGATAACTAGTGCAATCTATATTTCTTTTGTTCCTTCCTTTTTCCTTGCAGAAGAGGTGGTTCTGTTTTCTATCTTTGTTTATGCAATACATACCAGAAAATGGTTTTTCCTGGCCTCTGTATTTTGTTTATGCAATACATACCAGAAGATGGTTTTGCCTGGCCTCTGTATTTCCTTTTTCTTTTGAGGAAGAAAATGTTTCCATACATTGCAAAGATGAGCCGTGATTTTTCTTTTTTGTTTCATCTTTGAGGCCACCCATTCAAATGAACTAAACAGACTGATTTGCACAAAGAATGATGTGTGCAAGATATCTACATGTTAAGACTACTAAACCCCTGTTTGGCTACGTTTGTGTTTCTGTTCCTTTTCTTTGTCTGCATATAGGTTTAGTGTCAGTCATCTTGTTCTTCGTTATGTTTGCCCTGTCCTTATTCTACTTTAGTTCAATGCTTTTCTATAGTGTTGTTTGCTGCTCTATATCAAATAATCCTTACAGTAACATAGTGCATTCCAAATAATAAGATATGGACACCCAAATTTGTGCAAAAAGAAGACTACTTGGGTAGTGGGGATGTGGGCGTATCTCTCACCAACTGCTCAGTTCATGTTTTGTAACATATAAGATTGATTTAGTAGATTGCTAGTAGAATTCATTGCATTACTTGCTTGCATAACTGACAAATGATAAAAAAATGCAGTTCCTCGGAACTTCAGGCTATTAGAAGAGCTTGAGCGTGGAGAGAAGGGCATTGGTGATGGGACAGTGAGCTATGGAATGGATGATGCAGATGACATCTATATGCGGTCATGGACTGGTACCATCATCGGCCCTCACAATGTGAGAGCGCAATCTCATCCTCTTGAGCTTTACTGTGCCTTTCTTTTAATAAGAAATAGACATGCTCAACTGTCAACTACTAGTACTTTGCTGCAACACCCGCATGCAACTTTAAATTTTATTTATACCATGTCTAATTAAATCGTCTCAACCAACCATGGTTGTTCAACCTTTAATAGCTTGGAGAAAAAGGATGGTGACAACAGTGGTTGTAGATTGATGCATATACATGATCATCCATGATGGTTCTTTCTCCTGAAATATGAATAAATAAATTTTTGGATATCCCATTTTTTACATCACATAGCAAGAAAACTGATTGTGACATGTAGGAATCCTTGAATATTCAACCATCTGGTGCTCTTCTCTATCGACAGCGCAGAGTCTTTTGCATAGTAGTTATTTTTCTTGGCTATCTAATTTATTTCTGCTTTCCGCAATGTTTCTCTTGTCAGACTGTACATGAGGGTCGCATCTACCAGCTTAAGTTGTTTTGTGACAAGGACTACCCTGAGAAGCCACCATCTGTCAGATTCCACTCAAGAATCAACATGACATGTGTTAATCACGAGACAGGAGTGGTATTCACTGTCTCACTCCTTGTCACTATCATGCCTGTGTGAGGAACTGAGCATGCACATGGGGATTCACGCAACTTCCGCAACTAATTTTCATATATTGGTACATCCATGTAGGTTGATCCAAAGAAGTTTGGTTTGCTAGCAAACTGGCAGCGGGACTACACGATGGAGAACATCCTAACCCAGCTCAAGAAAGAGATGGCTGCCTCGCAGAATCGAAAGTTAGTGCAGCCTCCAGAAGGGACATTCTTCTAATGAAGTTTGTTCACTGGCCCATCATGGGATCCAACAACAGTAACGATAAGTTGTTTTATGGGTTAAAAAACAGCTTCTACATTTGGTGCCAGTGTCTGTCTTTATGGTTTTTTTTTATGCTATGATCTTGTATCTGTGAACCGCAGTGAACAACAGAAGCATCTTCCTTGCAATTGTTGCATGGTTTGTTGCAGGTTCCAGGGATGTATCTTTGAAAGTGGCGTAGTGCCATGTTAAGTAAACAAATGCGTCTTATATCTATATATTATTAGCCTCGTGTGTGTGCGGTTTCAAGGTGCAGCTCTCTTTCAACTGTTGCCATGCATTCCGTCTTGTATCTTCTTCTTTTTTTTATTATCCCGATATGCTCGACGTCTTCCATCGACATGTATTCCAGCAGTATTCTCTGTGCCTCTTGAATTCTTGTCATACTTCAACTGCTACTCGTAAAACTCTTGTAAGATTGCAATTTAATAGTTTCCCTCTATTTTGTGATGTGCTCATGTGTTCCTGCACAAATTACAATAACTTTGATGGAAGATGAATCGTAACACAAACGCTGGCTGCCTGGCATGCACAATGGTGCCTCGTACATACATAAAGGTCGTTTTATTCGCCGTAGCAATTCTGACAATTCCTTAGTTTTAGCAGACCATCCAATAGCCAACAACTTCAATACAGACAGTGAATACAGTGATATTTGAGCATGCTAATTGCTCTGGAGGGGAAAGGCCAGTCTCTTATGTATATATAGTTTTCATCTTAGGAACTGTTTGGTTCCGAGAAATTGAGAGAAATTAGAATTCAAAATCTGATTTCTGTTTCTATTTCCTAGCAAGGGCTAAGGTCAAGCTAGAGCCTGGGCTCACACACTAGTCTTATATTTGATTAAGAGTTCATCACATCATTAATTACAAATCATAAGAACCATGAATAAGCAACTCATGAGTTCTTTTTCTTTTGAAAGATCCGGTTATCTAGCATTGTATTAATAAGAAGGATTAGAGTTTACAACATACAAGCGCGAGTAGCGCTAACCCACACTGCAGATGTTACCCGAACATCTATGCTAATGACTCATGGTTGGGGCGATCCTTGGGTAACTAAATACCCACTTTTCTGCCAAGACCCAATAGGAGCATTCGTCCTTAATCATTGTGAAGACAAATTTGTTCCCCACTCGTCAAGTCATTAAAAACTATGTGTTCCTCTAACTCATGAGTTGTTAACTCACATCTAGCTAGGGTCTAGTTGTGCAACTAGGGTGTTTTTCTAGCATGCTTCACTTTATACAAAGTTTAGGAAAAGGTTTTTGTAAGTTTAGGAAAAGGTTTTGGACCCCCCCTCCACGGCCGGCACGGGCACCCTCCAACCCTAGCCGCCGCCCGGCCCCCTCCCATCTTCCTCCCTCCCCTCGCCGCCGTCGGAGGGCGCCGCCGGGTTGCCCGCGCAGCTCCCCATGAGGGTGCCAGCGGGGCTCCTGCTTCGGGGTGGGGCGCACGACTTTTGTGGGGGAGGTCGCGAGCCTGGTCAGGCGACGATGGATGATGGCGACGGCGGCCGCCGGAGCTCTGTTTCCGCGGCTCTTGCCGGATCCGGCGTGGTGGAGTAGGGGAGGGGGGTCCTGCTCGAGTGCAGGCTTTGACGCTGCGTTTTCATTCCCCTCTGTCCTCCCCTCCATGGCATCAGCAGCAGGCGGCGGTGCCCGCCGGGGATGGCCGGCGGCGGCCGGCCCCGGTGCCCTAGTGGCCGGATCCGGCCCCCGGTGGACCGGATCGGGCCGGTCTGCTGGTGGATGTGGTGGTGGCAGCGGTCGGCGGTGTGGGCTGTGGCCGTGACGGCGTGGGATGGTGGCGGACGGCGTGACGGTGGATGTTCTGTGTCCATGGTGTCTGGCACGGGCGTCTGTCCGCGTCGGCTGGGGTCGTCGCCCCGGGTGGCATTCTCGCCCGGCGGCGGTGGTGCGGATTTTCTTCGGTGGCACCACGGTGGCGTGGCCGGACATGCATGTGGCTTGTGGGCGGTGCGATGGTGGTGGTGCTGCGGTGCCGGGCTGTGACAGAACCGACCAATTTATTAGAGCACAAGCACATAATTCGCCATTATTTCAGCAAATCGTATGATTGAGACCTAATAAACCCGGTAGTCCGTGAAATCTCGAAGGATTTCAAACTTTTCCGGCACGACCAAGATCGTAATAGTTTAGCGTACTCATTCACAAGCACCAAGTTTAAAACATCATCGGAGTACGAAATAAAGTTATTACAAACCAAGTTCAAATTCAAAATAAAGCGGAAGCGATTTAAGTTCAAATACCACACGCACACTAGGTTTAAATACAGTGCCAGTCCCTTGATCAACATCCAGCAAAAGCATTAAGTCGAGAAGAGTGACCATGCCCAAGGTCTAATCATCTCCCAAAGCGGGATAGAAGCAGTTCTGACAATAACCATAAAGCATCTCACCATCTGCAAAAACATGGGAAATAAAACCCTGAGTACGAGGATGTACTCAGCTAGACTTATCCGTCATAAACTAAAATAAAATGACTCCAAGGAGTATGCAAGGCTGTATAAGTAGGATAGCTAACTCATTTAAATTGCGGAAAAGCTTGCATTAAGAAACAATTAATAAGAACCTTCTAGCAATGTATTTTAATCTGATTAACCTTATCATGCTACATTAGCACCTGTACTAAACAAGCATGGTAATAATTATTTCACAGAAAGTAACCAATTTCGGTTGAGTATCTTCCAGTCTCAACAGCTCAACCATCTCACCTCTTGTTCAAGTTCTTACTACGATGTCGCTGCTCAAGTCAAGTGTTCACTGTCCAGGAACGATGGCGATTATAATCGATTACTAACCAGCTGGCGGATATTCCTCACACAAACCACACTCACCAGCCACGGTGAGCAACAGGTCACCGACATCCAATTCAGGAAAAACGCGAGATCAACAGGTACCATCACATCCGAGCACCGTCCGGCTGCCAGCAGGGCGCACCATGCTATATTCAGGCCTTACAACCGCGTAACCCGTGGTCCTCCATCTTCACCAATGCGATGCGTACAGCAGGTCGACTCCCGGCCCAAATCAAAATTAGGCTTCGCGGTCGAAACGACTTATCCTTCCAGCTAAATGTGAGGGATAAATTCAATATGACTTGAGGACGTACAACGAACGGGGTCCTAGTTCGACACAGACGGGATAAACCACATTGAACCTCCAGTTCATTCTCAACTCCAATCCCGCCCGGTCTCGATTTATTATCTCCACATGGTTATCCAAGATAACAATGTATTCAACCATTCCGAGTTACCACCTATAACTCGCGGATGACAGGAAATCACCCGACTTCTACCGATCTAGTTAAGCAGGGCTAAGCATATAATCGTACCTGAACCTAACAGGGTTGAAGTATAACAGTGGCAAGGAATATAAGTAATGCAGCAACGGTATAAAACAACGCCTATAACTTAATACAACAAACAAGTAAAGGACTCAAGTTAGATATTTTGCAAACTACAGGGAGAATGCTCCGGGGCTTGCCTTTTAGGAAAGCGCTTGGCTGGTGGTCGGGACACTCCGGAAGATCAACCTCGGGATCCTCTTCTGCTGCTGCTTCCTGAACCAAATCTTCCTACGGGCCTTCCTCTCCTTGTGCTCCGGGAACTATCGTTTCCAGCTCTGACGATCCTGTATGATGCATAGTGCGTATGAATACCGTACATACATATAAATACAATGCTGATGGTGATGGTGAATGAATGCTCAGCTAAGATGAATGATATGATATTTGAAAACATGTATGATAAGCACATGTCATCTGCATTCTCTTCTACCGACAAATCTCCAAATAAGCCTCGCATTACAATTTACTCGCACACTATAAAGAATTATAAACAACTATTGTTTTGCACACTACACTCTACTGAACCACAACCCATAGCAGATCATACATATCATGAATAGCATAAAAAGCATTTTTACACACATGAAATGATAACTCTAAAGCATTATTTATAATTAAAAGAAATTAGGGTAAAACTACAACATGACTTTAGACTACTCAGAAAATTCTGTAAAAATTACAGAAGCTTAATCATACCAAATAAAGACTACCATAAAAATTTCAAGTCAAAACAGTAAGTACTTTATCCTGCACAAAAATGACAAGGCAGCATAATTTCAGGGGCATAAAATACTTTGTACATAAAAGTATATCAACCAACAGATCTCAGAACATAATTAGCTCTAGATTGACATAAAAACACTCTCCAAAAAGTTTCATGTACAAATTCCTTATATATTATTTATTATGAATTATTTATCATCACATGAAAATAGGCACCATAACTAGACAGAGCAAACTTTCCACATGACATAACCTCATAATATTTTTCACAGATAGAGCATGACATAAGAAGACTAACAAACTTGGTCTCACATTTTTCTGAGCACCAGAGAATTAGTTATGCATTTCCTAAGATAAATGCAATTAATAGAGATAAATAAAGCTATACAGAAAAGTTTCACAAATTCCACATTTCATATTTTTCATGCATAGATCATCTCATAAGAAAAATACTGCAAGTTGAACCAACTCATTTGGATGAAAAATGAGCAAGTTATGAATTTCCAAAGCTTTAAACAAAATCTGAAATCTATTCTGGAAAAGAAAAAGAAAAAGGCACTTTACACCGGGGACCCTGAGATTTCCAAAAACTAACCGAGCCCTAACCGGTAAATCTCTGTGTCTGGCAACTTTACACCGAGAACCCTAGGTTTTCCTACATTCTAACCCGATGGTCCTCGTCGGCGACGCTCGGCCGACCGTCCCGGCGGCTCTCCGGCGTCACCGACCGGAGGGAAAGAGAGAGGAGAACAGCCGCATCGATCAAGGGTACTAAAGATGGGAGGGAGCGGCTGGAGGTGGTCGGAGCACGAGCATGGCGGAGCGGCGGCACTCCGCGCGGCGGCCCGACCAAAATCCGACCCCACGAAACCCTAATCGGTGCCATTGAGCATCGTCCTAGCAGCTACCCACCACGACGCTTTGGATGCGCACCCTAATGGCGAGAGAGGACGGCCAGAGCGGCGGAACCACGGTGAAGCCGAGGTGCGGCCATGGCGGACAGGGAGAAGACGGGGCGATTCGGGTATACCTCGACGTAACCGGCCGAGGCGAGGGTGGAGGAAGGTGGAGCGGGCTCGGGCGCACTCGATTGCGAGGTTCAGCGAGTGAATGCGCGGCTGCCGGTGGCGAATTTTTGGACGGCGGCGAAGCGAGCTCGGGCGACGCGGCGGCGGGCAGAGAGGAAATGAGAGGGGATGAGGGGGAGAGAGTGAGGGCTCGGGCGAGTGAAGGAGTGGGCGCGTTCGGACGACGCCCCACGCGGCCAAAACGGCCCGGCCTCGATAGTGCTAGGGCGCCACGCGGCCGACGCATGCTGCCGCGGGCGGCCACGGCGCTTTCCTGGTCGGGGATTTCCCTGACGGCCAGGAAACAACCGTCACCGAAAAGCTATTTCTATGAATATAAAACAAACTTTGCTGCTTAATAACTCTTAAATTAAGCCGAATTAGCAAAAACTCAAAATAGATGAAATGTAGCTTTTGAAGAGTAGAATATTTCATCTTAAAGAAGTTTTACCAGATTCTGCCTAGATTTTGAAATACAAAAATCCAAATAAAATACCTTTTAAAAATTCCCAAAATGGAAAATCAGCCCCCAATTCTGCCCTTTTTCAACATTTTTGAACACCTTCCAAGTATTTTCATGAAAAGTGGTAAAAACAACTTTTGTTCCTTATAAAATTCTCTACAAACTTCATTTAGGGTGCACACACATGCAAGCACTCTAGCTATCATTTTCAATTTAGTCAAACAAAACTACTTTAATGGTCCACCTTGGTCAACCATGACAACAAAGCTTAATTAGCCAAAACCATGAACATAAACCTAGGTTAATTTGGTGTCCTAATCATGTCTAGGTTACCTTAGGGGTCATCAAACACCAAACACTCATACCACATATTCAATTCATGTGCAAGGCAAGCATAATTTGAATAATCAAGCATGATACATGAAATGAGAATCAAACTTTTCATCAATGCTATGCATAATGATGCTTATGCTTAAGAATACGAATGATTATGCATGCTTAACACGAGAGTGTTACACGGGCCTAGTGGATGGATGTCGCCCTACTTCGTCGGGGCTCGTCGGAGGATGTAGGGGGCAGCGGAGGGATTTCCCCCTCTCTGCTGGCCCTCTCCTTCTTGATGGTGGCCTCTTTGCGGCGGTGGCTGGGGTTGTGTTGGCGTTGGGGGGCGGTCTTTGACTATGCCGCCTCCCCCCATGCTCCCGTCTGTCGTCGTGGGGCAGTCGTTATGAGGGCGGAGGCCATGGCGTCCGCAGGGAGCTTCGGGGTGGTGACGGTTCCAGCACGGGAGCTCAGTCGGCGGCGGTGGCCGGCGGCGGCTTTGGCTACGACGGGCGCATGGTGGACGTACATGGTGGCAGGAGGCTGGTGTTCGACGGATGGTCTGGCGAGGTGCTGGCGTAGCTCTGCGGCTGCTTGCGTCGCTGGCGCGTCATCTTACAATGAAGCTTCTGCTGGATGTCTGGCAACAACGTTTTTGGTTCCTTGCGGGATCCCGGCGTCTCGATCGACGTCTGTGCTGCGGGTTCTTTGGGCGAAGGCCTGGCGACAGCGACACCTGCGGGTGCCATTCCTGTGTTGAGGCCGTCGCGTTCTCAACATTCTCCACGGGTGAAAACCCTGTCCTGCGCTGGATGGGCGACAGTGACGCTTGGACGTCGTGACCTTCTTGAAGGCGTCGCTGTGGATTTCGACTCGATCGGGACGTCTCGGGCAGGGCTAGTTCGTCGTTCCTACGGTTGTGTTGTGCGGTTGGTGTCTGTGGTGGAGTAGGCGTAGTTTTTTGTTTTTAGTTTCTTTCTTTGAGTTTTTAGTGATGTAGTGGCTCGTGTCGATGACCCAATCCAACTGAGTTTAGTGGTGTCAAGTAGTTGCTCGCGTCGATGACCCAATCCGACCGAGGGGTTGAGGCTTGCGTCGATGTCCTAATCCGACCAAGCAAGGAGTTGAGTGGGCGCTAGTTGTGGCGCGAGTTGAGTTAATTTGGTACCTAGGTGTGCAGATGGAGTAGGGTATTCTCCATAATTATATGGTTTTTGTGGCCCGGTTTTTAGTCAAAAAACTGGGCTGATACTTGCCTTTTTTATTTATTCGTCTAATAGAAATTATGGCAAAATTTTTACTGTCCTTTAAAAAAAACCAGGAATTTTGGCTTTTGGGATTTTCAGGGTTGTTGCACTAGGGTTTGAGGTCCGATCCACGTGGTTTATACTCACATAAATAAGTCCTAAATGGGTTTTGCGAACAGGATTGTAGTCGATTCTCTACTTGTGATGGCATATGGAAGAGCAAAATGGATATTGATATGAAACGATTGATCTGGCTCTGACGGAGAAAGAACGACGGTGAAGTTCGCAAATAAGGGTGCGATTGAAACCCATTTGTTGCATTGTCTGGTTGACCATATGGAGACCACGTCACTTGACCTCGTCTTAATGAAAAGAATACAATATATGAAGTGGAGGACACAAATATTAGCAATCATCAAGGATAAAATAATCCAGAGCAAACTAACCTCTGATATTTGCAGCAAAGAAACTTCAAACTATTTCCCCCTCATTTTGATCTTTAATCCGATCGTATCGTCTGCAGAAGATCGATCAGTCAAAAAGGAAAAACAACAGCACGTTCGTGCCTGGTTCGATCAGCCAAAAACGGAAACGTCGATCCCCTACATACGCACTTACATTCTGCTACCTCTACTCTTTCTCCTCCCTCACTCCCTCTTCCTCTTCCTTCCTCTTGGTGCTACCTCATCCATTCCGCCGGACGCATACATCGAGAGGCTGCTTCTCCGATCCGATCGACCTGTTCGACCTCTACGGTGCTTCAGTCCTCAATCGCCCGCGGCCGAACCAGGTACGAACGTGCTGTTGCTTGCTTGTGCTCTCATGGCCTTGGCCGCCCGCGCTGCGGTTCAATCAGAATGTTCGTATCGTCTCCTTCCTGCGACTCCATCATCTTTCCCTGTTTTGGGGTCTTCTACTCTCTTCTTGTTGCTCGTGCGTGTTAATATTATTGGGTTCCGTTACGGTTGAGATCTGTATGTGTAGAGACTTTGACATTATTCATATTTGACTTCTAACATTATGTTTTAGGGTCTTCTACCCCTTCTTGTTGCTCTTGCGTGTTGGGCCATTAGAACTTAGGAGTCGCTAATAGCTCTTCAGAAGTGCACTTGTTGCCACTAGGCTGCTGACAGTGTACTTTGCTCGTTGCAGCGGATTCTCTCTCAAAGTCATTGGTGCAATCTTATCTTCCCCCATTATCACGACCATAGAGTCTGGTTGGTGATGAAAACCGATAAGTTCGAGGGAGTGGAAGAATTTGCTAATAATAGGCGTCGTTTTTCTTCCCGTGACTTGGCACACGGCTATATTTTTCTAGCCGTTTAACATTAAGTATACTCTGTACTATGTATAGCACGGTTCTATCAGCATGGCGAACTGGGTTGCCCAGCTGCTTGTTGTTGCACGGTCGTTCTGCGCTGTGGCTTGTGCCAGGCTGCACTTGCGGTTTACTGCAGCGCCTCCGCCGGCAGTTTTGACGGGATCCACGTCACGGCAGTCCGGCACGCACGCGTATTGATTTATACTTTCGAATGCAACTACGTGTTGCGTGCTAGTTAAAATGATTTAAATTTGATCAAATTTTTACTAAATGATTACCATATTTATGACTCTAAATTAATTTATTATAAAAATATATTTTATAAATAATCTTATGGTACTAATTTGATATTATAAATATTTATACTTTTAAATCTATAATTGATCAAACTTAAAACACAAAAATAAGATACTACAATAAAATTACATTCTTTTTAGGACAAAGGAGTAGAGTGTTACTGCTGTATTATCGTTTGACGTCATGCATCACCGTCATTAGACAACTCTTTGGGTGCACGTACCCTTGTTGCATGCAGGTCCTCCTTCCTGGCACTCTCGTGCCTGACCCCCAGGCACGCGGTGCTGCTGCTGGTCCAGGGGATCGGCTTGCTCTGCGGTCTTGCCGTTCCTCTACCTGACGACCGCCTTCTGTGCGCGATGATCGTCTTGGGTATAGACGGGGTAAGTAAGAATGTAAGATATATACACAGTATATATACTTATAAACACACCATATTATTGCATCGTTTCTTCCCTAAATAAGCTAAACAGCCAACGCACGCATTTGTTCATGCATGCTGCCGCACCCACGTGCGCACATGTACATGCAGGTTCTTGGCATCGTCAGTTTTGCCACAGGCGCTGCCGCCATGAGCGTCATCCAGAGCGCTGGCCAGTGGCGCATCTTCGTAGCCTCGCCGTACAGAGCTTACGGCGTGCTTGCCGTGCCGTCTGGTACGTGGCTTATCTTACTCCCGGTTTTAAACCCCTTTACTTCCGGTTGTGCAACCGCGAGTACGTCTTTAGGACTAAATGTTTTAGAATCGGGTATAAAAGTCGACCTTTAGTCCCAAGTGATAATACGAACCGGGACTAAAGAGGCGGTCAGACCCGCAACTTGTTAGATAGCTTTAGTCCCGGTTCGTATTACCATCTAGACTAAAAGTCTCTTTTTTTTACTTTTTGAATTCATTTTAATTTATGATTTTTTTATTTCAAATTAGATTTCCAAATACGTATTTTGTGCTAAAAATAATATATTTATTTATACACACACGTATAGTGAAGTTTCGATTCGAGCGATTATCTATATGCTCTACTCCCTCGTTCCTAAGTATATACACTGAACAAATAAGCATATACACTTTAGTTAAACACAAATAATCATATATTGTTTAAAGTGCACAGATAAGCATATACAATGCTCCAATTTATTGCTACAACTGTACCTAGATGAGAGGCGTCAAAAAAAATCTCTAACTTATCCAAAGTTATATACCATAGCATCACTATTGTTTCTATGTGTGACTTGATCTAGTGATGATATATGCCATGTTTGTGTTCCTAGTGTTGAATCTAGAATATTTGCTATAAGTGTTTAATTAAACATAGGCAAGATAACCCTTCTAGTGAGGTGTGAAGAAGCTTGTCTTTGGTTCAAACCGAATTGATCATCATTGGCAAATAAGCTAGATGAGACCAAATTTAATAAAATTTGATTCTACCTCACCAAAAGAACTAATGTAACTTACTCTCCACAACTTGACCATACCTTTTTAGTAATCAATGACAAAGGGGGAGAGATAAGTCACAAAGATATGCCAATGGAAAGGGGTAAGTTAAAATTTTATGAAGCACACAAATAGGGGGAGCAAGCTTATGAACAATTTGTTGCATTTGTTTGTGAATTAACATATGACTTGCTCATTACACATGTATTTGAAGTTCATATTTATGCTTGCGTGGTGTATGCTAGTACTATAATGTGAATGGTGAAATGAAATACTAGCATGAATAGGTTGTAACTAGACTTAGTTAAATTTACATGTGGATCAGAGCCTATGTTATAATGTTGATCTCATGGGGTTCTTGAGCTTTGATGAATGTCTAGTGCAACAATGGTGCTAAGGATGGTGTAAAAGCAACTCCGATTGGTATCACGCTTCAAAGGTCCATTTCTTACACCTTAGCATCATTTTGGTAGAATTACTCTCCCACAAATTTGATATCCATACATATGTGCAAAGCTTTCAATCCAAACTCTATGCACATATGTAGGGGGAGCTAATCCTACCAAAACTGAATTTGTGATGATTGTCCAATTCTTATTCATGATTCAAATTGCTTGGACAAGCATGACAAGTTCAAAATCTTTATTATAAAATCATCTTTGTGAGGTTGTCATCAATTACCAAAAAGGGGGAGATTGAAAGTCCTCGGTTTGGTTTTGGATAATTGATGAAACCTAAGGACTAACCTTGTTTCTAAGTGGATGATTTAGAGAAAGGTAGTCCATGCCAAGTGGAGCTCAATGTTGAGGCATGACATTAAGTTATATAATCTAAGCATGGTGAAGATCAAGATGGGCTTGGCTCGATGGACCGGTTGAAAGTTTGAAGGGCAAGTTGAGGCTTCGAAGCAAAGGACCATACGATGGTGAAGCTTGGGCAAGACTTAGCGCTGATGGACCGACCAACGGTGAAGAGCAAGTAAGATCGAGATCGATGGACCAAGACGGTTACATGATGACATGGAGTGTCACATGTCATGTAAAGGCTTGGCGGTTGATGGAACGACAAAATGGGCTCAAGGCAAAGGTATAACCTATAGGGCTATTTTGTTTTGCACTCAAGACACCATAGAGGGTGTGAGTGGTTTAGGATCGTAGCCGAACTATGAAGAGGGGAGATCTTCGTTATTTCAGTTCATGAGTGCCACTAAGTCCATCCTTTCATGTGATTGCATTTAGGATCTAGTGTGCAATGAAAATCCTTGGAAAATTCTTTGAAAAATGCTAACACACATGCACATGGAGATATCACTTGGTGGAAGTGTTGGAGATGTTTTCATGAACTCTTGCGTTAGAAAAGAGAGTTGATAGCACTTGGATTAGAAAACTGCTTTGATCTATTGAGAATTGGATCAAGTGGCTATGTGGGTTGTGTAGCCCTTTGAATAAGCTTTCCATAGAGTCCAAGATCATCAAAAACGGAGTTCGGGGCTAAGAGATATGCCTGTTTTAGTGCGGGGTGGTGCTGGACCAGCGAAAGTTCCGGTGGGCCTGGACCGGAAGTTCCGCTCAGCCCAGCCCGAGCAACCGCGCGCCCTGATTTACTTTCGGTTCACGACCAGAAGTTCCGGTGGAAGTTCTGGTGGACGACCGAAAGTTCCGGTGGATGACCGGAAGTTCCGGTAGGCGACCGGAAGTTCCGGTAAGCGACCGGAAGTTCCAGTGGAAGTTCCGGTAGGCCAGATCTGGGTTGACGTCACGCACAACAGCTAGATCTAGACTAACCAAAAGTTCTGATCAGGTGACCAGAAGTTCCGGTAGGCGTCCGAAGTGTGCGTTTTTCTGAGGAATCTTTCGCAACGCCTATATTTGTACTGACCGGAAGTTCCGATGGGGCTTAACCGGAAGTTCCGGTAGGCCAATCTGGAGCGACTATATATGCATTTTGGACGGCCGTGGGTAGTGGATCTCGCCCATTCTTTCATTCTTGAGCATCCTTTGAGCGGATAAACTCCCTCCCACTCATCTCTCTTGCTTGCTTGCTTGATTCAAAGTGAGATTGAGTGAACCTAGTGCATTGCATGATTGGATATCATCTAGTGGCACTTGTGGGTTGATTTGCCGGTGGATTTCTTGTTACTCTTGGTGGGTGCACGCCACCTAGCCGGCTTGGAGGTTGTGGAGGCGTTAGAAAGAGTTGGTGATTGTTCTTGCCCACGTCAGGTGATTGATTTGTAAGAGGTTCTTGAGCTTTTCCAGGCGGAGTGCCAAAAGCTTCTCTAGTGGAATGCGCGTGTCATTGAGTTACCACGCTTGAGAGTGGTGTCTTGCGGTTTTCTTGCGAGGGATTTCCTTGCAAGGCAAGTGGCTTGCGAGCGCACCGAAGAACCATCTAGGTGTTGGTCGACACTACCGGTGACGTAGCTTGTTGGTGCACAAGTGAACACCGGGTGAACAAAAATAATTGTGTCATCCTCTTGTCTCCCGGTGATTGGTTCTTCATTGATTTGTCATTGTGATTGATTGAATATCATCCTAGTGATTGGCAACATCTTCACTTCACCGTTGGTATTGAAATTGCCATCCTACCTCTTGTATTTACTTTCTTATTTATATATATATTGTGTAGCTTGTGTAGAATTGGTTATCTTGATAGCTCAATAGATTAGAAAGTAGTGACATAGTATTTATGTGACATAGAGATCATAATATATATTAGAATTATCATTAGGAGGCTTGCTCAAAATCTAGGCTAGGCAAAACCGTGTTTATGCCTTTTATTATACTAATCAAGTTTTGTCTAGTGGTTTGTAGAATTTTAATAGGCTATTCACCCCCTCTAGCCATCTAGGACCTTACAGTGGTGCGTTCACACTAGGGTTCGGGGGAGTAACGGGTGGGGGCGGCGGCAGCGGCTCCTCCTCGTGATTCCCTGGCCATGGCGTCATGGCCGGGTCCACCCGCGTGCGTCGGCAGAGGGGCACGAGCAAACAAGGGAGCCTTTAAGGTTCGAGGACGGCACGACGGCGGCGTGGCACTCATTCGCATGCTCCATCAGGTCATGAGGCGAGACGGACGGCGGTGCGACACGGTTGCCACTTCTGTCCACTGGGAAAGCAAAGGAGGTGAACAAAAATAGAACCGAAGATGCTGACAGGTGGGCTCCACCCGTCAGCGAGAGCAGAGGTGGGGAAAGGCGTGGTGGCCTGACCGCGGCTTGCTGGGCCTGTTCGGCCACTTGGGCCGAGGCGTTGCGCATGCGAGCAGCTGGGCCACGGGTCGCGTGGCCGGCGTGGGCCGTGCTACGGGGGCTTAGCAGGCCGAGCGGGCTGGTGCGCATGCGAGGAGGCAGGCTAGCCTGGCCGGTGGCTATTTCGGCAGTCGTGGCCTATTTGTGAAGTAGAGCTTCCCGTCACTGCAACGCCTCCTCTAGACTGGACTAGGAGTGAAGGTGTGGAAAGTGACAGCGGTAGTGAACCTCACATCCTAAGCCCTGCCCTCACCTTCCTATTATGGCGATGCACGATAGGGGCCCACCAGACGTGTATTAGGCTGGGCATCCCCGTTCGGGACGCGATCACAATCAAAGGGGTTTGGGTCAAGATGGATGGGATCAATTCTAACATTTAGTTCTCTAGGATCTATCCAATTGGAAGCCGTAAGTCCAATGGAGGTGGAGGAGTTGCGATCAAGTATTTGCAATCTATGTGTTAAGTTTGAGCGGTTCTTAGTAAAGCAAGAGGAGCTAGCGAACCTTGCGACAAGGTGTTCGACACTCAACATCTGGATCTGACATAGTCGACTAGATCGCCACTCACCTAGCGAGCAAACACCAATGGATGACTCAGGGCCAAGTGGTACAGTCATGCCATTGAACATGATCATTGGGGTTTTGGAAATGGGGTGGTCACCACCACCATCATTTGTACCTTGATCATAGGTGTAAGGAATTCTAAAATTCTTTCTCAAACTACCTTTACGCTGGGTAGTTCTTATGTCTCTGATGTTGGTCAATTCTAGTTGGGCTCGACTTTGCCTCATGTCAGTTCCCTAAATTTGATGGAAGTGCACCAAGATTGTGGATTAGGAAGTGTGAGAATTACTTTGACTTGTATGTTTTTCCTGTGTTATAAAGTCAAATTGGCTTCCATGCATTTCATTAGTAATGTAGCCTATTGGGCTCGGTCCTTGAAGTTTCTTGTCCACGAGTTATCATGGACTGACCTCTGTAAGGTAGTTTGTGATAGGTTTCAGAGGGATCAACATAACCATTTCCTTAGGTAATTCTTTCGTATTAAGCAGCTAGATACCGTTGTTGATTATATCGAGAGATATGATAGTTTGGTGCATCAAATAACTTATGATTCCAAGTTTAGTGTCGCTACTATCACCAATAGATTTGTTGATGGCAGTTTAAGAGATGATATGATAAGTGTTGTAATTGTGCAAAGAGTTGGTGAGTCGATACTGCTAGTTCTATTGCATTGTTGTAGGAATAGACAATAAGAGAAGTTCCCAAAAGGGATTGTTAGATGTGGGGAATTCAGAAACAACTTCAAGTGTCCTAGTTGGGC
This sequence comes from Bothriochloa decipiens, assembly GCA_023333625.1. NCBI lineage: Eukaryota > Viridiplantae > Streptophyta > Magnoliopsida > Poales > Poaceae > Bothriochloa > Bothriochloa decipiens. Next base: position 35,434,058 of record CM041637.1, read on the forward strand.
TGGTTTTATATCGTTCAGTATCATGGCTCCATCACCCATTGTAGTAGTAGTATTGGTGAGCCTGTTTCTAGTCAGACCAAGAAGGAAGGGCAACAAAGGTTTTAAGTCTGGAGACAAGTTATCTACTCAATCTTATGGCTTTTAGAAAGGCAAGGGTTGTGCTACAAGTGTGGTTTGAAATAGAGCCTAGGTCACAAATGCTCCAGTTCAGTATGCTTGCATGTTGTAGAGGAGTTGTGAAAAGTGGTAGAAGTGTAGGAGAACCAGGATAAACTATGGTGTTTGTTGTTGGAGTTATAGGCAATTGACGTGGGCAAAGATCTAAAAGAACATCTACGCATACAATTTCATTGTTGCCTGGAGCTCAGGCATTCAAGCTAAGGCCTGTAGGTACAATTCTACATAAAAGGATAAAATAGAAACACAAGTTCAACAATTGCTAGCGAATGGGTGGATACGGGAAAGCAACATATTGCCCCTATCTTCTAGTGCTTTTTGTAGGGAAAAAGGCTGGGGATTGGCATTTTGTGTGCATTATAGGAGGTAGTAGGATGAGCTCAGTGGTTTACTACACTACATATGTCTTCTGGTTATTTCCATCCCAAACTGCTTTCCAAACACATAATGGCCATTATGAGTATAAAATAATGTCATATGGTGTGACTGGTGGATCCGCATCGATCCTTTCAACATTAAGTTGAACACTGTGGTTAGGAAATCTGTAGTGGTTCTTTTATTGATCACATAATTTTGCATACCAAGACTTTCACTGATCACTTGGATCACGTTACTCCTTCTAGTGCTAAGTAGGTGAGGACCTTTTTGGGTTACAACAGGGTATTATAGGAAATTTGTTCAAAACTTTGGTACCATCAGCAAACCTCTCACAAGTTTGTTTAGAAGATATCTCAATTTATCTGGACACCGGAGCAAGCAGGTTCTTCAAAATTCTTAGGAACACACGACTTTCTATTTACCACCTTCTGATCCACCATCTCTAGCCATAGAGTACTCTGTTGCAGGTTCTTTGCAACTGAAGGTTCAGCCTTATAGTTCTTGGTAGGAGGTTGGTTGTCACTTTCACTAACTCCGATCCACAGAACTCTCAAAGTTTCATCTTCTTGCACTTCTCTCTTAAAGATAATAATGAATTTACAGACCCACGGTTCCCTCAGCCTTCCTAGGAACCTTTGTGATATCTCTGCATACTATTTTCAATGTAACATAATCTGGCGTAAGCCTTGTCTTCTCATCAATTTTCAGAACTTACCAACCAAGCCACCCACTTCAGCTACTATCCTCACATACCTTTGATATGCACAAATGTGTTTCACTTTGAACTAGGCCTGGTAAAGAACATATATTTTATTTTTAATCCTTTTTATTTAATATTTTAATAATAGCTGTTCCTTTTTTTTTTGCAGGTCTGCTCTTTTTTTATTTGAAGATGTTAAGATGCCCAAAAAATATAATTTCAAGAGCATAATAATCACGCTTGTTGCATTAGAAAAATAATATCTTTCTATATGGTGTCAAATGAAGATACTCTTTGCATAAAAAATATACTCCCTTCGTCTCAATTTGTTAGTCATTATAAGAATCTTGGAAAGTCAAAACATTTCAAGTTTGATAAAAATTATAGAGAGAATTACAAAGATGTATGACATCAACTATATATACTATAAAAATATAGTTAACAAATAATCTAATAATCCTTAGGTGGCATCATAAATGTAATTATCTTATCATATAAATTTTGATCAAATTTGAGATGCTTTAACTGTTCAAGATTCTTGAAATGACTTATAATTTGAGACGGAGAGAGTAGCTCTTAATAAGATCTACAAATTTATGGTTTTAAGATTTTACGTTTGCGATAGTTAAGGAGCCAAAAATATTTTATAAAATTTCAGTAGCATAATAATTGCGTACTAGCGCTTGTCACGTTAGAAAAATAATATTATTTTTTAAAGGGGATAATATCATTTTGTATGGTCTCAAATGATGTTACTTCTTATATCAAAGTTGTAGCACTCAATGAGATCTACATCTTTCATTTAAAAAGTATTTTATGTGATATCAAATAAGATAAGCTTTGGCACCTATGTTAAAAAAGGATTAAAATAAAAAATCTCCCTAAAGAACACCTTTGGCCCCTACGTTATTGGACCAGGGTGCAATCTTCAGATAAGCATCCGCATTTCTCATAGCATAAGATTTGAAAGCACTCCTCCTTAACCATTTTAGCACTGGGAAACCTCATGACAAACATGCCTTCACCAACTTGTCGAGCTCTGGAGCATTCCATCTCCACGTGGAGAAGTGCCCATAATACCCATAAACTCCAGCTCACATTCTAGGCCGTCCAGCGTTACTTGCTGCAAAACTCTTCCTTGAAAATTGGAGATGCGCCAAGTTCCAGATTAGAACCTGACTAGAACTATAGTGGAAGAGAGGTTCAGAGAGGATTCAGCAAGAACAAAGGGAAAAATTCAGAAGAGAGAAGGCCAAAGTTCAGCAGGACGGTCGACTCTGTTACTATTGTCATTTGTATATAAATAATATCTTCAGCCCTTACAGCCGGTATTTATACCACTTATCCTGAAGGTGTTTAGACGGTGTTTATACCACTCATAACGAAAATTCTAAGCTCTCTCTATCAGGCTGGAGGGCAATTTGCGTCTTGCTGTCTGCCAGGATGGAAAGTAATTTTCAGGAAGCTGTCAATCAGTCTGGCGAGTGGCGACTAATTTTTCATCTAGACTAGAATCTCTACAGCATCCCTGCAATTGATATTATTATATACACGTTCCCTAAAATAGAAAAAATTAATTTAATATCTTGTTAATGAATTAGTATATTTGATAAGTTCCCCTAAAAATAGAAGGAAATTTACCACAGCTAGGAGAAAAGGCTGTGGAAACCTTTCACCAAAAATAGAAAGAAATCGATTAATAATCAAGTATATCACTTATATACATGACCGGGCTGTGACTGTGATTTTAGTTACCGTTTATAATCATGTGTGTGTGTATATATATGAATCATCTGTATAGATCGATCAATCAAGCAGCACATTTCACTAGAACACAGGTTCTCACAAAGAAGCGCAGGAAACCTTGCCCTGTGCATTCCTACGTGATGAAGAAGGATACCATGAAAATGGATGCACTTGTGCTGCGATCGCTGCTTCTGCTTGGATTATTTACAGATCATGCCCAATGTAAGTTTATTTGCAACGCTTTGCTTGTATAGATCGACACATGTTTCCCTTCATCTGATCCTTCCATTAGTACATATTAAATCATATATTTCTCAAAAAGAAAACAGATTAAATCATATTGAATTGATTGGTCTAATATAATGGGGCCCTATTTTTCTATAGCCATTTGTTTGTACTTTTTAGTTATATCTGTAAATTGATGTATTCGCTTGTTTACATTTGACGTACAGGCCAACGCGGCATGGATGCACTCGGTATTGAGAAAATTTATGGAGTTGATAAACCAGGATGCCATTTCGAGAGGTGGCCAAACTGCGGGGGTTTGTTCCCCACCGGAAACGCGTGCTGGTGCTGTTGGGGGTACCATGGTGATTGTGGAGATACAGAGGCGGAATGCAAGAACATATGCCATCCCTGAAAATGCATCACATTAATGCTTCGACAATGAGTAATAATTCATGATGATGAGAAATTTGAGCCACTTTCAGTTCATCAACACCTCCCACATCAACCGTGTAATGCATGATGATAACACTGGAAAATTCTGTATGCTTCCCAAGTTTGTATTCGTGCCTTATGTGCTCTCCAGGTTATTTATGTGGTTTTCCCATCTCTATTTTTTATGATCTACATTTTTTCTTTTCTTATTCTCTTGGCTTAGCAAGACCACGCCAGAAAATGCTGAACCTATTGGTGAAAAAAGTCCAAATGACCCCAAGGCTTCTTCTTTCAACTGAATGGCAAAGCAGTGAGTACATTCCACCTGATGCTATTTACCAGCCTCAACTAATCTTAATAGATAAGAAAACCAGGATTATTGCCATCAATCTTTGTTCAAACCCTTTGTCCACTCAATGGGCCCATCGTCCTTATTCCCAACAAAACTACATCCATTTCCCTGCTCGCTATAACCTGATGTTATTGTGTCGTCATCAGGAAGAGAACAACTGAAAACTCTGTCATTTGCTTTGAGTACCTAGAAACACAACAAACAACATTGAGACATGAAAAAAAGAAAGAATCTGAATTAAATGGACCCAAACTCTAAAACACCAGCTTACTTCTTTGTTCCAGTTGGTGTATAAGGTGATGCAAAGAAGCAAGATCATCTGCACTGCTACTCCAATCAAGATCCCAAACCAAAGACCCTGTTCAATCCAAACAAGAATTTTTTTTAGAAATGCTTTTCATTAAGACAGTAACAAGAAATAAATTAACTTGTTCCGAAAGATATTCATGAGAAGGCGTAATACCATTCCACCAAGATGGCAAACAAAGGCGAAAATGCATGCCACAGGGATGCCGACAATATAGAATGCAGTAAGGTTGATAAAGGCACCAATCTTTTGTCGCCCACAGCCCCTAACAACACCTGCACATCAAGTATGGAGGATATGTAAATTTCAAATGTGGCAACTCGTAAAAACTCCTAACATGGTGTGTTTTATTTGTGTAGATTGTTACTAATAGAAAAAATTAGATTACTCATGAAAACTATCTATATTGCCCATCAATGTAGGAAAATAGCAAGAGCCTCTCCTAAAATGTTGAATATCTAAGGGCTTGAGTAGCAGAGCTTTGAGAGTATCTTATAGGACAAATCCAGGAAAAACTCTGCAAAGCAGTATGCTAATTTTGTGAAGTGGTTATCAGAAATGGTCTAGAAGGTTGGAACCAGAAAAAAATAGGTTCTCTGATTCGCTTCCTGGACAAATCACCTCCTTCACACTTTTTGTCGTACATGATCATTTTTTTCCTTAGAATTACTTCCCATAGAGATGTTGAATTTGCTGTACTGAAGAATGTGCAATAGTATTGTTTCATAAGATATATATACTAGTGTTTAAAATTAGATTATCAATATTGATATGAAATAATATTTTAGTCAAATTTATATACTTATTTGAAAGAACAACTTACAAAAGTTATTATTATAGTGTTAATACAATGGATTGAACTTATCAGTATCACTGGCAAGCGTGTTTACTTGGTCTACATGGTGTCATGTGTATGACACTAGAGTGGTAGTACCTGACAGAACGCACTGGAGGCAGTCTACCAAGGTGCAGGCCGCGAGAATGGGCATCAATCTAGCGGTGTACAAGGCGACTTCCTTGTCGTTGGTGTAGGCGTAGCCGAGCAGAGTGCGCGCCAGCACCATGACCAGACCTTCCGATACACCCAGGGAGAAGGCCAGGAGCATCACCACCCGCGTCGCCAGCCGTGCCGCCTGTGGCCGTCCTGCACCAAGCTCGTTTGAAACACGTATGCTGCGCACAAATTATAATTGAACATGGAGAGAAACCATTCAATTTCTTGTATCTTGTTACAAATCGTCAACAATGTCATCAAGTTGGGGCTAACCTTGCTGCAGCACCAAGTCCCATTGGGAACATGAATGCGAAGACGTA
>CM041637.1:35443641-35462790 GCA_023333625.1 Bothriochloa decipiens
TCCGAGCAAGGGCACTACATCCCAACGGCGAGAAAGGCACCCGGCGGCGGCGTGGGATGAGCGGCCGTCATCCCCCGCGGCGGCGCAGGCGAGCGACGGGTAGGGCGGGCGCGGCTCGCGTCCATCCGGGCGAGAGCGCCGCAGCCCCAGGTGAGGGAGGCCCGAGTGGCAATGGGTGGCCCCCAGCTCAACAGCGCCGACGCGAGCGGCCGCGTGGTGTCGTGGCTACGGGAAACCCGGGCGAGGTGAGCGTGTGAGTGCGAGTGTGCCTGCACAAAAGGGCCCAGCGAGCGGCGGCTACGGCGCCGTGGCCTCCGGGCCCCGTGTGGATGTGGCACGGTGGCGCCACAAAAGGGCCTAGGCGTGGCAGCTCCGACGTCGTGGCGTCCTGGTCCCCGTGTGGAGCAGCGTGGCGGCGGCGGCTCTGGCGCCGTGGCCTGCGGCCTTCATGCGGAGCTGGTGCGACAGCGCAGTGCGTGGACGGCGCTGCGAGGTAGAAGTCCCCTCCCCCCGGCGGTAGCACCCCGGTGAGGTGGATGCCCCTGCTACTGTGGCCACGGCGAAGGAAGCTCTAGGCGCGTTGCCGTGGAATGGGCGGACCCTGGTTCGGCGGCGGCGTAGATCCAGCTGTGCATCCCCTCCCTCTCTCGAAGCATAGGGGCCAGTTCACGCCGGCGGCCGGCTCAGCAGACGAGCGGGAGCAGCAAACGCTCATATACAAGTTCCTGGTGGCCGGCATGCCCGGCTATGACAACACTGCAGTGCCTCGGCCTTGCGCAACACACTGTAGCAACCCCTGCTCCGACGGCCCTCCTCACGCGGCAACTGCACTAGCGTCAGTGCCACTCCAGCCTCAGCAGCAGGTATGCTGCACTTCTCTTCTGCTGCACTTCTCTTCTTATTTTGCCGGTTCATTCCATTTTTTCCCACAAGATATGCGGCTGCCAATCTGCTAGATACAAAGTAAACAATGTTCTCCGCAGCCTTCTCCTTCCCTGTCCTCACACACATGACACGGTGCTGGCCTAGGGCAGAAAGCTTCACAGCATGTACAAATGATTTTTCTTCTCTGAGGTGCCACATATCTGTACACATTTGATCCTCTCTGATGGAACTATGCAATGCCTTAGTCCTGCGTTGAGATCACCATGACATCTTATTTTTGCAGCTTGACACGAATGACTGTAAAAGAGTTGCATACCATGTGCTCGATGGAATGCTTGCTTCTTTACCCTTTTCAACTGAATAACTTTAAGATCAAAAAATGACATTCGGTTATCAGAAATTTATTTAATTTATGATATCCTGTAATTAGTTGTACTGATGCACTCTTCATTGCTCTATTACTTGGATTCAGTGATCAGTAGAGTTGCTCCATACTCATAGTGTGCAGACGTCGAACAAGGATTCAGTGCTCCATGCTCATCAGTACAATTAGTTGTACTGATGCACTCTTCATTGCTCTATTACTTGGATTCGGTGATCAGTAGAGTTGCTCCATGCTCATAGTGTGCAGACGTCGAACAAGGAGTTAACTGATCTTCAGAACAGCCAAGGTATATACCACTACAATGCTTTGCCTTACAGATTATTCTTTCCATCCAAAAGATATATTGGAATTCCACCAAAAAAAATTGGGACACAGTTGGGTACTCTTTTGGCCTATTTGAGTACCAGGATGATCTAACCCTGCCTGAATATCCTATTAACAAGGTCATATGCAGTAATTGTTACCGTTCAGCTGCAACTTTGTTCTTCTGATTCTGTGATGCATGGTGCTCACAACACTCTTCGATGTGCTTGTAGGTTTGCACCATCTGGGTCTGAGGTTTTTGTGGGTGCCTTGGTCCTAAGGTCTTCAAGGCTTGTGACTGCGTCATTCTTTCTCTTGTACTTTTTTTACTACATATTCTCTGTTGTGTATAGAGGGCCCTGCATAATATAGGGATACTTCTTCCATTTCCTTCATACAAGAGATAATTTATTCAGTGTATTTATGTACCAGGGTGTTCATGATATAGTACATGGTTCTATTTTGGACTGAGGTATGATTATTAGATATTACCTAGACACACAACTTGAATGGAGGCATTAGTAGAATAATCACTATCATTATGCTTTCTCCTAATTTATATGTTTTATGAGCACATCATCATTTGATTTGACGTGTAAACATGCTTGATCGAAAGCTTAGACTCATTCTTCTATTTTGTATGTTCATTGAAGTTCAGTACATGTTCTATTATTACGAGCCAGCAATTTCCAAGCAAGCGACTATAGCTATGAGATCCCTCTTTGTGATGTTTTTTCTTAGTCAGCCAGTGCGTTTCAATTTGCTGCTATTTGGTCTAATAGATTGCATTGACAGGCCCAAACAAATTGCTTATTTGTAACATGTTTGCTAAAAATGTACACAATAGGTCCCTAACTCATAGTCTTAGTTTGAGCTTTGCTGGCTGTAAGGACTATTATGTTGTAAATGGCATACCGTTTACCCTATTGCAATGTCTCTGTCATGTAAATTTGCTAACATAGCATTATGGAAATTAGTAGCACACTGATGTGTACAAGAAGGAAATCGAAATGGTGTTTAAGTATCAGTTGCATCATGTTTGTCTCTTAGCCTATTTCTAATTGTCTCTAGGTATCTCTGAATATGCATGGTGTAGATGTGCAGTGCTGGTGCTTCTCATTAAACTTCCTTGCCATTATTTACATGTACCCATGTTATGCCTGATTATATACATGCATTTCATATGAAGGTTCATCAGTTTTATTTTTTTATATAACCTGATATGTCTGGTATCTTCTTTGAGCTTCAAGAGTAATTATCAGTATTTAGTGTAGTTAGCCTTTTCTACTACTGTTGTTTGTTTGATAACAAGTCTTCATTTGCAGGTACCTGTATCTGAGCAAGTTAGAAGACAAATCAGTGGGCATCACGCCTTATACTTGATCAGGTCTGGATTGACAATATACTGGCTAGAGAATCCTATGACCAGGAAATAAAAGATTTTTCTGGAAATAAACTTTCAACAATGTTGCAACCAGTTGCTTCATTTTTTCTGCACTATAGTTCATGGTCCATACCGTTTGAAGAAAAGGCAACTAAACTGGAGAACAACAACAAGGGAAAAGATTCCGCACTCCATGACTTTGTGACCTTTGATTCAGTCTGTTAGGAAAGGTCAGACTACCCTTCCACTGCTGACTGTGAAAACCATCTCAGAAATTGCTTGTGATGCCAGCAAGGGGTCGATTCTCTTCACGCTATCACAGTCCTTGGTGGAGCTCTGTAGTGAGCTGTTCTCAAAGATCCAGTCTTGGACAGCGCCACACTTCCTAAACAAAAGCAGACTCTTGCTAAGAGAACAGATGCCCCAATGGCTGCTGAATAGTGTTGCTCATCTACGCTCTTCTTTTTGTTGCCATCATGTGGCTAACTACTGTATGTATTTCTTGTCAAAAAAAAACCTATTATGTATTATTCTTTGTCTTTTGTTACTATTCCCTTGCAGAAATGTCATAGGCCAAGCAACAATGTACGCGTGCCCGTGCAACTGCTATATTTTTCAGTCCTCTGTTCTCTACAGCTATTGAGTATTTTATTTCCCATGAAAAATGTCTTATGTATTTAAAACAAACTACCCTGTACATACTTTCTATGATACGCGTTATCATTTGCCAAGTATAACAATGGTCAGCACTCGCGTGCATGGGCGCGCGCAAATCACTAGTTGTGATATAAGAGATGTAGAGAAGACTACTACGGCACCCTAGTCCCAACCTATGGCAAGCTATGCGACCACTGTTCTATTGGGGACGTACCGAAGGAAAAGACACACCACATAGAATGCTTAACCCTGGCACACAAATCCTACCAAACCTTCTAGCGGGAGGAGGCTCCAAAGGATCAATGAGGCTGTCACCCCCGCGCCCTACCACCGATCCAGCTAGATAGGGGATATTTACGAGTACCCGAGCCCAAACACCACGCTTACACTACAGATGATTACTCCCTATGCAAAGAGAATAAAGTAAACTTATAAACCAAAGAACAATAATAACAATGTACTTACTAGTATTAGAAGTTGAATTACCGAAAAATCTCAGAAGCAAGCTCCGGGTTAGGGAGATTTGATCTCGCAGGTACAAGCTGGAGAGGAGACGCAGGCCAAGCTTCCTCCAACTCTCCCTTCACTCTATCTCTCTCAATCTAGAAGAATAACTCTAATCTCACACAGAGACTAAAAAGCTATTCTCTCTTGAATGCTAGGCTCTAAAGAGAAGAGATCCATTCAAGGGACCCCTCTCAGGCTAATTCTCTCTGGAAAATAATGAATTAGTGATGCATCGTAGCCCTTGGATCAAACCGACTTAAATCTATGCTTATATTGATCCTTAATAACGGTGGAGGGGTGATTCACTTGATTGCTCCTGATTGGCTGAGGGGATAGGGCCAGCGCCCAAGGGAGGAGGGTGGTCACTCTGTCATCCTGACAGAGTGAGCCCCTCCTTCTAGGGGTGGCTTCCCGAGTCTTCTAGATTCTTCTTTTTGGTACGTGGGTCTTTAAAAGTCTCTAGTTTGGTTTTGGATAATTGATGAAACCTTAGGACTAACCTTATTTCTAAGTGGATGATTTAGATAAGGTAGTCCTTGCCAAGTGGAGCTCATTATGATAGAGTCATGATATGAAGTCATGTGAACCAAAGGTGAAGATCAAGATGAGGCTTGGCTTGATAGACCTGTTGGACGTGTGAAGGTCAAGTTGAGACTTCAAAGTGAAGGACCAAGCGTGGTGAAGCTTGGGGCAAGACTTGGCGCTGATGGACCGTGTTAACGGTGAAGAGCAAGCAAATCATGTGGAGTGTCACATGTCATGTGGAGACTTGGTGGTTGATGGAAAAGCAAAACGGGCTCAAGGCAAAGGTATAACTTATAGGGCCATTTTGTTTTGCACTCAAGACACCATAGACGGTGTGAGTGGTTTAGGATCGATAATCGAAATATGAAGAGGGGAGATCTTCGGTAATTTGGTTCATGAGTGCCACTATGTCAATAATTCATGTCGATGCATTAGGATCTAGTGTGCGAATGAAAATCCTTTGAAAAATGTTTGGAGAATGCTAACACACAACCACATGGAGATGTACACTTGGTGGTGTTGGCACATTTGCAAAGGTGGATGACATAGCAATTGGTGGTGGCTCAAAATCGCTGATTTGTGAGCGTCGGACGCGTCTGTGGTGAAGCGTTAGACGCTGGGGTGCGACGCCCGATGCGTTGTTCTATCTGGATGAGCTAAGTCTAGGTGATGGATGCGTCCGGACGCTGGTGTCGGATGCGTGATGTCAGCGTCCAGAGCTATGGTTTGAACAGAATTGTTTGGGCGCGAAAAAGTTGCACGCGTCAAACGTAGAGTGCGCCGGAGCGTCGGACACGTCGGAAGGTCTCCGGACGCAACTCGGAGAGGTCAGCAAAGAGAGCTGGTTGTCTGACGCCATGGAGCAGCATCCAACGATGTGCATCGGATGCGTCTGTCGGTGGGTCCAATGGCTAGTTTTGAAACATTGCTATTGGCGCAAGTTTCATGTGAGCGTCAGGCGCGTCCGACGCTACCCATCAGACGCGTCCAACTATGGTTAGCTTGGCCTGCTTTGGCTCAGTACTTGGCGCTTGAAGAATGAATGTGTCGGATGTTTCTGACGCTGGGCGTCGGACGCATCTGACGACCCCGATGATATCTGTTTTGTGGAGTAACGACTAGTTGGCCTTTGGGATGTTATAAACAAAGGCTGGCCAGGGCATGGCTCCCTCTTCTGACCATTCTATCATCCTATACTCCCTTGTGAGCTAGTGAAATCCCTCCTACTCATCTCTCTTGCTTGGTTGCACATCACAAGTGAGATTGAGTGATTCGAAGTGCATTTGCATCAGTTGTTGCATCTAGTGACACTTGTGAGTCGTTTGACCAGTGAATTTCTTATTACTCTTGGAGAGTACCATTCCTAGCTAGCTTGGAGGTTGTTGGAGGCATTGGCAAGAGAAGGTGATTGTTCTTGGCCACCTCCGGTGTGATTGTGAGAGGTTTTTGAGCTTTCCTCGGCGGAGTGCCAAAAGTTACTCTAGTGGAATGCGCGTGTCATTGAGCTACATCACTTGAGAGTGGTGTCTTGCAGTGCTCTTGCGAGAGTTGCCTTGCAAGGCCCTGACTTGCGAGCCAAGAACCGAGGAACCACCTAGGTGTTGGTTGACGCAACCGAAGACTAGCTTGTTGGTGCACAAGTGAACTCCGGGTGAACAAAAACACTTTGTCTCCCGGTGATTGGTCTTCATTGTGATTGATGTCATCGTGATTGATTGGTTATCATCTTAGTGATTGGCAACATCTTTCTACACCGTCGGTATAACAATCATCAACCTATCTTTTGTATTTACATTCATAGCTTATCTTGATTAGCTTGTGTAGATATAGTTCTCTAGCTTGCTCTCTAGAATAGAAAGTAGTGACATAGCCCTTGAGTTACATAGAGGTCATAGAATATATTAGAATTGTCATTAGAAGGCTTGCTCACCATCTAGGCTAGGTAAACCCACATTTACGTTGTTTTTCATAGTAATCAAGTTTTGTCTAGTGGTTTGTAGAATTTTTAATAGGCTATTCACCCCCTTCTAGCCATGTAGGACCTTACAATCTTTTTCTCTATGTAAACATGACATGTAGGCCATCTTTAGTTATTTTATGACAACTCCCTGTAGAAACATATATTCAGCACAACTTGTGGAATTCTGTCAGTAAAACCCCTAGTCTATGACGATGATTCTTTTTAGGGCAATTTCTTGGTGAAGTTGATGGTTAAAATTGATAATTAAGTACCGTTAACACACCTCTTGGAGTCCCCAGCGGTGCAACCAAGACGACAGGACCTCCTTCTTTGTACTTGGTCGTCATAAATTGTCACTATCCCGGATTTCTCCTTGGAAGAATCCACTATCACCCCTACTTCCAAGGAGCTGCACAAGTTCAGCCCGTGAAGAAGTCCTTTCCTAGGGCTTAGCTTGCTTAGATCTAGCACTAGCCTATTGTAACACCTCTGGTGTTATATTAACTAAAACCTGCCATGTCATCATATGCACTATAAAGCATTCATGATTAGGTCAACCTTGATGTGCATTATCTAAAACAAGTTTACATTTCATAGGTTGATTGTGTTTCTAGAATGTGTTGTCACATGAAATAATAAAACCCTACTTTCGAATGTCATCTCAAATGCTTAGTTTATATTCTATGTACTTGAGGTGTAAATCGTGTTTACACTAGTGTCAAGCATAGTGTATAAATTCAAGTCCAACCCTAAAAATGATTTCCATATTTGAAGTTGAATTTGGATTTCAAAGCTTATTTCCAAGTATTGAAATTCAAATTTAAATTCAAATTAGAAAGCTATAAAATGTTTTTCGAAAGTCAACCTGTTCAACCAAGGGTACTATTAGGTCATTGACCTAAAAATGTTCTTGGATGACGTATGTGATCACTAATAACCAACCAATTAAATTAGAAACCAAATCGAGTTTGAATTCGGTTTCAAAAACCCTTTATTTCAAAATCTAGTTTTATCCCCTTTTCTGTAATTCAAAATCTATAAAGAATTTGGGGATACTCTAAAAAGATAGTTTGTAGATCTTGACAAGATCTACAAAGTTTGTATATAAAGTTTTCAAGTTTCCAAAAATAATTTTAAATAAATTTGAAAATACAGTTTTCCAGCATTTGTCCCCTTTTGATTTTAAAACCATAATTCAAAAATTATGCATAATTTAGGAAAACTTTGTATATGAAAAGTTTTGGTTGAAAAGTTAAACATTTCATAGTTTTGAAGATTTTCAAATTTTATTGAAAAATTAAAAGTAACTTCAAATGTTTGTTTCTAGGGTTTTATTCCCCTTTTGAATTTGAAATCATATTTCAAAATCCAGATAGAATTTGAGGATGCCAGTTAAATGAAAAGTGTAGCTTTTGAAAAGTTATGCAAATGATATTTTTGGAGATTTTCAAGTTCTTATATAAATTTTGGAGTAATTTGTAATTTTAAACGAATGGCAATTCTGTAATTTTCTTGAACAGCACCGAGACCTATCGTCGGCCGCCATCGCCGGCTTCTCAAGCCGCGCCGCCGTCCACCGCCGCACATGCCACGGCCGCCAGCGTTTTCCTGGACGCGTGAAGCTTCACCATCGTCGTGTCGCCCGTCCATGCTTCGCTTCTACCCTATAAATAGGCGTGGCCGACCGTCGTCGTCCTCTTTTCTTCTTTCCCGCACCTCCGTCGAGCTCGTCCCCGCCGGCAAAATTCGCCACCGCCGATCCACCTCTGCCCGCTTTGTCTTGCCAGAAGCTCTGCCACATCCTTGCGCTTCGTTTGAGCTAGCTCATGCTCGCTCTCCCCGCCCGAGCCGCCCGCACGACGTCGTTTTCCTCGCGATCGGTCGCCGAGCCGCCGCGAGCTTCCTCGCCGTCCACCGCCGCCAAGGTGGAAAACATATTACCTTTAACCCTCTCATCATGTTCTCTGTGCTTTGCTGCCCCTTATGCGCATCTTCTCGGCTTGATGGTGCACAGGAAGCGCCGGAACGCCGTCCTTGCCACCGGAGCGCCGCCGCCGCCATCAGCGCCGCCCTCCACAGCTCGACTCAGCCACTCCGAGCCTTCATCAACGCGCGCACCGTGCCCATGGTGAGCTCTTACATCTGTTGGTGCCCTCGATTTCACCTCTCTTGCACCATAGGGTCCGGCCGCCGTGGCTCGCCGCCGGCGTGACCTTGCCGCTCCGCCGCGCGCGTAGCCGTTGCGGCTGGGGTTCAAATTGGGTTCCATCTTGTTGATGATTGTGATCGCAAGAGTGTATAGCTCAGGTCCGTGTACTCGCCATCGCCGGGAATCACTCCGGTGAGCCTTGCCGCCGCGTCGGAGCTCCGCCGTGCCGCCATGGCCGCCGGCGTGGGTGCCGTCGTCGTCCCGCCGCTCCATTAGCTAGCCTAGGAGCTTTGTCTTGTTGTACTGAGCCTGTAGGACCAAACCTCGTCGCCGGAGACCTCGCCGTCGGCGAGCAATCGCCGATCAAAACTCGGCCGCCGTCGGTCAACGTCGGGAGGATTTTCCTTTTTCTTTTTTCTTTTTCAGAAAATGTTTTAAATGCTATTTTTCTTTAGAAAATCATAGTAATTCATATATAGCTCCAAAAATTCTGAAAATTTTTATGTGTGTTCTTTATGATTTCATATACCTAGAAAAAATATGAAATGCCAAATTTGAATAATTTTGCATATGTTAAAATTAGCTCTTTTAATTGAAAAATGGACATTCGATGATTTTTAATAAATAAAATAGTTGGCTTTTAATTCTAAAATTTGTTTTGCCATCTAATTATACCAAGAGATTTTTAAAATAAAATTTTGAGCTTAATTAGACAACTTTAATTTTTATGCCTTTATTTAAATACTTTAAATAATTAATTAATCCCGTTTTATTAAGTTAATCATTATAGAAATTGTTTGACTTTGGGGTTGATTGATGACCTTGGGTCATTAACCCTAATGACCTTTGGCACTTTAATTAATGGTTTACGCTTACCTAGATCATGTCATTAGGGCTTAATTAACGTTATTTCATGTGTTTAATAACTTTCTTAAATAATGTAGTTAACCCTAATGAACTTAGTAAGTATGCTTTGGTTGGCTTGCAGCTTTATCGTGAGGAAAAGTTGTACTCAAGCTATTAATCTGATCATGTATCCATTGAGCATCATATTTACCATTCCATCATGTTGAAGCATAACATTGTATCGTATAGTTTCCGTTAACAGAGAGTTTAATGTTGTCACACCAAATCCCAAGGAAGAGCAGACTCAGGAGTTGGGAGTTGATCCGGAACTCGAGACCGTCTACCCCGAGCACCAAGGCAAGCCCCGGATGCATTCAAACCCTACTCTATTTTATAAAAGTTTTATCGCTTCAGTTATGATATGTTGCATTAAGTAATAGGAGTTGAGTGAAAACCCACCAACTGCATTACCTGTCTTACTTCCATAATTCCTTGTTACCTGTTCTAGAAGATGCGTAGTAATGCTTAGCACTGCTTAATTAATTAAGTGTTCAAAGTAAAAGAATGAAAAAGATGAGTTTGGCTTTATCTGTTGAAATCATGATGATAGTTAATAAATCGAGTCTGGACGGCTAACTTGCATTGGGAATGGAGTCCCTCTGTGGTGTTTCTGTCTGTTGATGCCCTAGGTCCCGTGTCGATGGTGAACTGGTGATATCGAGAAACTAGAAAATCCACATGCATGAAGTGGTATACAGTGGGCCAGAGTCCCCACGTAGGTCATGGAGTGACTTATAGTGGGCCAGAGTCCCCACATATGTCATTGTGTGTTATACTGTGGGTTTAAATTCCCATGTATATCGGTACACTGGGTCGAAGTGCTCACGTGTATCATGTGGTGATATATGGCTGTAGTTGTTATCCCGGTATATCGGTTCATCTGATATGCTTAGGAGTTAGAGTCTCCTGTATATCAGTGACCTAGGTCCCAGCTGGGTATATGAAAATGGATTCGAATCGCCATTGCTTCTCGGAGAAGAAGACTCGATCGGTGTTCATCATCGTAGTAACAACGTAAAAAAATGAGTAAGGTTTAATAAGAAAGTTGGTTGGTAATTTTGATCTTGAGCAAGACCGCTTTTCTTTCTTGCAAGCTTCTCCGCAAAATTTCTTATCTCCTGCAAGCCTTACCTTGTCCCTCTAGCCTGCATTTCTGAGTCTTCACCCCTCTTTTTCGTCGGGTCAGTCTTGTTGAGTACTTTTGTACTCAGGGTTTGTTGAACCCTTGTTGCAGGTGAGCCTCATGGGCAGGAATGCTTCGCATCCTGCTGCATGACAGTCGTCGAGGAAAGTGACAACGAATAGGATATCTGGCTCTTGGGCAGAGCATATAATCAAGGTTAATGTAATACGTTATATTGTTATTCCACTGCTATATGGTTTGTAATAATCCAACTTATGGTTTGTAAATGGTTTGTAAACTTATGTTATTGTAATCCTTCCACTATTTTACTCCGATGTATATTATTTGTATAAAACTGTTGTAATACTGCAATGTCTCTTTGTAACGATTGATCCTGCTCAGAGAATCGTGGATGATTTGGGATTTACCCGACAGACCTTTTAAGTTTTAGGGAACACATTCATGGTTATTTGGATTCTGTTTAGACAATAATCATGCGTGTGGGCCATAGGATTTAGGAGGTTCTGCCACACCTATGCTTCCCTATGCCGCCATGCATTCCTCCCACCCATGACTTGACACCGCATCTCCTCCTAGTCGAGAACCTATGAAAGCTATATGTAAAAGAAGCTAGGTGTCACGTCGAGCCTCCACCGATGAGCCCTGTTCCAGCATCGAACTCCCCTATTGCTGGACCTGGAGAAGAAGATGAAGCCAACCAAGAACCAGTTGGCCCAAGAAGGACGATGCGGCCCAAGAAGCCCAACAAGATGCTAACCGGACCGACATGCACCAAGCAAACATCCTGAGCCCTGTGTGGCCCAGTGGAAGAGAGAACGACTCCTTGTATTAAGAGAGAGGAGACAAAAATGAACTTGGACACCGTGTTGAACCACACCGGTTGGTGGCGGTGGAGGTGAGCGCGACGATCACCGGCGTCTCGAGTCCTTATGTCCACAGTTACCCTTATCATATTAATCGAGAGTAGTAAGGTAACATCTGGTATCAGGTCCCTAATCCCACCCTCTTCCACTAGAAAATTTTCCCCAAATTTTTCCACACCCAGTTCGCTGATTTCAACAATCCATCAATCATGATTACAAATGCTTCACGTTTGATTGAGCTTTCTGATAAATAGTGAGCTATTGTTGCCAGTTACATCTCTTTAATTCCCAAGCACGCAAACCGATTTGTGGAGAAATCACAACTCTAGCCACCCATTCCTACCTAACGCGGCGACAAATGGGATGTCGATGCCAGAAGAGCAGCACATGAAGCTTATCGTGATGCTGATAGACGAAGTTTCTCACGTGTAAGCCTAAGGTGGACAATCAGGTCCATGAACTAGAGCATGCCATGCTAGATCTCGGTCTGTGCATGGACAAGGCGATGGAGTTGCTCCTTTTGCAAGAGAAAATCATTGGGGAAAATGATGGTGATCAAGCCAATGCCACCATCACAACGTCTTCTCTTCACTAGAAGGGGAGGTGCCCAGCTCCGTTCATCTAGGGCTTCCCCCACCATCGCCCCGGGCCGATCCCATGGAGCAGGTGCGCCAAAAACTGCCCAACCTCAAGTCTCTAATTACAATGAATCTGCTAATGTTCATCGCAATCACATACTGTATCACCAAGTTCACCCACCCATTCCCAATATGGACCTCCACACTTTTGATGGCTCCAATCCCCATTTATGGATTAAAGGTTGTGAAGCTTACTTTGATGTGTATGCTACTGATCCTTCTAAATGGGTTAGATATGCTACAATGAGGCTTGAAGGGTCTGTTTCTCTTTGATTTCATATTATTGAAACCAAGATTCTTTTGTCAAAGTTGTCTATAATAGATTTGATAAAGATGAACATAACCACGTACTTCACCTATTTTTTCACCTAAAACAACTCACATCTATCACATAATATACAGAGGATTTTAGTGATATTGTACATCATTTTTTAGCTCATGACCCTCATTTTTTCCACCACAACCATCACCAATAGATTTGTAGATGGTTTAAAAAGAGAAATACATTCTGCTCTTATGCTTTTTGGGCCACAAGTTTTGGATACTGCCTGTGCTTTGGCTCTTTTACACGAGGAATCCCTACAAGATCATGTGAGTAAGAGGACTGACTCCAGTCCCTCTTCCAAGAAGCACCCGATTGATTCTAGCAAGTAGGATAATTCTTTCAAGCTTCCTAAAGACAAGAAACAAGTTGATCCCAACAAAGCCATGGTTAATGACTTATCAGCTCTAAAGCAGTATAGAAGGGCTAAAGGTCTATGTTTCAAGTGTGGGTAAAAAATGGAGTCATCAACACAAATGTCGTTACACAGTGTCCTTGCATGCCATAGAAAGAAGTCTAGAACTAGGTTTCTGATGATGTATCCAACCTCAGATCAAACAAGAAGATTCTGATTCTGGAGATGATTTCATGGCCATTTCAGTTCAAGCTCATAATGGTACAGAAGGTTTCAAAACTTTCAGACTTCGAGGCCATCTCAATGGTAAATAAGTCTTCATGCTGGTAGATTCTGGAAGCACCCAAAATTTTGTTGATAATAAAGTTGCCTCTCATGTATAACCCTAGACTATATTACATAGTTCTATCAAAGTTACAGTTCCCATGGAAGCTGACTATAATGATAAGTGGCTACAGTTTCACAGTTTTAGCATTAGGTCTGTTGGTTAAACTCCAAGGCCTCACTGCAAAAACAACCCTAGGTTCCCATGTTTCCCATCTTCAGTTACAAGCCATGGATAAGTTAAACTTAGTTCTGTGTATGGTTTAGTTATAATCAATCTCTACTGAATCAACTGACTCCTCCAATGATCATTTCGAGTTACCTGTTGACTTGCAGAGTATTATCAACAAGTTTCCATTTGTATTCCAACCTCCTCAAACTTTGCCCCCTACTAGATTGCATGATCATAAGATTCCTTTGTTAGAGGGGTCTCAACCCTTCTCTTTGAACCCATATAGGTATAACCCTACTCAGAAGGCAGCGATTGAAAATCATATTAAAGATATGCTTTGAAAGGATGGATACAAGAGAGCACAAGTCCTTACTCCTCTCTGGTCAGAAAGAAAACTAGTGATTAGAGACTATGTGTGGATTTCAAGAGACTCAATGCTATGATTATCAAAAACAAGTACCCTCTTCCAATCATAGAAGAGTTACTTGAGGAATTATATGGGGCCACATTGGTTCACATCCCTTGATTTGTGTTTTGGTTTTCATCAAATCAGAATGGCTCTAGGTAGGAATTCAAGACTACATTCCAAACACACATTGGTCATTATGAGTATAAAGTTATGCCTTATGGACACATTAGGGGCCCAACTACATTCCAAACTATCATGAACACCATCTTGCAATCACTTTAGAGGAACTGTGCACTTATTTTCATAGATGATATCTTAATCTACAGCAAAACCTGGGAGGAGCATCTGCAACATGTCTAGGTAGTGTTACAGATGTTACAGGACAATGGCTTCCATGTCAAATTGTCCAAGTGTGCTTTTGCCAAAAGACAATTGACCTACCTTGGTCATATTGTTAGTGAACAAGGAGTGGCAACTGATCCTACTAAAATTACCACTATTCAGCACTGGCCTGAACCCCCAAAAGTTAAAGATTTCAGAAGCTTTTTTGGTGGGATATTACGAAAGGTTTGTTCCTCAGTTTGGAATGATTAGTAAACTTCTAACTAATCTGTTGAAAAAGGGGACTATGTTTCTATGGACTTCACCAGTGAGGCCTTGTTTCAAGCACTTAAAAAGGCACTATGATAGCACCTGTACTGGCTTTACCCAACTTTGAATTTCCATTCATTATTGAAACAGATGCATCAGCTTTTGGAATTGGAGCTGTTCTCCAACAATAGGATCATCCTATTGATTATGTTAGCAAAGCTTTAGGACCTAAATCACCAGGACTGTCCACTTATGCAAAGGAATGCCATACTATCTTGATGGCTATGGACCATTAGAGATATTATTTGCAGACTTCACCCTTTTGTATTTTAACTGATCAAAAGAGTCTCACTCATCTTGATGATAAAAGACTATCTACTCCTTGGCAACATAAGACTCTCACAAAGTTAATGGGCATGAATTACAAGATTAT
Source organism: Bothriochloa decipiens (assembly GCA_023333625.1). Lineage (NCBI taxonomy): Eukaryota > Viridiplantae > Streptophyta > Magnoliopsida > Poales > Poaceae > Bothriochloa > Bothriochloa decipiens. Next base: position 35,458,554 of record CM041637.1, read on the forward strand.
TTACAAGAAAGGTACGTTGTTCATAATAGAGTAGTTGATGCCTTGTCCAGGTTACCCTCTTCACCACATTTTGATATAGCTATTGTTTCTATGGTGGCACCATTGTGGCTTGAAGATGTTCAACAAGGTTATGCTAATGACTCTCATTGTTCCAAATTGTTGACTGAATTGGTTATATCATTCCCATCTAGGCATTATTATCTCCAAGATGGTCACATTAGATACAAGGGCAAAGTATGGATTGTGGCAAATACTACTCTGCAGTCAAAAATTCTTTCAGCACTACATTCTAGTGCCTTTGGAGGACACTCATGTTTTTGAGGTTACTAACAAAAAAGTGAAACACCTGTTTGCTTGGCCAAAGTTGAAAAATGGAACAATGTGGTATATACCAAAAAGCAAATGCTTATCCTGGCCTTCTAGCTCCCTTGCCAATACCTGATGGCACATGGCAAATGATATCACTTGATTTTGTTGAAGGATTACCCAAATCTGCATCTTATGATTGCATCTTTGTGGTGGTACATAAGTTTTCAAAATATGCCCATTTTCTACCTTTATCCCACCCTTTCATAGCCTTGCACATAGTTATTACATTCATGCAAAGCTCCATGGTCTTCCAAAGGTCATCATATTTGATAGTAGCAAGAATTGTTCAAGCTCCTGTGTATAGATTTAAGGATGAGTATTGCTTACTATCCATAGACAGATGGCCAAACCGAGAGAGCCAATCAATGTTTAGAGACTTATCTCTGTTGCTTTTTAGTACTTGTTCACCAAATGGTCCAAATGGCTATCACTAGCCAAGTATTGGTATAACACTTTGTTTCATTCATCATTGGACCACTGTCCTTTTCTGGTGCTTTATGGACATGAACGAAGACACTTTGGTATATATTGATCTTTCTCAAACTTGTCAATACTCTGACCTTCTAGAGTGGCTTCAGAATAGGGAACTAATTCAATCCCTCGTCAGAAATTATCTCAATGGATCTCAAGCCAAAATGAAATCTAAGGCAGACATGCATAGGAAAAATAGGGTGTTCAATGTTGGTGATTTTGTCTACCTGAAGGCTCATCCTTATCTGCAAACTTCATTAGCACTCCATGTTGGCATTTCTTAACGCAATCACCAAAATAGGCAGGATGCCTACCCTGGTGGCCACGCTAGAAATGCCTTTGTTGGCGACTCTTAGCAACGCTACTACATTTGTACTCTAGCAATAATGTAAGATGTGCCAAGATGATAGATCGTAACCTTTTAGAGATAACATCCGCAAGCGCACAGATCTATCATTGTAGCATTTCACCTGAATGTATTTCAGTGTATCATTATTTATATTTTCCCATAGGAAGGCAGGGGTGCAAATACCTCTAGCTTAGATATGTTATGACTTCATATCATTGAAACATGGCCCATAGCTATGCAAGGGTTAAACAATATAGTTTGTAGATAGTGGACACACATGGAGCAACCTCAAGGATAAAAGGTAAAATAAAGAATAAAAGAATAACCTAAGAGGAGCAGGTACATCTTATACAATTGCATAGAGCAAGTTAGTGTCATATGATAAACAGGTTAAGATACAAGTCAAGGTCATCAAAACGAACTCCTACAAAACATACGAACGTGGGGGATTATGAAGGACGGACAGGAGTACCGCCTACCCCTCAACCGTGGCATGTCGTCATATCCAAAGGCTCCCTCGCATCCGGATACCACGTCTGCATAATAAGAAACTACCTATATCCTCCTAAGACTCCCACCCTACGAATGGACGAGCTAGGATATAAGCAAACCCAAAGGAACAATGAACCGCTACTCTATTCTTATCATCTTCTCTAAGTTTGTAAATCATATGAACAATGAAGAACATGTATGAGCATGACGAACAACTCTCATATGGACTATAGTCTAGTTCATACTCATCGAGTATATCATGCTCAAGACTATACTCTAGTTCATATGCAAGAATGTATACAAGAGTAAAAGATTTGAATAAAAACTCTTCATAGTATATTACCAAAAGAGTAGCACTTCTTCCTAGGCGACAAGCCCTCTAAGTAGCTCAACCTTGAGTATTCTAATGTCTAGCCTAAAGAACAAGTGTTGAGAGTGAGGTAGAGAGCTCCAAATGAGTGTGTGTTATGTGGGGGGTGCTCCTCCTCTCCTTAAGTAGCAGGTGGAAGGCGGTTCTGGGGATTCTGGGAAAAATGAGCAGCGCACCGTCCTCCCCTGCATTGAATGTACTGACACAAGGCGGCCGGGCATGAACCGCCTCTCGGGTGCGCTGGCCAGCCCACCCCTAGGTCGGTTCGCGACTAACCTCAGCCGGTGGGTTGTGGCTCGGGCCTGGATTGTTGTGTCATGGTGGATTTGGCCCGAGCGTGCTTCGGTTGGGCTGACTTCCTTTGGGTTGGCAAATACGTCTTCTGAAAAGCGCCTTTTTAGTATAAATATTCCCTGTACTTGGTGTATTTCCTGCAACGTTTCACAACTTCCAGTACAAGTACAATTCTGTGTGTAGTAAAGGTATATGTGTGTAAAAATATATAATTCTTCCCTTCTTGTTCTATGTTGGCGGTATAAATTCGTCGTTAAGGACCGCCAACACTCCACTCTTTCAACAAACTGGCATTTCATTTATTTGGGCCATTTAAGATAACAAAGAGAATTAGTTCCTCTGCTTACAAACTCCTTCTACCACCAAGTTGTCATATACATCATGTCTTCCATTCACGTGTCTCAACTCAAGAAGGTAGTTCCATCCTCTAAATAGGTACATGAGATTCCTGATGCTAACCATGAATTCTAGGTATCTCAAACTGTACTGGATCATCGTTTCTATCATGATCATGATCTGATGATTCCACAAGTTCTAGTTCGCTGGTTGGACATGCCTTCTTCATAGGCGACTTAGGAAGATTAGGTGTCGCTGCGTCAACAGTTTCCACGGGCACCGGCTTGGGGGCAAGCTGGTTCTCAAGGACAGAGGGAACCGTTGAGCCTCCAGCGACGAGCCCTGTTCCAGCAACGAACTCCCTGCCCCTGGACCTGGAGAAGAAGACGAAGCTGACCAAGAACCAGCTGGCCCATGAAGGATGTCGTGGCCCAAGAAGCCCAACAAGATGCCAATGGACCGACATGGACCAAGTAAAAATCCGGTCCTGCATGGCCCAGTGGAAGAGCACGGCTCCTTTTAGAGAGAGAGAGAGAGGAGACGAACTTAAACTTGGACACCTTGTTAAACCGCACCGGCTGCTGATGGCGACGGCGAGCGTGGCGATCGCCGGCATCTCGAGTCCTTTTATCTACAGTTATCCTTATCGTGTTAATCGAGAGTAAGGTAACACCAGGCTGCCAAACACCTAAACTTTTGCACAAGCTAGCTTCCTGAAAGTTAGCTTCTAGGAAGCCAAAGCCAAACACTTCAGAGCCAAAAGCTCAAACCCATATAAACAGGCCATTTATCCCAATCCACAACTTCTAGTCCCGATTATATCGTGTAACAGAACCGACCAATTTATTAGAGCACAAGCACATAATCCGCCATCAATTCAGCAAATCATATGATTGAGACCTAATAAACCCGGTAGTCCGTGAAATCTCGAAGGATTTCAAAACTTTTTCGGCACGACCAAGATCGTAATAGTTTAGCGTACTCATTCACAAGCACCAAGTTTAAAACATCATCGGAGTACGAAATAGAGTTATTACAAACCAGTTCAGTTTCAAATAAAAGCGGAAGCGATTTAGTTCAAATACCACACACACATATTTGAAATACAGTGCCAGGTCTTTTGTCCACATCCAGCAAAAGCATCAAGTAGAGAAGAGTGACCATGCCCAAGGTCTAGTCATCGCCCAAGGCGGGATAGAAACAGTTCTGACAATAACCATAAAGCATCTCACCATCTGCAAAAACATGGGAAATAAAACCCTGAGTACGAGGATGTACTCAGCTAGACTTACCCGTCATAAACTAAAATAAAAGACTCCAAGGAGTATGCAAGGCTGTATAAGTAGGATAGCTGACTCATTTAAAAATTGCGAAAAAGCTTGCATTAAGAAACAATTAATAAGAACCTTCTAGCAATGTATTTTAATCTGATTATCCTTATCATGCTACATTAGCACCTGTACCAAACAAGCATGGTAATAATTATTCAACAGAAAGTAACCATTTCCGGTTGAGTATCTTTCAGTCTCAACAGCTCAACCATCTCACCTCTTGTT
>CM041637.1:35463190-35525235 GCA_023333625.1 Bothriochloa decipiens
AGAACCCTAGCTTTTTCCTCATTCTAACCCGAAGGTCCTCGTCGGCGGTGAGGCTCGGCCGGCCGTCCCGGCGACGCTCCGGCGTCACCAACCGGCGGGAAAGAGAGAGGAGAGCAGCGCGCATCGATCAAGGGTACTAAAGATGGGAGGGAGCGGCTGGAGGTGGTCAGAGCTCGAGCGCGGCGGAGCGGCGGCACTCCGAGCGGCGGCCCGACGGAATCCGACCCCACGAAACCCTAATCGACGTCATTGACCATCGTCCTAGCAGCTATACACCACGACACGTCGGATGAGCACCCTAATGGCGAGGGAGGATGGCCAGAGCGGCGGGACCACGGTGAGGCCGAGGTGCGGCCATGGCGGCCGGAGAGAAAGTGATGCGATTCGAGCGAACCTTGACGGGATGGACCGGGGCGAGGGTGGAGGAAGATGGAGCAGACTCGGGCGCGTTCGATTGCGAGGTCAATCGAGAGAATGCACGGTGGACGGTGGCGAATTTTGGAATGGCGGCGAGGCGGGCTCGGGCGACGCGGCGGCGAGCAGAGAGCGGAAATGTGCGGGGGTGAGGGAGAGAGTGAGGGAGCCGGGAGGATGAAGGAATGACCGCGTTCGGACGGCGCCCCACGCGGCCAAAACAGCCCGGCTTCGGCAGACCCCGAGCGCCACGCGGCCGTCGCATGCTGCCGCGGGCGGCCACGGCGTTTTCCTGGTCGGGGATTTCCCTGACGGCCAGGACCCAACCGTCACCGAAAAGCTGTTTTCACTAATTCAGAACAAACTTTGCTGCTTAATAACTCTTAAACTAAGCCGAATTAGCAAAAACTCAAAATAGATGAAATGTAGCTTTTGAAGAGTAGAACATTTCATCTTAAAGGAGTTTTACCAGATTCTGCATAGATTTTGAAATACAAAAATCCAAATAAAATACCTTTTAAAATATCCCAAAATAGAAAATCAGCCTCCAATTTTGCCCTTTTTCAACATTTTTGAACACCTTCCAAGCATTTTCATGAAAAGTGGTAAAAACAACTTTTGTTCCTTATAAAATTCTCTACAAACTTCATTTAGGGTGCACACACATGCAAGCACTCTAGCTATCACTTCCAATTCAGTCAAACAAAACTACTCTAATGGTCCACCTTGGTCAACCATGACAACAAAGCTTAATTAACCAAAACCATGAACATAAACCTAGGTTAATTTGGTGTCCTAAACATGTCTAGGTTACATTAGAGGTCATCAAACACCAAACACTCATACCACATATGCACTTCATGTGAAAGGCAAGCAAAATTTGAATAAACAAGCATGATACATGAAATGACACTCACTCTTTTCATCAATGCTATGCATAATGATGCTTATGCTTAAGAGTGCAAATGATTATGCTTGCTTAACACCAGAGTGTTACATATCGAGTCTCCCCCAAGCTCCGTTCGCCGTCATTTTCGCTCTAGCAACACTCATGGGATCCAACTCTCCATACCCAACACCCATCAAAATGCTCTATAATCAGCCTTTTCAACACCTATACTCATGTGTGCTTCTACGGTGTTTCCCTTGCCATATAGACATGCTTGCATGTGTGGTTCTCCTTTAGGGATACTAACATAAAGACTAGTATGGTACTCGTGCGTTACTACGGTTTTATTTAAGAGATGCACTTAAAACAACAAATGTGAACCTCTTTACAAACAAAAGATACTTCTGTAATTAATTCTTACAAGTGCAAATGTAGATCCCTTGCTGGAAAAATAAAAGAACAAAAATAAACGTATATTAGGATAGTCACATGCATGTACAAGAGATCGATTTCAGAGTAGAGAGGTCACACGTCAACAAGCAGGCTCCAACACTCATATGTTGGGCACATATATTGAAGCTAAGCTAATTGATAAGCATGATTTAATTCGTAGGTCAGTTAAGATGCAAAAATTCAGAACCATGATAAACACATGATTTTTACAGCAGGTATGAAAACCAGGAAAAAATAACATGAGTTTTGACATAAGACATGTAAGCAACCATTTCAGATTGAGCTATTAGCTTCAAATTTTTAGTATCTGACAAATGTGTGAGGTCAGAAGAAGGATGCCATCACACTATTCAAGGCTCCAAGTTACTGCATTAACTAACCTGGATTATGGTGGAGTCCTTGTGATCATTGTTAGTATCCAACTGGACATTTCCCTCTTCAGAATAGTCAGCATCTACCTGGAGTCCTGGTGTACATGCAAGTGATATTTACAAAAAATTAACCTATATTATTTTAACATAAATTTAGTGCTCTTACCTTGTTAAGTAAAAAGCATATATTCAGGAAAATGAAGATAAGAATCATAACCCAAGTTACTCAAACTCTGCAAGTTGCCTATTTTTTCAAACATATATATATATATACATATATATATATATACATATATATATATATATATTTCATGAAGTATGCATCACTGTTTCACATCAGCAGTGCATCCGTGCTCTAAAGATGCTATTTCTCCTCTCCATAAAAGAACAATTGGAGATATACTTATTTCTTATTTGAAAGGATGGACAACATCTACAGGCAGGGAACTTGGAAAATGGATCTGAGCACATATCGTTCGATTCCTGGAGGATGGGTGCAGCAGCTCATCTTGGTTGGGATTCCTGGCAGAGGACACCAGCAGCTCTTCATGGATTCCTTGAGGAGGGACGGACAGGGGCAGCATCTCGTCTCTCTCGACCTTGCCACCAAACGCATTTCCAATCAGGGTGAATCATTTTGTACCATGGATTCTATATACTAAAATATGCTATTTTTTGTATCCAATCTTACGAATTAATAGGAAGCATGAAGCGGCAGTGATGTCAACACTTACAATATACAAATCTTACCTAATTATTATCCCAATCTTCAGCAGGGCAACAAATAAAAACCCAATGTTGTAAAAGCAAACATGCCTGGGAGATCAAAAGGAATGGGAAAAGGATAGGGCGTTTTCAGTGCGAATAGAAAAATTGGGTAATTCAAGAAGCTACAATACATACCATGATGAAGTCAACCATGTTACCATAGTTCTAGAACACCAGGTTGCCCAGGTTTTTGATTTTGCTCTCATCAACACCTAGCTTCTCAACCATGTAATCTAGAGTGAATGACGACAAATGCGGAAAGGTATAGGCGTTGAGTTCACTGAAAGTTCAGAGTAAAAACACGCAGAAGTTAGGGCTTGCGCACGAGCAGGTACTCAGTAACATAGCAAATAATTCCTATGCATCACATAGAGAAAACCATAGAGAAACCATGGCAGATAAAATTAGTGATAATCTTTGAAGCTAGTAGAAACTCCAATCACAATTCGTAGCACTGTGCTCTCATGTCAGATCCTCATCTGCATCCACAGTGACCTGCAATTGGAACACCTCACTGCCTCAAAATAAAATAAGATAAAAAACTATCAGGAAACACAACAATGAGGAATATTTTATTTTGAATCATCATGCATAAGGACCTTTTGTCATACAAGCCACCCCGTCCTGCCACCGTCACTTGCCCCATGGAACTATCGGCCACCAAGGAGCACTGCTACTGATGTGGACGCAGCTCCCTTAAAGCCTGTGCAAGAGAAGCTCGCGGCGATCATGCAGGGAGCTCAGCAACACCTTGAGTTAGTAGCTAGGAGACTGGACAGGCATTTCAACAAACACCTTGGGTTCAATCCTGAAGAGATGCATTAATCCAAGATAACTGCGGTATGTCAATCCACCAAACACCAGCAGCCGATGTCATCGAGACACTAACAGGCGACAGTTACTCACCAAATCAGTCTTAGGAGTTGGAGGATGGAGACATTCCCGTCATGGTGGCACGCGAGCTTCGTCTCATCGTCGACCGGGGCCTTTGCCGCACGCCAAGAGAAGGCCCAGCATGCTGCCGCCACATTGCCAACCAGGCGGAGGGAGCTGGACGGGGACGGCGCCGGTGCAGCAGTGGCCGCGGCCATGGGCGTCGGGGTCGGCGTCATCGGAGGGAGAGGCCGTGGGCGTCGGAGTGGTGCAGGTGGCGGCGTGGACCATCAGGATCTAGTCAGGGGTGAAGGAGGACTGGAGGAGGGCCACCGGGGCTCGCATGAGTCAGCACGCCGCTCGCTGGGGCGCTGTGCCGCCGTCGCCCTGCGCGGCTGCGCCTGCCTCCGCCTCGGTATTGATAGCACCAATTTCTTATGACCAAATCCTCCAGCAGCATGATTTGGAATCCAGCAGCATGATTTGGAATAGAGCAACACTTACTGCTCTGGCAGCGTGGTAACGTACGGCGAGGTGGCGTGGCGGCGGCCCGGCGGCCCAGCTCCTCCTCCGGCCAACGGCATCCTGCTCCTGGAGGCCGTCCCAGCCCCGCGCGGCGACCTGCTGGCCGCGCCGGCCCTCCACAACGCCGCCAACGACCAGGCCATCCGCCCTCGATTGCATCCTCGTGCTCGCGGACGCGTATGACACGTACGAGTCGACGCTGCTAGCGGCGATGCAGACGCCTCTGCACTGGCGCGTCCGACCCTCCCGCGCCGTCGCGTCCGCCTGAGCCGCCGCGCTGGGACCAGCGCGCGCCGCCCTACTCAGGTGGGCCGCCGCCCGACGCGCCGCCGACCTACTGTGCGGCCCTGGCGGCAGCAAGTGCGTGAGGGAGGGATTTTACTGCGGCAGGGAGTCAAGGAGAGGAAGTGAAGCATGGCCTCAAGGAGCGTGAGGGCCGGCGTCGGGAAGGGGAGAGTGCGCCTCGTACCGCGGGCCCGTCGGGAAGGGGAGAGTGCGCCGCGTACCGCGGGCCCGTCGGGCGTGGGGTATGCGCGCGAGCCGGGAGGGACGAGTGATGAGGTTTGATCGGGTAATCTGATCCGTTAGATTTGATAGAGCACGAGAAATGAAAGATTAGAATATATCTCAACTTCATTTCAAAGTTAGGTTGGCTTTTAGGTGTATTTGTTTGAGTTTACTTAGAAAAGATCAAGAGAGATAATGACTGTCAGGATAGTTTCAGCCTGTTCGTTTGAACTTATCAGTCAAACCAGCCAGCCGTTCAACAGTATTTTTCTCTCACAAAAAATCAGCAACAGCCAGAACTAGCCAGCCAGAAACGACCAAGCGAACAGGGCGTTTGTTGTGTGGCTTCAGAAATGTTTTTTTTTACATTATATGTAGTAGAGATTATATGTAGTAGAGATACTAAAACAATTTGACCATCTTTTATAGGCCCTAATGTTATTTGGCTGCTATTTCTAGTATGAATGTGTCTCTATAAAAGGAACTTCGAATCATTGGGATTTGAAGTAAAATGTTTGAAATAGACAAGTCAAGGCTACGACTTCTTTTCTAGATAAAGGAAACGAGTATAGCTTCACCTCTTGAGATCTAGAGATTCAAAATAATCACTGTAACATACAAAAGAAAAGACACAAATGCTAGTCTTAAAACTTAGTTATAATGAATCAATGAGATAATTTAGATGAGCCGGCTTCTAAGTGGGCACGCAAGTCAAGTGGCTCCGATGGGTGCTGTTGACGGTAGATTTTAGGACACCCTCAATAGTCAATAGTATAAGCTAGTCGTAAAAAAAAGGTATAAGCTAGTTACTAGCTCTAAGATAGCATCTACAATAATATTAACTTTTAGCAATATCTTAAAGTATGATTATTAGACTTATATGTGTGAAAACCTCACCTGATCTTGGATGTATGTGCCTGTATTTCATTAATATGAAAAGAATGGTCGTAAGACCTACAACATAGGCTTAGAATGATGGTGGCGAGAAACCATCAGCAACCTAACAGCAAACGACAAATCTAACTACCGGATCATTAACGTTTGTATTACATGGATAAATAATTTTTGCGACCTCGACCTGACAATGCTGGCCCTATACCAACGCTGGCCCCTCGTCCGTGAATCGGCCCTTTCTCAGGTAGTATGTCTCCATGGCCTTCCTGGTCTGCTCCGGCAACGGGAGTGTGAAGGCAGCATGAAAATCATCGAACGAAGCCGTGTCCGGCTCCTGCGTTTCAACCTCCATGCCTAGCTTCATCAAAATCTTCCTTGTCTGTGCCTCAGGCTTTGCCTCCCTGAACTTGTTCTTCGCTGCAAGCCTCGCACTTCTCTTGGGAAATAGCTGTTCATCTTCAAGTACCCGACCCCTCGCAACCCATGTGGATCTGAGCTACGGAGTCACGAGGATAAGCTGTGGCAGCGGCGCCTTGAATCTGGCGATGAACTCATCCACCAGCACGGGCTGCACAGGCGAGGCAGGATCAGCACTAGGAGTAACGTAGCTATGACTCCCTAACGTTGCCGCGTGAACGCCACCAAGCGATCCAGCCAACTCATCCTGCACCGAGTTAGAAGAGCCTCCGCCGACACCTTGACATCCAGGACGTCCACTGACACCTCCAGGACGTCCACTGACACCTCAACATCCAGGATGCCCAAAGCCGCTGGGTCACCAGGCCCCTGGCTCTCGAGCTCCTCCATGTCTGAGCGTTCCATGGCAATAGTCTCAACTGGCGAGATGTGGGTAGGACCTTTGCCGGAGTCGCCTATGACACTAACCGGACCGCCTCATCCTCCATGGGGTCGAATTCCCTGTGCAGGAAATGATCCACCGAAGCATCCAGTGAGGCATAATTGCCTCTGTGTCGATCCTTAGTGCCTCCAGCCACCCCCATTGTCGGGTACCCGGGTAAGGGGTACCCTAAACCTCAACCCAAGAGAGTTAGCCTCCGAACAATTAAACGCAAAAAGCCCACAACCAGCCTAAGGGACAAAGGTCCACCAGCGTACATCGAGCCATGCTGGGACGGCCCACGAGCAGCATCCAAGTCAAGACCATCTCCCACTCGACGGGGAGCGTCAAATGACGGACCACCCAAGCGGACGACCCCCCGTCGGGGTGACGGAGCGCATCGCGGGCGGCCGACCCCCCGTCGAGTGATGGACATCCGCGCGGGCGGACGACCCCCCGTCGATTGATGGACCACCGCGTGGGCGGACGACCCCCCGTCGATTGCCACTCCCCCTTTGGCTCACCTACTCCCCGTACGGATCTGGGGCAATTAAAGCGTCCCACCTACTCCTACCAACCCCCGTGGCTACAGCGACTGTAATGATAGGCAAGTGCAAAGGTCTAGTCTACCTTTTACTGCCCATCCCTGGAGAAGTATCATCTCATATAGACCACTATTCCTCCATAATAAACACTGTGCCCCGTCAGGCGACCCCTCGAGATGCAAATCTCAACATCCGTACCAGGAAAGCCGGGGCTCGTTCTTATCTGCACGGCCTCGAGGCCCCCTGGGTACCCCTCGACTCAAGTTCTCAGTGGCCCGGGACAGCGATCCAACCGCTCCCGCACGTCATCTACTGTGAGTCGTACACCCTTCACAGGAGGTCACGTCTTTCACCATGTCGCTGAAGCATGCCAGCATCATCATCAGGACCGGTCAATCACCAACTTCGCCGTGACAGCTCAGGAGGGCGAATCTCATCATGAAGCACGCCGCTACAGGGCTCGACCTCGCTTCGGTGCACACACCTACAGTACCCATGACATGATCGGCATCACCTCATAACGTCATTGCTTACGACAGTCCTCGCAGCACCATTAGGGTTCTTATACACTCATGCCCCTCCTTGGACTATAAAAGGGGGCGCAGGGATAGCTAAAAGAGAGGGTGAACTCATTTGAACTCACTGAGCCTCACCACACACATTGCAAGGCATAGGGCTAGCTCTTCTAGATTTAGGCCTCATTCTTCACCCTATTTTGTACGCGCTCGCTTGTATCTCCCCTATACGAGCACTTCGGTGCAAGATAATATAAGACATCCTCCCCCGCTGGACGTAGGGACTTCTCTTGCCCGAACCAGGATAAATCGTGTTTTCTTCTTGCATCACCATCCAGATTAGTGAGCACGCAGCACGTAGTTACTCGTCGGTGTTAGGCCCCCGAGGTTGTGACACCGCCAGTTGGCGCGCCAGGTAGGAGGATCTACGTGCCACCAGCGTTCCCCACCATTTTTCGGATGGTCGACTCTGTCCCGCCTCTCCCGTTCACCACGGTGATCTGGTTCGGGAGCTTGGAGTTCATGTCACTCGAGCACGGCTATGACATGGACCTCCTCTCGGTCGAAGATCCGAGCGAAGGCAATCGCGACCCTCGCGTTCAGGAAGGGCCGCACGCCGGTCCTGCCATCACGCCCCCACGACCAGGAGGAGGCACGACCGACGCAACCATCATCATCACATGGGCGAGACGGTGCCCGCCATGGCCACCTCGTGGCCAACCTGCGACGCAGGGTCCCTAGTTGGCAACCTGTCTGACCTGAGTTTGGCTCCAGGGGATGTGTCAGTGGAGCACCGCGATGACTCAGGCTTCAGCTTCACCATGCGCTCGTCAAGCAGGTCAGGGATGGCCTCTCCAGCAGACACAGCCCTGACGCCACCCAACCTACTTTCGCACGGGCTGTTCAAATCCTGACACCCATTTCCGTTCGGTCTCAACAACGCCACAAAGATGTACCCCTCCACGGTGAGCACCAACATGAGCGGGTACGAGGACCTCCCGGGCCACCTCCTTCGCACCGCCAAGAACGTGCTGACTTCTGCGCGGACCTCTGAGCACCCAGAGTCTTCAGAGACTCCTGGCCTGAGGCACTACACCCTCGGCACGATGCGACGCCAGCTGGAGGAGGAACGGCGGGTAGTTCTCCGTCTTCTACTCCAGCGACCCCAACTCCGACTCCGACCACTACGACCCCACGTGCAAGTGCTTCCACATCGACGGAGCCATCGCCTCGAGCGCCGACACCATCGACCCCGCGGCCGTGACCATGGTCGCGGCTGTGGCAGGAGGCGCCCTCGTCATGGCAGATAGGGAGGAGCAGCCACCAGCCACACCAAGCGACACACGGTTGCCTCAGGACACCCATGACGCCCAGCTCACGCAAGTCCGGAAGATGCGAGCCAAGCTCGATGAAGACCGGGAGCGTCTGTGCCAGCTTGAGCAGATCTCGAGCAGGAGCACGGACACCTGCCCGGTGGAAGGGATCGAGCCGGAGCCCGAGAAGTCCACCGGCAGATCGTTGGGGAGGGAGCTGTCGAGCGCCCCCTCTTCAACCGTGCCAGTTAGAACATTGTCGCGGCGACCATGCTCCTCTACAACATGCCGACCCCCTCGAATCCCAAGGCCCGTCGCATCCAGCAGGAGGTTCAGGGCCTCCTCGAGGTGGCTGCCGCACAACATGCGAAAAGCTCGGCCTCGAGACGTCAAGGGGTGGCCTCAGAGCAACACCCTGAACCCTCCCAACATGAGAAGGCGGGCTCAGTCCATCAAGTGGATGCCCCCCGACCCAAGAAGGCGATCCCCATCCGCGGGGCATCCATGACAACCGCAAGCCTCGAGACGTGCGTTACGACATCAAGGAGAACCGCCGATGCAAGTGTGGTGATGCCGAGGCGCGAGGCTACAGCACACATAGGGACGGGCGCTACGACAGCTACGAGGACCGACACCGGTCCCCCGAGCAGCCGGGCCCTCGAGTATTTAGCAGGATGATTCAAAGGACGCCGCTGCCAAATCCCTTCCGTTGCCTCACGAGCCCCGTCAAGTACAATGGTGAGACCAAGCCCGAGCTATGGCTAGGCGACTTCAGGTTGGCATGCTAGTTGGGCGGGGCTTGCAACGATCACGTCATCATTTGTCAGCTTCCCTTGTAGCGAGGCCGTCCTCGCCACTGACCTCGAGTACGGGTCCCCTCAACTAAAGGCCTACAACGAGCAGATGAACGAGCAAGCACACGTAAACGCTATCGACCAGCTCGAGGAGGCCCGAGACATGGCCGTCCTCAATTCCACAAGATACCAGCAGAAGCTTCGATGCTACCACGACAAGCACGTATGCAAGCGGGACCTCTAAGTCGGTGACTTAGTCCTCCGTCGACGGTAGAGCAACAAGGAGCGTCGCAAGCTAACTCCACCATGGGAGGGCCCTTTCATCGTTGAAGAAGTGTTGAAGCCCGGAACCTACAAGCTAGCCAACGGAAAAGGCAAAACCTTCAACAACGCATGGAACATCGAACAACTACGTCGTTTTTATCCCTAGGGCTTTGAGGCCTTGTATTTTTTCCCATGTCATGAATGAATAAGAAGTACTTTTGTTTACAAGTTCAACCTTTTGTTCACATGCATAAGGTAGCCTCGACTTTGCTTCAACAGAGTCAAGCCTCCCTCGGGGCCTACAAGGGGGAACCCCCCGAAGTTACTAAAAACTAGCACGTTTTTTTGAAACTTGACGTCTATTCTTTTACATAGTCGATAAGGCAGCGAGGGCACCCTGAGGCTGAAGGGCTGTCGAGCCATGAGATCACCCACGCATCCATGCTACGATACCCCCACTCACTCCCTCACACCAAGGGGCGTAACCACGTGCTAAGAATACTTAGTAAAAGCACATGATGTCGAAAAACCAATGTCTAACGGTCCTATATGCTTCGATGCAAGTTCTTACATAGTCGACTAAGCTACGAGGGCACCTTGAGGCTGAGGGGCCGTTGAGCCGTGAGATCACCTACGCCTCCGGGCTACGGTACCTCCACTCATGCCCCACACGAAAGGATGCAACCGTGCACCAAGATGACTGCGTAAAAACTCAACTCGAGCAGAAAAGGAATGACAGACTCAAACTCGAAAGCATTCAAAATGCATATAAACATCATGTTTTAAGGCCCTCGAGGCCAGATCAACACAAGTCAAAATCTAACCTATTACACAGGCCTTCTTGCCCGGTTTGCTCATAGGCCAGCTTTTTCGTCGTCAGCGCTGGAAGGAAGGACCTCGGGCTCGAACAGCTTCGCCAGCCGACCGTCGGGCTCCACAGCAGCCTCAATCAAGACCATGAGCTGCTCCTCATTCTTGGCATCAGTCCTGCTAGGGTCACAGACGAAGCCGTGGGAGACCACCCCCATGTCGTAAGTGAAGCCGGAGCAGACGACCGCCATCGCCCGCTTCACACCGACATGGAGCACGTTCCAGACTTGCTCCCACGTGACCCGACTGAGCTCGTACAACTGGTTGGTGAGGGAGGTCCTGCACACGTCATCCTCAACCCCCGCCTTGGCATCAACACCGAAGTCATCGCAGACCGAGGTGATCGAGGTACAGAGTGTATTGGTCAACCGCAACTCGGCCCAGTAGGTGTCCTGGAGCGTCTTGGCGTTGTTCTAAGCTTGGGTCAACTCCTCGTTGAGATCTAGAATAGAAGGTAAGGATCAGCCCACGACAAGAGCAGCAGAGACAAAAATCCAAAGGTTAAATATGAAAAGCTCACCGGCAACATGGGTATCAAGGGCCGTGTACCCATCCTTCAGCTCGGTGTACTCCTTCTTGGCCACCTTCAAGGCATAGACCGCCTCCATCTTTTCCATCCTCAGGTCCTCGATCGCCTTGCCATCCAGCGCAATGGCTTCCTCCTTCTTCTGGAGGGTCTCCTTCAGTGTGGCAACCTCGGTGGACAGGGCCTGGGCGTGGCGCCATTCCTCCCCCACCAAGACGTTGAGGGTGTTGCGAGCCTAGGAGGTCTGGGCGACATCTACCTCGAGCCCCTTGATACTCTCTGAGGAGTCCCTGACCTCCCTCTCAAGCCCTCAGATGCGTTCCATCGACAGAGAGAGGTCCTCGAGGGCCTTCTGCATCTCCCCCTGGGCCGTGGTGGCATCCTCCTTGGCCTGGGTCGCTTCCCTTCGAGCCACTGAGGTGTCCTCCTTGGCCTTCTCTGCCCCTCCTGAGCCTTAGCTAGGTCCTCCCTCACTTTCACCGCCTCAGCCCGGGCAACCTCGAGCTGGTCTTGCAGCTCGGGGATCTGCCCCCATCCACCTCGTGTCATGTGGATGAACTGAGACTTGGCTTCAGAGCGCATCTTGAGGTCCTGGAAATGAAAACCACAAAAGACTAAGGAGCCAGGAGGAAAACAAATTAGTCCCAACATAACAAGGAGCGGGTCACATACCACAAGGGCTCGAGGCATGTCCTCGACGACGACGTCGATGGCCAGCCGCAAGGCGTGTTGCAGCCACACCCGAAACTCCTCGATGTTCTCCCAACGCTCGACCTCCGCCGGGTACTCCATCTCGAAGAGGGGCACATCGGGATTTGTCAGGTCTTGGAGTCAAAGTGCCTCCCGACCCCAGCAAGGAAGGTCTCCCTCGACCCTTCCCCGAATGGCTGCCATAATACGGTCCGCCATCTTGGCCGAGCCACCATGACGGACCACATGGTCGGCCAAGGTGGGGAACGGCGACTTAACCTCCCTCTTGGCCCCCGACGACTCAGCCTGTCTGGCCTTGCATTCCCCCTGTGCGATATAGCCGGGGGTGCATGGGCCGGGGCCGTATAAGGATCCTCGAGAAATCGACACCCCAGCGGGTGGTGGGCGAGGCATCAGCGCCATCACAACCACCCCGGACTTCGACGCATCCGTCGGGACAGCCCAGGTGATGGGCTGCCCGACCCTCCTCCACATCGGGACGTCCTCGGCCACCGGCCCTTCCGGCTGGCTCGAGGTCGTCGACTCCGGCCGCCCATCCCCCTACCCCGCGTTCAGCGGGGCCTCCATCTCCTTCTCCCGCTGCTGCTGACACAGCGGGCTCGAGACCACCTTCTCCTCCGACCGCTGCTGCTGCGGCAGGCTCAAGGCTGCCGGCTCCTCCTGCTGCAGAGAGTGCGATAGGCTGGAGGACGCCGGCTCCTCCTGCTGTAGTTGCGGTGGTGAGACAATGGTCAACGCCTCCTCCTGCTGCTGTGGGAGGGCCAAAGATGCCATCGCCAGATCTCCTTGCCACCGCCGCTGCTCCTGCTACTGCTGTTGCTCGTGCTGATGCTACTGCTGCGGCTGGCCCGACGCCTGCCGCTTGCACTCCTACTGCTTTTGTAGCCTCTCCTACTTCTGTTCCTCCTCCAGCTCGTGCAGCCCTTGTGGCCATGCGGGCCATGGCTGCTGCTGCTGTGGGATCTCTGCCATCTCCTCCGCATCATGGGCAGAGGGACCCATCCCCTCTTCCTCGATCGTGATCGGCGCCTCCTCTATTAACCCCGACTCTCGGCCGCAGGCTGCCTCCCAGAGCCCCGCGGTGCCGGGAGACACCTCGGTCTACTCCTAGCTCTGAGCCACGTCCATCCTCGCCACGGTCCCCGAGGCGCTCGAGCCTGCAATGGAAGCAGCGCCCGTCAGCCTACCTCGAGTCATAGCGGCATGGGCCTTTGCCACCCAGGCAGCCACCGCCGCAGTCCGGGACATCAAAGTAGCACCTGGTGTCAACGCCGCCACCGTCACCACGACATCGATCTTGAGCTGCTTTGTGGGAGAAGGAGCCGCCATCTCTGGCGCGCGCTTGATCCTAGGGCACACACGAGCAAGAAACGCTAAGAACCCCTAAAACGCCCAAAAAAGGGAAAGGAAGCCTCAAGATACCAAAAACTTATCCCACGGGGATGAGGGGTGCCCTCCTGCCCACCTTCGACCCGCTCGGGGGCTTCAGAGCCCCCCTTCAATGGGCCCTTGTCGAAACCAGAGCCGCTCAGAGCCGCCACCGATGACGTCTTTGGCGTCCCTTGCTTCTCAAAGGCTGAATGGCTCTGGCTCCACGCGTTGAGCGTCGAGGGCCTGGTCTGAGGCAGCGGCGTGCTGGACCCGCACCGCGAGGGGGCCAGAGGCGTCCCGCCGCACGTATGACGTGATGATGACCTCCTCTGAGTCGAGGGGTCACTCATCCTTAGCTCCCGGGGGCTGCTTCGAGGCCTACATTTCCTGACCTTCGACAGGCACCGAGGGCGCCCTCGAGGCCTGAAGAGATGACCCCGCCTCCAATGTGTCCTGCGTAAGGCGGGTGTCAGCTCGGGCCATGCGGGGCACCAAGGCGTCGAGACACGCCTGCACCCCTTCGTCATCGCTGCCCTCGTCTCCCTCCTCCTCCTCTTTCGAGGGAGATTCCTCTTCAGGAACCCCCTCGTGCCTCTGCTTTGCCCAGCATTGCTCGCACACCAGGCGCTCGAGGCTTTTCTTCTTCCACTCCTTCTTTTCTTGGTCCTTACTCTTCTTCTGTTGCTGAGTGGAGAAGCGTCTCATCTGTCTGCCGGGGGCGTCCTCCTTGACCGGAGGCTTTGACACCCTTAAGTCTATGGCCCCCTGTACATGAGCCCACATCAGAGAATGCAAGGATGAGTCAAGGAAGAAAGGAATTTGAGGATGATATTACAACGCACTCACCAGATGAATATGACCGTCGTCGGGCAGCATCGTAATGTTGTTCACATCCTCTGGTGTGAAGGCGCCGGCCACCGCTCCCCTCACCCGCCTCGCGATGTCCTCGGGGGACAGTGCCTCGGCCAACATCTGGCACCCCTCTAGCAACGCCCCGGGCACCATCTGGTCCAAAAGCAGCGGACACCGCATCAGCGAGAGGACCCTCCGGCTGTGGAACGCCGAGATGACGATCCCAGCGTTTAGCCCCCTCTCACGTAGAGTCCTCAGCGCATCGAGGAGGGGGTTCAGCCTCGCCTGTCACTCCTTCGCCACACCGTGCGGCCATTGTTCCGGAGGTAGAACCACTCGGCGTGCCACCCACCGTGGTTGGAGATCAACCCCGTCGGGATGAACTGGTCGGACCACTACAACGACAGGTTGCAGCAACCGACGCGGACGACACTCCTCACCCCTACGACACCGGCTTGGTGAAGTGCTCTCCCTTGAAGAGATGGAGCCACAACTCCTAGTGTGGCTCCATCCGAGGTATCCCTCGCAGACGGCGGCGTAAATCGCCGCGTTGAAGATGATGTTGGGAGAGAAGTGCTAAAGATCGACCTCGTAGTATTTGTTCAGCGCCCGCATGAACCGGCTCGGAGGTGACCCGAGCCCCATCCGGTGATACTTGATGAAGCTCACAGCGTACCCCTCAGGCGGATTTGGCTCCAGGTCCTCCTTCGGCGACACCATTCACTCTGGCAGATCAGTCGAGATGACGGGACGAAGAAGCCCATCATCCACCAACTCCTCGAGCTCCCGCTCCGTCACGCCAACGGGAGCCAATCCTCTGGAGGGAGAAGTTCTAGCATCGTAGCGATAGCACAGGCTAGCTCAGCGTGTGGACCGGAAGGAATATTCCCAATCTCTCCCCTCTTCTCTCTTGCGCTAACAAACAGGGCTACTCTTCTCTCCAGCGGCGGCGGCGACAAAAGCAGGAAGCAAGATGGGGGATGGACGAAACCCCACCTCCTGGATTTAAAGGCAGGTCGAAGGGCAACGGGCAGATCCAGTGAAAAGGGCAGGTAAATCCCCGCATTTAATGCCCGAACCTAACCGCTCCCTCGATTTTTGGATATAGGGCCACGCGTCGAATACTCGGCCTCTACGCGTTGTCCTCGCCCCCCACGACTGCATCGTTACGACTCCTACCTCAAAAGGCGTGCCCAGTGGATGAGAGGAGTTATTCACGAACGATTCCTTCCACGATAAGGAACACGGGCCCCGGCCGCACAAAAATCTCAAGGGAGCAAAGGCTGGCCCTCGATTAGGGTTCGATAGCCGCACTCGAGTATCCGAGTCAATGATGACCGGGGAAGCCGACACGAGTCCCTTGTTTGAGAATGAACTCTTGAAAGCTCCCTCGGACATATTCAAGGCAAAATGAAAGGACGGATACGGAATCCCTCGGAGGGAGGCATCGAGCCGTCGAACCCTATCGAATGATTTGGAATCCATGTGTCTATTTGTTAGCTTCGATGAGAGTGCCTCCGTGGCCACCTGTCGACCCCTATCAAACGGGGCACAAGCTCTCACTTGAATTTCCTGATAACAGCTCACCAGAGGACGTCGGAGCTTGCCCAATGAGGGTAGCACGGTGCTCTTCACCCGTCCTCCCGTCAAAAAAGAGCACGAGGGTCAAAAGAAAAAGACGGGCTTGTTTCTGATCGACCTTGATGAAAGAGGCTTGGGGGCTCGCTCGCAACAGGGTGGCCTTGACGAAAGAGGAACCAACCACCCGGGGGCTCGACAATGCACGAGACCCCTCGACAAAAGGGGGCAAATGCACTCGGGGGCTAGAAGACTCGAGCTTCCCCCCTATTGCATGCCTAAAAAGCCCTCGGAGGAGTTTTCCTACTCCTCTGTGGCCTCGGGGGCTACACCCGAAGGGTGCGCTCGCGCGCACCCGTCGGAAAGCATCGAGGCTATGACTACAGTTCATGAACCTCTGCGTGAGTGCCAGCACTCGCGCAGAGACTTGGGGGCTACTGTCGGGTACCCGGGTAAGGGGTACCCTAAACCTCAACCCAGGAGAATTAGCCCCCGAACAATTAAACCCAAAAAAGCCCGCAATCAGCCTGAGGGACAAAGGTCCACCAGCGTACATCGAGCCATGCTGGGCTGGTCCACGAGCAACATCCAAATCAAGACCATCTCCCACTCGACGGGAAGCCTCGAATGATGGATGCCCACCCAAGCAGACGACCCCCCGTCAAGGTGACGGAGCGCATCACGGGCGGCCAACCCCCTGTCAAGTGACGAACATCCGCGCGGGCGGACGACCCCCCATCGATTGATGGACCACCGTGCGGGCAGACGACCCTCCATCGATTGCTACTCCCCCTTTGGCTCACCTACTCCTCGTACGGATCTAGGGCAATTAAAGCATCCCACCTACTCCTACCAACCCCCGTGGCTACAGCAACTGTAATGATGGCAAGTGCAGAGGTCTAGTCTACCTTCTACTGCCCATCCCTGGGGAAGCGTCGTCTCGTATAGACCACTATTCCTCCGTACTAAACATTGTGCCCCGTCAGGCGCCCCCTCAAGATGCAAATCTCAACATCCATACCAGGAAAGCCGGGGCTCGTTCTTATCTGCACGGCCTCGAGGCCCCCTGGGTACCCCTCGACTCAAGTTCTCAGTGGCCCGGGACAGCGATCCAACCGCTCCCGCACATCATCTACTGTGAGTTGTACACCCTTAACAGGAGGTCACGTCTTTCACCGTGTCGCTGAAGCACGCCAGCATCATCATCAGGACCGGTCAATCACCAACTTCGCCGTGACAGCTCAGGAGGGCGAATCTCATCATGAAGCACGCCGCTACAGGGCTCGACCTCGCTTCAGCGCACACACCTACAGTACCCACGACATGATCGGCATCACCTCATAACGTCATTGCTTACGACAGCCCTCGCATCACCATTAGGGTTCTTATACACTCATGCCCCTCCTTGGACTATAAAAAGGGGCGCAGGGATAGCTAAAAGAGAGGGTGAACTCATTTGAACTCACTGAGCCTCACCACACACATTGCAAGGCATAGGGCTAGCTCTTCTAGATTTAGGCCTCATTCTTCACCCTATTTTGTACGCGCTCACTTCTATCTCCCCTGTACGAGCACTTCGGTGCAAGATAATACAAGACATCCTCCCCCGCTAGACGTAGGGCCTTCTCTTGCCCGAACCAGGATAAATCGTGTGTTCTTCTTGCATCACCATCCGGATTAGGGAGCACGCAGCACGTAGTTACTTGTCAGTGTTAGGCCCCCGGGGTCGTGACACCGACACCCATGGGCACATCAAACCTCAAGGAAATGTGCGCTAGGAGGTCCTCTAGCATAGCAGCATCAGAAGGCGCAACAAGCACAAGGGAGGAAAAGGCCTCACCAGCCATGGTGACACTTCTCTTGATGACAAAAATCTCCACCCTGGGTCGGGAATCGTCGACCAGATGTGGAGAGGCTGACTACGGCGGTGGTTGTGTCGATGAAGACAGCGCAATCAGCCACTGGGTACGACGAGGCAGGACGTCATGACCACCAGGTGGCACCCGGTCATGGGCATGCGCCGGTGATGGGCCATGCTTGCTGGGCGATGCACGCCCGGTCATGCACACCTTGGCCCGATGTCCGGCACAGCGACAACGACGGCAACGCGATGGCGAATGGCACTGAGTAGCAACGTGACTGTGGTCGACGCAGTTGAAGCAGAGGTCCACCGACCCCCGTGGGACAGGATGTCGTCGCGTGGGAGAGGCCCTCCCTCGTCGGTCACCACGCCCCCTTCTGCCGACCGATGCGGTCCGGGCGTCCTCCTGCTTCAGTCGCTGTGGAGCACCCGCTGCCAGCCCTCGACATTCGGCATTGTGGCATGGCGATGGGAGGCAAACCGTAGTGAACCGGGCGTCGCTCCGAGGCCGAAGGGTTGACGGGGCCGTTGGTGGAGGCCATCTTCTTGTGACGGTGACGCTGCCAGCGCCTCCTGGGTCGCGCAGTGGTGTGAGCCCCAAGAGCACGGCAAGCCACCTGTAGGTAGTTGAGCCCCGCGGCGCCCATCGGCGCAGGGTCAGCATTGCAGCGCCGACAGTGGCAGTCGCGGCGACGGTACCCATTGGCATGGCACTGTCGCTCGGCATCGGCAGAGGGCGAGGCCAATGCGGCTCCGGTACTTGAGCGGTGTTGTGTGGTGGAGCCCCACAACCGTCGGGCACACCCGTCCTGCGTTGATCCATGGCAGCGACGCCCTGTGCCACATCCGGAGCCGCCCGGAAGCCCTCTAAGCGGCATCCAGGTACAACAGGCATGCGGGCGAGGTAACGAGTTCGTCATCGGAGCTATCCGTGCCAACGTCGTCCTCCCAACGCCGGAACTTGCCCCTGCCAGCCGACTGATGGGCAGGGAAGAAGGGCAGGGCATGCGCGGAGAGGGCGGACGATGAGGATATACCTGGGCACGCGACCTCATCCTCCTCCTCGTCGTCTTCCAGAACATCCTCGACCAGGACCGTCTTATCCTGAGGTGGCATAGTAGAGGGAGCGGCCGTCGAGGATGAAAACGGCGGGGCCTCATGGCGTGCACGGCAGGCCCCACGGGCACAGAAGAACCGAAATTCGGAGGCTACTCAAGGGTCGCACCAATGTCGGTGTCCACGGCTTCGTCCGGCGCAGATCTAAGAAGCGGCGACGGCGGCAAATGGGTAGCACCCGGTGGCAGCGATGAGGCAAGCTCCGGCGTCCCGGAGGTGGCAGTCTTCGGTTTAGGCGACGACTGGTGTGGGGGTGGAGCCTCCGGAGGTGCATCAGCACCAGAAGCGGCGACGTAGGCCTCAATGGTGGCCACGACGGCAGCCCCCGACGTTCATGGCAGTGCAGCCCACGAGGGAGCTCGCGGAGGCGTCCCGGCATCGGATCCGACGGGGAAAATCCCGGAGGCAGCCCCGGCGGCGGAAGGCCCGGAGGCAGCCTCGGCGGTGGCTCCCTTCGTCGTTGGCAGCGCAGGCGAGCTTGGGATGGAGCATGGGTCAGCGATGGGCGTAGGGAGGGGAGGGGAGGGGATGGGGCAGGAGAGGGGACTAGAGCGTTGGGGGAGGCGAGGAGGACAGGGGGGCGCCAGTGCGGCCCTTGGGAAGAGCCGTTTGTCATTATTGCCGTCAATCGAGTCCCTTTTATCTCTCTTCTATCAAAGTATGAATTCAAATGCTTAGAGGTAGCTAATAAGTCAGAGTTAAGCCTAGGCAAATACCCGATACCCATTACCCAAACCCGAACCCGAATTACCCGATCCTGAGGTACCCGATCCTAAATTCGGATAGTGATTTTGAATACCCAAAATTAGTTTGGGTAATTCGGATAATACGCTCCAGTACCCAAACTACCCAAACTACCTAAAGTTTTGTCTTGATCTTTGTATTTATCATTTGTTGTTAGTAGAACACTTGAAATTGTCACTTTATTAGAATATAATTCTCTTGGTTTGAACAAGTGACCGTTATATACTATTCTCTACAAATTGTTGTTGAAACTATACATAAATTATTGATAAAACTACGTATAAATTGAAAATAAAGTTTTGTATATTTTATTTTTTTTTAAATTCGGGTAGATCGGGTATACTCGAACCCGAACCCGAAAAATCGGGTACCCGAAATTTTGGGTAGTGCTTTTTCGGGGCTAATATCGGGTAGCAATTTTCATTACCCGAACTTTGAATTATCCGAATTACCTAATCCGAAAAAATCGGACAACCCGAATGCCTAGGTTAGTTAGAGTTGTCCTTGTCACATTCTTATTGACAGAGTGCGGTCAATGTCATTCGCCACCGGTGGAATGATAGTCAACACTGGGGCCTTGTTTAGTTCACCCCAAAAGTTAGAATTTTTTCACTCTCTCTCCATCACATCAATATTTAGCTGCTTGCATGGAGCATTAAATATAGGTAAAAAAATAACTAATTACATAGTTTAGTTTAAAATCACGAGATGAATCCTTTGAGCCTAGTTGATCCACGATCGAACAATATTTGTCAAATAAAACAAAAATAATACTATTTATCGGGTTTATTTTTTTTTACAATCTAAACAAGACCTGGTTAACGCGAGCAACTTCTTGAGATACCAACGCTGGGTGTCAATCCACGTGCAGCATGTGCTCTAAATGTTAACATCGGCAACAAATTTTTTTCATATAGGTGATAGTAGAACATACGGATTGCTATAATATATGGGTTACCTGGTCGAGTCGTGGCTTCAAGATTTAGTCAAGCGTTGTATGCGTTCTAATATGTCTTGTGATCAAAATCTGTACCGTGCTGAAAACACGATAATCTAAGTTATGGGCACGAGAGGTTTGCTCGTATCGACACGGAAGAATGTAACGAACCATAGAAACACTTGTATTCTAACTTACCTTAGGATTAGGTATGGACCCCGCTGCTTAAATGAAGGACCGTGGAAACGTAGGATACTCCAATATATTGTTGTTACGCATATATTAATTTACACATAGGAATATCATCATAAGATAATATGATAATTTTTTTTTAGCATAAGATAATATGATAATGTTTGTTTCGACTTTTCAGGCTTACGCTTTCCGGCAATGACATTATATTATCATATTCAGTTTATTATATCCTGAGCCACTGACCGAGAGAGTATGACCAAGATTGGATCAGTGACTCATCCCATCTCCAAAAGAAGCAATTCTGGAACAGGGTTATGTTTTAGAGCCTTTTACTTATATGCTATTAATTAAAAAGATATTATAATTGTTTTAAAACAATAAAAAATTTGATCTATCGTCGGTGTCTAAGTTTGGAAAATTTTTCTCTTCTAAGTCATTCTGTCCATTCTCTACTTATTTTCTGGCATTTAGGACCCTAACATATGAGTTTGGTTAGTATAAATATCCTAAATACACTCGCTTCTTTCTCTCTGCGTCACGCTCGCCGATAGATGGACCCCATCAGTCAGGTCCATCCTCAACCCCCAGCCAGCCCCTTTGTCTTATCCCTCCGCCCCCATCGCCAACCACCGTGCCCACGCAGCGGCGCCCGCGCTCACGCCCAGCGTCCACGTTGCCCTGCGCTCGTGACCGACGGCGCGCTGGTCCGCGCCGGCGCCCGTATGCCGGTCGTCGTCGTTTGCCCGGACGAGGAGAGCCACCGCACCTGGCTGCCTGCCACCACCCTCCTATCCGCCCCTGTGAGCTCTGACACCGGACCGCTGCGAGATGCGCCCGCCCGCACGCCACCGCCGTGCGTGAGTGCCGCCACGCCGCCGCCGACTAGAGAGCACGTGGCAGTCTCCCTAGATGGAGCCGTGCGCGGTCCACCCGCACGCGTGCGCCGGCTAGAAGACCGGCTGGTGCTGATGCGTCGTTTCTTGTCAAGCTTGGCCGTCGTGCGTTGCTCTCTGCCTGCTGTGCGTGAGCACTAAGTATGGACTGGCACCGAGTAATAAGCAGAGAAGACAAGAGAGAAAGAGAGATATGTATGGCTGACAAATGGACCCTATAATAGGATAAAATGGTCTTTTGACATGTTTTATTTGACACCGTTAGCACTGGAAGTAGACAAAATATCGTGAAGTACACTGAATGACGTGAAAGAGAAAAATTTTAAAACTCAGGGATATACGTAGTAGAAGTCATCTTCG
Organism: Bothriochloa decipiens; assembly: GCA_023333625.1. Lineage (NCBI taxonomy): Eukaryota > Viridiplantae > Streptophyta > Magnoliopsida > Poales > Poaceae > Bothriochloa > Bothriochloa decipiens. The sequence continues at coordinate 35,485,168 of CM041637.1, forward strand.
AAGAGTATTGACGATTATATCATCTTTTAATGATATACAAGTGAAAGACTAAGTTTTAGAATATCACGCTTTACCAATTATAAATAAAAATATAAATATTTATAATATCAAACTCAAATAAATACAATTAAATTGATTATGAAATGTATTTTTCATAATAAATTGTTTAGAGCCATAAATATTAATACTATCAACCATGTTTTAAACTTATTTGACCTCAAGTTTGACCACTAATATTCTTCGATAAATTATACAAAATATCATATTTTTTTTGTGGCTTATTTTAAAACAAACAGTTACACTTAAAGTTAAAAAAGTCAAATAATTACAATTTGAAACCGAGAAACACTTTCCCTTACACTTAACCAACAGTTATAATATCCTTTTTGAACAGAGACTGCCGACAAGTTAGTATTTCTCGACATGTTACTATTTGTCGTTTGTCTTGGCGCGATTGCTGCATCAACCAAAATTCTCTTTCCCACCCAACAGTCATCATGTATACTATAGTATAAAATCGTTTTTGCTCAATCATGTCAGAAGCAGACGATCGAGTTAATTAGTGAGATCAGGCTTCAGGTTCAAAGACGTCTTTGCGCCATTCCTGCCTAGCTTCTGGCTCGGTGAAACACGAGGTCAGGAATGGAGGCGGCGCTCCTTGATGCCACAGACACTGGGAAGCATGGTGGCAATGGCAATGAGGAGAGCGCTGTGGCATGCGAGGTCAAGAAGCAGCTGTACCTCGCCGGGCCGCTCGTCGTCGGGTTCCTCCTGCAGAACATGGTCCAGATGGTCTCCGTCATGTTCGTCGGCCACCTCGGCGAGCTCGCGCTGGCCAGCGCCTCCCTGGCCACCTCCTTCGCCGGCGTCACGGGCTTCAGCTTGCTGGCTGGCATGGCGTGCAGCCTTGACACGCTGTGCGGACAGGCGTTCGGCGCGCGGCAGCACCACCAGCTGGGCGTCTACAAGCAGCGCGCCATGGTGGTGCTCGCTCTCGTCAGCATCCCGGTGGCGGTGGCGTGGTGCTACACCAGCGAGATCCTGGCGTGGTGCGGGCAGGACCCGGAGATCGCCGCGGGCGCCGGCAGCTACATCCGGTGCCTGATCCCGGCGCTGTTCGCGTACGGGGCGTTGCAGTGCCACGTCCGGTTCCTGCAGACGCAGAACCTGGTGGCGCCCGTGATGCTGAGCTCCGGCGCCACCGCGCTGTGCCACCCGGCCGTCTGCTGGCTGCTGGTGCGCGGGCTCGGGCTGGGCCGCAACGGCGCCGCGCTGGCCAACGCCGTCTCCTACCTCGGCAATCTCTCTTTCTTGGCCGTCTACGTCAGGGCGTCGCCGGCGTGCAAGGCCACCTGGACGGGCTTCTCGGCGGAGGCGTTCCGCGGCGTCCCCGATTTCCTCAAGCTCGCCGTGCCGTCGGCTGTCATGGTGTGGTAATGCATTGCATTTTCTCTTCGAATTAATTTGTCCATGCAATTGCAATCGATCAATGCCGCCGTTCCTAGCTCAGAATTTGTGGGTGCAGCATGGAGTGGTGGTCCTTCGAGCTCCTGGTGCTGCTGTCCGGACTGCTCCCTAACCCCAAGCTGGAGACGGCCGTGCTGTCCATCTGGTGAAGATGAAGATCATTTCACAATTTCCTGCAGCTTTTACCTTCTTCTCAATCCCATGCCCTCTGTGATTCTTGCAGCTTGAACACTAGCTCCTTGGCGTTCATGGCCCCGCTTGGACTTGGTGCTGCCATAAGGTCGAGACCAAACACCAAACAACAAGCACATAATGCTAGCTTCATTTCGAATTTCCCATTATAACAAGGGAGCTAGTTTTCGAATCAGTTATGTGCATGTTCTTTCTGATGATTACTCATCCTCTGGATCATGTTGTCGTTGGGCACTGCAGCACGCGCGTGTCGAACGAGCTTGGAGCAGGGCGTCCTCAGGCGGCCCGGCTGGCGACGCGGGTGGTGGTGCTCCTGGCGCTCGTTGTGGGCATGTCGGAAGGCCTGGTCATCGTGCTGGTACGCAATCTGTGGGGGTACGCGTACAGCAACGAGGAGGAAGTGACCAGGTACACCGCCAGGATGATGCCGGTCCTCGCCGTGTCTGTCATGCTCGACGCTCAGCAGTGTGTGCTCTCAGGTAGTAGCAGTACTGAACAAACACTGTATACACATGAACTCGATGCACATTCTGAATTGCTGGACCTGTGACAGGTGTTGTCAGGGGCTATGGCCGCCAAAAGATCGGCGCTTTCATCAACCTTGCTGCCTACTACCTAGCTGGTATCCCTGCCGCGTTCGTCTTCGCCTTCGTTTGCCGTCTCAGGGGAATGGTACTGTTCTGCTCTCTTTATAAGTTCGGTTGGGAACAAGTTTAGCTTTCACTATATATCATCCTTGTATTCGAGAAAACTATATATCATCCTTGAGTTGAGCAAGTTCTTGCTGCAACTCTGAACAGGGTCTCTGGTTTGGGATCTTGTGCGGCCTGGTGATGCAGATGCTCTCGCTGCTCTCCATTACCTTGTGCACCAACTGGAACAAAGAAGTAAGCACGAAATTTTGAGATAACGGAACTAGGTTCCATCCTCTTGTGTCCCATACGTGCTGTCATTAGCTGTTTCATCCTCTTGTCTTGTGTTCTGATTTCTGAATGTTTCTTTTGGGTCTGCACTCTCCAGGCACTCAAGGCGAAGAACAGAGTTTTCAGTGGTGCTGCTCCTGTAGACATGGATACATGAGACCCTGTCCATGATTGCCGACACCCTGTTCATCGCCGGGCGTTAAGATTGTAAGCCATGAGATATACTCTGATACCACGTGGTGACCTGGGTGATGATGTATAACATCTGATGGTTAGCGAGGACACAGAAGGTAGCCCATGACCTGCTGTTATCAAATACCAGATTTTGACGCCTTCACTTCTTTGCCGTTAGTCCTTTCGATGGTGATCTCGGCAGGGGACGCCGATAATAAGAAGAACGAAGACGAACTCCTCCCACTGCAACGGCAACACGAATTTGTGCTTTTCGGTGCTTTCATTGTATGATTGCTCTTGATAAGCTTCTCAGAAACACGTTGAAGAGTTTATTAGTTTATGGCAGATGAACTTGCCATAATAAATTCTCTACTAAACTGTGATCTATTTTGAATACCATGAATGAATGAAACGAAAACAGAGGAATTGTTGACGGAGGAACACCAGCAGACCTTTTTTTTTTTTTTTTGATACCAACACCAGCAGAGCTCCCTATCCCTGGCAAGGATGTGCCTGACACGAAACAGCCTCTTGCGTGGCCCTTTACATAGCATGGCGCAGTCAGTATATGATGGCTAGGAAATTCTTGTTACAACAATCTTATCTTATCTACCAAGTTGTCGTCATCTCCTTGTTGTTGAAAAATAATGTTATCTCCTAGCTCTATATTCTCTACTAGCTCTTTTTGATAACTTATTCTTACTAGTTGGTTGATCGGATTACAATCATACATAACCCAGAATAGACACATACTCCCCCTATCTCAAAATAGTTGTCATTCTTGTTTTTCGAGAAATCAGCATTTTTAAAATATTGGCATTATGTATTAAAATATATAAATATTTATGCTAAGTAATTAGTATCATCGGAAAGATCTTAAAGTCTAGTTTTTTAACAAATTTATTTAAAGATAAAAATGTTTTCTGTATTTTTCTACAAATCTCGTCAAAATTGAGAAAATTTGACCGACACATATCCCATAACGTCATTCTTTTTGGACGGAGGGAGTACTCTCTTTGTTCTAAAATAAATATATATATTATTTTATAGAGAATAAACATTTTAAATTTGACAAATATATATAATTACTATGTTAATAATTTGTGATAAGTATCCATATAATAGAATATATTTTCATCGTAAATTTATTTGTAGATATAAGTGAAAAAGCTATTTTCTATTTATTTTTTGGTTGAACTTAAGGAAGTCTGACTGCCCCTAATATGTAACGGATGAAGTATGCAATATATTTAATATAAGAGCATCTCCACCGGATTGGGAATAAGTGATTCTCTTGATCTATAATCCGAAATGATGGGGGTTGACACACCAAAAAACTAAGCTTTAGCAAATCCACTTTTAAATCCTCTTTTTCTAATATTTTCCTCAATCGAGAAAGAAAAGACCCTCAATCCCTAAAAGAAATGGGAAATCTTCACAATTTTCTCAATCCCCTTCCTTTGTTCTCCTCTCACTAATCTCTGGGCCCATGCCAGGAGAGCTGCTGGCCACGTCGACAAGTAGTGGCCGTCACGCTGGGAAGGTCGTCGCCACGTCGATAGGGCCATGCCACTGCTACTATGCGCTGATGGGTAGCCACCATAGGCGGTGCCACACGGAGAGCCCGTGCCACAATATCGGGACACATCGTCGGGTCGCATATTCATCGGTGGTTGAGTGTTGCACAGCATTGTGCCTTCCCATCATTGAGTGCCGAGCGCCCCACCCCACAGCTTGCTCTCTGTTGGGGGCAAAGTAGGGAGTTACCACCCTGTCCTAGTAAGGTCACCTAGCCCAAAGGACGTCATCGGCCTTGGGGCGGTTCGCATCCGGCCAGCGACCTAATGGGCAGAAAGGCCCCGTATCGTGTGCGAAAGGAGAGCCATGGTGCCGAATAAGGTCTTTCGGTAACCCAGGTGCGGTTTCAGTGATGAGTGGGCTCGATTGATGAACGAGGCATGCCGAGTGGAGAGGGCTCGCGCCGAATCGTTCATTCGACAACGTAGGGTGTGGTTTCGGTCGTGGGAGAACGTCATCGATGGGCAATGTGAGCCGAAACAGGAGCGTCGATGCCGAATGGACCATCCGGCCGCCATGGAGCGCTCGCATACGGCAGACGGGACAACGACGAAACCAAACTGGTTTCGATTGCACCCACGAGCAAAAGCCGAGTCTCCAAAAAAGCATAACAGAACAATGCCTTGTTGTGCTTTGCCAGGTGGTCCGTCGGTATCATTATCGAAGTGCGTTTGGCCCCTGCCAGTCGGCTATGAGATGACAAGCGGGGGCATGAGCAATTGACGTGTCAGCCCCTGGTTGACACGGAGGACGACAGGAGGATGGTTTTCTCAAGTGTGAAATTATCATGTAAAAACCTACATGCTCCTATAAACAGTGCTTGTGTTGTAGAGGACAGACCCGTATGTTTTAGCCGGGACCTGATTCATACAATTCGCTCTCTAGTTTCGTCCCCTTATTCAGGTATTGGATTGACAATCTCGGTAGTTGGATTCGCGGTCCCGGGGTCTCACCCTTAAGCCACGAATCAACACTCTATCAATCTTGCGATTAGTAAACACGTCGTTTGTATTTCCCGCTCGGCGTTACCGAAAGAGCACCCCCAGCATATCAAGTTAGAACTCAGATGTGTTAAGGCGCAAAACGACATATCCTAGTGGCACGCCGACAGTTAGATCCGATCAGTGGAGAAATGGACAGAAACGATATTGTATAATTTGGGTTTTCACAGGAAGCATCAAGCATCAAAGCAGCGTACTCCCTCCTTCTGAAATACAGTGTAATATAACTTCTCAGATTTATACTAAAATACAACATATTTATGCAGTGTCCATTTAAGTATTTGGTGAAGTTGGTTGAAAACACATAATTTGACTAGGAATTTCTTAATCAGGTTTAAACCAGAAGTACATAATCATTTAAGCATTTCCTTAAATTATTCTAAATGTTTTAAATATATTATATTGCAAGATGGAGAGAGAGAGAGAGAGTAATATCATATACTCGGTATGTTACGTTAATATATACTTTCTCTTAATATTTGGACAAATAGGTCCAAATAATTAATTTTCTTCCATATTTACTCGGACTTATATCGATATTTTTGGCGCCAAGTGCCAACAAGGATGCACATTAAAAATAGCTAATTCTCAAAAACTTGAACCTACGAGGCTACGCTACGACCTTTACACTCACACAACACCTCCCTACACCAATTATTACATGCTATCCTTTTTTATACATATTAGCAAGTATTATAAGGTTCACTCAGCAGGCTAGGAGGTGTTCTACGTCAACAAAATCTGAGTTGGAGGTGAGAGAAGAGGAAAGAGATAAAGAAGCGGGCTGTTGATGAAGCAGACCTATTAAATAGTTGTACCTATCCATGCTCTTAAAATTTCATAAACTTGTATTGAATATTTTTTCTACTAGTTGAACTTAAAAAGAAAAAGTAACTAAAAATCTTTAAATGTTTTCTTGCATTACAACTTTGGTAATGATCAGAGATTATCTGAAAAAAAATATTCTCAAATATGTGAATTTAAAACAAATATATATTAAGACTCTAAACAACTCTAAATCAAAACTTATAAACAACAAATTTGTAGATTTGACGGGCCACTGCAGTTTAGTATTAATCATGTGAACATACAAAGGTCGTTTGATAATTTTAAATCATGATGAATTTAAAAAAATACACTACTACAGGAAGCATTTTAAGAGTGGGTCTCAGACCACTGTGAGGGTGGTTTGCCCAACCGCCTTTACCAGGGAGCTTTTACAAATCAATCTACTATAAGAGTGGTTGTGCAAACCGCCCTTATAAATACATTTTAAGGACGGTTGGTGATCCAACCGCCCTTACAAATTATAAGGGCGATTGGTGATCCAACCCTCTTTACAAATCATTTTTCGAGAACCATGAAAAAATGCTAAAAGAATAGAAAAATATTTTTTTAATCCGGGAAGGCATCCATCGGTTAGCCACAATGCCATTCTATCCACTCCATGTTTTTTCACATATTTAATTCTTGACTTAACCAGTGCATTATACTATCACATGTGTCTATATATAGTTTTGGTTCTCCATATATTATATTAAACCGAGAGTAATTTGCTCGTTTGAGGTACTAGACGAATTTAAATCAAAAAGTCATCAACAGTAACTTTTTGAGATCTACACTTTTTGTTTAGCAAGTTTTTTCATCCGAGGTCGCTTACAAAATTTAAATTTTAAATTTGAGAAATTCAAACATAGGTTTAGTATGACAAGATGACCTCAAATGAAAAAATTTTCAACTACGAAGTTTTATAACTTTTTGAGATCTACAAACTTAATCCTAGGTGTTTTTTCATCCAAGGTCATTTAAAAATTGAATTTTTATGTTTTGAAATTATGACGTAGTTTAGTATGATAAGATGAACTCAAATGAGAAAGTTTACAACTATAATATTTTATAATTTTTTGAGATCTACATATTTTATTTTTAGTGTTTCTGCATACGAATTTATTTTTAAAAATTTAATTTTTTGTACTTCATTTGAAATTGTCGGCATGCATTTGTAGGGGGCGGTTCTATATCCAACCCACCTACAAATCAATTTGTAGGGGCAGTTGGATATATAACGCCCCTACAAATGGTATCTATTTGTAAAGGTGGCTCAATATCCAATCATCCTTGCAAATAGATTTGTAGGGGTTGTTGAATATTGAACCGCCCTTGCAAATCGAGAATCATTTGTATGGGGGTTCAATATTTAACTCTCCTATAGTGAAATTAGGCTGGCTCTTACAAATCGTTTTTTAGTAGTGAATATATAAGGACTTAAAACACATTTCGTGCGCGAGGCTTGCAGTGGTACACACTGTCTAACTTGATAATGGACAACCGTGTGTCAAGACACAACAAAACAACCGAGTGAGGAAGTACACAGCCGCCCTGATAATTTCAATCATCTATAATTGTCTTTGCCTGTAAGTTCTGAAAACCAGCCTGATGAGTAACGGAAAGTACCATAACAAGGTTTGTTTCCAAATAATCGTCATTTTACTGTAGGTTCTTTTTATTTTTATTGATGCAAGCAGCTTCCTTTCGGCGCTAGGCGGCCAATGGAGCATCGTTTCTACGTATAGTACTCCAAACTATTGAGCTCGATCTGTACAGTATATAACAGATCAGCGCCGTCCGTCGCTGGATCTCCATTGCTGCCTTCTCGGCTTGTCTGCACTCACTGTGACTGTGAAGCAAGAGAAGGCAAGCATGGAGGAGCCGCTCCTGAGCGCACCGTCGAGCACAGAAAAGCTTCATGGAGTAGGAATCAAGAAGGAGGAGGAGGAGAGCTTGGCGTTGGCGGTGCGCGAGACGAAGCAGCAGCTGTACCTCGCGGGGCCGCTCGTCGTCGGTTTCCTCCTGCAGAACCTGGTCCAGATGGTCTCCGTCATGTTCGTCGGCCACCTCGGCGAGCTCGCGCTGGCCAGCGCCTCCCTGGCCACCTCCTTCGCCGGTGTCACGGGCTTCAGCTTGCTGGCAGGCATGGCGTGCAGCCTCGACACGCTGTGCGGCCAAGCGTTCGGCGCGAAGCAGTACCACCAGCTGAGCGTGTACAAGCAGCGTGCCATGGTGGTCCTCACCCTGGTGAGCGTACCGGTGTCGGCGGTCTGGGCATACACCGGCGAGATCCTGACGTGGTGCGGGCAGGACCCGGAGATCGCGGCGGCGGCGGGGGTCTACATCCGGTGGCTGATCCCGGCGCTGTTCGCTTACGGCGCGCTGCAGTGCCACGTCCGGTTCCTGCAGACGCAGAACCTAGTGGTGCCCGTCATGCTCAGCTCCGGCGCCACCGCGCTGTGCCACCCGGCCGTGTGCTGGCTGCTGGTGCGCGCGCTCGGGCTCGGCCGCAATGGCGCCGCGCTCGCCAACGCCATCTCGTACCTCGCCAACCTCGGCTTCCTGGCGCTCTACGTCCGCATCTCGCCGGCGTGCAAACACAGCTGGACGGGGTTCTCCGCCGAGGCGTTCCGTGGCGTACACGACTTCCTGAGGCTCGCCGTGCCGTCCGCCGTCATGGTCTGGTGAGTGAGAACCGTGAGTGATCAGCGAGATTGATCAATTGATCCATCCATTCTTGTGCTAGCTTCTTGCTCTCATGATCTCATCGTCAGTCCGTTGTAACTTGTACTGCACTGCGCAGCATGAAGTGGTGGTCCTTCGAGTTCCTGGTGATGTTCTCTGGTCTTCTCCCCAACCCCAAGCTCGAGACGGCCGTCCTGTGCATTTGGTAAAAGACAACCCGAATCCCGAACCTTCGATCATGCTCAATCGGCCATTGCTCATGGTTTCTTCTCCTTGCTTGTAGCTTGAACACCAACAGCTTCGCATTCATGGTTCCCCTGGGACTTGGTGGTGCCGTAAGGTCAGTACGATCCTTGCCAATTCCAAACTCATAGTTCAAAAGTTCAACGCTCATTACTACTGCACTGCACGCGCAGCACACGCGTGTCGAACGAGCTCGGCGCGGGGCATCCGCGGGCGGCGCGGCTGGCAACCCGGGTGGTGGTGCTGCTGGCGCTGGCGGTGGGCGCCGGCGAAGGGGTTGTCATGGTGCTGGTGCGCCACCTGTGGGGGTACGCCTACAGCAACGAGGAGGAGGTGGTCCGCTACACCGCCAGGATGATGCCGCTCATCGCCGTCTCCATCGTCTTCGACGGCCTGCAGAGCGTGCTCTCAGGCGTTGTCCGGGGCTGCGGCCGCCAAAAGGCCGGCGCGTACATCAACCTCGCCGCGTACTACCTCGCCGGCATCCCTTCGGCGTTCGTGTTCGCCTTCGTTTGCCGTCTAGGAGGAATGGCACGTACTCTGCCCTATTCATTTGTCTCTTGGGTTCATTCCTGTTCGTTTCCCTGCCTATTTTCAATTCTCAATTCGAGAGGTTCTTACGATATATCGCTGGTGGTTTGCTTGCACACTGATGGAGCAGGGCCTGTGGTTGGGCATCATGTGCGGCCTGGTGGTGCAGATGCTCCTGCTGCTCTGCATCACGCTATGCACCAACTGGAACAAAGAAGTAAGCATAGCAAGTTTCTGATTTGAAGCCGCTGATGCATTACGTTTTGTTCTCATGCATGTTTTTCTTTTTTGTGGAAATCTCATGCATGTTTTTCGACTTGCTCTGAATCCTGTCGTTGGTTCTACTGCATTCTCCAGGCGCTGAAGGCCAAGGATCGAGTGTTCGGCTCTGCTCTTCCTCCATTAGAGTGACATGGCGGCCACATGAGATTGCGCGGAGCACACGAAGGTGACAAGGGGATGCAGTCTTGTTCCGACAACACTCGACTACTCAAAGAGTGTGGTCGAACGAATAATTTACCGATAAATGGCCATGTGGCTGTTCAAGCAGTTTTGTCCGTCAATCTGTCTTAGATGCAGATTTGAGGCATCAACGCAACTAATGATCGTTCTGACACCCAACTGATATTTGTAAGCATAATTGTTTCTTTAAGCTGCGGCAGCTCGATAACTCTTTCTTTAGCTATATCTGGAGTGCACAAGTAGATGTCACATAGCTCAATATGTCTCAACATTCGCACTGAAGAAGGAACCAACCAAACCAAATAAGCTACGTTAACCAAGGGCTCTTTGCCGAGGGCGGTCCTCAACAAAGCCTTTGTTGAGCGTTTTTGGACCTTGCCGAGGACCAGTAGTGCGACCTCAAGCTACATCACCAAAACATAACCAAATCTATTCCAAAAAAGAAAAACAGAACCAAATCTCACACGTAGTAAAATTAAAACTCGATAAATCCATACACGGCAATGGACGTCATCAGTTGCCAAATAGGGGGAGGTTATTGAAGCTTGATACAAAGCGTTTTCTTTTAAGTTCTTGAATCTTGATGCTTTCCAGGGCGTTGATGCAAACTAGCAAGTTCCACTTGTCTTAACAGAGCTCCGGAAATGCATCGCCATCACATCTCCGCTGATCTGGTGCAGTACATCCTTTGCCTCTTCCGTATGTCCATCCGTTTGGTGTACATCCTTGGCTCATTCACATAATCACATCCATGGATGTAGACTATGGGCGGTGTTTTGTTCACCTACCTAGCGATAGCCATCAGGAACTTGCCAGTGCCAATCCGGGTGAACCAATTTAGCTCGCTTGAGCTAGCAGGAGCTACAGCTTCTGAACCTCATCCACACACGTTCCGAGAAACGTTTGAGCCTCATCAACACACGTTCCGAGAAGCGTTTGCTCGACATCCAACGCTCGGTATCCTAGCTACGCAAGGCTTCACGGTACCGAGCCAAGAAACCAAAGCACGTCAACATGGGTTCTTTACCTTGCTGAGAAGTGAGAACTGAGCATAGGGTGATATTACACGACGTCACTGCGGCATTCTGCAGAGCTGAGAGCAGGGTTTGTCCGCATATATAAGTGCCAGATTTGTACATCTTATTCGTTTTTTTTTTACTACTATAGGGAGATCTAAAGAAACACGTATTGCGATCTGAAAAAAGTCACAAACTCATCATAACAAGAGGGTAGTTTGTTTTATAAAAAAAAATGCCCACAGGGAAACACGTAGGCACGCTACATGCCGCACTCTGCATTTCTGCAGGTGGCAACACACCAACAAAATTTGCTTCAACTTCCCTCCTGGCCGTCCGCTCCAGTCCATTTCAGCGTGCACAACTTTAATACAAAAAACAACGCTATTGCATTACAGATTGTTAGCTACGAATACTCAATCAAATTCTACTCGCTCAATATATGCTATTCAGAGCTCATCGAAGGCTATGGATAAAATATCAACCAACCAGATTTGCATGGCAATGACATACATCAATTGCAGCAACAGATCTATTCAACCAAAGTGGTTTGAAAACTCATGATGCATATTAAGTTCTCAACTGAGACTTCAGGCACAAACCACGTTACCCTGATAACAGATCAAAACTTGCACTAAAAGCAGAAAATTCTAATAGTCAACAGTAAGAGACCAAAAACTACTTGCATCACTAACTGGAGTGCTGGACCCAACGAAGATATTTCAAGTCAAAAGTCACTAATAATAATTTCCAAGAACTTCGCTACTCACTAAGTATATATGCTGAAGCTAAATGCTAGCTCAGATGGAGGGATTAGCAGGATTGACAGCTTAAGCAGTAGCTTAGAAGAAAATACAGATATATCACCACTATTCATCACCATGAAATTGCAAAATATGCCCACGGCTTGCATCTCACCATCCAAAACGAATCACCCTTCTGTAGATTGAATCTTCTATCCACCATCTGATTATAACCAACGAACAATGCTCGTATAAGTGCATACACAATGGAATATAAACAAAAAAGTAAAACAAAACATAAATGCAATGTACATGAAAATATACAATTTAAATAGACATATCTACATAAAGAGTTCTAGATGAATCCATTGTAGCAGAACATGATTGGGTAAAATTCAGATGTAATACTGAGTTGGATCCATATTGTCTATTTTTTATGTAGATTCAAGTTGGTCTCAAACAATGAGAAGAGTCCTTAAAAAAGGATTAGGAGATTAAGGTATTTATTATCTTCTATGTAACAAATCACAATGATATCACAAAAACAAATTAAGTTCACATGTTGCAAGAAGCACAGAACACATATCTGCGCTGAACCTAGAAAATTGGTTCATGTATAAGTTCCCAATTTGGAGAATAATTCTGAGCAGAGATTTTACATCCACTGCATTTGAGAACTAAGTGTCCCTTCAACAAGACTAATAGCTTAGTGATCAACTGCAAACAACTTTATCTGTTGCTCGCCTAAGTAACCTTAATGAAACAACCATTAAAATTTATCTCTATGGTAATAAACTCACCGACCATCTACTGTGACACAAGATACTTTAAAAGTGAAACATATGTTCAAATGTTTATGCCAGTTACATCAGTGTAAGTAAAGGAGAATCAAAGTTACAAGACCTATTAATTCTACACGACAAATTCATCTAGAGATAGGCTAGTTCATACTTTAAAAAAATGCCAGGACCATCTAAGAAAGCATTACTAGTCGACATCGTAAGCACATAAGAAATACCGACACCACACTGATTATTCCTGGTCCTGGGTTAAATCTGAATACAGTAGAACCTATTAGAAAACCGTACACTACGAGAACTATCAATTCTACACTACAAATTCATCTAGAATTCTAGATACACTAGTTAATCTAACAATTGCCAGAGTCATCTAACAAAGCATTACTAGTCAAAATATTGTATAAACCTAGTAAGTACCAACTCCAAAACTGATTATTCCTGTGTTAAATCTGAACACAAAATTTACCACAACATTTATTTGTTGCAATCTACTGAAGAACTACACATTAAATTAAAGGTAAATCTAAATATTTTAATAAGATCAGAACTCATGAGATGCTACATCAATCTTGTCCCTCTAGTACCATCTATGACAAATTTGTCTGTCCCGTGTAATCACTAGACAGGTGCAGTTTGACACATGTGAACAAACTCCCACACAATCTGCATGCTTCATGTGGCTACTTCTATAGATATGTGATGAAGTTACATCAAATTTTGATTGCACCTATGTCATATTTTACTGCAGAGAAATATAACATTGCGTTCATTGATTCAAATGCGAAATCCAAGTTTTGGATTTATGAATTCTACAAATTGAGCAATAATAATACACTAGACATCAGGAGGAAACATAATAACTCAAGTAGAAAGTTATACCACATTAATCCAGAAAGGTTTAGTCCATTAAGTTGAGCAACAAAGTAAGAACCTCCTTCTTTATGGCCCCTTGACGGGCGTCCTCCTTCGCCTCTGCTGCTCTTTGCTTCTTGACCTTGGATTCGAGAGCTTCTGCCTTCTCATCAGCAATTAACCCAAAGGCTCTCTTCAGAGTCACCCCACATGGATGATCGGCCTCAATCTCCTCCACAAAAACAGCAAGGTTGGAATACAACTTCTGCAGCTCATCAAAACCTCTACGCACACGTTGCACATTAGCATCTCCTTCTGTTTCATCGTCATGAATTTCTCCTTCCTTACTCCTACCCAGAATGCCACCATTCTGATTTCCATTTATTGTTTCCTTTGGTGTCAGACTGTCTGTATCTCCGTCCATCTTCCCTTTGTCAGTTTTCCCCTTCTTTCCCTTGGCCAAATTACCACCATCTTTGTCCAATTCATCATTGCGAGCTTCCTGCTTCTTACCCTTACTTGGGGAAGCAGTGGCGGTAACCTCCTCTGACAACCTGGCCTGCCCCTTCTTACTTGATTTCTGAGAATCACCATTTTGATTGGAAGTACTGGGAGCAGCATCCTTTGCCATGCCACCCTTTGCATTTCCATCCATCTTCTCTTTGTTAGCCTGCCCCTTCTTAACCTTTGTAACAGCACCACCCTTTTGAGATGTAACAGCAGCAGCAGCCTCCCTTGCCTTCTCTCCCCAGATTGCCTCCGAGAGATTATACATCTGGAGCTCATCTTCTTTACTTGGCACAACGCCCATGCTCACTGCTTTCTCATACTTTTCCTTTAGCCTTCGCACCTTCTCATAGATATCCGTGTAGTTGCAGTTCTTCCTGACAAGGCGGTCACGGACACTAGCAAGAAGTAAATCGGTCTTTGGCAGCTCACCCTCACTCTTGACGTGCGCCGCAAGAGCCTCCAAGATCTTCATCTCATCATCTCTCCCCCAGCGACTTTTCTCAGACTTGCTGACTGAAGGTGAGGGATCGACGAGCGCTGCTGGCTTCTCGGCCTTGCCCTTCTTCGCCTTTCCTGCTGGAGTGGCATCAGGTGCCGGTTTATCCAGCTTGGCCTTGCCCTTCTTTGGCTTTCCTGCTGGAGTGGCCTCAGGCGCCGGCTTCTCTGGCTCGGCCTTGCCCTTCTTCGCCTTGGTAGGAGAGGTAGCCTCAGCCCCCGCCACAGCCTTCTCCTCCCCGGCCTTGGCCTTTTTTGCCTTCCCGGTAGGAGCAGGATCCGAGGCGGGCCTCTTCCTCTCCTGCTCCTTCTTGGACATCCCGGCCGCCGCAGCCGCTGCCTTCTTCTGAACCACAGGCGCCGGGTTCTCGTCCTCCTCCGACTCCTCCGACTCGCCCTCCTCATCCTCATCCTCATCCTCATCCTCCTCCTCGTCATCGGATTCCGGCCGGGGAGCCGGGTGCGTCTGCTTGGTGGGGGAGCGGGGCACCTCGCGCACCTCGAAGTCCCCGACATCGGTGTCGGAGTCCGAGTCCGCCTCCGACGAGCCGGCGTCGCTGGCCGCGGCCTGCGCGGGCCTACTGGTCGCGGGAGGGCGAGGTGGCTCTTCCAACTCTTCGGAGCCAGATTCCTCGGAGGACGACTCCTGCTCCTTCGGCGGCGGCGGCGAAGGCGCGCGGCGCTTGCGGGCCATGGCGCGCGGCTAGGGTTTACGGGGGGCGGAGCGACTCGGTCGAATAAGAGAAAGAGGGGATGTGAGCGCGTTGGGAGAGAAGGCCTGAGCACTGGCGTGTTTGGATGCCGCCCTGGCCTGGGAGCGCCCGCCAGGCATGCGCATCCGACCCCAGGCGATCGAAATCGGACGCCTGGGAGCGATGCCTGGGAGGCAGATTTCCCACGCTGCGTCGCTGCTTGCTTGCCTGCTTCCCCGCCAGCCTCGCGTGTCGCGCGGAGTCGCCGACGGGAACTGGGAGTGTGCGGCGCGTGGGAAGGGAAGGAGTGTGTGGCGCGTGGGAGTGGACTGGGGACCCGGTTAAGGGAGGAGAGAGAGGCGCGGTGGGATTCTGCTGGACTACTACTTTTTTTTTTTTTTGAGGGGAAGCTGGACTACTACTGGCCTGCTGCTGGTGGAGCGTCCTCACTAGGCCGTCACCGGTCTTTGGCCTTTTCTCGTGCCGAGCCGTGCCGCACGCCGGGCTGGGGGAGCGGCCCAGGTACGGCCTGTTACTTGTTTGGGGCCGGAACGGCGGCACTGTTGGGGCTCCGGATGTGCTAAATTGCTTTTCTTTGGGCCGTGCCTCTGGCCCGCGTGCTGCATGCTCATTTATAGTCGGAACTTTGAGTGTGAGGCCTCTTGGTTTCATTGGACCATTGGAGTACTTGACTGGTGTTGTGCTACTAGTGTTTTGCTCGCGCGCAGTGGCCGCGACACTGTAGAGAGAATGTATACAGACATTAGTTGTCTAGAGGTTAAAGAATATTATCATTACAAATTGTGCACATTTCTAAATTAAAACTAATTTGTCCAAATACATAGCAGCCAGAGTTTTAATCTGGCATGGAGTTCGATAGGAAATTGGATTTCTAAATCTGGAACAAATAGTACATATATTAATATCACAAACTGTCCACATTCAGCCAATTGTTGCTCACATCATGCGCACCGAATAGGAAACTGGATTTCTAAAGCTGGAACGAATATCTTACGTGAGACACGGAGTACATATAAGCCGGATTTCTAAACTGGAATGCGATGTTCAAGGAGGCATATTAGTTCCTGGAATGGCACAGCATAGCATACCACACATAGTACATGCTACAGAAGCACATGATCAGCTATATCTGCTAAGGAACTTCTTGAGTTTCTAGCTTCGATATGACAAACCATCAGTACCACACACATAGTTGTGAGCAGGATCAGAACCTGTTTAAATCATCAAAATAAATGTCAATGTCTGCTATGTTGCAGGACGAAGTATGTAGCTGCAGATAGTAGTGTACCTGCGACTTGGAAAGGAGGATCCTAAAAGGGAAAGTCATATTACTAATACTACGTTCTCAAATTACAGGCCATTTGCCAAATATAGGCCTGCACTGTACACTAATTTTTAACTTGGGTACTGAATGAAAGCCTAGGGACACGCAATAGCAGTATAGCTAGCATGAATTTAACAAGTAAAATCTAGCAATTTTATGCAACTATTTATAGTTTCTGTTCCAGCAAGCTGCAGGGTAACAAAAATACACTGAAATAAATCGGCAAGGCGCATATGTTTCTTTTGTATGAGTTTAAAGCTAATACAGAGCAATTTATATGTCAGATCAGTAAGGATTAGATCCTAAACAAAAACTTTCTACATATGGGAAGGAGAATATATTTTGCTGCGGGTGCATGCAAGGAGCGAGGGCGGAAGACCGCCACGGCCCAACCCGCAGAGGCGCCGGTGTGCCGCCACGCCTAGGGGCACCCTCACCTTGGCCGCCCGGGCAAGACCGCCGGTGTGCTGCTGCTCGTCCACTCGCGAGCTCAACTTCTCTGTGGTACCACCCTCTGTTGGAGCTAGAGAGAGCAAGGGGAGGGAGAGAGAAGTAAATGCTGACAAAGTCACGAGCCATGCCCCACGCCATGTCTCTGCGTCGGGGGTGCACCACGACGCAAGGAAGAGGAGCCTCAGCTGCCCGGTGACGCTGAGCAGCGGGCCCTCCGTGCGCCTAACACATGTGGGACCATGCAGACAGTGATATTAGCTGGTTCGGATTTCACACTACCAAAGCACGCACTCGTTAGCCCGGCGGGGAAAAGCATATTTTTCAGGTGCCAGTGCAATTGGGACCGAAAATTTCCAACCAATCATCCATAGATAACGAGTTGAGCTGATAGTGGACTCATTGTACTGCTGAGCCAATGAGCAGATGACACAGACAGAGAACCGTGCAGACCCGGGCCCACCCGCATCGTAGTAGCTTGTGCCAATCTAGCTCAGCACGCGCGAGCGGACGTGATGCCACCCAAAAAGCGGAAGAAGCAGACAGATGGACTAGTGCCCCCTAGCCAATGAAGAAACGATAGCGACCTAGGCGCTGAACGTCCTGCTGACCGTGCCCGGTCGCGGCCTGCGCCCGCTGGTCAACCCAATTGAGACCACCCATCACGAATTGAACGACCAACATGCAATTTACTACCGTGGACGTCCTCGCTGTGCGTGCTGGCCACAAGCAATGTACTCTTTAAATTAAATGTGTCTAGAGTTTGTATCTTGTCGAGCCGACTCTACGATAATTTTTGCCAAGTTTTGTGAACTTTGGCAATATTAGAATTTACTATACATCATAATCTTTTATTACGTGTAGCATTGTTTTTCAAGAAAAATGATTTCACCAAACGACGGAGTCAGAAAAAAATTATAACAGGGGCGAAATTTAACGAGAAAATGAACCAAAAAGGCATCTTACTCACAAATCACACAAACCATGCCAAAACGCCACAATCACACATGACGACAAAAAATAGATGAGATGTTGTAATGATTCATGAACTGGAAAATCAATACCATTTTTGTTGGTGTTGTTCTTGCCAATGTCACTCCTGGAGATGCCTCTGCTGCTTGAACCTCGGCCTTGGCCGAATCCAAATGTTGGTGGAGCTGCAGGCCCTCTGCTGCTAACCTGTCCACAGCAAGACTAGCCCCGTGTCAGGCTCCACCTCCTACTTTTCCTCCCTTCCTCCCTCTGTTGACTATGATCCCTCTATCGTCGGTCGAGCGAAACCAGCACCCAGCCGCGGAGCACGCCGCCTGCTGCACCTGGCCGGCGGTAGGCGAAGGGCGAACAACGGGTGAGCGGTGGGCGCAGCGTGTGGCAGCGACGCTCACTCGATGGATGAAGGATGCAATCAAACCAATAGAGAGGGAGGGAGTGAATTTGGGCTCTTGGTGGGCTAAATACTTAACTATATGCTACCTAGAACAAGGCCCAACAAGAATGCAAGATCACTGCTCTTGTCGTTCTCGTGTCGTACGTCACCACGACGACCAGTGGACAACGAATATGGAGAAAAAGTTGAAGATGCACTTCTGGGGTTTGATGCTATGACACTGATAGCGGGTGCGGACGCCCCACCTCGCCCGATAGTTTTGTAGCATGTTAATCAAAGCCTAAATGTGATAGACTCAAGAATGGTGTTGCATAGAATACTTTAGGCAAATATTTCTCTCCAGGGATAGTATAATCCCTATCAATCTTCCAACGACATTCTCAGTTAGACCTAATAAATTAAAAAAGAACTGGAAACATTTATTACATTCGTTCGATTCTAGAATGAGATGAGAAGGAGTAGATCCATCGTAGCTTCTGAGGATGGGATGATCCTATTCCTGTGTTTGGCAGGAGGAATAGTTCCATCCCTCTTCTGTATTTGGTAGAAGCGACACTGTTAGACTACAATTAGGTGGGATCTAAATGTTAGTGTCTTTCTCTTCTTCTTCTTCTTTCTTCCATTCTTGCACCAATCACATCCAATGTAGGTCCGGACCATCAACCCTACTCCATCCGTCGCGGTGGCATTTCTACACCTGACCCTACGCGCCGCCACAACAGTCGCCCTTGCTCCCATTTGCCGCCATCACCCATAATAAATATGATCACCACCGCCTATAACTGTCATTACCCCTAGGTTTATGATGCGAAGACAAGGGTGGCGGCGGACGCACGCTAGTCTTCCTCTTTCTATAGGATATTGGCGTGAGGCGGACTTGATGAGCTTGGCTAATCTCAACCTAGGCACAGTCGAAGGGCACTACTAGAATCAAAGAGTTTTCCTAGGGGTTTTCTCTTCCCTAGTATTCTGTAACCGTCCTAGAAAAATATATCTTTTCTTAGGACGAGTTACCAAAACCCTAGGGAAACTTGTCTTTCCCTAGGAATCCTAGAATTTGGTCGGGACGAATTGAAGGAACAGAAGCAAGCGGACCCACGTTGGTGCCCTCGTGTCATGTTTCCCTAGGAAACAATAGAAATCCTAGGGAAATTAAATGGCTAAAAAAAATAAAAAGCCCAAAACCCTCTAAATTACCTCAAACTTTGTGAAATGGGACACTATATTATCTCAAATAAAAAACTTTTGAATATCAAGATTGTAAAACACATTAATATCTATATTTGTTACATAGTTCATTTTTACATTTGAGAAAGTTTTAGTAAACACTAGTTATATTTTTTAAAAATCTAAAATTTGACTTGGTCAATTGAGCCACTAAATGACCTCAGATAAAAAAAATCTGAATACCAAGATTATACAACTCATCAATATCTATATTTGATAGAGGGAGGTGTTTCTGCATTTAAGAAAGTGTTAGTAAACACTAGTCACATGTTTAAAAATTTCAAAATTTGACTTAGTCAAACTTGGTCAAAGAGGCACTAAATGGCAAACTTTTGAATACCATATTTGTAAAACTCATCAATATCTATATTTGATAGATATGTCATTTTTGTATTTGAGAAAGTGTTAGCAAACACTAGTTATAAAATCTTAAATCTCACATAGACTTTATAAAACTATACGTGAGATTTATGGATTTAGAATTACACTTTACGAACGCTTTGTTAAATGCAAAAAGGCCTATGTATCAAATGTTGATCTTGATGAGGGGATCAATCTCGGTATTCGTAACTTTTCTAGCTGTAACATTTTAAGGCTTCAAAAACTACAGTCTAAGTGTCATTTTTTAAAAATCCAAGATTTGACTTGGTCAAACTTGATCAATTGAGCGCTTAATTATGGTATATGTGTGGATTTGAATTTGAAATATTTGTATATTTGAATTTTAATATGAATCTATATTTGAATTTAAAAATATGAAATCTTGCATGATATAATTTCTCTAGAGTTGTTATTCCTAGAGAAAGATTTCTCAGAAAACTAGCACCAACCTGACATCTTTACACGTCAGGTCTGCTGTGCCATCTGAGGAAGTTTCACTAGGGGATGTAACCCCTAGGGAAAGAATGTTTCCCTACGGTTTTAGAGAAAACCCTAGAAAAACATCCTCTTTCCTGTCGAATTCCTCCCTAGGGGACTTTTCCTACGGAGGACCCTAGGGAAATGTTTAAAAATTCTAGTAGTGGGGGCTCCCTCAAAGGGGAGTAGATGGAGCTCAATGGCGATGGCAATGGATAGGACGAGTGACCATGTTTGCAAGATGGTCGATGATGTCTTGGGAAAGGCATAAACTTGTTACTCGTTTCCTTATGAGCATGACTTTATCCCATCTATCTCCCCACCAAACGCTGAGATCAAGTGGGATCCTACCTCGTGGTGCATGATGGGTGCCTACAAGCTTCGTGATCACCTGGCCAGAAGTCACTAGCCTCTAGAGTTTAAACTCCAAAGAGGCTCTGGTCGTCTGTTTTTTAGTCCTTGGCGTGGCTCTAGTCTAGTTCTATGTGTGGGGGTGTTGTAGTCGGGAAGGTTCTTGCCAAACTTTAGTTTTTTTTATCTACCTTGATGAAATGCCACGCAACTCTCCTGTGTAGTTCGAGAAAAATCTTTTATAGATGGTGTAATATAATCTAATCAAGAAAGAAACTTTTTTCTAAGTAGAAGACAACAAACGAATTGACTAGCAATTTACACAGTAGTTCACTATGAAAGGCTCAAGATGCTCAAAGGAGTAAATTTAGCAAATCTAACACCTATCGCAACAAATAAATCCTATCCCTTTCACTCTTTGTGTATAATACGGTTTTCTATTCTACAGCATATAGTTTTGCACCTTAGGTTCTAATTCTCCACCAGCACGACAATTCTAGAAATGTAAGAGCATCAAAGTAAATTGCGCACATGTGAATACATAATGTAAATAAAAAAAAGAGGCTACAGTGCTAGACATGGAGGTAATGGTGTCGATCCGAGAGACAGCACCGAGTGGTGAGCCAAGTTATTAGGATCATTTCGGAGATCGAACCGGTGAGGGTCTCGGTTCACGGTTTGATTGGTCCAACCGTTTAGACCGCCGGTCCGAAACGGTTCAAATAGAATGCAATCTTTACCTAGACACAAGCTCTTGTGTACCCTAGTGGTAGTGCTCTGGGCTGCAAACCTGCAGGTGGTGGTGCGCGCGCCAGCTGGCAGGCTCCAGCGGTCTGACTGTCGGTTTTCACCCAGTTTGCATAAAAAACCGTCGGTTCAATGGTTTATTACCTGTTTGCTTGTATAACGCTCTTTTAGGCGGACCGAACTAGCGAGGGGTGGTGACTTCTAGCTATAGTGCTGGTGAGGAGCCAAGTGTTGGTGGGAAGAGGCGGGATCAGATGGGAGGCTATAGTGCTAGATGTGGAGGAGACGGGGTTGGGTCGAGAGACGGCGCTGAGCCAAGTTTTGGTGAGGAGCCAAAGTGTTGGTGGGAAGAGGCGGGATCAGATGGGAGGCTATAGTGCTAGATGTGGAGGAGACGGGGTCAGGTCGAGAGATGGCGCCGAACGAGGAGTTGCCGAGGTAGAACGGACAGGTAAGCGATTGTTGTGGGGGAAGGGGGTGGTCGATGCAAGAAAAAAATAGAGGTCCTCTACTTGACCTAAGGGAATGGATAGCAGGGAAGTATTTGGGTAACCAACAAAAGATAGACATATAGATAGCACGGAGAGGAGACGGGGTCGGTTCGAGAGATGGCGCTGAACGAGGAGTTGCCGAGGTAGAACGGACAGGTAAGTCGATTGTTGTGGGGGAAGGGGGTGGTCGATGCGGAGGTCCTCTACTTGACCTAAGGGAATGGATAGCAGGGAGTATTTGGGTAACCAACAAAAAGATAGACATATAGATAGCGCGGAGAAAATTTAGTTAGTCGACAAATCGACGGAGCAAATAGACACCGTGTTGGAGATATAGAAGGGCTTGGAGATGTTTTTCTTTGGCTCCACTAAAATATATACAGTAGAGGGCAAATAGGTAGGTTTTTTTTTCTCCGCTACTCAAATACAAAGCGTAGAAGGCTATTTAGGTAGCCTGGAGATGCTCTCCGAGCATCTTCACCAGACTGCCTAAACAACCTAACTATTCCAAATTTGGGTAGTGGAGGCTAGAAAACGTACTCCAGCAGGCTACCTACTTAACTACCTATTTTTGTTGGCTACCTCAATTCCTCCTCCCCTACCTATTCTTGTTGGCCAACAGACATTAGGCAGCTAAATTTTCTCCCCCTCGCCTCTCTCTTCACTCGTACGGATACGACCCTGCGTTCCACCGCGGGCCACGAGCGGCCATCTCCGACGCCACCCTTCTTCTCCCTGTCAGTGGCTTCTCATCTCCTCCCGACGCTAGTCTTCTTTTGCCCAATTGCACGGCGCCGCCGGCCGCCGCAGGCGAGCCATCGGGAGATGCAATGGAGTCGCCGTGGACGACCGCCGGATCGGGAAGGCCGCGCAAATGTGCTGAACCTCCGTTGCTCGACAAGGCGGCCTGTTTACGGCGCTGGCGTACAACAATGACGACGTGAGCGGCTCTACGGTGACGCATTGACCTACCCCAGCGGCCCGCGTGCCTCTGCCCGCCCCGACGGCCATGTTGGGGACGTAGGCACAGACGGGCTCGTGCAAGCGCGGCATCTAGATCCCTCTTCGTCGGCCATGCTCTGCCCCGCGCGAGAGCCTCAACGGCGGCCAGCCCAGGCGCGCGAGCTCACGACAACGCCCATATGACGTTGACAGCCTGTACGACCCGTCCGACGCGCCTCCCCTACAGCACCCCTCCCCAAGTTAGTCTGTGAAGTAGAGACAAGGTTTAGGTTGTACTCATGTGGGACCAACACGTCATTCTCTAGGACAAAAAGATGGGTAGGCAAGTTTAGGTAAGTACGACAAAAAGATGGGTAGATAGTATGAAAATATGTGGCTGCCCAAATACATTTTGAAGTAGTGTGTTTCAGCCAGTCCTGTTAGAGATGCTTTTAGTCTAATTGGCACAGAGCTGCCGTCCTATGAGCTTGACCAAGCAAGATATCCCTAATCAGTGAACGTGATTGGTACATTGCACATCGGAACATCATATAGCTCAATGAAATTTTTAGTAAGATTAATTATGCTATTAAAAAAAACTTAAACAGCTGGCACAAAATATAACCTGTTCTGCAGAAGCAGTCCTTGGACAGATATTATTGGACTCAATTTCACATTAGCTTGCATCATATAACCCTCAGACAATTTCACACGAGCTTGCATCATATAACCCTCAGACATGTCTCGCATACCAAGCTGATAGCGTGTGCAGCACTGAATTTCACATGAGCTGGCACATATAACCATTGGATAACCAAAACTTGATCCGGACCTATGCACTATAACAGAACACAAGAAGAATCTATTGGTCTGAAAACACTACTAGCATAAAACAACGTCGCAGACTATGGCCTTCGGTCTCGATGAAGCTTCAAACATTAATACAGGCATGTAAAACAGCTAATTAAGTCAAGCTCTCGCCCTCAAGTCACATTACAGACGGCACTCCTATTATTATTATATAGTAAGTAATTGGCACTACTGAAAGCCATCCGTTGCCTCTCTTGCTGAAGATACTCATGCCACCTCCAGCTAAATGTTGAAGTGCCCTTTACCTAGCAGCATGCAAATGTTAGTGGAATATCTACCTTAGCAACCAGCATATATATAACTTCAAGATGAAAAGGATAGCAATCCTGTACTAGCAAATTGCGATTACCAATGTGAACCAGTGATCCCTTGTAGAAAATTGAATTATCATATTTGTTCCCTGTCAATTTCAATCTTAATTCTTTAAAATCTCAATTCTCATACATGGCATTTCCATTCAACAATAATCTATCCTAACATGAGAACGTCAGGTAAATATAGTTCTTACAAAACTAATTCCAAAACAGGCACACCATGTGGAGAATGCATATGAAAACAACAACTTGAGAACATAACTATAAGCTAGAAGAGAGCCAACGAGCTAGTCAACTCATTCCCTTATGATCAAGAAGGAAGACAAAAATTAGCCCAAAGCCACTTTTAGCTAGCGGCAAAAAACATTAGCATCACAGGTACTGCAATCTGTGATTAGAAAACAATGCAGTTTGCTCTTTTCCATGGATCGCCATAGCCTTTGGCTGGTATCATATATACTGAATAAATGAATAATACGAATCTGCAAGCTTCATCTATGGTAAATTACTGCGAAGTGTGAAATATAACAGGCTCTAGTAAGCTATATCACTACTACCTCAATCCATACTATCCATGAACTTTCAAAAGCTAAATTGCATGCTGCAAGTGTGCGACCTCAACTAACAATCTAACATTGTCAGTTATGACTCTCATCATTTACCTTGCAACCTCTCTATCAGCTTTGATTAACTGCTATGATGGAAAAACATTGAAAGGCTAGTGAGCAACTTATATGTCTGAAATTACTGGGAGAAAACAATGTGAATGTTGTAATTCGTATTGTTGATATTACAGATCGCCAGTTTTTTTTTCCCCTGTAATACTCACTTATTGCTAATCTGCCGATTGGCAGTATAATAATACTGTAAACAAAGGCAGCAACACAGTAATCTATCAGATTTCGTCTTCACATTGATTATCCTTTTTCTAAGTTAAAATTACTTATCATATATTCTTGGCTAAGAAGTAAAGACAAACATGAAAAATCATCGTCCTGGTTAACTCACGTAAATAGCTTTGACAATGATCACAGAAAAAAGATTTTCATATTTATGATTCAGGAAAGGTGCTAAAAATGTTGCTAAGTAAGCACACATTAAAACAGCCTAAGGTAAAATAAACTACAATCATTCTATAGCTAACAGATTATGATGGTGCCCTAAAGGAACAAGATGACACATTACCACAGTGCAAATTGCAAAACATTACCCTACACCAGGCAGTTCATAAAAGACAAACCTTGTGGAATCATTCTTGCAGTGCAGGAAAGACAGGAGGCCAGGTCATCATAAAGGGATGAATAAAAGAAACCAACGTATTCTTCTCTGTCACATTGTGCACCTTTTGCAGTGCCCTGGTCCTGACATCCAAGTAGAGAACACATCTGTCCATCTCCAGGAATACATACTCTGCATCGCCTCCCATCATATGTATGTAAACTTCAGGATCATGCCCATCCTCAGTGGTGCTATTTGATATTTTCAGATTACCACACAAATCATGCAAATAAATGGTATCAACCAACAACCATTCTCCTATCCTGTCATTGCCATCCCTGTGCAGCCAGATGCAAAGTTGGAGGTCCTTGAGATGGGCAAGATAAACCCCAGAGCCATTGGCCCGAGACAATATGATTTGTCCATCAAACAACATCCTGTCAGGGAACTTAATTGTGGAGAAGGTTGAGGATATCAAATCCAAAACGAGAATGCCATGTGTACTAATACCCATGTAGATTTTATCTTCAGCAAGGAAAATACTCAATGGATTCAACAACGACGAATGCAATCTCGAAATCTGCGTTGTAGCTGAAGCTTGCATGCTCCAGGCATCATCTTGCAGCCTGTATACACATGCTGTAGCTTTCTCTTCCTTGGCACAATAATCCAATAAGACCAAGAAGTAGGACAGCCCATCGCCACTTTCTTTAGAGAGGAGCTCACAGAAAATACGTTGTTTGCTGGTGCCAGTTTCAGGGACATCCATCATTGGGTCCTGCGGGAAGATACCAATTTCTCTCGCAGGATGGAGCGGGCTGTGCACTCCGCGTACAAAGCCGCCGCCGCGGTACAAGCTGACGATGACTCTGCCGTTCCGGCATTCCAGGACGCGCGTGGACTGGCTGTCGTACGAGTCCAAGCCGAAGCGCCGCCGGCGGAGGACGGCGGCGAGCTCCGGAGGCTTAGGCTGCATCGGCACGAAGTCGGAGCGGAACCTCTGTTGAAGGGTCGGATAGGTGACGACGTAGAACCCGAGCATGCGCGGCGGGTGGAGGTTGCGGAACGGCCGAGGAAGACGGGGTCGGACGCGGCGCGCAGCCAGCGCCTGCAGACGGCAGCGGCGTGGACGAGGTCCGTGGGGAACCCTAGGCGGAGCAGGATCTCGCCCAGGAGGTTGTCGTCGCAGAGCACCAGTGAGATCGCGGCCGCGGCCGCGGCCGCGGCAGCGGACGACGCCGCCAGGGTGGATTGTGTTTGTGCCCTCTCCCTCTTCTCCTCCATTGCTGCGCGACTACGCAGGAACCCCGATTAGGCTAGGGTTTAGAGGCAGGCAGACAATGCGGATGGCGATCGAATTTTTTTTTTTTCTTCGAGGGGAGGGGGCGATCAATTTGGGTGCGGCGTGTGGGTGCTTCGTGGGTGTGACCGTGTGGGGAAGAAAATGGGAGCTTTGGCGGCCTTGGGTTGGGCCGTGGCAGCCGGCTGGGCCAAGTCAGGTCCGAACCAGTTTGACCGGTCGTCGGTCGACGTGCCTGTGCCCAGAGTTCGTCCTCACTCGTCAGTCGTCACTCCTCACTTCCTCATTCTGGTTTGGCCGGGGCGTCTGGCATGCGATGCCAAAAAAAGGTTGCCAGGATTAACTTTTTTTTTTGAGAAAAAGTTGCCAGGATTAACAGGAAGCGCAGGATCCGATTTGGGCCCTTCCATTCCCTTGCCATGGCATTTCCATTCCTGGATGCTGCTCCTATTCCTATGCATGGTGGTACTCTGCAAGGTAGAGAAGTTGAAGGGAGTGCAGGTGCAGCTGTTTCCCGTAGCTCCCAGCCCACATGAAACAGCGGTCACTCATCGACTAGGGTCCTCATGGTCTCACGGAAGCAACCGAGTTGCAGGTGCAGAACACCCAACCCAGCACCACCCACCTGTGCCCATCCATGCCTTTGGAACCACACCGCAGCAACGCACTGAGCTTAACGCACAAGACCTGGGACGGGAGCCTACACAGGAACTTCGTGATGCCGAAACCCATAAACGCGCCGGCCGGCGGCACCACGAGACGACCGAGCCACGGCGTCCAGTCCCCGTCCCCTATCGAACAAGAAAAACAAGCTGCAGATTGCAGATCCGGGAGTGGCAAGCTCCAGCTCCGTGCAGCCTCATTCACTCGCGCCACCCACCCCTGGCGCCGCTTGCTCCTCACCCCCCCTGCTTGCTTCTGCTGCTATGAGCCTATAAACGGACTCCTGGCAGCAACGGGAAAAGAAAGGGCAAACGGAATCACCACTCCTGCCAGCACATTCACTAGCCACCCCTGCAGCGCTCCCGATCAGGATTCTGATTCCGGAGCGCGCGCGCCATCATCCACCGCCATGGACCACCTCCTCGCCGGCCGTCGCCTCGGCGGGCACGCGCGCAGCCCCGCCACGCCCGGTCGTCTTCGCGTTCCCGGCGCAGCATGCAGTGGCGCGCCACGACCACGAGTCGCGCCTGCGCGTCGCGCTCGACGACGCCGCCACGCGCGTGGGCAAGGCGCTCGGCGCGCTGATGGCCGCCGCCGTCACGCTCACGCCGACCTCCTTCTCCTCGTCGTCGCATCCGCTCGCCGCGGCCGCGTTCGACGACTGCGCGGAGCTGCTGGACGAGGCGCTCCAGCTCCTGGCCGGCGCGAGGGCGGCGCCCCGCGGCGACGCGCTCACGTGGCTCTCCGCCGCGCTCACCAACCACGACACCTGCGCCGACAGCCTCGCGGAGGCCGGCGGCACGCCGCTCCTCCACGCGCACCCGCACCTCGCCGCCGCCCGCGCCGTGGTCCGCGACAGCCTCGCCATGATGTACGCGTCGTCGTCCACCACCACTGCCGAGGCCGCCAGCAGAACAACCGGGGCCGGAGACACGGACCACGTCATGGGCGAGCAACGCAGCTGCAAGAACCAGACGAAGACGAGACGGCCGCAGGGCCCGTGCGGCTTCCCGCGGTGGCGGCCGGCTCGGGACCGGCGGCTGCTGCTGGCACCCACGGCGTCGCTGGCGGGGACCGCCGACATTGTGGTGGCCAAGGACGGCACGGGGACGCACGCCACCATCGCCGACGCCGTCAGGGCGGCGCCCGAGTGCAGGGAGCGCCGCACGGTGATACACGTCAAGGCGGGGCGGTACGACGAGAACGTCAAGGTGGGGATGAAGAAGACCAACCTGGGGTTCATCGGGGACGGCAAGTGCGTCACTGTCGTCGCCGGCAACCGCAGCGTCGCTGACAACTACACCACCTTCCGGACCGCCACCTTTGGTACGTAAGTGACGCCACCAGTGGCATCCTTCTCCTCCACAGTTCACCCGTACTAGTGATTCCAGAATCAAACTTTCACACAACCATTTCCATTCTCATTTTCATAAAAACAGATTGTGAACGATCATTTTTTTTCTCACTTTCGTAGAAAGAGTTTTCTTTTTTCAACGTGATCGAAAACTTAGAAGTATCCTTCACAGCTTGCATTTGCTCTGTTACAAAAACGTGTACAAGTAGCTTTCTGAAAGTTTCGTGAATTTGGCAAGCTTTCTGAAATGGATATCGTTTGGAAGTGAAGTGGCAGTATTTGATCTTCTACCGAGTAAATCAGATTTCATGAACTTGGAAAGGTTGGTTAGTTTCGTGAAATGGACCCCATAGGAGAAGAGAGATGCGGCAGTAATGGCCATACTCTGTTTGTACATGGGGACGACATGGTACAGTTGCCAGCGGCCTTTAACGGATGCGCGTTACCGATGGCCCGGTGGCCGGTGATGTGGGGTGCCCGGCACTTGGCTGCTGCATGCTGCGACGAATTTCTCTGTGCCATGGTTTTGTCCTGTTACATTATTACAACAAGAAGAAGAACATCGTGTATGATCGATCGATCCCACGTCCTGACATGCATGTAACATGTTGTCGGCCTTGATGGCCGGACGTGCGTGCAGCCGCGTCCGGGTTCGGGTTCATGATGCGCGACATGATGGTGGAGAACTGGGCGGGACCGGCGCGGCACCAGGCGGTGGCGCTGCGCGTGAGCGCCGACCGCGCCGTCGTCCACCGCTGCGGCATCGCCGGGTACCAGGACACGCTGTACGCGCACTCCAACCGCCAGTTCTACCGCGACTGCGACGTCTACGGCACCGTCGACTTCGTCTTCGGCAACGCCGCCGCCGTGCTGCAGCGTTGCGACCTCTGGGCGCGGGCGCCGCCGCCGGACCAGAAGAACACCGTCACCGCGCAGAGCCGGAACGAGTCGTGCCAGCGCACCGGCATCGTCCTCCACGCCTGCCGCCTCCTGGCCGCGCCACCGGCAGCGGAACAAGGCCTCACGGCGGCCACCGCGTCGCCGGCGCCGGACCAGGCACCGACGACGTACCTGTGCCGTCCGTGGAGGTCCTTCTCCAGGGTGCTGGTGATGCTGTCGTACATCGGCCCGCACGTGCCGCCGCAGGGGTGGCTGGAGTGGAACGTCACCAACGCACTCGACAGACTCTACGGGTACATGAACTACGGGCCCGGCGCCGGGTTGGCGGGGCGCGTGCCGTGGCCCGGCCACCGCGTCATCAACAGCACCGCGGAGGCGGAGAGGTTCACGGTGGCGCGCTTCATCGACGGCGCGTCCTGGCTGCCGGCCACCGGGGTCTCCTTCGTCGCCGAGCTCTCGCTGCTGTAAGCAGCTAGCTTGCGTGCGTCTGCCGTCTGCGTCGTCCTGATGGAAAGGAATCTCAAGGTACACCACCGCACCAGCCTCCAGACAGGCTGACAAGTAGACGTGGAATTGTACCTACGTGGGGTGTACTTTGAGTGGCGGCGGTTCAAGTTATTTTGCGGTGATATTTCAGATAACAAATTTGCAGCACAAACTGATTTGAATGCTGCTTCTCGCACGCCCTCCATGAACTTGGCAAATGTACATACCATCTCAACAGTTTCTCCCACTTTTCTACGTATTCCTAGTTCATAAAAAAATAAGATGGATTCAGACACCGCCGTCGCCAACGGCCATAATCGCTCCGGACCGTGCTTCATCACCGCCTGCAGGTTGAAGGCAGCGGACCACCGCCAAGGCCACCGGTTTATCCCGTGAAGATCCACTATACTATTCGCTGAATACAGAGATGGTCAGGACGTGCAAGAGGAGGCATCCTATGTCCCGATGCTCGCCAATGACATAACAGTTAACACAACAGTCATCCATTGCACCCATAAGTTGTTTCGATGAGCTTTTCAACCACTGAATCATTCTGTGATGGCAAATGGTCGTGTGCTATTTGTACCGCTCTAACCAGCCATTTTCATGCTGTTCAATTACTGTATCCAATAAAGGCAAACAGTCTTTTGGGAGAGGCAAGACCGACACTCACTTGATAATGAAAATTCGACTCAGCCGTCTTAGTTCCAACATCTAAAGAAAATACAACATGCATAGGGCAGTTCAACTACTGTCTTTCAGGCACCTGCGGCATCTATCCTACATAGATTGTAGAGCAATCAATGTTCATGCGCCAATCCTACGCAACATCCATATCAACAACAGTACCAGACTATATCACCTACAAGTCCATCGAAAGATGTTACATAATATAAAACGCTCAGATGCGGTCATTTGCTTTTAGCCCCATCTGCACTTTTACGACCATCATCGAGGTACACAGTAGTAAAGAAGGTGCTCTGATTCTTCTGAATAAACCTGACAGCAAACCCAGCGAATAATGTAAGTTAAGCTAAAAAAGGTTAGCAAGCATAACTCTGAAGCAAGAAAGCATACTTGAGAACGTCCAGCAATTTCAACTGTAGCTTGTTCAGTGCATCTTCCTCCATCTTGACAAAAGCAAGTAACTCTGGCAATTTCACTGCAAACATGCAAGTCAGCAATCAAGAATATTTATTATGTAGATAAAGGCATGTGGCATGGTTCCATACTCAACATGCTTGGGTGATAGCCAGATTAATATAACCAAGATATATCAATTATAGTAGCCATTAGATTACTAGATAGGAATATTGTGTGCTGAAGAACAAATCAACTTGTCATGTTTGTAATTTTTGGGTTGTCTTCTTGAACTGAAGCCTTGTGGGCTAATTACTGTATCAGCATGGTACATTCATCATGACAAAGCACATAAAGATCCCCATCATTCATCAAGATTAAGGGGATCTAATCTACGGATTATTTCCCACCAACCCACACATCATCATGTAAATCAGCAGTGGACCTTCGGTTTTCAAAAGTTCATTCAAACGCCTTGGAACGCAAAAGACTCTAAGAAAAAGGGAATGCCTGAGCAGTCTACTAGAATACTACTCTCCAAATTCCAAGTATGTATTTTTAGTAGTATCATGACAAACAAAATATGTTTTAGGGAAAACCTAATTTTCAAAAGTTCCTATTTGTTTCCAGTTTACTTTTATCTGTCCAGTGCAGATCAAATTTTTAACTGGAAATTTGTTGGGTGGCAGACAACTTTTCGTTTTTCCCCCTCCATACACTTAAGGCTCTCCTGCATCATAAGGAGACCACTTATTACCATTTGGAATAAGCAAGAAAAATATCAAACTAGTTAGTAGTCAACTCTACTCCCTATGCCTATCTCACTTTCCCAAGTGCCTTCACCTTCTGCCATCAACATCTCTAGACTACAACTCAGCAGTGTAAACCTTGTAACCATCTAAAGACACACGAAGATCCCACGGGAAGCAAGAAAAGTATCAAACTAGTTAGTAGCCAACTCTAGTCCCTATGCCTATTCACAATCCCAAGTCCCTTCACATTCAGCCATCAACATCTCAGAACGCTGTAAACCTTGTAACCATGTAAGGACACATAAAGATGATCCCACAAGCTTAAGTGCAAAATCCAAAAACATGTTATGCAAGATTACAGTAACAATAGCAGTAGCCACATCTCCAGTGAGCAAGATATACAGTACGTGTGGGAACAGAAACACTGTAATATCAGCAGCCATAGCATAATCAATAGATTATTTTTTTTTCATAGCACATGACGCTGTACATTGTTTATGTATATCTTGCTATGGCTGATATTACATTGTACATTGCAATTTAAACGCTCTTCGCTTTCGTAGTTTGGGCTGTGCCAGCTGGATGAACCCTCTGTGTTCAGTCCAACATGGCTGTCTTAGGTTTGCTGTGTTTTCCTGTCGTTGTTACAAACTTCTGTAATTTCTGTAACTTAGGCTTGAGCCATGGTGGAAAAGAAGTCGCAACTCAGAAAGTTCTCACTTCCCAATTTGAATTCTATTTTGCAAATGGGTCCTGAACAGAGATATGGGTTCACACTAATAGCAGGGAAAATGAAAAGAATAAACAACTTACTGGAAAAAAAAACAATTTGATAATACAACAAACATAATTGTTCTGACCTCTTCTAGAGCATTTCAACAAGCAGAAAGAAATGATCAAAGAATAAACCAAAAACACATAAGAACTCATTTAGTGGACAATTGGACATACCAAAAAGGCGCAATAGGTGCTCAGCTCCATATACAGTTGACGGTGAGACATCACCTTTAACTTCTTCAGCATACTGATCTCGCTCTTTCTTATATAAAAGCATTGCAGGCAATGCTTTATCGAAGTAGCAGCGTAATCCTTTCAGAATCTCAGCATAGGAGTCATGTATCCTTCAACACAAAGAAAAGCTATAACTATAGAAGAGACAAACAATGTTGGTACTCACAACCAACCAAAATGAAACAAAAGGAGTGAAAAAAACTAGATAAATGGCAAATGGGATTAAATGGAATCAGAAAAACTGTAGTGCAAAGCGCAATAAAAAAGCAAAAGTAAAATCATAGCTATCAATATGAATAAGCAAACTGGAATTTATCAGCTTAAGCTATCATCACTAAATGAATTTATCAGCTTATAAGCAAACTGGAATTCATTGATGTAATTGAGATTATTCAATCCAACAGCCAACTAATGCTTCATATATGTTAACATTGTTAGCATGACTAAACGAATGCCGTGACTTACATGGTAACAACAATACAATCAAACAGCAAAGGACATCCAACTGACTATAAAAGTATTGCTAAAACTAATGAAAGAAAGCTGTCTAACTGGAAAAGGAATTTGCAGTGGCAGGAGCCAGCTTTGCACAGTAAACATTCTGATGAAAATAGCCCTTGTTGCCACGCCTAAGTAATATTTGAATTATATAATGTATACAATACAAAAGGGAGCATGGTTCAGGTAACGATTGCACTATATCACGAGCATATATGCATATCGAAAAAGAATTCATGTCAGCAATAGAACACTCACTTGCCATCCTTCTTTACCCGGTGCTCCAAATACTTCTTTAGAATATCATCAACAGTAGGTGATCGTGGTAGCTTCACAAGCTGCAGGCCAATGAAATCTCAGGTAGTTGTGGTGAACAAAAATTGCGAAGCAAATATGGTTATCTATTTCCAAGAAGACTTTCATCTAGTGTTCATATAAGATTAGCTTGTTTTCTTTCAGCTGATATACAAATCCCCTATTTATCAGTGGGTCCAGAAAAAATGAATCCACAGTGTTCTTTTGGATCCTATTTTGGACAAATCATTCTCGAGGTATGTTGCTTTGGAGAAATAAATAAATATGGAGAATGTTTGGTGCATTCTTTGGGTCATATTGCATGGACAAATCAGACATTTCTTATTTGACTGCCAGTTCAGCGAATTTCTGTAATATTCAAGTGGTTACCACAAGGGTTGACAAACTGCTGGATTGCCATTCAAAGTAATTGGAATTTATGGAATTACAAAGTCTTTTTCTGAATGAGCTTGCTACATGAGGCTGCTGAAATTCCATGCCAATTAACACAAAACATTGTAATATCTAGGAGACATCAAATGGTACATGAGACACTAATGAAACATAACACAGACAGAGAATTAAATACCTTACCCATCTGCGAGACACACTCCCAATCATCGACAAGTTGTTTCTTCAGTGTCAAAGGAAACTGCAACACTAGTAGACTGTGTGATGATCTTTTTTCCTTTTCCTGAATCTTCAGATATAGCAATAAATATGTTACAAGATTAGCAGTAAGCACAGTGGTGTGTCAGTCTCTTAGCTTGCTAGAGCAGATAGCTAAAACATTGAATTTATGAGTTGCTAGCATTATCGATGGGTGGGTAATAAATTCATACTGGTAGTATGATAACTCCAACACTTTGGCATTAAGTATGCAACATTTTTGGTGCTTTTATTTT
Source organism: Bothriochloa decipiens (assembly GCA_023333625.1). Lineage (NCBI taxonomy): Eukaryota > Viridiplantae > Streptophyta > Magnoliopsida > Poales > Poaceae > Bothriochloa > Bothriochloa decipiens. Next base: position 35,519,803 of record CM041637.1, read on the forward strand.
GACACATTCAGCTGCAAGTAATTTTTTTTGTTGAATGCCATTATTATTGATGTCTGAAAAATGAATTCTAGTTTTTCGGATCGGTTTAGACTTTAGAAAGCACATCTGCATGGATTGCCCAATATTTCTTTTAAGATTTGGAAATAGAGATAAAATGGTAGAACCATCCTTATAACATGGAAAAGGAAACAAGATCTTTGACTTGTCCCAGAGAAGGCAATAGCCATTTAAAGAAAGGTAGGTTAATGGTTACAACCAAGGGAAAACATTCCCAGCCAATGTGACACTGCCGGGATTCCAAATACGAGTTTTGGGCCCTCCATAATCTCAAGAAATGAACTAGAACATGGAAGACACAACATTCCATTTGGCAAATTTCAAACAATACTCGAATGGACCCAAACAGTAGAAATAATGTAATAAATTCTTAGTACATAGTAATTAGCAGAGCATGGAAAGGAAAATTACACTAGCTCAACAATACAATCTGAAAAAGCAGTGTATTATCATTTTGGATCAAGAAAATGAAAAGAATAAATAATTCAAAGATGCATAGGCATATAGCAGAAAAGGTTAAGTCGTTAAGGAATAGTCACCTCAGTCCCAGGCTGACTTTTACGTTTCTTCCCCTTCACTGAAATTTTAAAATAATAAAGATAAATCACACAATATAACACAAAAAAATAAATGTGTTGATTGCCATCAGAAGGTAATAGATGAAAAGTACAATATAAAAGAAAAGGTTGAACTCACTGATACTCTTAGTGTCATCTTTATCAGCTTTTGCATCTGCTGAGCAATGGCAATAGCCAAGTTAGTAAGACATTTCAAGAGCAAAGTACGATCACAAAACATGTATAAACAGACATGAAGAGGTAGAAAACATGTACTGATGAACAGATAACAAGAAGTCTCCAACAAGAACTAATCCATTATCAAAGGTGGTTCACTTTATATCACAAAATTACTCCAGCAATTAATGATAATTTTACATTAGCTTTATATAACCCCCAGCATGCCATTTCACCTTGATCTGTAAATGTTAAATGATCAAAATGTCCAGATGTAGCAAAGTTGTCACAATTTTTGCCATTCTTGTTTCAACTCTAAACTGAGCACCACATGACATGAATTCTTTGCCCATGACACTCCCAGACAGTAAAGGAATAGAAGATAATAATTTGGCAGAACAAAACTATTATCACAACAATGACTTAACTGGAGTGCAATCTTAGAACTATCCATAATAGTAGAGATGTATTGTCCTAATAGATAAAGGATCAGTATAACAAACAGACAATATATCATATATAGTAGAAGTTCAGTCAAAAAATATACTGTAGTAGAATCGTCATAACCAATGCCCTTTATTCTTAAAGACACATCACAGGGAGGGGAGTGCGAGCTAACCATTGGAGCCTTTTGGTTTATGCTGTGTTGACCGTCCAGACTTCATTGTTTTGTCAACTACCTGGTTCTTGTCAAGCTCTTGTTGTTTGCGCACGTTTTCCTCTGTTAATGCCAACAACCGGTCACTTGCAACCCATTCATCCCAGCTACAAAGAAAACGGAAATTAAATATGTTGAGAAGAATGTCAGCTTACTGGAATACAGCAGGGAAGGAAAACTAATTAAGTGTGATTAGAACAAAATAGCAAGTTGCAATCAGGACCTCACAAATTAGAAACACTACCAAGATATAGTAGTTACTTGTTAACCCCCCCCCCCCCACTCCCCCCGCGCGCGGAAGACGCAAGTATCATTATATTAAGAAGAAAATGAGACAAGAACCCTTACAAGTTACAACACACACTCTCGTTACTTATTAACCTTAAAAAACAACAATGGTTCACTTGAACAGCAGTCTGCACCTAGCAGCAGCAACAACAACAATATAGTCTTTTGTCCCAAGCAAGTTGGGGTAGGCTAGAGATGAAACCCAAAAGAGACATAGAAACAAAGAACAAATAAAGTGTACAAGAAAAAAAGATTACGGTTCAGACCCGTTAATTGCTAGTCTCCAAGCGCTCCTATCCATAGCTAAATCCTTAGGGATATTCCACTCCTTAATGTCTCTCTTAACCGACTCGTTCCAAGTCAGTTTAGGTCGACCTCTACCGCGCTTTACATTATCGACCCGCTTTAGAACCCCACTACGCACCGGCGTCTCAGGAGGCCTCCGTTGGACATGGCCAAACCATCTCAACCGGTGTTGAACCAATTTCTCCTCAATTGGTGCCTCCCCAACCCTATCCCGAATATCGTTGTTCCGGACTCTATCCCTTCTTGTGTGCCCACAACACCATCGTAACATACGCATCTCTGCTACACTCAATTGCTGGATATGTCACCTTTTTGTAGGCCAACATTCAGCAGCGTATAACATCGCCGGACGAATCGCTGTCCTATAAAAATTACCTTTTAACTTCTGAGGCACCCTTTTGTCACAGAGGACGCCTGAAGCCTGACGCCATTTCAACCAACCGGCTGAAATTCTATGCCTAACATCTTCATCAATGTCGCCATCCTTCTGTAGCATCGATCCTAAATACCGAAAAGTATCCTTCTTGGCCACCACTTGCCCATCGAGGCTAACGTCTCCCTCCTTATTCCTAATCACGCTGAAATCGCACCTCATGTACTCGGTCTTGTTCCTACTAAGTCTAAACCTTTCGACTCTAACGTGTGCCTCCATAGTTCTAACTTCCTATTAACCCCTGCCCTAGTCTCATCCACTAGCACCACATCATCAGCAAAGAGCATACACTAAGGGATATCACCTTGTATGTCCCTTGTGACCTCATCCATGACCAAAGCAAATAAATAAGGGCTCAATGCTGACCCTTGATGTGGTCCTATGTGGTGTCGCCATCACATGTTTGGACACACGTCACCACATCCCTGTACATATCCTTGACGAGGGTGATGTACTTAGTTGGGACTTTGTGCTTTTCCATGGCCCACCACATGACATTTCTCGGTACTTTGTCATATGCCTTCTCGAGGTCGATAAAGACCATGTGCAAGTCCTTCTTTTGCCCCCTATATCTCTCCATCAGCTGTCGTAATAAGAAAATCGCCCCCATGGTCGACCTACTAGGCATAAATCCAAATTGGTTTTGGGTCACACTTGTCACTCTTCTTAGACGATGCTCGATAACCCTCTCCCAGAGCTTCATCGTATGGCTCATCAACTTAATCCCACGGTAATTAGTACAACTTTGAACATCTCCCTTGTTCTTGAAGATCGGTACTAATGTACTTCTCCTCCATTCTTCAAGCATCTTGTTTGACCGAAAAATGAGGTTAAAAAGCTTAGTTAACCATACTATCGCTCTGGCACCTAGGCATCTCCACAATTCAATGGGGATACCATCAGGGCCCATCGCTTTACCTCCCTTCATCCTCTTCAAAGCCTCCCCGATCTCTACCTCCTGAATTCTCCTCATGAAGCGTTTATTGGTATCGTCAAATGAGTCATCCAACTCTAAGGTAGGACCCTCATTCTCCCCATTAAACAACTTGTCAAAGTACTCTCTCCACCTATCTTTGATATCATCCCTCATCAAAACTCGATCCGTCCCATCCTTGATGCATTTGATTTGGTTGATATCCCTCGTCTTCCTCTCGCGGATCCTAGCCATCCTATAAATGTCCTTCTCCCCTTCCTTCGTGCCTAGCCGCTGATAAAGGTCATCATACGCCTGACCTTTTGGTACACTCACCGCTCGTTTTGCAGCCCTCTTCGCTATTTTATAGCCCTCAATGTTGGCTGCACTCTTGTCATGATGGAGGCGCTTGAACCATTCCTTTTTCTCCCTAATAGCCCTTTGCACCTCGTCATTCCACCACCAAGTGTCTTTCGCTTCCCGTTTGCCTCCCCTACTCACGCCAAACACATTCGAAGCCACCTTCCAAACACATGTGGCCATCTTTAGCCACATGTCCTCTGCATCTTCTCCTTCTTCCCACGGCCCCTCATCTAGCATCCTCTCCTTAAATGTTTGTGCTGCTTCCCCTCAAACAATGTTCGATTTGCCAACATAATCTTTAGCCAAAGCAACAGTTTGCTTTACCATGGCTGGGCTTAATAAGAACTCAAATGAATAAAATCTATGAGCCAAACATTTTATACACATCTGTCACATGGTTTGACCATATTTTACAATCTAACAGATGGCACAGCCTACAAAGACCCAACCCAACTGATCAACTCCCAAAACTATACCATGTTAAGAACATAAAACGAATTCTCCAGCTAAGATAATAACAATATCCTGTATGAACGTTAAAGCTGCCTCAGCCTCTACATGTAAATCCCCCAGCTATTCAAAATAGGAGGCACAAAATGTGAGCATCAATCAACTATAAAAGAAACAAATAACTCAACAATGTAACTGTTAGTCATCATAGCTACTGGCAATAGGAGGCACAGAAGCCACAAAATGTTTGTGATGTGCTTACATGTGCTTTTGATATAAAATCTGTTCCTGCCTGCATTAATTATTTCCTTGGGAAATGGTTACATGATTTTTTTTCTAAAGACCATAGGAATTTGGCAACGTTGGGGGATTGGAAATTCAGTATTAATTTGGACATTGTGGAAATTGAGGAGATTGTTTCAAACATAAATTCTCTAATGACCCTATACAGAACAATTTCAATTTGTGTTATTGGTATAAATTTTGGTCATTGTTGAAGAAAAAAGGAGGGCAAGGAATGTTGCCTGAATGAGCTAAGAGACCAAAGACTCATGATGCGACATGTCACAAAGTTAAGGTCAACTCAGTTTGGTTGGATCATGTTTGGTTTGATCTATTGGTGAGAGAGTTCATTTTTTTAGACACGGGGGACTCCCCATTTCCATTAAGATAAATGGAAATACAAGCATCGAAAGATGTTTTAAGAAGCAAGAAAAAGACAAGACAGACCCACGAGCAGCACTTGAACGGTGAGTACATGTATGATGTATGATGTAATAATGCTATTCATGTAAACATTGGCCATCCAGTGGTATTGTGTGGTATCAAGTCATTCGGTAGTCTGATGGTTTCAGTAGCTACAGGTTTTATTAATGTTCTCTGTCTTTATTGTGCTAGTTCATGTCAATGTTAACGAATTCAGCAATGGAATTGATTATCCACTTTAATATGAAAATTGGAAGGGGTGTTTACTCTTCTGTCTCAAAATCCGGGAATATTTGCCAGATGGTAATCAACCCAAGCAGAGATTACAAGTGATTACACATCAAAATTGGTTGGGCATAACAAAGTTCACATAATGCAGAGGCACATTGTCATGTGGGGCCAAACGTATACCCGTCAGCGGCGAGCCCGTGACATCAGGAGGGCCGCTACGCGGGCCGCTGCGCGCGCACACGACAACCTCGAGGGTGGTTCGACGGTCTCGAGGGTGTACGGTCTCGAGGGTGGT
>CM041637.1:35525245-35571931 GCA_023333625.1 Bothriochloa decipiens
ACTACGTAGTCGAGGGCCAGCTACCCTAGATCGCTACGCCCTTGACACACATCATGTAGATCAAAACTCGTTCATGACTCAACTTGTAAGGGATTTTACATACATAGTGCTAATCAGTGGCAGACCAATAGCACAATAAATCATATTATTTTAAGGAAAATACATTTCTTTAAATGAAAAGGCGTCTGGTTTCACATATCACTGGCTCATGGCTGAGAAATGAGCAGTGTGTAGTGTCAAATCTCTGAAACAAACTGGTTCAGTGTATGTCACCATTTAGAAAATGGATACAGAGCCATCTGATGAGCTAGAACAAGCACAGCAACAATCCATTGGGGTTTTATCGCCATGGAGTAGGGATCTAGGAAATATAACAAAAAGATATATGTTCGAATGTGGGGGAGGAACATGGAAGACTTATCTAACATCCATCCACTCATGGAGTAAGAAACACTTACTTCTTATTCCAACCCTACAAGAGAAGTGACAGAGAATTAGATAACAGTAGAAATTGGCAGAGGTATGCTGATTTATATGAGTAAGAAATATCCGAATGACTAAGGTAGGAAGAAAGAATGAGGAAACAATGCCTTTAAGAATACATACACGATGGAGTGACTTAATACTTACGAGGTAATGGACAAAGTAGCGCCATTCATCTTCATGATTTTCGATCCTTTGAACCTTTGAGAAATGAGATAGAACAGATAAAATTCCATTATCAGTGAACTGAAGAAACAAAGAAACAAGAGAAGGAACATGAATAGATCAGATGGTATATGAGTGATATAAAGCCTAAACCCTAACAGCAAACACAATGTATGCAGGGTGAAGTGAATCGAATCCACCGACGGGGCCGGGTACGCTGGTATCCTAACCCTAACAAGGATCCAGGAACACAGCACAAGCGTAACAAGTGAGTTTATCTAGCATCCAGTAAGAGGTCGTCGTCATCCTAGGGCCAGGAAGGGAAGGCGAAGAACCGGCGAACCTTGGCCTCGTAGAGGAGCGGACCGTGGTAGGCGAGGACCCTTTCGTTCTCCTTGAAGGATGGCTCCGACGAGTCCTTGCCTTTGCCCTTGTCCTCCTTCTCCTCGTCGCTGGCCCCGCCGCTCGTGTTGGTATTCGAGGAGCTGCCCATGAATTCGATGCGATTCAATTCGCGCCTCACCGGAGACGGAGAGCGAGGGGGCTGCGAGAGGACAGAGGCGGCGACAGGACACAGCGGGACGGACAGAGGAGGGAGACGAGGACCAACCGACGGTGATAATTCCGGGGCAATGGGCCGTCTTTCTTTGCTTGGACGTGGAGAGGCCCAAATGGCCAAATGCAACTGCCTGCCGTATTTTGCTCAAAAAAATGCCTGCCGTACGGGAGAGGAAGAAAGATCTCTCGGAAAAAAAAAGGCGAGAAAAAAAATGTCTTTACACCCTTCAATCAATGGACTGTTCAGCCGGCATGACATTGTTGTGTGAGACAGACAATAAGTCGAGCGAATAGGTCTGATTGCACGCTCTAATCTGAGAACAAGTAAGTTTGGTTGCTTAAAAAAAAAGGGAATAACAAGCGCAAGAGGGCTCCGTGCATGCCCGCATCGTCTTCCTCCCGTGTGTCATCCCCGCCGCCAGCTTCTCCCCCCACATCTTCCCTACCTCCGTTGTTGCCTCGCTCGGCCACCTCTAAATCCAACGGCGCCACCCTTGCCCTCGCCCTCGCCTTTGAACCACCCACCGCTCCCACAAGACTATACCACCGACAGTAACCTCCTTCAACCCACCCCACCGATGTTGATACCATGGCTGGAACTCCCCTACCTGACCGACCTGTCATTGCCAGCTCCCTAAAAGCACACATCGACCATCCTCGCCACCTGGCCTATCTGCCACCCCCGGTCGGCCATTCTCTACCCTGCCTGAGTTGGAGAATACAAGGAAACTTACTAGAGCCCTAGAAAATCCAGAAAAAGAGGAGAGCAAAGAAGAGAGAGAGGAGGCCTACCTGGCGTGAATCTGCAACCGCTGGTCTCGCACCAGCCATGGTTGTGTGCGGAGAAGGCAGGTACGGCATTGTCACGAGGAGCTGAGGAGCTCACCGGAGAAAGAGGGAGGGAGAGGTGTGTGGGCACCGAACAGGTGGGATATGATGGCATCGAGCCGCTGTTCGAGCCAAAGCCGCGTATCCTACGCGTTTTCTTATTATCATTTCCCCAGTTATTATGGTCTAAATTTAAATTCCAACCAAACCGATGAACAAAAATAATGACCTCCCTAAACCATTAAAATCATATAAAAAGGAAGTATCTAATGAACATCCGATTGATTTAACCCCTCCAAAATAGCCAGTTATCGCAAAGGAAAAAAACAAATGGAAACAACGATGACCACACCTTTCTTCCCCCTGCTCCATCAGCACCGCCTACAACAGCTTGTCGGCCACCCTCGAGGTGCGCCATGACCACACCCTTCTTCACCACCAGCAGCAACACCCCCTACCCTACGGCGAGCGCGGCACAACAGAAACAAGAAAAATAACAAATGCCCTCGCCAGCTTCATCAACATAAACAACAATGACCAATTGGCCGGCATGGGGCGAGCGGGGTAGCGAAAGGCCGCCTAGGGGCAGCCCCCAGCTCAGGGAGGCAAATCGGGTAGCGGAGGGTCACCTGGGGATGTTTGGGGCGCACAGAGGGCTGCCTGGGCGAGCGGGGCAGTTGAGGGCAAAGGGCAAAGGGCCGAAGGGCCACCCAGCTGCCTGGACGGTGTGGGTGGGGCGCCAGGCCGCTAAGGAGTGGCACCGTAGACCGATCTATGGGGGAGTGGGCAACAGAAGGGCGCCAGGCATTATTTTGCCCCTCGCTTCCGAAAAAATAGTAAAGAAACACTTTTGTAGTTCGAGTCTCCTCTCATCTCTTTCCTTTTATGATGTGTTAGTGTGTGTATGTACTTTCTGATCAATCCAGTCGCTCCAGATCTGCCTGAGACAAAGCCTATAAGATCGTAATTAAGTAATGAATTTGCAAATAGAGAACTAGACGCAGGAGGTCGCCCTTGGGGCGTGGCGACATCTGTCAGGAGAACAGGCAAAGGCGGAAGAAAATGTTGAGCCAGAGATTTAATGTTGAGCCATATCGTGCCACACTGTCATGTGTCACATCCTAAGGCCCAAAACCTGGTTGTTAGGAAGGCTTAAAACAATCGGTTATTGTATAGCATTTCTTTAACCATATAAATAACCACCTTATCGTGTACAAAAGTGTTTTGGGCTGATGTGGCACTAAGATAGCAACGGTTTTGCCACGAGAACAATGATGACATAGCAACAGCTCAGCAAGGAAAAAAAGAAAAAAAATAGTGGGATCTACGAGTAGTCTCACTCTTCTTTTTTTTCATTACCTCATCCTTTCCTTCCCCTTTCTCCATCGACGCTATCCTTTCCTTCCCCTTTCTCCATCGACGCTGCTTCCACCTAAAGTGAGCACGTGTTTCCACGTCACCCTACACCCCAACATCAGCTCCATCATGCACGTGTGTACTCTAGCTAGAAATTTGCTAAACCATCACACTACACTGTTTACCTCAACAAGCCTAATTAGTTGAACATTTCTTTCTTTCTCTTTTAAAGATGAACTCAGGAAACCAAAGGCTGGTAATGTTCGGAGCCAAACCAAACAGTACATTCAGGATTTAAATCAGATCATAATGCTCTCGAGATGGATGATCCTAATCCATTCCTTCCCATCGAGAGCACAAGCTCTCTGCATCAGCGGATGATGCACCAAGTCTTATTTAAACTCATAAACAAGAAAACTTTACCATTGGATATTATGAGTATATGACTTGCTATGTTCATGTTGTCCTTGTCCTGAACAAGAATCAGGCAAGGGGCTAATTTTATCAAGGCATTTCTCATTTAAATAAAAGAACACATTATTTTGAATTTTTACAACTGAGCAAAAGAAAAGCAACAAGCAGATGATGTGATCATCATTAATTAATATATGAATATATTGTACAGGGCAGATACATCATGGATGTCAGAACTTTACTCCACATAATCAACAGATTTTGAAGGTCAGGAAAATGCAGTCAATGTCTGCAATAGTCTACCACAGCTGGTAAACCAATACCACCCTAATAGAATGAACCACATGAATAAACTAAAAGGGGTAGAAAGGATAACTAAGTTTTTAAGATATAACTATGAGTACCGATATTTACTGCATTGCAAATTCAGCTCTGGTTGCCACCACTGGCTGATGCCATGAGCGTATTTGAAATCAGATGAAGGGCTCACGTTGACGATTAAATCAGCAGATGGAAGAAGGTGCAGTGGTTCTGATTCCCATCCTAATGCCTTGAAGAACAGGTCTCCAATGGAATTCTGGGTCGCAAGCTTCTCGATAAATCCAGCACCAAGATCTTCCATGTTCTTCCGGTGCTGGAAGTATCCAATGTACTCTGAACAGATGTGATCTCCTGGATTAATGAATAGATGTGGTGTCCAAGATGACAAAATGCTGAAAGATTCTTCAGCAACAGATCTCTGACTGTTACCCTCAGTTTTAGCTTTCATGGCAATAGTTAATCCAGCAGTAATTACACTTCTTGCAATACGAAAACCGTGCTTTACCCTTTCATCCTTGATCCTTTCAATTGGAGCAGCAACAAATGGTGGGTTGAAGAGAAAACTTTCTAAAAGCACACCCTTCTTAACCATGTTTCTTCCAGTAAGGATGGCCATGCCTGCACCTAGTGAATGCCCTGCTAGCCAAATCGTGGATCCAGGAAAAACTGAGGCTACGTTTTGAACAGCTTGCATTGCAATATTAAATCTCGAGGTCCTATGGAGACCATTTTTAACAAGGTGCAGGTCTAGGGAAAGATCCCTAGAGATAGTATCCTTCTCTGTTATGGTGCCTCTGAAAGCAATGACAAATCTTGGAGCATTTGCAACAGAAGCTTCTTCACTTGTAGGAGGATTGAATTCAAATATTGCACCAAATACGGACATATCAGCGTCATCAATCAGCTTGCGAATCAGCTCAAAATGGAAGAATTCCCACCAAGCAGGTGCCAAGGCTTCAATAGATTGATTATTCAGTTGCCGGTCTCTCTCCAACACATATACAGCCTGAACTAAGCTTGCAGCCACAGATTTCCGATTATGCCCACAGTTCCTTGACAATTGATAATGAGAGATAGTTAATTCCCCAAGTCAATGAATTGTGAAAAGTGTACTAGCAAAAGAATCATATGCCTCTACCTATACCAACGATCACATAAAACAAACTTCTGACTATCAAAGATTTCACCTAGACTGTTGATAGTGGTCAAAGTGAGAGTGCAGAAATATATAGCCGAGCTAACAGGGACTAGAATCTGTCCACTGTGAGTCCTGAAAAAGTGAATAAGATGGAAACTCCCTAATGCCATCTAAGCTAGCAATGATTTCTGAACAATGTCGATAAGACAACAAATGGGCTACATCTCTATTCAGTGTTTTAGCAGTTAGCACTACACATTACAAACACGATCCATAGTGATGCATTCACATTGATTCATTTCTCTCTTATAAACAATCTCTGCTATATAAATAAACAACTATTACTATTTCCTTACATAACAAATGATGTTAAAGAATACATTAGCTCCAGACTTAAGTCTATGTTGCAGAAGATGTTGCTTATTGTTGATGCTTAAACATTCAAAGAGATTCAACTAGTTTCATAACAGTCACATCATAAAGAATTAAAGAGTAGCTAGGATCCTGTGGTTAACCAAGCACATAGATTGGGCAAAGCCTGTAATGTAACACAAGAAGCTATATTTCACAAATTCCTAATGCTCTTAGAAGTATGGCATGTTCTGTAGTCCATCAATTTCTCAGCACAAGTTGCAGTAAGTATTACTTCTCTGTATTCTGCTAACCAGAAGAACCTAATTCCCAATGATGAATGTTTGTGGTGGCAATGTAATATAATTAGAGAGACTGGATCTCACTAGACAAGGAGATGTTCAATGAGCCTTAAACCACTTACAGTTAGACAATAATGCTCATAATGGGAGTGAGGTGGAGTAGGTGGGAAGGTTAGTAAGAGTTAAGTGTCATAATTTTTTCAAGTTCGACATGACAATGACAAATAATGAAAGACATGAGATTTAGCAGCTAGGTACATGAAAGTGATGCCATGCCATCCCAAATCCAAATGTTGTAAAATAGAAGAAGCTTAATTCCAGGTACACAAAATTAACAAATAAACCTATTTCTAGTGCTTCTCTTTCTTCATTGTTCTTGACTATCTGCCGCTCATTCGAATGACATAACTCTCTAATTCCCAGAAATACTGGATTGACTACATTTAATACTGTTGCAGCTCTGTTTCTAGAGGGAATGAGGAACATCTTTTTCCAAAACAAATAGATGTAGAATTTAATGCAAACCCACCCTTCAATGACCCACGAGCATCCTGAGAAATCTCATCTACAATTGTGGAAGGTGCGAGGAGCTATTAAAAACATACCAATCGACTGATTTCAGATACGTCGGCCCTGAAATTCCAAATATATCTCTTTCCACAGCCATGGCGCTACAAAAATCTGTTCTTCACTCTTCAGTTGAAATGAGTTGTGCCGCTGCAGAAGAACATAACACTGCAATAGGCATGGAAAATCTCGGCGTATGTAAGATGATACTTGGGGTGACCATACACCATAGAGTGATGGAGACTTGAGATTATAGAATAGATAGGAGCAGCACTAAATAAATGGAGGTCAACTTTAAGTCCGTATAATCCGGCGTTTTAGGTTGAAAAAAAAAATTAGCAGGGGCGGAGGTGGAGGATTCAATTTGCGGAAATCAGTCGATTGGTATAGCTTCCACAAAACTAGATGCACAGGAGTATGCCCCGTCCCAGAAACAGAGAAAATTTGGAGATGGCGAGAACGAGACGCGACTGTGCAGCGGGAGGAACAATCCGTACGTGGAAGCAAAGCTACGGCAGCCTTACCGACGAATGACGAGATGAGCTCCACGCGCGGTCCCCGGCGGGGACGCCGCAAGGAGGGAGGGGAGGCGCGGTTCGGCGGTTGCCAGTTGCCACGGAAACGAGAGAGGAGGGCCGCCCCCCCGGATCTAGAAATGGAGGCGTCAGGCTCTGGCGACTGGCGTGTCCGCGGCGGGGAAAACCGCCGGTTGGTTGTTCGGTCGGCACAGTTTGGGGAAAACGAAGGCACAGCGGCACGAGCGGCCTTTTTATCGATCTGCCGCCGTGTCGGTGGGTGGCTCAAGGACAGTTGGGCAAAATTGACGTGTGTACCATGAAACAGATTTTCGTTGCCGTCGCTTTGAGTTTGTGCCCTAGGTTTAGATTGCGTTTGAGTTCAATTCGTTCGTTTTCCTCTGCCGTTTCATCGACCCTAGCCGCCACCAATGTTCCACACTTTCTTATCGTTTTGTGTCTCTAATTCGGAGTCTTTCACTAAAACAAGCATAACTTTTATATAAACTAGGTTGAAACCCCGCGTGTTGCTGCGAGATTTATAATAGTAGATTTTATTATAATGCCGATGCTCAGTTCTCATGATATTAGCAAGGTGATATAGAAATCAAAGTCTCTAGAGTGGAATAGAAACAGCGGACACAATAACAACGTCGAGTCTGTAGATAGGAGCACAGGCGGAGCTATGTTGTGGCCAAACTGGGCTTTGGCCCCCCTATCTCTAGCATAATTTTAAAAGGAAACTGTTTTATAGTAGAGCAATTTACGTGGTATATGCATGCGGCATTAACAAGGCAAGCTGTAATTTTGCATGGCTATATGCATTCTCTCACCCACACGATAATCTTTCTGCATTCCTCCATCTTTTGGCAGGCTTTTTCTAGGACAACTTCAATCCCTCTGCGCACAAAACATAATAGTATTAGATATCTAGCAAGGTAGAGCTCATGCAACTCCATTTTTTGTCACTCGTTATATATTTCATCAGCCAACAACCATTTGAGTATGAATCATCACAAACATGCAAATTTATGCCATTTAGTCTGGAATTGCAAGCCCCCCCCCCCCCCCCCGATCTGTCACCACGCTCCGCCACTGGATAGGAGATCTTTGCATGTACAAGAATAAGCTAAAAAAATTATCGTAAAGGTTTGAGTCACTAAACATGCAGCGTACTGAATGAATGACAAAGTATAATTGTATAAAGTGAAGGCCTTGTGATAAACAAAACAAAGGCACAAACTACCCAGTACCCACATGGATCAAGCTTGGTAACCCCTGGGAGGCTGGGACGTAGAGCAATACATGCTAGAGCGAAAAGACACAGGTATAATACCAGAAATACAAATTTATCAGGCAAAGACAATTGCATCGCTAGAATTGATGCCTTACACGACAAACCAAATAAAGCAAAAAAACTGCTAGATCTAAGCACACGCTCTCAACGAATACATACAAAAACAAACTCATAATTCTTGACGAGTTCTATTTTTCCTTTATATTTATTTGCCTGCCCAACCACAGCTGAAGATGAAAAAAACCGTGAATGAGATGACAGGAGAGTCGCACCTAAAGCTTGGAAGGAGCCTTGTGTGGTTGGCACATGCTGGCGGCGGACGCCGGACATTTGACCATGGAAAATTGGAGATGTCGAGCGGCGGTGTGGGATCTTGCCAGCAGCGGCGAAGCAGGGCATTTGTTGCGAAGGTAGTATGTTGCTAGATAGCCTTTCTGTATTCCACTTTAGGCAATTGTGCGTGGAAAATGGACATTTTAAAAGCTAGAACTGAACACTGAACAGGTAGGGTGCCTGTTGGGTTTCAGGAGGAAGATGCTTGCGCCATTATGGCTGTTCGACGGAGATTAAACACATCACAGTGGAGGGCAGAGAGCAGAGCAGCAGCATGGCGTAAGAATATACGAGAGAATAGCCGGTGAATCTTAACTTTATAGGAGTTTAAGATAAATTTATTTTTGTCTATAGTTTTCGGGTTTAAAAATACCCAAAACTTATCAAGTTAGGTTTCCACCCATGGATGTCTAATGGGCACCTAAAATAATTTTTTGAATAAAAACTCATGCCTTTTATTATTATAAATAAATTGTTTCTTTAAGTTAATATAAGTTTGCTCTCAGTTGAGTCATGAATCTATACAATACTCATATTCTCCTGGATCTTCAATTTTCGTGCACTCACATTTTACTGTTCTCAGAACAGTACACGTCATACGCCACCAAACCTGAAGCTAAGGCCTTGTTTAGATCGTAGAAAAAAATAAACCTGATAAATAGTACCACTTTCGTCTTATTTGATAAATATTGTCCGATCGTGGACCAACTAGGCTCAAAAGATTTTCAACTAAACTGTGTAATTAGTTATTTTTTACCTATATTTAATGCTCCATGCAAACAGCTAAATATTGATGTGATGGAGAGAGAGCGAAAAAATTCTAACTTTTGAAGGGAACTAAACAAAGCCTAAAGTACCCACAAACGTCCACGTGCACCACCTTCTCGAAGCATTCAAGGCCTCTGCCTCTCGCGGTATTCACGCCTTTCTGGAACACGCACCAATGCAAGAAGCACTGCATTCAAACCTTTTTCCTCTCCTCACAGGTAAAGTCTATCCTTTCACCTCTGCATACACATTGCCCCCTTCCTCACCACAACTCGCCCCCGCCGCCAGTAGCGCCGCCCGGCATCCGGCCACCTCCGCCTGGCGTGCCTGCGCCGTCGAGCGGCACCACCCTGCAGCAAGGGACCACAGCAACACCGATGCTGGTCGCCTCGCCGACGTGCTCCACGCTGCTTTTCATCTTCTTCGGGCCATGGACACAAACTGCAGCTGGACCTACCAAGTCTCATCACTGCAAATATGGTACTTCCTGCTCTGTTTAGGAACATTAAAGAAAATATATTTGAAATTCTGCTTTACTCGATATATTTTCCTGTACATTCAGCTATTTGGTTTCTGACTGCTTTCTGTTCATTCTCTGTATTTTCATGTATTTTATTAATGATGATTATTTACCGGTCTGCCTCTGAATCGGAAGGGGTCCGAACATAATTACAGTTTACAATGCTGATGGAGCTCATGACCAAGATGCAAGGAAACAAAGGTGAGTCAGGAAAAACATAACGCTATAATGCTATATGCCAAACTATATATCAGTATACTTTTTCAAGCTGTACAATTTTGGAATATGAATACTCAATTAAATGTCCAATACGATAAATTAGTATGCTTGCCTGCGATGGAGGAACAAAGAGATCACAATGTTTATTCTCATTTCACACACATGCCTTTTTTTTAACTGATACCATACAGATCGTCAAGGACTGTTACAGGCCATGGAACCTCAAGCCATACGAAGGTGCGCATGCAGGGGCTGTTTGGTTTGCAGCGTGGGGGCGCTTGGCCAGGTAGGTCCATCCGACCGCCAGGCGTTCAAAATCGACGGCCTGAGGAGCTGCCTAGCCCAGGCAACATTGCCAGGTTCAAAACCAAACAACCCCTACGTAGTGCCTCACACTCTCAGTCTCAGTTCACATATGCCTACATGTTCCATTCTGACGTTTCTCTTACTACTATTTATTTACAGGATGACTGAACATTGGCACATTTACATACTCAACAATAATGTATTTTGAGTTATTGCAGTATCAAATAAACAAAATGTAAACCCAATTTTACTAATGAATGATTCTTCATATACTCATCTTATTCTTACTGACTCAATGACATGCTTCAACCGTGCGAAGCACGGGTTACCTTCTAGTTGTGTGTTATTTGTTGTCTTTCTTTTATATACATGTGAATATTTAGTATATATCAAGCATGTGTTCCAAAAATACCTTATCGCTGATTAGCCCGAATACCCATTGCCATCCGTATCATTTTTGCTGATGTGGCATGAGAGATTATCATGCCAATGTGAAAGAGAGGCGGCATTGGACGAAGAAGCACGCAAAAAAATCATCATTTTGCCCTTTGGGCACGATGGTGGTGGATAGGTCTGGGCACTCATAATGTAAACTTTATTATAGAGTCCAAAACTATTTATTATCTCGAATATTGTGAACTTAAAGTCTAAATAAAACTTAAAATTTTATATTTTTTTCTCTTTAATAAATATATTATCATATCAGTAAAATATTATAAATAATAGATAATAAATAGTCTTAAAGTTTGTGGTGGAGTCTTGAATTATAAGCGCTCTTACACACACCTCCACGTTATCCATGCTCCCTCGCGGGCACCATGCCCGGGCGTGGCCCCTCTCTGTGAAGCTGGCACTTGCCACTAGAGCTCACAACCTCAATTGTCCACACAACTGTTGGTGTCGTTGTTGTCACACATTGTCGGCACATCACGGGCCATCTCCACCTGCAACCGTGGTGTCCCCGTGCATCCCTTGCCACCATCAATCCCATTCCCGATTAAATCGACCGCTCTTCCACGTGCAGGTGCTTTGATTTTCAAAAAAAAAAAAATACTCGAGGATTAGAGAATGGGGGGGGGGGGGGGGCGCGCATGCACAACCTACATACTCAACTAGATACTTACTGAATTGCAGTAGCTCGTGATTGGTTTCTGAGAAATTCATGGACCCACATGCAAAGTCCTTGTCTCTTAAGGTTCCACCTTTTCCTTTTCTTTTCTCAGCTAAAACTTGTAAAAAGCATTAAAATAATAGAAAAATTATGAAATGGAAAAAAATTAGTCTTCTAATACCCATATGTACACATGATAAGTATAAAACAACATGTGTTAACACAATTTTCTATGTAAAGAGTTGATCTATGTTATTCCTTAATATAGGGAGTTTATGAATCCTTAAATTTTTAAAAAAATTATAGGGCCTAACATGCTGCAAAAAAAATTGAGATTTGTCAAACAATAAAACATATTTAATTGTATGAAAAGCACGGTGTAATAAACATGTGATTATTCAATTCTAATATGTAGAATAACTAATGTGAAGACTAATAAATCTTGGTTTTCATTTTATGAATTTTCTATGATTTTGGCAAGTTTTAGTAGGTTAAACAAAAATAAAAAAAACATATACCTATCCACCAGGAGCGACAAAGATCCACGGACTAGCTGTTGTTACATTAGAAAGGGACAGGGGTAAAATTGATATTTGGTGTGTTTTTCCGTTCCATGAACTGAGCGGCGGAGGGCACTCACGCTGAATCTCACTGTGTTGGACGTTATAAATATCAGGTGTGTAGCAGTACTCATGAGATCCCAATCCACGTTGAAGCCTCTGGCCGTCGAAGCAAATCCCATCGCATGATCGCATCCATGGCGGCGGCGGAGCAGGTCCCATCCCCACCCACCTACACGTGAAAATCGACTTTTCACGTGTTTCTGTTCTGTGAAAAACACGCTAATATGCAACCAATTACACTCTTAATCACCTCGGACTGCATAAAGTCATCACCAATTACATTTTTAATGAGATAAAACACAAACAATTAGATGTCGTGACTACCACTAAACATGCATCATCACGCCTACTTAAAATCTGACATTTTCATGCGAATCTCAGTCCCAACCACCAATGTCAACTAGAGTGGCATAGCGTTTGCTGGTGATTTAGGCAAATAAAAAAAGTGAAGAAATGCACAGCTAATTAGTAGTTGAAAATTATGCTCTGTTGAAAAAATTATGGCCATGTGTTAGCGCACCCATCCTAAATAGATCACATAACAACTCGATTTGGATACAATCAGAGTACACAACCTCAGAGAAAGGGAGATCTCGAGCTTAGCAGAGGAAGGGAGGTCTCAAGCTTAGCAGAGTAATCTTGGTGGAGAAGAGAGAAATCAGACAAGGCAAGAGAGAGAGCTCTAGACCTAGAGAAGAGGCCAGAGGAGGAAGAGGAATAGTTAGGAAATGGAGATGTGTTTCTGCTGAATATTGGATCACCCTTTCCTGTTGCTCCGACGCTCCCTTTGTAGACAACATCACTTGTTCCTGCGGAATTTACTGGACCAGACCCAAGCCCATAGCACATATGAAGGCCCACGACATTAGAGCGGCTTTCCGTTCCGTGAACGGAGCGGCGGGCACTCCAAGCTAAATCTCGTGTGTGGACGCTATAAATACCGGTGTGCACTACACCCATGAGAAGCAAATCCCAATCCACGCAATCCACCCTCTAGCGGTCGGAGAAGTCCCATCGCATCCATGGCGGCGGCGGCGCAGATGCCATCCCCCCACCGACCTACAGGTTCCAGCCTACGAAGCGCGAGCTCGTCACGTTCTACCTCCTCCCGCGCGCCCGTGGCCAGGATCCATTCCCGGGCGTCCTCTTCGAGGACGACGCGGCGGGGAGCACGCTGCCCTGGGACCTCTTCGAGCGCCACGGCGTGGGGAGCGAGGACGAGGCCTACTTCATCGTGCGCGCCAGCGAAGCGGCCAAGAAGCCCGGCGCACGCCAGGACCGCGGCTGCGACGGCGGCGTCGGGTTTGGAAGATGCAGAGCAGCCGCGAGAGGAGCCTGCGCGTCCGCGGCGAGAAGATCAAGATCCACGTCAGCAACCTCAACCTGCACATGGGCAAAGGCAAGAACAGCGGCAGCGTGGGGTGGGTGATGCACGAGTACACCATCGCCGCGCCGCCCTGCCCGTCGCCCGTCAAGATCTGCCACATTGCCTTCAGCGGCCACGGACGGAAGCGCATGCGCGTGCCGGATGGGCACAAGTCTGCCACAGCAGTGCTCACGCGCGTGTCGGCGCCTTCGCATCAGCTCTTGTTCTGGGGCAACAATGCTCGATCACGGCTCAGGCGTGGCGTATGCTTCTGGAGACGGCGAATCTGCACACCTCATTCTGACCGATGACGATGACACCTTCCGGCAGGGCCCTCTTCTTGGTAGCAGCGACTTGCAGTGCTTCCCATCCGCAGCGTCAGAGCAGTACCCAGAGTTGGAGGCGCAGGTGCCGGCTACAGAGCAGCAGGACATCTCGGTGCCACAGCAGCTGTCTGCAGGAGAACTGGAGTTCTGGAGCTCGATAGGGGTTGATGTGCAGAGCAATAGCGGTTTTGAGCAGGAGCATCCTACAGGGGTTCAAATCGGTTTTGAGCAGGAGCAGCCCACAGGGGTTCAGAGTGGTTTTGAGCAGGAGCAGCCTACAGGGGTTCAGAGCAATTTTGAGCAGGAGCAGCCTACTGGAGTTCAGAGCGGTTTTGAGCAGGAGGAGCCCACAGGGGTTCAGAGCAGCTGGGTGGCGCCCAACAACAGCATCATGGTAACAGGGGTCCAGAGCGGCTGGGTTGTCCCCAACAATGACGCCATGATAGCAGGGGTCCAGAGCCGCTATGTGGTGCCTAGCAACGGCGCCATGGCAACAGGGATCCAGAGCAGCTATTTGGTGCCCAACAACAGCGCCATGGCAGGAGACCTTCTTGATGACTTCTGCAGGTCAATACTGGGTAAAGTGCCGACCAACTGCGCAGCGCGGGACTTTGGTTAACATGGCCACCAGAACACTGGGCGGCGGCTGCTCATTGATCTGTTAGTAGAGAAGAGGTAATATGCTCGGGGGCGCTTGTAGCGAGGAGACAGGAGAGGCTGTGCCAGGAGACTGCAGTACCACTCTTTGTAGTTAGGACTAGGATGTAAGCAGCATGCACACGACCTAAGAAGTGGAAAAAAGCCACCCACTAATGTAAACCATTACTCATTTTGGAGCCAAGGGCTTCAATTACAAATGAATAAGAGCCTGTAGCAGTAGTGATCTACTACTCCATTCACTAAAGCTTTGATCCAGTTCCTACTAGGGTCGAAAGAGACATGTATAGTACCTATATATGACCTACAAATATGTGTACCAGCTGAGATTGGCGGCGCAAAAATACTACTCCAGCAAACTAATTAGCTGATATCATCACAAATTTTCGTATAAGCCTATATCTCAATCTGGTAACTATTTTTTTTTGTCTGTATACCACCAAAAATAGCCGTCTGATTCCTAACTTGTGTGGGACACCATGCAGCCGTCATACCAGACCTGGCAATGGAGCATGCAGCTCCTATCTGAAGCTAACGCCTTGAGAAAAGTGGATGCGATAATTACTTTTTCTTTGAAACTTTTGGGTTCTTGCACATGCGGATGCTTGCAGGAGTAACCTCCACTAGCTCATCTTCTTGGATAAACTCTATGCAGTCATCCAAACTATAGCTTAAAGCTTCATCAAGAACCACTGCAAAATATGAAACACACATAATTCAGCACTTGGACCAAAACTTAAAGAGTAAATAGATATAAATATTGGTATAGTATTAAAGCATTTCCATGTATATATTGCTCATTTCAGCACTTGCTGCTTCTCAGGAAGAATAACCTACATTATCTGCAATACATGAATGTATTCCAAGATCTCTACTCTTTCTTGTTCCAAAATTTTAGCAATTATTTTGCAGTAGCTAAATTGGGAAGCTTTTCAGAAGAGAACTCACAGTCAAAGTACACAATTTCTGTCATATAAGAATTAAAAGGTTGCAGGTCTGGTAGCAATGGAAAAAAAAAAACCATCAAACTGCCCAGTGCTGAGAGAAAATAAATTATTACCTGTAGTTTCCTTGTTGGAGCGAACATTTGTAGCAGCCTTTTTCTTGCACACATTAATTGCTAAATCACCAGGTCTCTGATGGATACCAACAATTTGACCTTTGTAAACATCCTGCCCTGGTTGGACAAACAACACACCTCTTTCTTGTGCATTAAGAAGTGCGTAGGAAGTAGTGCTGCCATCTTCAAAAGCAACCTATATCATTTTAATGGAAGTGAGATGCTGGGAAAATGTAAGAGGAAACCTCACTGCTTTTATTTTGAACTTATTCATACCAAGGATCCCTGATCACGTGAGCTAAGATCCCCAGCCCATGGGCCATAGCTGTCAAAGATTGTGTTCAGTATAGCTCTACCACGAGAAGCTGTAAGAACTGCATTCCGAAGTCCAATGAGGCCTCTGGTAGGAATCTTGTATTTCAGCAATGTTGTTCCCTCCGGCCTACCATTCCAAATGATACTCATCAAGGCAATGAATGACTCAATACCATGATTGCAGAACACAAAAGGCTGGAGGATAATATGATTAATACAAGCGAAGTCAATAATTAAGCTTATCTTAATCCCCTTTTAATTCAAAACTGACTTTTTCATAAATTAGAGCAATTCACCTGCTGCACAATTTCTACACCAGTCAGCAGATAAGAGATGTGAACTCACAGAATATTAAATTGACCAGTCTATTGGGTTTTGTTAGTTTGGATAGGTTCACATTGAAGTTTGAGTTTTTTCCTCAAATAAAATTGTTCCAAATATACATGATGCTAAGAGTATTTGATTATCTCCATAATGAAATGACACGCAACTCTCATGCGTTGTTCGAGAAAAAAAAGTGTTTAATTAAGTTTACTCTTAGTCCCATACTGTATTCACTTAGATAGGTGCATGGATTATGAAACTTACTTTTACTTTTTTTTTTGAAATAGAAGGCAGGAGCTCTGCCTCTCAATTAAGATGGAATAAGAGGTTTATATACAAATGGCAACGGAGGTGCCTAGACACCAGGTCCAAAGATCAAAGAGGAAAAAACGTGTCACACTATTGGTTTTACCCCACACCGATGTTCAGTGCCCTATGCCTTTGCACTATGTCCTCTTTGGTCAAAAATGCCACCTGCTGCGCCGTCTTGTGCACATTTTCGAAGATTCTTCTATTCCTTTCCTTCCACAAATTCCACATAATGTATATCACCATGCCATTGAACCGCTTATGGTCTTGCTTTTGAAACTTGCTTGCCGCCTGCTCCCACCATTCGGCAATTGAGGCAGGGTCCTGTTGTGGCCATTGCACCACAAAGTGCTCCCATGCTAGCACTTGATCCCAGACAGCTTTTGCAAAGGGGCAAAGCAAGGAGAGATGAAGCCCGGTTTCTAGAGGACCGTTACACAAGACACAGTGTTCTTGGTGCGGCCAACCCCTCTTCTGTAGGTTATCTGCTGTTAGGATTTTGTCATGCATGAGGATCCAAGCGTGCATCTTGCACTTATTCTCCGATTGTGCCTTCCAAATGAGCTCATGTTGGAACTTCCGATGTGAGCCTTGGAACTGTATCTTATACGCTGAGCTGGTGGAGTAGGCACCATCAACCGTCCATTTCCAAATAATTGTGTCTTGCACATCGGCCTGCAGCTGAACATTCTGTAATCTAATCCATAGGCCAATAAGTTCTTGGAGTTGTGTTATTGTGGTGATACGCGCCGTAGTGCTCTGATCCAGTTGCCATTTTGTAATTCTTGGCGAACTGTCCTATTCTTCCTGCGCACCAGCTTGAAAAGTTGTGGTGCTAGATATCTAGGTGCCTCGCCCTCCAGCCAATTATGTTGCCAGAAACGTGCTTTATCGCCATTGCCAATTGTGATTGTGGTGGAGGAGTTGAACAGGAGGCGGTCTGTGTCATTGCAAGGGACTTCCATTCCCACCCAAGGCTTGGGGTCATCACCCCATTCCTGCCATAGCCACCGGAGGCGAAGGGCCCTCCCAAATCTATCCAGGTCTGGCACTCCCATGCCGCCCAGATCCTTTGGCCTGCAGACTGTCGGCCAATTCACTAGACAGTGACCCCCATTAGCATTCTCCTCTCCTTTCCAGAGGAAGGATCTTCTAATTTTGTCAATCTTCTTTCTCGCCAGACCGCTCGGGGAAACACAGTCAAGTGGTAAGTAGGCATAGAGGATAGCACTGTGGTGACTAAGGTTTGCCTGCCTGCTCTATTCAACATCTTGCCTTTCCATCCAGGCAGCCTCTGGCCAATGCGTTCAATGAGGGGTTGCACGTGGACCTTTTGCAGTGTTCTAGTATGTAGCTGCAACCCCAAATAACGGCACGGGAAAGGTTCTCTTGTCCCAGAGAAGGAGGCCAAAACATGGTCAAGATCAACGTTTACACCCTTACTTAGTACTAGTTAAAAAATACTGTGTTGAAAATAAATACTGTATGTCATTCAAGGATGGAAATGCTGGACTGAAGCACTGGATTCTAAGGTTGTTCTAAGAAACCAGTTGAAGCCTGATAAATCAGAACAATATTGGCACCTCTTATAGCCATTTCTTATATCAAAATACAACAACAACAACAACATAGCCTTTTGTCCTAAGCAAGTTGGGGTAGGCTAGAGATGAAACCCAAAAGAGACCAGGAAACAAAGGACACATAGAGGGTACAAGAAAAAAGGATTACGGTTCAGGCACGTTAATTGCTAGTCTCCAAGCGCTCCTATCCATGCTAAATCCTTAGGGATATTCCACTCCTTAAGGTCTCTCTTAACCGACTCGTTCCAAGTCAGTTTAGGTCGACCTCTATACCGTTCTTTACATTATCGACCCTACTACGCACCGGCGCACCGGCGCCTCAGGTGGCCTCCGTTGGACTTCCTATATCAAAATATATACAGATTGTAACTGAGCACTTCATCAATTTGATGAGTTAGTGAAAGTATGGCACAAACCCGTCAGCTTCCATGTCAACCATTTGTCCACGCCTTTTCCCCAAAAGCTCAACAACTGAGCCCATGGACTCCTCTGGGACCTCAACAGCAGCTATCTGCAGCACAGTAACAGCACATATTAATTAAATGGGAAGTTGGGAACTGAGGACAAAGGAGTTCCAGGAATAATGAAGTAATAAAATAAGAGGTTTATTGCTAATAAATTAGTAAATAGATGTATTCCAACTCTCTATATACAATAAAGTATAGACATACCTCATAAGGCTCTAGTAGTTTTCCATCCACTGTCTTGTTTATGACCTTTGGAGGTCCAATCATAAATTCATATCCTTCTCTCCGCCTACAAAGTTCACATTCTTAAGACAACCAGAAGTCACTGAATTAATGACACTACCAAATTTAAGTTCTTACATATTCTCTATCAATATTGTGAGATGCAGTGTGCCTCTGCCACTAACAAGAAATGTATCAGCAGTTTCCCCGTCTTCTACTTTCATAGCCAAATTCCTTTCGAGTTCGCGATACAACCTGTCACGGAGATTTCGGCTAGTAACGTATTTCCCCTATAATAAAGAGAATGAGAAGTAAATTTGTCAGTATTCTAGAAAGAAAATAAACCAAACTATTGCAATATATATTTAACATGGTAGTATTTCACAAATGATGTATGACATTATCATGGAGAGCAGTCATTTACGCAATTCATTAAGATATAGAAGACATTTAACTTAACAATACCGACTTTTGATTATTAGTTACCTTATTGTAGTTAACAAAATTTATTGAAGCATAACAATGAAGCACTTTTATGGAAAATGTACAAAATACAATTTTGACGTGAAAACAGAGAAAACCTTCTATCTATAATTATGGATTTTAGAAGGTTGACTGCACGAATTTAGATCAACGAATACAGAATACAAGGGATCATATGGAGTGATCAGGGTATATTTTATGGATTTCCCAACTCTTTAACACAGAAGAGCATGTTAGAAAGTAGATATAACATATTTTTTGTTAGCATGGAGGATAGACATACCTCCCGTCCAACAAAAGGTGATGTATTGATGGAGAAAGACATTCTGACTGTTGGCTCCTCCACTTTGATAGTGGGCAATGGTGTTCCTGTGACTTTATCAGCTATAGTTTCCCCAATCTGTATAGTTCAAAGCATATAGAATCATGTTATAAGTATAAATATGAACTGGAAGTTTGAATAATGAATATGAATGCACAGACACCTACCATGATATCAGCCATTCCACATACAGCACAAATGTCACCAGCACTAACAGATTCAACGGGGACACGGCTGAAGTTTTGATAAACAAAAAGCTCGCTTACTTTACTAATCCTGCAAGCATCGTCTGGTGTACAAACCTGAAAAATATCTTAATCAATAGAAACTCTACTGCAATAATATGATAACAAGTGAAAAAAATTTCTAATTATTCAAAAGAAGACTTAATAAGACTTTGGAACCAATAGATGAAATAAAAACTTGACCAACAAGGAGGAACCATGTGGCATTGTGTATAAGAAGAAATATATAATCAAATTTGAGTCGAAGAGGACCCAAACCTGGGTGATGCAGGGTTAACCCACACCTTCCACAGATTGAACTAGACCCAGATCCTTCAATAGATGAAATACAAACAAAGAGAAACTGAATTTGAAGACACAATATATCACAATAGTTTCATTTATAAAACACACAAAAAAAACTAAACCCCAAGGGAAGACTGCCCCAACGGCATTGTTAGGTAGAAACCATAAATCACTTTGGGCCAGCAAAAGGCCCCGAAGGCTGCATACAGCCAGGGGCATTTTTTTAGTGCAGCATCTGGGCACAAACTCGACCGAGGAGCACCACTATTGGGCACATCTAACCACCGTCTACCACACATATTTGTGCACCCACATGCAAGGCTGGGAGCCGAACTCACAACTGGTTCGTTGCACGACAAGGAACCACAAAGCTATCAGTTCGTTCACATAAAACACAATAATTTGTGACTATATCATAACATTTGCTCATGCATGTTGGGATCACAAGGATAAAATTCGAAATAGAATGCACCAAATGAGCTTCTTAATGTAAGATAAAGAGATGTGGAGGCTGCTTAGGCCTCAATTAATCCCAACAGTTCCGTTTTATCTTATATGATTTGCTTTACTCAAAGACTACCTCAAGAAATTGAGATGAATAATAAGGCACCAATCTCAAACTGAGAAGGTAAAACTCAGGTACTCACAAGAAATGCTATACATTTTGTTATATTGCAAACGAAATTTACCAGCATTGTGGCATCAACTCACTAATACTTTATCAAACATATATGTAGTAAAGAACCACATAACACCTCACTGTAAATGGATATTTTGACTGTATCAAACACAAAGATCAGTAGAAATTTCAATCTCTCCTTTGGTTGAGCCTGTCTGTGATACTACCACGTTTTATATAACTTTCTAACTGGAATGTTCATGTTCGCATTATTATGCCAAAACATGCACAAGCAGAGCAGATTTATACCTTGACCTCCATGCCACGCTGAAGTTCTCCTGCATGCAGCCGTCCAATTGCTATTCTACCTTTGTGCTCATCATATTCAGTATTAGATACCTTCATAGAAGCCAGCAATTAAGCATTGAAGAATTAACAAAGATATGGAGGCAATGAAAGATAAGTGCAGATATAGGCTGTGAACAACCAAAACATGTTGCGAAGCCAGAAAGCAATGTTTTCTGATCGGCTTATCGTTCCTAATCGATCAGGTACCGATCAGGATGATCAAGACGATTAATCGACCTCTGATCGGTCTAATCGTCCATATAATCGTCCAGCATATAGCAGGACTATATATCATATATGTATGATATATATACCATATACTATATACTTATATGGTAGACATCAAGCATCAAGACCATATTTAGTGCTGAAGCTAGACAAATACAACCCAGTAAGCTGAAGCAGCCCAGCTGCCTATTTAGTGCTGATCGTCCAAGAGACCTAATCGGACGATTAGGTTTCTGATCTCTCTGATTGAATCGGAGGGCTTAATCGAGTGCAAGGTATCGATCAGGACGATTAATCACGATTAATCAGACGATCAGAAAACATTGCCAGAAAGCTGTCTCAACAGAAAAATTTTCATGATAAAACAATTGAAGTTTTATAAGCTTGGAAGAAGCAACACAATAAATAAGATAATCATATTATGTGTTTGGTGAGTTTCGTGTTCAAATTAGCAATGACACCCTTTTAGTAGAAATGAGTGAGTGTCCATGTGACACTAGTTTGGACTGGAGACTTAGCAATTGAAGAGTAAAAATAATAACAATAATACAACTATTTATTGATTGTGAATGTCAGAAGAAATTATTTTTCAATAAAGTTTTCTCTTTTACCTATAAATTAATTTTCCACAGCATGCTTTCAGCATTTTAGGATAAAGAAGTTGCTCATATTTGATTCGTATAATTGATTAAGCATGGAATTTAAAGTTTCACCACAGATGACGTTACATTAACAAACAAAACAGAAAACAAACTATTGTTCTACAGTTTCGGAAATGACATGACATGTGTGGACTGCATCCATGAGAATGAAATGTGTGGACTGCGAACAATATTCAAGCACCAATCAATCAGAAACAGAAAACAATGCACCAGAAATAAAAAAAAATTGTAACTCACAAGCATTTGTAGGGCACCATCTTTCTCAATGCGTGGCTCAGGTATGCATCTAAGAATTGCCTCAAAAAGGGGTCCTAGGTCATCAGCTAAATTATCTGGAGATAGACCAGCCTTTCCTTTAATTCCACTTGCATAGACTGTTTGGAAATCACACTGGCATGTTGAAACAAAACATGAACATGTGGATTAGGACAAGACACATGTTGATAAACTGAAAACAAATTATATGAACAATTGGATAGCCATAATTATTTACCTGTTCATCAGTTGCATTTAATTCAATAAATAGTTCAAATGTTGAATTCACCACAAACTCAGGACGAGCAGTAGGTCTGTCGATCTTGTTTACAACTACAACAACAGCATGTCCAAATTCTAGAGCTTTCTTCAGAACAAACCTTGTCTGTGGCATAGGCCCCTCTACAGAATCGACCTGTATAGCAGATAAGCTTCAATTAAGTAGAGGTTATATATAATATATACTGCATTTGTGGTCTCCTTACTGTTTTTTTTTATAAAATAGAGAGGATATACACATGTTTACTCAATGTAGATTAATACACAATTCAGAAAACCAGTTTGATAGGGGTACCACAGTTTGAGAGGCTTGGTACCATACAGCGAAAAAGGGAATATATACACATAATGCGAGTACAATGTTTGATTGAATATATACAAAAGGTATATCAAAAATTGGTAGCATCTCATGACTATGTATGGGATAACTAACTGCAGTAAAGCACATAAGAATCCAAAAGATGCGTCAAGTACAAAAATAACCAAAACATGAAAGGGGGGGAATTCACTGCAGGAAATAAAACAAAAGTCAAGTAGCTAGTACCACTAACAGAACTCCTTCCACCATGTTGAGAACACGCTCAACCTCCCCACCAAAATCTGAATGCCCAGGAGTATCAATTATATTGATTTTAGTGCCCTTATAGGTTATTGATGTATTCTTGCTCAGAATCGTGATTCCTCTTTCCCGTTCTAGGTCATTGGAGTCCATTATTCTTTCCTGCACAACTTGGTTATCTCGGAAAACCTGCACAAGTTAAGCAATTAGATTAATCCAACAAGAAGATCATTTCACAGTAAATGCAGCACTGATTTTTGCTACAACATGGTGAGAGAATGGTGATCCAATTAAAGCAAGTTCCACAAATGGTTTATAATTTATCTCATCCATTGTTATAAACTCCTTTAATATGTTTTAGTTTAACACAGATTTGTACTTTTGTAGTCTACTAGTCTTGGAGAGGCAAGGCCCCAGATTGAATAAAGAGACACTATTTTACTACCTCCGGTCCATTTTATCTGGCACACATGCTTAACAAGACTCAAACTTTACAAACTTTGACCAATAGTTAGGCTAATAATTATTAACTATTATAATACAAACTTTGTATAATTAGATTTGTAAGAAATTATAATATATAATATCCACTGATTATAAGTTTATAAGCATATATAACATAATATAAAACAAATGAATGGTCAAGTGTAATCTAGGAGACCGTGTCATTCTAACTCGCGCCAAATAAAATGGACCAGAGGGAGTACTTAATAAATAATCAAGATGGTTCATTGAAACCAACCAAACTGAGTGAATAAAACTAAGCGATAGGCTTCTTGTGGGATGGATGGAAGTAGTTTCTATATCACTTATAGGTCTCAACAAGTAGAGCACACCCACCACAATCATCTAGATTTTGCAGGTTGCAACAGAGATGACATACTCTCTCTTTTAAGCCAGTATTCAGTAAGAAATAAAGTTCTGGTATCATGCATCCACAAGTAAAAACCGTCTTCCTTCCCAAATATTGTAACCAGGGAAGAACAATTGAAGTTCCATCAATTAGTTTTTATGTACTATGACTGCCAATTATGGGACTGTTTCTAGAAGTGTGTATATACATATTAAATGTCAAAAGTAGTGTTTGAAGGGAGATCAACTTAGGTTTCCAACACAATCATTTTCTCGGGCTCAATTGAGAAAACAATACATTCCCTCCAAAGTGAACCTAACATGTTTGTATTAGACCATTTGAAGCAGTTCCGTTGAACTACCTAACTGAACAATGGAAACAAATAATAGTTGATTATCCATGCAAAACAAGTAAAAACAATACAGCCAATACAAATTCAGATGTTCAGTCAGTACAAGAACTCTCAATAGGTGGCAATTAGCATGTTACAACAAAGATATGGAGCAACAGTTTAAGCTGGGTAATAGTCTTGAACATGATATATCTGTGAGCATATAGATTGAATGGTGGAGAGATTCACTTTGCAATAAATCTCTGATAAACTTAATCACAAAGGTAACAAATGCATACTAGAATGTACCTTGGCTTGCCTTAACATTGAATCCACCAAAGTTGTCTTCCCATGATCAACATGAGCAACAATTGCTATATTCCTCACATCTCTTCTAGTTGCTTGACTACTCTTCCCTGCTGAATAATTCAGTGAAGAATGTGCATTGAATTAGCATTGTTTCAACAGAAAAGAAGGAAAGGTGTCTGACACAGATAGACAACAAAATGACTTGAAGGAAATTTTGGGACAATAAGCGGTCACTCAATGCTTCTAGGAAAATTGATGAATTTGGAAAATTTGAATTTCCACAAAGTGAAGGGCATGATATAAAAATGCAGATGTCTCTCGATATGGACCATAAAATCCCATGGCGTAGCTGACAATATGACGATCTATCATCAAGTATCATTAAGTGATAAGGACTAACTGCTCAATCATGCATTAATTAAGGCTTTGGTAGCTACCAGCTTTTCCTGAACCCGTGATCACTGCAATGGAGAGAAATCAATCCTTGTGTGACTTGTTCATCTAATTACAGAAACAGGAAACATAGTTGTAGGCTTCTAACAATAGGTTGACGTTGACGTTCCACGAACAGAAAACTGTGGAGCCAGACAGATAGAGCTATCAAGTTACGCGAAAGAGCACACTAGAAGCCCACTGAAATGGACCAGGACCTCACTGTTAAATTGCTAATCAGAAAGTAAAACAGTGATCAACTCATGAGGGCGCTAATGGAGCCAGACAGATAGAGCTATCAAGTTACGCGAAAGAGCATACTAGAAGCCCACTGAAATGGACCAGGACCTCACTGTTAAATTGCTAATAAGAAAGTAAAACAGTGATCAACTCATGAGGGCGCTAATCTAACCTCGATGCCGTTCCCTGATGACTGATCAAGCAAAAACGTACAACCCCGTTCGTGGAATTGAGAAATTAGGGAGAGCGAGGAAGCAGGAGTTCGTTTACCGGCGGGAGCCGGGGAGACGGCGACTTCCTTGACCTGCTCGAGCGAGGCAGAGACCCTGAGAGAGCGGGTTCTCCGGCGTCGGAGCGAGCCGGGGGCACGCAGCACGCACCTCCCGGAGGCGGCGAGGTGCGCGGAGCTGGCCGGCGGCGGCGGCGTGGAGCGGCGGGCGGAGGGGCCGGCTCGTAGTGTGAGTGTCTGCATCTGCATGGTGGCCGGTGGTGGAGGTGGTGCCGCGGCGGGTGGCTGCGGATGGGGTTGTGGGGTTTTGTAAGGCGGGCGGCGAGCGGGAGCGGGGAGTGGCGGTGGAGCCCCGCCGGATAGCGGCCACCAAAAGCGCCTGGGGTGTCGTCGGGTGAGCGTGCCGCTGCAAGGGAAGCCACGTCGGCCGCCGGCGCGCAATCCTGGTCCTTGAAAAAGCGGGAGAAAATTCATCTTCGTTTTCGCCTTTTTCCATTTTGTTTACCACGAGTATATGCTTGGCGTTCCTTCCATCGTTTATAATTTGTTACTCAAAAAAGAAGAAGATGTTATTCATAGTAAAAGCGAATAAGTACGGAGTAGTAGTAGTAAAACTTATAAATCATTTAGCAAAACACTGTTAAAAATTCAAGAAAAATTATATCATACAATGAAAATGACCATGATGACTACGACGATGTTTTTATCTAGATTCGCCACCGTGGACTACTTCCTCCGTCCCTAAAAGAGAGTCGTCCTAGCCATGGATGCCTATCCCAGAAAGAGTATCGTCGAAGGGAACGGACACACCACCAACCGCACCCTCGGCCATCTTTGCCCCTGCTCCGTCCGTGAGACAACTTCATCGGCTCACCCCCTCTGATCTCCACGGATCTAGCGACCGCCACCCCAGCAATCCGGTGAGGTAGGGTGCGGGCCGTTGGATGGGCAACGCTGCCGCGCCGAGCAAGGACATGAGTGCCCTCAGCTGCTGCCGTGACGACAACCCGAGCTTCCCGGACCAACGCCGAGATCGACGCCCAAATCGAGAGGCGGACGCCAGCGGCCACGCCTATCCTCCCTCATCTTCTTCAGCTCCGACACAAAGGCCGCGCCCGTCCCCGCGCTCGCCCCCGCCCGCTCTTCCCCTTGCCCGCCCTCCTATCTTCTCCACCGGGGCGGAGACCATGCCTGCCATGGCCACTGCGAGCTCCAGCCACGGGCTCGCATGCAGAGGCAAAGACCACAACACCTCAAAATCCTCCCCTCCGTCGAGGTAGAGCATACGACTGCCGTGGAGGCGGACCAGCCGAGGCAGAGGGGCATCTGCCGGCCATGGCAGACTGATGACAACTGGCATCCCAATCCTCTTCTCCGTCTAGATCTGATAGCCTCCGTCTTCTTCTCCTCGACCTACGACCCGCGCGGCAGAAAGGACGCGAGCTCGCTCGGGCGTGGCCAGCGCCAGCGAGGAGGCCCTCTGTCTCCATGTGTGGCCTGTCCTGGCGAAGAGGCTTGCTTGCTCGCAACTAGCACTCCATCTGGATTTGGACGGGAGGAAGACGAGACTGACTTGGGAACCGAAGTGTTACAGTAGGGGCAGCATGGTCTTTTGTCCGTGGCCTTGGTACCTGTCTCGAGTGCTCCAACGACACTATTTTTAGGACGGAGGGAGTAGTGAAGACGTGCTCCAATGACACTATTTTTGGGATGGAGGGAGTAGCGAAGACAGGGAAGAAATATTCTCAAAAAAATTACAATTGAACATTGTTTTTTTATTTAAATCTTGGTGACATTTTTTGATGGAGTTCTTGTTAGAGGAGGCTCCAATACGTGTACATGGTTTAAAATCTACCATTTCAAATAGAGAAGAGGTATTCAAGAGTGACGTAAAACCTAGTATGTATTGATGATTCTTTAGTGAGGAGGCTCCAATAAGTATACATGGTATAAAACCGACCATTCAAATAGAGAAGAGGTATTCAAGAGTGACACAAAACCTAATATGTATTGATGATTCTTTAGTGCTCCAATATTGATACCAAAGCAGAAAAAATAGTTGACTCTTTGCCTCTCATTTATTTTTTACATTACTTTTTTTGGTCGAGTTTGTTTGTGTGCTAAGTTTCTTTGAGTTACAATTAGGATCGCACGGTAGAGTGCTTAGCGTAGGTTCAATTCTTGGTCATAAGGACCTATCGGTTAGTGCCATTTTTTTATTAAGGACTTGATTAGGTGTGCCGTACGTCCCTTGGGAACCATATGTGATAGAGGAAGACCAATAGACTCTGTATCATTCATTGATGATTGAGATTACAAGAGGGTTACATATATAGGGGCCCAAAGGGCTAGGGCATAGGCGCATTCATACAGTGAAGGGGCCTATCCAGTAGAGTGTTCACATGACTAACTAGATATTCTAACAACCCCCCACGGTCGTAACTTTGCTTGGACGAACGTTCAGACTGGAGCAAAATTCTTGGAAAACAGAGGAGCCCCTTGGTGAAGACATCAGCGAACTGTGACGTGGTGGGAACGTGAAGAACCCGGACATCACCAATGGCGACCCGTTCCCAGACGAAGTGGAGGTCGATTTCCACATGCTTGGTGTGCTGATGTTGGATGGGGTTGGTGGAGAGGTAGACAGCGTTGACATTGTCGCAGTAGACGAGACAGGCAGACTGCAGAGGCTGATGTAATTCCTGGAGAAGTTGCCTCAGCCAGGAGGCCTCGGCAACACCGTTGGCAACATCCCAATACTCAACCTCGGCGCTGGACGAGAGACGGTGTGTTGGTGCTTGGATGACCACGAGACAAGGTTGCTGCCGAGGAAGATAGCATATCCGGAGGTGGAGCTACGGGTGTCGGGGCAGCCATCCCAGTCAACGTCGATATAGACAATGAGTTGAGTTGGAGCAGACTGCGGGATGACAAGTCCATGACCTGTGGTACCTTGCAGAGGATGCGCTTGGCAGCAACCAGATGTTCTTCCCAGGGATCATGCATGTGCAAACAAACTTGCTAAACAACATATGCAATGTTAGGTCAGGTGAATGTCAAATACTGGAGAGCGCCCACAAGGCTACGATAGGGCAGTAGGGTCAGCCACAGAAGGGCCGGCATCAGCAGGAACCTTAGCACAAGTGTCAACCGGTGTGGAACATGATTTGCAGTCACTCATGCCATGTCGAGCAAGTATGTCCAGGAGGTACTGCTGTTGGGAGAGGAAGAGTGTGTCCTTGTGGTGCTGAACAGCCACGCCAAGAAAGTGATGCAAGGGACCGAGGTCCTTCATGGAAAATTCATTCTTTAGTGTAGCAATCACATGATGGAGCTGCTGAGAAGAGGCAGTAAGCACAATGTCGTTGACATATAGAAGCAAATATATTGTCTCAGTGCCGTGGTGATATATGAACGACGAGGTGTCTGACTTAGCTTCAGTGAAACCTAGAGAAAGAAGGTGAGAGGCAAACCGGCTCTACCATGCACGCGGTGCCTGCTTCAAACCATAGAGAGACTCATTGAGTTTGCAGACATGTCTAGGAAGAGCGGGGTCGACAAAACTAGTGGGCTGAGAGCAATACATCGTTTCTGACAGAGTCTCGTGAAGAAAAGCGTTCTTCACATCTTCACATCAAGTTGATGGATTGGCCAGTCCTGAGAGTGAGCCAAGGTGAGAACTGTGTGGACATAGCCTTGACGATAGGGTTGAATGTTTCATCATAGTTAACCCCAGGGCATTGTGTAAACCCACGAAGGACCCAACGAGCCTTGTATCTGTCCAGAGAGCCATCAGCATGAAAATTGTGTTTGAATATCCATTTTCTGGTGACCACATTTGCCTTGGTAGGTCGAGGAACAAGATCCCAAGTATGGTTGTCCGGAAAGGCAGAATATTCATCCCCATGGCCTTACGCCAGTGGGGATCAGTAAGAGCATCACGGCAGGACCATGGTATGGGAGATAGAGCCTGAGTGTGAAGAGCGAGGAGAAGCTGTCGGTACCCGGACTTCCCATGGGTCGTTATGCCATGGGTGTTGGCAACCGGCGGGATGGGAACAACTCCTGTGGGAAGTGGAGGATCTCGCTTGATGTAGCATGGCGGAGAGGGAACCATGCCGAAGCGTCGAGGAGGAGGCCCAGTAGGGGACTTTGACAATGAGCCAGAGGCAGGGACACATCATGAGTAGACGTGGACGATGGGCGGCCTATCGAGGGCCTGTCCAGGGGGCGCTATCATGGATGTCGCTGGGGACACCGAAAGCACTGTGGGAGCCTGGACCGAGGGCTCCGGGGGTGCTGGAGGCGCCATGAGTGCCGGTGCAGGGCACGCCAGGGCCTGGACAGCAGGCGCGAAGGCCTGAGGGGGCGCATGGGGTCGGAGCGGGGCGAAACATGGTGGAGGGCCCATCAGGGTGCGTGATGACTAGGGCAAGGTGAACCCCAACGGAGGTGGGTGCCATGTCGGTGTGTCCAGACCCAGCGCCAGAGTGACCAGAGGCACCTGCCGGGAGGGAGGCGCTGGGGCAGGCAGGATGCCAGTGACTCCAGGTGTACCTTTAGTTGCATATGGGAAACATTGGAGGGAGAAGGGAAACATTGTATCATCAAAAAAAACATGGCAAGAGATGATGACACAGTTTGTGGCAAGGTCAAGGCACATGTAGCCCTTGTGGTCTGGTGAATAGTCGATGAAGACACACAAAGATGACCATGGGGAAAGTTTATGAGGAGTGGTGGCGGTGAGGTTGGGGTAGCAGGTGCATCCGAAAGCCCTAGGTCATGATAGAAGGGAGGAGTGCCAAAGAGAGCGAAGAAGGGAGTGCTCGTGTTCAGAGTCTTGGTGGGAGGGTGGTTGATGATGTGAGTGGCGGTGGCAAGAGCATCGGCCCAGTAGGAGGGGGCATGGATGCTTGGAAGAGCAAAGTGCGGGTGACATTGTTTGCGGTGCGAAGCATGCGTTCAGCCTTGCCATTTTGCTGTGAGGTGTAGGGGCATGACATGCGAAGAGAGACACCTTTAGCAATAAAGAAGGCACGAGACGCAGCGTTATCAAACTCACGGCCATTGTCACATTGCACAGATTTGATGGTACAACCGAACTTAGTGAGCACAAAGGCGAAGAAGTTAGAAAGAGTAGAAAAAGTGTCGGACTTTAGCTTAAGAGGAAAAATCCAAAGAAAATGCAAGCAATCATCAATAAAACTAGATAATATTTGAAACCGGATACACTGATGACCAGGGATGTCCACAAATCACAATGGATCAAGTCAAAATTTTTAGTTGCTCACGACAACGAGTTGGTAAAGGGCAAGCGAACATGACGTCCAAGCTGACAAGCGTGGCATAGGGAGTCATCGTCGGGCTTGCTGCAGATGATGGAGGACGACTTGGCAAGAGTCTAAAAGGTAGCCTTCCCGGGGTGACCAAGACGACGATGCCAAGTGGTCGGAGAAGGAGTGGCCATAAGAGTGCAGGAACCGAAGCGTGATGATGGGAGCTGTAGGGTGTAGAGGGGCCTTGTGCTGTCACATCGAAGGAGGAGGTTCCTGGTATGAAGATCCTTCATAGAAATGCCAAGAGGATCAAACTCAATAAACACAAGATTGTCAGTAGTGAATTGACGAACAAACAAAAGATTTTTGATGATGTTAGGTTCTATGAGGACATTGTTGAGGCGAAATGGGCCAGTGAGGGTTGCGTAGCCAGAGCCAACAACTGGAAGAGTGGCACCATTGGCCACAACAATGGAGGAAGGAAGGGAGGAAGATGGTGACATGGTGACCATAGCAGGGTTGGTGGTGATGTGGGAGGAGGCACCCGAGTCGATGACACACTCTGATGAGCTTGATGGCGGGGTGAGAGCGACGGTGCTAAAGGTGTTGGCGAGTGACTCAGGAGTCCATGATGACCATGCCGGAGGAGGCGCCTAAGGTGGCGCAGGGTAGTATGCCCCATGACCTGGAGGAGGGGCGTAGTAGCCCGGTGACGCGCCGGCCACAAGAGCTTGCTGAGGTGAGGGACGTGAGGTGGTGGGCCGCGCGGACCACCAGGGGTGGAACCAGGCCACATGTGGATGGACCTGGTCCATGGGTTGAGGAGGGAGGGCCACTGCGCGCTGCCCTGCGCGTTGCTCGATGAACCATTGTGAGGACCGCCGAGCGAGCCAACATGCATAGTGCCCTGGCCACGACCACCGCGGCGATGCCGGTCGCGACCATGGCTAGACGAGGACCCCTCGGCTGCCTGATGAGGCCTTGGGAAGGCAGGAGCAAAGGCCGGCGGGGGAGCAGGGGACTTGTTGGTCGATGAGGTGACGAGGGCCGAGGTAGATGCCGAGAGAGTGGCCATGTTGAGCTCACCCAGGCGCAGACCAGCACGAACATTGGCAAATGAGGGGAACGGCCTCTGTCGAGTGATGAGCTACGGTATGAACTGGAAGCGCTCGTTGAGACCGTGCAGAATGTTCAACTCAAGAGTGCGGTCCTGAACAGGCTCACCAAGGTCGGCACGGGCGTTGGCCATGCTCTTCATCTTGCGGCAGTAGTCGTCGATGGAGAGGGCCCCTGGGAGAGGGTGCAGAGCTCGGCGTCAAGGAGCATGGCACATGAATCATGATTGTTCAGGAACTGCTGTTCCAGGCCGAGCCAAGCCGCTCGAGCGGAGATGCCATCACACTCGTGGATAACGTCCAGGAGGTCGGCGGAGATGGTGTTGAAGATCCAAGAGACGACCACACAGTCCATGCGAGACCACGTCGGATCGTGGAAGCGGGAGGCATTGGACGTGGTCCTTCAAAGCGAAGTGGCCGAGGACGTAGTCGCACCACTTGGAGTAGTTGGAGACCTTGAGGTCCAGAACAATCGGGATCAGGTTCTTGATGTTCTGGACAAAGGCGGCCTGGCTGTGCAGATGAGCGATGGCCGCGGCGTCAAAGGAGATGGAGTGGTCATCGTCGTCGTCCAGTGATTCGTCGTCGCGGAAGGAGTCCTTGCGGAGACGCTCATGGAGGGTGGCGGCCTGCTGCTCTAGGACATCGGCCTGCGTGCGCTCCATCTCGAGGGCGTCAGTGGAGGCGCGAACGCGGTCCTGGGCGGCGGCCGCGGACTTGAGGAGGTCAGCCTCGTCCTGAAGCTGCTGGCTACGCTCGATGTTGGTGGACTGCAGGGAGGTAGCCTCCTACGCTAGCTTCTCAGCGGCGGCGAGAGCCTCATCTTGAAGCTTGGCCGCGGCAGTCGCGGCGCCAGAGGACGAAGCCCCGTGAGTGGCCATGGACGCACGGCAGGAGTCGTGGCGGCGGAGGGCGTGGCGACGCCGGGTGGGTGTGGCGGGCGCCGCTCGAGGTGCACGCACACGAGAAACAAAGAGTTGGGCGCGACACGAAGAGGCGGGCGCCAGGATTAGCGGAAGTGGGGAATCGTATTAGTCTAATACCATGATAGAGGAAGGCCAATAGGCTCTGTATCGTTCATTGATAATTGAGATTACAAGAGGGTTACATATATAGGGGCCCAAAGGGCCAGGGCATAGGCGCATTCATAAAGTGAAGGGGCCTATCCAGTAGAGTGTTCACATGACTAACTAGATATTCTAACAATATGCACCCACCATCATGTTTCTCGGGATTTCTTCCAACACACTTCCTCTATCCCAAATTGTAAGTCGTTTGACTTTTTTGATACAAAGTTTGACCATTCGTCTTATTTAAAAAATTATGCAACTTAATATTTCTTTCGTCAGGGCTTGCTTTATAAATAAAAGTTCTTCTAGAATAACTTAAATTTGACTCTGTTGGTACAAATTTTTTAAATAAGACGAACGGTCAAACTTATAGCTAAAAAGGTCAAACCACTTACAATTTAGGATAAAGGAAGTATATTAGAAAATTAGAATTACCGTTATACAAGTATGAGAAAATATTTAAATTGAGATTAAACTGAGTATGAGAAAATATTATTAATATTGTCTCTTTGGAATCATTGATAAAGATTGCCGTGTCAAGGATCCATATAAAGTGTATCAAAGCCTTCTAGAACATCACCAGTATATACCGAAGCCTTCTAGAACATCACGTCACTCGTATAAGAGAAAATGGATAGATTTGTAGCAAGAGGGCTAATAATCACTTCAAGGATAGTCCAAACACAAACAATAAAAAAAAGATGACTTGTACTTTTGTCAAACTGACATTTGAATAATACTCTGATACATTGCAGAGGCACTACTCTTAGGGCTTTTATCAACGTGGACAAAAGTTAATATTAGTTTCACCTAAAAGCAAATGTACATATAGGTAAGAGATCATTAAGATCATAATTTTCTCTCAACGCATCCTAGTCCTGACACTTCTTTGGCACAATGACCGCTTCAACTACCGTCTCAAGTCACTATGCATGTATCCCTGACACATCACGGGATTACCAAGTTCTAAGTTACCACCTTCTTTCTACTTTATTTGTTGCTCAGGAGTCGTGACTGTGAGGACAACACAGTTCCCTAGCGACTCATATTATGGAACAGACTGGTATTCACCTGGCAAAAGATTCAGTACATACGATGTGGCGATTGCCGTACCTTTGTGTTTGGTTTGCCAGATGTGTCCATCCGTAATTATCCGAACCAAAGTTGGAGGAACGACTTGATCCATCAGAAAAGTGACGGATGACCCCATGCTGCATGAGGTCATCATATCGGATGAATCTACTCCTTAAACCAAACACGCTCGTCAGAATGTGGGCGGAGAGACTGAGATAATATACGTTGATATTTGGCTGCCTGCTGTATTTTGTATCTCACGCGTGGCGATTCCATCTTTTTTGGTTGACCCTCCCTGACATACGAGCCTGCGGCGCTCGTGCTGTCATTGCTGACCTGCCGATGCGGTGATGCCAAAGCTCGATCGTGATGCGGACGTAAGTATCGCTGCCACGATCATGTCAATCAGGTAAAGCCGAAGGTCCGATCAATGGTTCTTTGTCTGAATACTTTAATAGTTTCATTGTTTGGTCCAATTTATGAACCATAGAATTAAATAAAAATGGATCCCTTTACAAGGGCAATGCCAAATGTACATGCTACAATTTTATACAAGACAATCTTGGCATAAAATATATTTGCAATTTGTGTTCTTGTACATTTTGATGCGTTGGTGATCACTGCACTTGCATATACCTGTAAACTACTTTAATGAATATTCTTTTAGTTATTATTGTTTACCTCCCTTGCCATACATTAAATTTATTTGGACCTCTCAGACGTCGAAACTGAGACGTGGAGACTTAGAGATATAGGAAACAACTTTTATGCGAATAACCCTCTGAAGTATACCCTCTATAGTTTTTCTATTTGGTTATTTTTAATAGAAAGCAAAAAATGGCTCTCTAGGGCGAGTACAAATATGATATAGAAAAACTGCTGGACAATATAAATATATAGGAAATGACTTTTATGCGAATAACTCTCCGAATGGTGATCCAGAGAGTGAGTTTTAAGAAGTTTTTTGAGATGCTCTTAGATGATTATTAGTGTGTCGGTGAAGCAAGCCTTCGGCGATTTAGGTTATTATATTAGTGTGGATGTGGAGATTTGGGACTCCCAACCAAAGTTTTAAGCCTTTTGACTGATGACTACCTATTCAACTTCATCAGCTGTTTCTTTTGTTTTGAAGGTTCATTATATACATATATTTAAATACTAGCAATTGATTGTCCAAATTCACAACTGGCAGACAATCTTCTATTGCCATCCATTCGGCGGTTCAATCGAGGCCGTGATGAACATTTGAACCAGACAAGAGACAACCCTCCGCCGATCTCACGTTCTTTCTTTAAAGCTAACCAAAGCAAGCGTCACTTGGCAGACAGAGCATAGCAGCAGCAAAAGGCAGAGCCTCCAAGTCCAAGAAACACATCTACGCTACAAGCAAAGGCGGACGCACCAGCGCACTCGCATAGTATAGAAAAAATGCTCGCCAACTTTCTCCTCCTGCTGCTGCTG
Source organism: Bothriochloa decipiens (assembly GCA_023333625.1). Taxonomy (NCBI): domain Eukaryota; kingdom Viridiplantae; phylum Streptophyta; class Magnoliopsida; order Poales; family Poaceae; genus Bothriochloa; species Bothriochloa decipiens. The sequence continues at coordinate 35,560,722 of CM041637.1, forward strand.
TCCTCCCATGCCCCGGCGCCGGCGCTCTCGCTGCCGCCGCGCCCGCCGGTGCGCTGCGCCAGCACCGGCGGCTGCGTGCTCTCCAACGCCTACGGCGCGTGGTCCAGCGACCGCGCCGACTGCCCCGTGTCCGCCGTCGCGTACCCGGCGTCCGAGCAGGAGGTGGTCGCGGCCGTGGCGCGCCAGCGCCGCGGGCGCCCGCATCAAGGCCGTCAGCGGCTTCGCGCACACCATCCCGAAGCTCGCCTGCCCCGGCGGCGGCGGCAACGGGACGCTGCTCATCAGCACGGCGAGGCTGGCGGGCGTGGAGGTGGACGTCGCGGCGCGGACGGTGACCGCGGACGCCGGCGCGCCGCTGCGGGCCGTCATCGACGCGGCCGAGGCGCGCGGGCTCAGCCTCACGGCGGCGCCATACTGGGACGGCGTCAGCGTCGCGGGGCTCGTGTCCACGGGGTCCCACGGCAGCTCGTGGTGGGGACGCGGCGGTGCCGTGCACGACCACGTTGTGGGCCTCAGGCTCGTCGTGGCCGCCGGGGAGGCTGACGGATGGGCCAGGGTCCTCACGCTGCGCGCAGGCGACGAGCTCTTCCCGGCTGCGCTCGTCTCACTCGGCCTGCTTGGGGTCATCTCCAAGGTTAGTGATCAATCAAACGCATCATCCATACGTAATGGTTCTAAACCATGTTTCGTTTCCTCCCTCCCCAAAAAAACATGCTACATGTTTGTTTCAAATTTAAACAGGACAGTTAAATTCTTCTTTTCATATATTTTTTTAACTTATATAGTTGAGCTCTGAGCCTGTATTCATTATTTACTTATAATAAAGGAAAGTATCAAAATGGTATGCAATAAGATGCAAAACAAAATAAGCCAAGCAAAAAGAAGGTCAAGAGAAGAAAGTGAAGATCTAAGTGCACTCCTCATGCCCCATGCTTAATAAATATTGCGAATTTTTATTGCACATAGAATTTTAAAATAACATATGAGCAACCAAAGGGAGATCTACTTTTAGCAACACATAATACACAAATTGATTGGCTTTACAAATACTTCATCATGTATCGTCATTTAGTTATTATTACTACATGAATAATACAGTAGAGCCATTATTGTCGTTGGAATATTATTGTCGTTGGAAATTACGATACATGATGAAGTATTTGTAATTAAGTGAACCAAATGAATAGGCCATTATTTTCGTTGGCCTACAAAAGATGTATAATACAGTAGAGCAACAGTAAACATCCAACCAGTTGCATTTTCAAGAGCATGTTTTCTTATACACAGATCATTTTCAAGGTCATGTTCATCTACTTGTTTTGATCATAAATATAAGTTCATCTAGGTTTGTCATAAGTAAACCTTTTTTTTAAAACTTTGATCATCAATCAATATCTAAAGATTTGTATAGGTTGGCAAAACAAGATTGATATTACTATATTCATTATGAAAAATGCTTTCCCAATGTATAACTTTTCAAATATTTTTATTTTAGTAAAAAAATAAATTTGGATATACTTATAGATGAACTTATATTCGTGACATGAAACAGTAACTCCTAATGGTTTGTTCTAAAATATGGTTATGTGTTTGGTTAATTGATATGAACTTCTCACTTTACTTTTAAAAAAAATAGTTGACCATTTTACAAGATCTGGCCAATCACAAAAATGGTATGAAGCCCTGATAAATCATGATGTAAAACTGCCCTATAAAAAAAGGTTGGCAGCCCCATAATCTCACTAGTTTTTTTAGTATATTTTTTTGGTGAAATATAATGGTTAAAACGACACAATGGAGACCGGAGGAGCTTGATGTTGTTTGTTTGCAAATATCCTTGTGACATTAGTTTTTGTCGAATACGCAAAAGATTTACATATCATTACATTAAGAAGAAAAAAACGGTGATGACCACCAGCATATATAGGCGCTTGTGCGTCAAATAATAAGTGAGGGAAACAAATTAAAATACCAGCGTATGCGCTTGCGTGTATTGGATTGTTCTCTGTTGTAACCGGGAAAATGGGTACTGGGGACTGCTCTCATCCTGTTCATATCCAGGTGACTCTGGAGTTTGGACAGCGTGGCGTCAGGACTGCTTCTGTTCGGTAAAGCCAGTGTACGGGGCACCAACAATGGCATGTTCATTCATTTATGCCAAGACCCGGAGGAGCCAAAGTAGGCATACCCTACCACTTACCACAGCTTATCACTTATCTGTAGAATGAAGATCAGCTCGAAATACACTTTCAAAAGCTAACATTTTCTAGCAGTTACGGGAGGTTGTACGCTTGTAGCTGTGTACAAAATGAACTGTAGAACGCCGTAGTCAGCTGTTATATCATGAACGATGGAAGAAATGACTCATCTTGCATAGGCATATTTTTTTTCCAGTTCTGAAATTATATTTGTGTCCTTAAGTACATCTGAGGCGGCTTCATCCCTTTACTCAATTGTTATATGGCCAAGAAAGATCTGAAATCTCAACTTGAATTGCTCCTATGGAATGTCTTCATGTTATGCCTTTTTGGATGTTAATTAGTCATTGGTTGCCAAAGTTAGTTAGCATTTTCATCACTATGTCGATGGCTGAACTGTCCTACATGCTAATGGGGTTAATATATACTACTAAAAATCAAATGGTTAGTGAGAAAACCATTCATATTGGGACCAAAAAGATGCCTCAAGAGTCCATACTAGTAGAAGAGTTGTTTGTCGCTAATTGTTTCGTGCTTTCGTGAAGAAAATTGCCTCAGGAGTCCATACTAGTAGAAGAACTTTTATGGCTAAGTGTGTTGTTCTTTTGTGAAGCAAATTGCAGTGACACTGACAGCGACATGCTTTGCCAGATCATGCATAGCTAACTATATCTACCTTCCATAGCAGAGGTAGCCCTACATTGTGTCTAAAACTATAGAATGCGCATTAAGCGGCCGTGGGTAAGGAGTCTTATTTTCCTTTTCAGAGACAGACATATAGGATGTGTATTTGGAGACCATGGCGATGTCAAATGCGATAAGATGGAGTGTGGACTACAAGTTAGTCGGTGGGTATAGCACACGTAAGAGAAGTGCCTGAATCACGTAACAGATTGATATACTTTGTTCTCTTGTTAAATTAGTCAAGGTAATATACATTATTGCTCCATTGCGTGAACCAAACATAGATCCCTAGATTTTCATGTCATGGTAATTAAACCCACCTAAAAACACATTAGAACACTGATTGTTCCGTTCGGACGCATCTAACATACTTCTCCCGTTACGCCACATATATATAACTCTAATTGCTGAATTAGGCCTTGTTTAGATTGCAAGTTTTTGTAATCTGTGCTAATGTAGCATTTTCGTTTGTTTGTGGCAATTATTATTTAATCATGGACTAATTAGGCTTAAAAGATTTGTCTCATGATTTACAACTCAATTGTATAATTATTTATTTTTTTATCTATATTTAATGCTTCATGTAAGTAGCTAAAGATTGATGTGATGGAGAGAGAGTAAAAAAACTAAAGTTTGAAGGCGTCTAAAGAAGGCCTTAGTTGCTTTTCATGGGAAAGGGTTCACACACGCAATCTAGATGTGGCTTGTTTCTCAGCCCTCACCATTTTACAGTATAATATAATGGTTATTATAGTTATCTCAACATATAACGAAGTTGATTGGTAAGATTTCGTGTACATCTACTCAACTTGCGTAACATCGTGCACCTGATTGACGTTTGGTTTTAGTTTTTGGAGTTGGCATTGTTTTTGTTATCTGAAATTCTGAAGTCTGAGAAGCATCAATTTTCAGTTTGGAAAGGGAAATGTTCTTCTAAAATAAGTGAATTTATTTAATCTGTTAGTATTTTAAGACTGGCGTGTGACTGTTCTTGAGTGCCTTTTCAGTCACGGTCTCTCTGGCTGTGATATGGCCTCTTAAAAATTCGAATTCGAGGTTATCATGATTTTTGTTAGACCAACGAAGTTATCATGATTTGTCCTTCGACATGAATCATATGATGCATCGTTTCTCTACCTGAAACTCCTGGCTAATCAAAGTTAGTTACAAAATAGTGCCATTGTTCTGTTTTTGAAATGATCGACCACTTCGAATTTTTTTCCTAAAGGAAGCGTCGCTGGCCCACCATTCCAGTTCTCTAAATATGATGATCTGGATTTATATTGAGCTAGCCAAGATCAGCTGGTGCTTCATCCCTTTGTTCAACAACTAACAATCCTAAAACTCCAAACATTGCAAATCACATTGTTTTCTTTATTAGACACTAGTACATATTTAATACGTGTCTAGGCGTGGTCTCAAAAAAAAAAAAGACACTAGTACGTATTTCTATCGAAGTGAATTGATTTTGAGTTCCAAATTCTTCAATGGATCGTTAATTTGTGTATTGCAGATCACGCTGTCACTGGAGCCGAGGTTCAAGCGCAGCATCGCCTACGACTACCGGAACGACTCCACGATCCAGGACGACTTCGCCGCGCACGCGACGAGCCACGAGTTCGCCGATATCACCTGGTACCCGTCGCAGCACACGGCCGTGTACCGCATCGATGACCGCGCGCCGCTCGACGCGCCGGGCGACGGCGTGAACCACTTCATCGGCTTTCAGGCGACGCCCATCGCCGTCGCGGCAGCGCTCAGGGCGGTGGAGAGCTCGCTGGAGCGGTCCAAGAACGTGAGGGGCAAGTGCGTGACGGCGAAGGCGGAAGGCGCGGCGAAGCGGCTGGTCGGCAGCGGGCTCAAGAACAACGGCGCGCTGTTCACGGGGTACCCCGTGGTGGGGTACCAGGGGAAGATGCAGACGTCGGGCGCCTGCGCGCGCTAGCCGGCGTCGGACCTGCTGAGCGCGTGCGGCTGGGACCCCAGGTTCCACGGCCTCTTCTTCTACGAGAGCACGGCCATCTTCTCGCCGCCGGCGCGGTTCCGGGACTTCGTCCTCGACGTGAAGCGCCTGCGGGACCTCGCCGGCGCCGACAGCCTCTGCGGCGTGGACGTGTACAACGGCCTCCTGGTGCGGTTCGTGAAGGCGTCGGCAGCGCACCTGGGCCAGCCCGAGGACTCCGTCGTGGTGGACTTCAACTACTACCGCGCGTCGGACCCGGCCGCGCCGCGGCTGAGCGAGGAAGCGTGGGAGGAGGTGGAGCAGCTGGCGTTCGTCAAGCACGGCGCCAGGCCGCACTGGGCCAAGAACTGGCTCGTGGCGTTCGCCGGCGTGCGCGGGAAGTACCCGCGGTGGGGGCAGTTCGCGGCGGCGAAGCGGCAGCTGGACCCCCGGGGCCTGTTCGACAGCCCGTGGTCGGACGAGGTCATCGATGCGGTGGAGGTGGACAAGGGCGACGGGTGCGCGCTGGACGGCGGTGCGTGTGCTCCGAGGACAGGCTCCGCAGCCCCGGGCAGGGGTACTACTGCAAGCCGGGCCTCGTGTTTACGGACGCCAGGGTCTGCAGGTACTCGGTGTCGCAGGATCAGTGACAGTGATAGTGACATTATTCAGCCTGTTTGCTTGGTCGTTTCTGGCTGGCTGATTCTGGCTGTTGCTGATTTTTTGTTAGAGAAAAATACTATTGAATGACTGGCTGGTTTGTTTCTTTCTTGGTTTAGAGCTTAACTGAAAGCTGTGAGCCGTGTGGATAATAGATTTCTCATTTGATTAAAGAGTGCTTGTAGCTATACGTACCATCATGATCATAATACAAAAAGGAGAATTTCTGTGATATTGGTATTTTAGAAATCAGGTCAATGAACAAAAAGAAAGGAGATCTCAAAACTTGTGATCTCGCTCGAAAGGATAAGACAATGGTGTATCTCATTTCATTAAGGATACACATCATGATTCAAGAGGACAGGCATCCAAGGATAAGATACAAATGGAGATCTCAAAACTTGTGATCACATCAGTCAAATCCTAAAAGTACTCAAAATCAACATTCGACAAATCAGAATCAGTGTGACGCGATCCGGTTTTCCGTGGGGCGCTCTTGGGCGTTCCACCTTGCTGCGCCGCAGCGCCAATGGCGGTGTCGCAGGCGAAGTGGGAGCAGTGATCCACGGCGGCGTCGGGGACGTGGGGCGGCTGGGCGCTCCTGACGAGCGCCCAGTTGACGCCGTCGAAGAAGGGGTGCTGCTTCACCTCCGCGGCACCACGCCGGGATGCGAGCCGGTGGTGCGGCTCCTTGGCCAGCAGCCCCCGGATGAGTTCTCTGGCTGCGGCGCTGACCGCCGGCGCGTCGGGGAACCTGAGCGGCTGCGCGACGACGTTGAAGAGCGTGGCGCGGTTCCCGGAGCCCTTGAAGGGCGTGGCGCCGTGGAGGAGCTCGTAGAGGAAGACGCCGAAGGTCCACCAGTCGACGGCGCTGCCGTGGCCGTCGCCCCGGATGATCTCCGGCGCCAGGTACTCGTGCGTGCCCACGAACGACATGGACCGCGCGCTCGTCGGCTCCGCCGTGAACTCCAGCTTCTTCTTGGAGACGACGACGCTGCCGCCGCTAGTCACCATCTCGTCGTCCAGCTTGGCCGGCTTATTGTGTCCCTTGTTCTTCTTCTTCTTGCCGGGGAGGGAGAGGATGCGCGGGAGCATGCATCCACCGGCGCCGGCGCTGACACGGCGGCCGGACAGGGAGCGGACGACAAGCGCGGGGCTGACGTCGCAGCGGAGGGAGAGGTCGAAGTCGGAGAGCATGATGTGTCCTCCCTCCCTGACGAGCACGTTCTCGGGCTTGAGGTCCCTGTACACGACGCCGAGCATGTGCAGGTACTCGAGCGCGAGCAACACCTCGGCCGCGTAGAACCTGGCGGCGTCCTCGGCGAACCGCTTGCCAGGCTGCCGCTGCCGGAGCGAGTGGAGGTTGCCGCCGCAGCAGTAGTCCATGAGGAGGCAGCGGAACTTGTCCGTCTGGAAGTGGGCGTAGAGCGTGGGCAGGAACGGGTGGTCCAGCAGGCCCAGGATCTCCCGCTCCGTCTCCGCGCGGGCCAGCTTGTTCCGGCTGGAAAGGGAGGCCTTGTCCATCACCTTCATGGCGAACAGCGCGCCGCGGCCGGCGGCGGCGGCGGTGCGGAGCTGGACCAGGTAGACGCTGCCGATGTCGCCGTAGCCCAGGCGCCGGAGCAGGCGGAAGTGGCCCAGGCTCAGCGGGGGCTCCGCCGCGCGGATGGCCTCCCAGCGCTCGTCGTCCCCGCCGCGGCCACCGGTGTGTCGCCGTGTGGCGGGCACTGACGCCGGGGGCGCCGGCCGCAGTGTCGCAGCGTGCGCGCCTTCGTCATGGTTTTCCACGCTGCCGGCCGATGGTGTTGCCGCCGTGTCGTGGTCGGTGTATATCGGGTTGAGGCTGTTGCTGAACCCCGACGACGACGGCTGGCGCGGCGAATGGATGAGTTGGAGCTCTCGTCCAGCTGCGACGACCATCCTCGGGCTGGGCAGCGTCGTCGGGTACGCGCCGACGGCGTCCAAGTCGAAGCTCCCGATCCTGACATCCTCCATGATATCGCTGATGGTGCTAGTCATGTCATGCACGAACACGATGCAAGCACTCACCCCCTCGCAGTACGTGTTCCTCCGCTACTGCTTTCCACGCTATCTATCATGAAGGAAAGGAAAGGAAGAAACAAACCAAGGGAACAGTTGAGCAAATTTACCAAGCTGATTATCATCAATGGATACGAATATCTGAACTGTTTGATGCTGGTTGGATGCCACGCCAACAAATTGAAGCACGCAAGTCATTGGCAGAGCGTCGTTGATCAGAAAGTAGATGTACAGAGGCAGGAGATGACATGCTGATCGACCGAAGAGAAAAACAAAGACAAAGGGCAAGCAGTGAACAACGGCCATGGCCATGCAATCCATACCGGGTGTCAGGCAGGCAGACGAGGTTTTGGCTCATCATCAGAATTCAGATTCAGAATGTGCATCCGCTTTTCTGGCGGCCTGTCTTCTGTCTGCACATCGATCAGAGAATGAAGCCTGCGCGAGCTGTATGTGGCTCTCGAGTTAGTTAAGGACGAGAGGAGGAAAGAATCAATGAATAATCCGACGATAGATGGTGGCTGCCACGCCCACGCCGCACGCACTGATGATCGAGTAGTGATGGGACGAGAGACGACGACGTGCCGGGGGCTGAGTCGTCGTGGCGGGATGGAAACGGGAGATGATTGATCACACACGAATGTCAACCGGGACTCCGCTCGGTCGGTCGTTGGCGATCTTTCAGTTTGAGATGATGATGTTTGATAGCTTTATTTGCCGACTCGTTGTACCCTGGTGTTCATTCCCATGGAACGAAGAGGTGTTACTCCTCCGTGTGGGCGGGCATTGGTTATCGATAGGTTCCCTGTCAAGTTTGTTAGCTAATGAACATTGGTAATTGAATGCGCATGTTCATCCCACTGCTCATGCATGACTCATGTCCCCTGTTCGGCTGTTCTGTTCCTCACCTCATCATCACAACAAAAGCCACCCTTTTCTTTCCTGTTGGAACCAGAAATTTTGAATGAATCTGCCAGGCTACGGCGCCTGAGCATCATCACACCCGCCGGCCACGGCCACCACTTCCCCGGTCAACAGGTTGTAAGCGTTTTGACTTTTTAGTTAAAGTTTGACCACTTATGTTTTATATAAAATATCATCTTTTTTATGATGATTTTTTTATTAATAAAAGTTCTTCAAAAATGATTTAAATATAACTATTTTTGTATAATTTTTTTAAATAAAATAAATGATCAAACTTTATATAAAAAAGTTAAACGATTTATAGTTTAGAACGGAGAAAGTACTTTGTACCACCTGATCTAGTGGCAAGTTTTAGCATGACAGCACCAACGAGGGGAACGTGCGTGGGGGCGCAGACAACCCACGGAGGAAGTACTTTGTACCGGCTGATCGAGTCGCGAGTTTTAGCATGACAGCACCAACGAGGGGAACGTGCGTGGGGGCGCAGACAACCCCTCAGGCAAAGCCGGACCCGGACATGAATAATTAAATAGACAACACTTTTTTAGTAACCGAATTAAGTAATATAGAACATTCCAGTTTCTGCATACATACAGCCATCGCAGGGAAGGTTACATAACATGATCGTTTTCACTTTTTAGTATATTTATTTTGTTATATATATAGATAAATAATAAGTCGGCAACCAATTGTGACCCGTCGTTTTTTGCCCCGCCGCTTCGCTCCCCTTCAGGCTCTGAAAATAATGGCGCTCCTTCCGTGTGGGGCACCTCCCTTCAGGTTGATAGATGATTTTGGGATGTATATTGAGTTGAAACAACCCACGTGCTTAGATGTTATTTTCTCATTCTTTTTCCTTTCTTTTCTTTTGTAGTGGTTGTGCATATTACCTTTACAAAATATGGAACTTTATTTTTAATAAAATTTCCTTCGTCTGAAAAATCTATATTATGAACATAACACATTTCCTATTAGAAATTTATCTCTTTTTATTTGATGTTGTTTTTTTCCATATACTTCTCAAATTCAGGAAGGTATCGGATGGACCCAATGGTTCGGGCCAACAACCTTAGACCAATCAGTGCTGAGGTATCCAGCCCAAGCATGCCTGCGGCCTGTTTGCAAGGGACAGTTTCGGCTCAACCCATATGGGAATTTGGCCTTCAACGAATTAGTGCGCACATGGTAAAGTTGAGCAACGGCACGGCACGGCCTAATAGGGCACGGGCCCATATGGCCCGTGTGCCGCCGGGTCGTGCCTTCCCAGGCCATCGTGCCTAGCCGAAGGACCAGGCACGGTCCGTGGGCCGCTTTCCGTGTCGGGCCGGCCCAAGAAGCACGTGGGCCAAAAGCGCATCGGGCCAGCCCGAGGCCCAAAGATGCCAACACAGAGAAAGAGAGAGCGAGGCGGATTGGGGAAGCCGCCAGCGCAAGCTCCACGAGGCTGCCGCCGTGGCGAGCTCCAGCCTCCAGGGGGCCACGAGAGGTGGCAGAATGGTGGCGACCGCGGGATCTGGTTGCGAGGAGGCGGCCGCCGACGCTCGCCGCCGCGCATGGCGCGTAGATGATGCCGTCGTGCTCGTCTTCCCGATGGTCCAGGGCGTGGCCGCGCGGAGGAGAAGAGCGCGCGACCAGCGGTGGCGGCGAGTGGGGGGAGAGTGGGGTCGAGCGTGGGAGGGAGGGAAGATAGTGCGGCGAACGATGGCACGGCGCGGACCACCGGGGAGGAGAGAGTGCGGCGTTGGTCGTTGGGGAGAAGTGTTGCGCGAAGGGAGAGTGAGAGTGAGGAAGGAAGTTAGGGTTTGGGTGACTAGGGGTGGCGTGGTGGGCTTGCTTTACTTTGTTTTTGAGAAGGCCGCAGATGGGCTGTTAGCAGGCTATTGTATCGATTGGGCCTCCACCGATCCTTTTGTATATACCGGGCCAGGCCGTGCCGTCCGGCGTGCCGAGGCCTCGGCCCAGGCACGGCCTGCTACGTGCCTCGGGCCGGCTTGGGCACAGTAGTAGGCCGGGCCATGCCGTGCTCGGGCCGGGCCCAATAACCGTGCCTTGGGCCGGGCCGCCGGCACGCGGGCTGCATGCTCATTTTTAGCACATGGAAACTTTCTTTGTGTACTCCCCTCCATGGCTCCATCCGCAAATAATTGGCATTTTTGACTTCATTAAAAATATTGGGATAATATCACTTAAGCCACATGGCCTGTCATGTTCATTCTTAAACATGCCACTAACTTGAGCTCAACTTATAACAGTAATTATATTTGGAGCTCTAAAAATATCCTTTTCTACAAGAGTAGGTATAATCTAATTGTGCACATTTTTATACATACTCAAGAGAATTGGCAATCTACTAATTCTAAATTCTTATAAGCGACATGATGATTCTTTTGGTGCCTCATCAAATAATTAAAATTCTTTTGCACCTTCCAGTGGACCTTTCTAGATTAACCTTATACTTTGCCAAGTATCCCAATGCCAAGTCTAGACTAGTATTGACTTTGGGCATTCTCAAAGTTAATGATAGCTGAAGCATATGGAACATCTTCCGCTTCAACTATTACTAACTTATTATTAAAATATTTAGGTAATCAACTTACTGCATTGTGTGGCAGCACTATGCCAATAGACAGGCGTGGCATTATTTATATTCAAATTCTATCACTTATGCATTCATTTTATATGCCTTTGTGATAAATCCTAACACTCATTTGGTCCTATATTGGTGTATCTTACTAGCCAAAACTTAGGGGCCTCACCAATAT
>CM041637.1:35571941-35582952 GCA_023333625.1 Bothriochloa decipiens
AACTTATGTGACATATCTATTGCCACGTATTGACCCAACTTCACCCATGCAGAGTATTAGGACAATAACATTTTCCACCTTTTCTTACAAACATAATTGTCTACTTAAATGAAATTCTAAACCATACTGGGCTTTAAACTTAGTTTAAAACTCCCTTTGAAGTCACGCTTAAAAATTGTAGAACCTTTTTAAGGCCTACTGGTTTGACTTCATTAGGAAACTAACAGCCACACTCTATACATATCTCATGGATGACTTAAGCTCATAAAAATGGTTAGTTTAGAATAACATATTTCCTCATAGTTTAATAACCATAGAGGTATACTTATGTGCCTAATTATCAAAAAATAGTGGCTACATATAACTGTTGTGGAATATACTAAGTGATACTTGCAAAATCCTCACAAAAAATTATAGCAGTGGAGGTATACTGATGACTTATGGCACGAACTAAGATATTTATGTCTTCTTGAATCATTGGTACATAAAATGAACTTTGTACCTCTCCGAGATTTAATCTTCCTCTGTGAGCTCCCACTAGCTCCCACTGATTTTTGCATTCTCTAGGAACACATTCATTAAAATCTTAACTTACTAAAATAATTATTACAGTAGGAACGCAATCCCTCAAACTTTGCTCCCACTGATTTCTGAGTTCTCTAGGAACATAATCGGGGTGCCATGTGGATAACTCATGTACTTAGCAATCTTATTTCTTATCCTTAGTTTGACAATACTCATGTCTTGCTAAGGCTTTGCCCAATAAACTTTTATGGTCAAATATTCATCAATCGGTGTTGGCCAGAATGACAAACATAAGCCATATAAGTGTTTAAAACAAGCTCTATTGAACTAGTCTAATAAGCGTTGGCCAGAATAAACCAGAACAAGAAACTTGATGGACATGCAAACACTAATCAGCTTTGGCCAGAAATAGTGAAAGCAAGCCATACTTAAATTAGATACTAATTTTGGGCTAAGGGACAAAATTGATACAAGTTTTTTTATTAAGTCCCATGTTTTTATAAACTTATATAAGCTTATTTGAATAGAACATCTCTTTCCTGATGAGACAATCCATTCTCCCCTTCGAAATGTGGCTTAACTATAGTGTGACACAATTTCGACGAGCTTTCATCAACTTATTATTAATTTAACTGAAAGATAAAACTGACATAAGAAAACTCATATCACGAGAAGTAAATCTCTTTGCCAATTAATAGGATAAATCATATGGAATAAATTAAAGTGTTCATAAACTCCAAACTCAAGAACATTTGTTCAAAATACAAGAAGTATCTCAAACTAAGATGACTTAAGCATCACTAAGGACTAAATTTAAAACTGATCTAAATGCGAAGCTCAAAAGCTTGACTTCATCTTTATTCCATCAATGGCTTCTTAGACTTTGATCCCCTTATCTCCCCTTATTTCTTAGGTTTGGCAAGACCTGAGGAGAAAATTAAGATGTGCATTATTGCACCTTAGTTAATCCACTATATGTTCAGAAATATCTTAAGCAAAACTTATGAGACAACTTAAGTTACCTGTCTTTGAAAGCCATTCTTACTCTTATCGTCAATTCGGTAACTTGCAGAATTTGCAGACCATGGGAAACTTACCATTTTGAGTATGTTTGTTATAGTTCTCTGGTAGAGAACTCATGAGGCAGCTTATCATAACATCATCGGACACATTTAATCCAAGTGCCTTTAACTCATAAGCCATATCAAACATGCTCTTAATATGGTTACCTAGACCACTTATCCCATCATAACATGAATTTAGTAACTTATTGTTGACGCCGATTCGCGACCGAGCTAACACACCAGTGGGCTTTGGACGCCCAAAGAGGTTGCTTGGACAACCTGCAATGCAACAAACACGCAGTGTAACCGTCCAAACCGATATAGGGATCCAAAAGGCCGATGTGGAGCTCGTGTATGGCTGAAATAGCTTCAGAACCACCTCCGAAAAGATCTGTCAGGAGGAAGCACATGAAGGATCTCTTAGGACTAGCAAGGCCGCCTAATATGCCAACAAATCTCATAAAGAGAGGTGCTGGACAATAAGTAGAGGGGGTTGAGAGGAAGAAGAAGGGGTAAAAGGAGTTGGTAGATTGGTTTTTTGTTCGATTGATTGGATGGGATCCATCAGCCATGATCCTCTCGTATATATAGAGGGGGGTGGTCTTATCCTAGTAGGAAACAACTCCAACATGTGGTCTCCAAGTTTTCCACGCACAAAATTTACCAAAACTCGATTTAAGATCAAATCGGTTCGGACTCAACACCAGGTCGCCCTAGCCAGCCAGGCAACCCGGCTAAGCCGGTTTTCACGAGCGCGGGCCAGGACCCGGCTAAGCTGGCCTGCACTTGCCACACCAGCACCGGGCCGGCTTAGCCGGCCACATGACCTGGCTTAGCCGGCCTGGCTAGCCCACGCGGCCAGCAGGCTCAAAGCCGGGTTAGCCGGTCTTAGGATCCGACTAAGCCGTCTGGGGGTGGTCGGCCTAGCCGTCTTGAACAATCAGCCTAGCCGACTGGGCAGGCTCGCTTGTGGCTCGTCGTCTTCCTCGCGTGATTGCTTACTCCATTAACGACCACTTGACCTCAATCATGCCTAGGGCCTCCATAACTTGCTCATATTGCCAAACATGTCATTGGACATTCTTGAGTGTCAACACTTATCATAAAGGAAAATATTTATAAAGTGTGCTCTTATGGAGTTGTAAAGCTCCTTAGCACTTAAGTTCCTATTCTCCTCAGAACAAAGGAACCTTCTCGTCATGTTAAGTGAGAGTGACCATTGTATGATCACTTTGGCAATGCAGTCGGATTTCTGCCACTTTTTAAATTTTGGGATGTGCTCCTTCATCCTCTCAACATAATAGACACTAATGCGAGAAGGAGCGCATGATTTTTCCCCATAAAGCACATAATCAAGGTCCAGCTCCTCGAGAATGGCAAGCACCTAATTATTCCAAATAGAAAAATTAGTGCAATTTAAGGGTTCTATTTTACTTAAATAGTCTGCATAATTAACTGAAAAATTGAAGTAAAATAATGTCTCCATTAGTGAGCTGTATATAAGATATACTTAAAGCATGATGTTAAAACAACGTTGGGCAGTATTAACAACATACTTTTAGACTTTAGTTTGCATCACCGTTGGCAGAAACAAAATAAAATCCGTCTTAATAACTCATAATTAAAGTCAACGTTGGTCAGAAATTAATTATGAGTAATCCCTAGTTAAACTTCTCGTTGGTTCCATCTATCTAGAGACCATCTTACTATACAGTGGTGGAATATAAATAATTCATAACTGAAAGCAAAATCATGCAAAGCTTATTCTTAGGGCATTACTTAAAACATGAAATGCTCATAAAAGAATAGAATTAATGCTGGAACTAAAATATAAAACTTAGACTTAGAACTTACTTAAATAGTGCCTAAAAGTCAACTATGTAAAATGCACCAAAGAAAAGTAAATTTCTTAAACTTAAATATTCTCAGCAACATATTCCCAAAACATGCTTAAAATAACTTAAAAAACACATAAAAAAGTACTTAAACTTCATATGAAATGGGAATATAATCATAGCTAACTTATTTTATACATGAAACAATGATTTAATTGCTTGTGGAAAACTTAAGCTAAAACTGAATTAAAGCACTTAAATAATGAGCTTATATTGAATAGCAGCGGAAACTTATATTCTTAAAAATAAATATTAGTTTGGCCTTAAAAGATATAGGCCCAACAGTAGCCAAAAGGTAATGTGAGATCATGGACTGCTTGTGTTCGAGTCGACCTAGGCTGTTCTCCCTTGAAAACTTAATAAACTGCTTACTTATAGGAAAACTTTGTGATTGGGATGATCTCATCATTAAACTCAATGAACAGTTAGAAATTTAGCCAAACAACTTATGGTATAAATACTGGGCTAAAAAATAATTTCCAATTACTCAATTTCTTTTTCTTACATGCAATGGAATTCATGATTAAAAGTGAGCAAGTTTATATGAACAGAGAAAAGAAAAAAACATTACTAATGGAAATTATCCATAGCTTAGTCAAAACTTAACTGAAAGGATTAAATTGTGTGCTGAGAACTAAACAATAAACCAATCTTAAATTCTGATAAAATAAAACTTAACCAGCCTTAAAAATGGAATTAGCCGAAAGGAAACCATTACCGTGCTTAAAGCACGCATGACCTGTTAGGCCACTCGGCTTCTACCCTGAAGCCCAGAAACCGGCCCATCTAAGGAACCCTAATGGCCAATTCATCTAGCTGTGCATTTCAATCCAACGGACACGGACTGATCTCAGGCTCATATAAAAAATGATGAAACCCTAAAACTCACTCAATCCTTACTCGTTCTCACCTTTGACCAGAGAAATTTTCACCCTTAATTTATCTATAATAATATATAGTCAGTAGTTAAGAATCAATATTATCTTAGAGACACTTTAAACACAAAATTATTAAAGCAACTCTTATGCACAACACTTGCAGGTAGTCCCTCAGGACTATCAATATAAACAGGCACTATCAATGCTGGTTCATTCAGGCACTGTTGACGACGGTGTGTTGTTTATAACTCTGGTGCATTCAGGCACTATCATGGCTGGTTCATTCAACAAAGGAAAAGAAGTGTTAACTCTTCGACCACTTAAAACACAGAAAACTGTGAAATCATAGAATATTTGCTCTTATAGAGTCGAATCCAAGATATGAGGCAATATATAGAGGCTCTTGTAACCACTTGGCTACATACTCTTTCAGAAGATACTCCTTTTCTATTAATTGATACATGCCCGACAAATCTCTTGCAGGTATTTTTTGAGGAAGGAAAAAATGTTGATTAAGTGCTCTATTTATCAAAAAGTGGCTAACCAAGGGTCGGATTTTATTTTTATCCCTTTCTTGGGACCAAATGTCTGATTGTTTGCTTTGACAGCTATCAAATCATGAAGTTATATCCACACACACCTATGAGTCAACAATTCTTTGGGATTGCCAGATGCACTCTTCTAGGCGTCTCAACCACAAGATATGCTCTGACTGATCTCTTAAGGTTACGGCACAAGACTACACCTACAGGAATTAACAAATATTCTGGGCATCGCTAAAGGAATGTCCGCCAAAACCAAGGTTAAGCTTGTGAATGTGCCAAAAGACAGTTGAGTCGGGTTTGATCATAGCTGGCTGATCGCCTGATCGCCTGCTGCAGACCGAATCCAATAATCCAAGTCTACGCAGATGCCAACTGTTGTCTGTACGGGGGCTAATAAACCACTGGCAATTCACCAACCAAAGAACAAAATATACAATATATGCATACTAATATGTATAATATGTTGCGAGAACAGATGGAAGTTGTTTGGGGCTATAGTACTAATGATATGCACTAATCCCCTCATTATATACAAGCAGCAAGCATAATACTAATAAGCTAACGCCTCATGATGATTAGCTAGCTCTTTGCTTGTGCGTTGCTAACCACCAGCTAGCTAGCAAGTATGCCACCCTTCCAAGTGATTCTTCGCGATCATGCTTGCATGACAGCTAGCTAGCTAGGCCGTGTTGGTAAGCAACTAAGCATGCAGATGCAGCTGGATCTCCCTGGTGGAGTTCCTCTCTCAGATACTGCTACAGACATGATATATTTATTTACAAAGAATTGTGGTGTTCTCGGTCTCTTAAAGGGATAAACGAAACACCGATGATAGGCGCATTGATGTATATATGTTGCTCTTTTATCAAGGCAGCCATGGCGCAGGGGATGCTTTCAAAACCTTATACTCAGGGGGCTAAATAGTGTATTTTTTTACGACGAAAGAAGAATTATATTATATAATAGGTAGTTACATCAAGATATTAAAAGAACTCCAAATTACAATAAAGTACTTACGCTGTGAAAAGGATAACTCAAAACCTAACTTGTTAGATATTTTGCAGTATGGATGACTGCACAGGCAAATACTCAGCAACGAAAGACGGCCTGAGAACAGATGCCCAACGAACGACGGCCAACGTTCATGTAGCCGGAATTGAGGATCTTCTTCTTCTTTCTGGTGTCTTTCTTTTTCTTCTTTCTGCAACCGAAGATTGAGGAAGACCGATCTGAAAATTATTCTCCCTAATCCTTCATTGTGGTAAGATCTAACCACAGCAAAATGGAGAAGAAACCGAAGAAAATTATTCCATGGCAGCGACATTATCTCCGCCTTGATGCTGCTGTCTGAAAACAAAAGTCTCCATGCCGTCACATCGATGAAGATGCCGATGCTGAAGTTGTCGCCCTCATCTTCAACGGAGCCGTCATGGAGAAGATGATTCCAACCTTCCCCTTTACCGTCGCTGGAGAGGAAAAGGAGAAGATACATCACCATTACCAAATAATTTGACGTGGAGAAACACTAACCCTAAGACTCGATCTAATAGAGAAAACTTATTCAAAACGATGGATCCCCACTCCCTTCAGTCCCCGACGTGATGCCGGAGGAGAAGGGAGGGGGGCCAAACGGTGGAGAACACGAGAGACCGGCGGCGGCGGCTGTTGGACGGTAGCTACAGCCGGGCTGCGAGTGCAATTTTGCTTCTTTCTAGTCACAAACAAAGGGGAATGATGTCATACAACTCACATGCAACATGCTTAGTATAAAAACATGTACCCCCTCCATCCAAAATAACCGTCGACAGCTTAAGTTTGACTAGCTTTATAGAAATAGTAATAATATTGTATCTGAGTATTTGACTTCTCAAAAAGTGGAAATAACACTTATTAGAACACAAAGAGTAGCCTTGAACTCACATTAAGGCAAGCCAAATTTGTTACACGTACCTTAGGTTGTAATAATTGAAAGGACCTAATTGGCCTAGAGGAGGGTGTTGAATAGGCGTATTTGAAAAACCTGAAACTCACAAACTTGAAATGCTTTAAATATCAACCAGAACTTCTGGTGGGTTTGGATCGGAAGTTCTGGTCAGGACCAGAACTTTTGGTGCAAACCTACCAGAACTTCTGATGCCGTACCGAGCTACGAAATCAGAGTGAAATGAATTATGATTTCGATTCTAGTTGTTACCACACCCTTCTAGATGTTGTTGATGATGATGAACTCCTCGAAGCTTGGCACTCAAATCGTAGATCGGGTCCTCTAACCTATAAAATTAGGGGGTAGAGAGGAGGAACACGAAGAACACAAGAATAAGGGTAGTCGATACTACCACCATAGCAAGACACAAAATTTACCCCGAGGTTCGGCAATCCTCACATAAGATTTACCACGTCCTCGTTATTGAGGTGACCACAAAGGTACGACCACGAAGGTCTCCTCCCTCAAGCAACCACAAAGGAAAACTTGAGATATTCACTAAGAGATAAGGTGCTTGTATCACCAAATGTCATCATTCAAATCTTTCAATGGACTAACACCTTCGTATTTACTTGGATAAACTTGTTAGTCCCTAATTTGATTGTCATTAGTTATCCAAAACCCACTTCGGAGGTGAATGCACTTTCAATAATACTAGCAATGCATGCAAAAATAAAAGAGTAAAAGGACATGAAAATAATTAAAGCTTCCTAGGATCCAGTTTAAACTACTCCATTCGTCCTTCGTATCCCTGTCTTGCTCGTACTAAAAGAAGCTTCATTGCATTGGAGAGCATAGAAATGGCTTTAACACAGGTTCCGAACGTAGTGTTGAGGGATATGACAATTCCATACATTCATGTTACCTGTTTGGTTAGAGACGTAGGAAAGTGGGATTTGACTGACATATGAGACACACCTGTGAGCATTTTTTATTTTTTTTCCCTTCTTCGTTTTTCTCCATGTATAACTTGTATGGTGACAAAAATTATGCATGTATAACTTGATTTAGTTTTTCTATACTAACAATAGTACAAGTGGATAATTTAAGCAAATATATAGTTATTGAGATACTTTTGTAATGATATATGTATACAATCTAAATGGGTTTGTTTTACTATAACACAAGAAAATTTGAGAAACTTAGTTTAGGTTTTTTTAATGATAGACAATTCAGATGCAATTTAGGGGTTAGTTTTTATCATTTTTTTTGATAATAATGGTATGGCTAAATTATAGGGAACTGAAGATGATTAGTTTAAATTATTTTTACAATAGTCTAACATTGGTAAACTGGATAAAGATTATGAGGCAACGTTTCGGAATTAGAATTTTTTTAGTAGGAGGTTAAATACGTAAGAATTCCATTTGATTTGACGTAAACTCAAACCTCTTGGTAATTACCTTGTATTTTTTTCCTTAATCTCAACAACCACAAGAGATAATGATGTTAAATTGTACCTTCATGGACACCTTCGAAAACTACCATGACAAGAACAATGTAATTGGATGTTGAAAAGAATTGAAAGAAAATTACATGTGTCAAGTCGAATCAAGGATTTAATTGAAAGAAAATTACATGTGTCAAGTCAAAAAACAGGGGAACACGGCAGCTGCGCGCCACGCTGGCCGCGCCAGCAAGGCCACGTGGTCGGCGGTCTCCCGCCTGGCCTGACGAGGCGGTCAGTCCACACGACCGTTGCCTCTGGCTCTATACCTGACGACTGACACGAGCCGCGCTGCTCAGCTGCTTCGAGCACCGCTCCTCGACCTGTCGCCTGTCACCGGCGCGTGGGTCCAAAACCCGCGGGGCCCGCCGGCCGGTGCCGTATAGATCTACGCCAGCGCGCCTGGGCCGGCCGCTCGCGCGTACGTATCTCGCGTCTAATCTTGGGAGCTGGGACACCGTGGCGTGGGCCCGTGACAAGGTCCCCACCAACGGGCGACTGGCAGCGCGGCGCCAGCCGTGCCTGCCCGTTGTGCCACGGTCTCTGCCCCTGCTGTTTTCTCCTATTCTCGCCCCTGCCACTTGGTCGTCCTCTGCTTTCTCCGCCTCTCTCCTGAGTTTGGTTCGTGCACCGTGCACGCAGGCAGAACAGAATCTCTCTCTCGTTCTTGCTTTTGTAACTTGACTTGAAAAAGATCATTATGGATTGCCGTGCTGTCTATTAGGCTACTTAACACACCGTCAAGCAAGAACGGAATGGACATGATAATCCATATGAAACCAGAAGACTGCCGTGGCCATGCATGGACAATTTGGTAATCTCAGAGAGCTAAGCAAGCTCTATTTTTTTTTCCGGTCACCATCAAACATCAATCACGCTAACCTCTGCTGTGCTGGCGCTGTCGTTCCAATTATTAGCGCAGCGCAGCGCAGGCAGCAGTAGCATTCCGGCAAATCCCTCGCGATGCCAGAGCCGTTGTGGCTGCTGCCAGTCCTATAAACTGGAGGAAACTAACCTGTCCGCCATTAACACTGCCACGCCACAGCCAAGCAGCGCGTCCACCTTACGTATCATCTGTAAGCCCGTGCCTGCCATAGCAGCCGCCATGGATATCTGGAAGTCCAAGGTTCTGCCCAAGATCAAGGTCATCTTCGTCAAGAGCGCCGGCAAGAAGGCCGCCGAGCTCGTCAAGTCATTCGACGAGTCCAAGGTGAGTTTGCTTGCATGCCTCGTCGTCGTCATTTGGCCGGGTCACCCTGCGAGGTGGTGGATTATATATGACATTATTATTGATCCGTGGCTGGTTGTCGTACGTTTATGTATACAGGAGGGGATCAATGGTGAGTTCCAGGAGAAGAAGGCGGATCTCCAGCCCAAGGTCGTCGAGATCTACGAGTCTGCCCCTGCACCACTCAAGGTAATCATATACTAGGAGTACTATCAGTGCACGGCATTTCGTACTACAGAGTTGTCAGATCAGTGATGTAGCTGCAGGCATCCACACAATAAGGGACTGAAACTTCTCTGTACGTGTGTTGCACACAGGTCCTGATCAAGGAGAGGGGCAAGGTGTCCGGGATCAAGAAGAACTCCGCCGCAATCACCAAGTTCTTCGAGGAGCTGGCCAAGATCGGTGAGTACAGTAGGCCATGGCCAGCAGAGTGCCACAGAGACAGCATGGACATCTCATCAATGAACACTAGATGCTTGCTACTATACTATCTGTGTAGACTACAGTACTGATGAGGAGGTCATGATTCTGATCAGAATTCCCTGGAGCCAAGCAAGTGAGCGACGGCATCTCCAAGGTCGGCCCGGCCCTGCTGTCCGGCCCCATCTTCGCCACCTTCGAGAAGGTCTCCACGCTGCTCCCTGTCGCCGCCAAGGAGGCACCGGCCGCCGCTGAGGAGGCAGCCACGAAGGAAGCCGCTACCGCTACCGCTACCGCAACCGAAACCGAGGAGAAGAAAGACGAAGCCGCCACCGCTGCCGTCGTCGAGAAGAAGGAAGAAGCGGAGGAGGAGAAGAAGGAAGAGACCTCTGCACCGGCCGAGGAGACTGCCGCCGAGACTGCTCCTCCTGCTGATGCAGCTGCGGCGGAGCCCACTGCGGAGGCCGCGCCGGCGGCCGAGGCAGCAGCGCCAGAAGCCGAGGCTGCACCTACACCTGCACCAGCCGAGGCGGAGCCGGTGAAGAAGGCCGACGAGGAGACACCCAAGGCCTAGGTAGCTAGGGTTCAGCTGCAGGTTCATCTTGCGCTTGCAGCCCCTAGCTAGCTAGTTCGTGTGTACCGTGCTCTACAATCACATCGCGCCATCCATTGTTCTTGCATGTATGCACACAATGTTTTTTTTGCTCCGATCCACATGTTATTGCTGTGCAAACCGGTTATTAGATATGTATGTATGTATTTGTAAGTGTATAATTTTTTGTCAGTACTCATTCATATGCAGTGTGAGGATATATAAGTACATTACTGCCAGTTTTGGTTCAACTCAATTGTTCTTTAATTTGCTTCATTCATGATCGAATCACTATGCCTATACAACAGGAAAATTTAATTTCAGGCCATAATTATTTACGATCGAGTACGTGATCATTAGCTTTACATTTCAATAATATCATGTATTTATATTTATATTTATATTTATATTTATATTTATATTTATATTT
>CM041637.1:35619326-35701113 GCA_023333625.1 Bothriochloa decipiens
CGGTCCATAGATGATATAACAATTGTCTCTGTCCACGTGGTCCATGAAGAGGATAGTTAGCTATAAGGCTTCAATCATGTCCCTTAATTCTTACGATTGTATAAGCAGCCCACTCATATTCGCGTATTACACATTTCAAAGGATTTTTTAAAATTTAATCATTTTTTAATAAAAAACAAAAAAAACCGTTTGAGACATAATTCCACCCGGTATCCCTTTTGGTCGTGCCAAAACATTTGGCGTGACCAAAGCACTGTGTCGCGCCAAATGTTTTGGCGCGACCAAAGGGGACACGTGGCAAAGGGGTTGGCCGGGGCCACAGTGGGTCCCACCCCGTCGTGCCACGTGCATTGACGCGACAGGCTTGTCGCGCCAAATGATTTGATGGACTAGGGCACAAAAAAGCATGTAACAAAATTTTTACTATGGTTTAGTCACTTAAAATTTTATCTGAGTGACTAAACTATAATAAAAATTTTGACCAAGGTTTGCATGCTTAAAAGAGCACCACCCTGTCGCGCCAAATGATTTGGCGCGACGAGCCTGTTACGCAAAGCATGTGGCGCGACAGGGTGGGACCTACGGTAGCCCTGGTCAACTCCCTTGCCATGGTGTCCCCTTTTGCGCGACACAGTGCTTTGGTCGCGCCAAATATTTTGGCGCGACCAAAGGGGATACCGGGTGGAATTATATTTCAAACAGGTTTTTTTGCTTTTTGATTATAAAGATTAAATTTAAAAAAAACACTTCAAAAGCTCTTCCATGCTGCTTTTTATAAAAAAAACTAATGAACTAAGGATATATAGCGCAAAATCTTCAAGAATGACTCCTAATTTTTTCCCGAGTTTGGATTTTCCAAAGGGCACTTCGCAGGACGGTAGTTTCTGAGCCGCACATTTTCGGATCCTTTAGATGTGTGCGATGCGAATTGTCTTCCGTCTCCCCCCGGTCCCCGTATGCCGTATGTTTGCTCGGCACCGGTCCTCGTCTTCGTCCTCTGTCTCCGGCCGCGGAGCTCCGGCGAACCCCTAGCTCGTCGGCGGTGCCACCTTCTCCCCTCCACTGCCCCTCCCCCCCACCCCCGCGGCCCTGCCCCGTCCAACCATGGACCAGCTCGACGGAGGCCACCCACGCAGGTGAAGATCCAACATGGCCGGAGATGGACGGCGAGCTTCGAGCTCCGGCCATGGCACCCCCGCCCCTCGCTGGCCCGGCCGCCGCGCGCACCGCCAGGGTCCCTAAGCCGCCCGGCCTGCCTTTCCCACCGCCGGGCCGGCTTGCCTCCCTCCGACCGGCCGGGCCCTTCTGTACCCACTGGAGCTGGGAATGAGAGGGGGAAGGAGCTCGTCGGTAGTGTTGGAGTTGGGGGAGAAGGCAGGGTGAGTCGCCGCCGGGACGAGGGCGCCGTCAGGGGTCACAGCTTCTTTCTCCATGCTCGCGAGATTGAGGAAGGAGAAGACACGGGATGAGTCGGGGGAGAAGACCGAGATGGGATGAGTCGGGGTATTCCTTATCCCAAATACATGCAATTTTTTAGTATTTTTATTGCACGAATCTCGGCGCATATCCTATGGCTGAAAACCTACCTTCCCGGGAAGTTGCCTTTGGCAAACACTTCCCCTTTTTTCCCCTCATGATAGTGCCCTCTTCTCGTTATTTCAAGTCCTCTAAGTATCACTACAGGAGAAGCTCAATTTGCCTGAGTGCCGCACGCTAAAAATACTTGGGAAACTGTTTGTTATAGTTGGAAGTAGCACAACTGAAAATTATTGCATACAAGAATTCATCAGTTGTATTTCCAGTGAAACATGTGATGCAGCCATGTTATCATATTCAATTTGTTACCTCAAGAAGAAACTATCAGCATCATCTCAGAGAAAGAGGGCATCATCTCAGAGAAAGAGGAAGTCATGGCACTTTCCTTCCACTGGAGATATCTTTAGTCTCGATAGATAGATATCCAGATATATGTGTTCATATTCTTTCTTGTTTTTAGCTTACTTGTACTCTTGGTAATCTTGCTAATCTGTGGTATGCAGAAATTCACTTGCTTCTCTGCTGTCAGAACAGACCAGGAGATAATGCACTTTTTGTAGGACTTTGTATGCTAATTAGTACGTTTTGGAACCAGGTAACCTCTTTTTTCTTCACTTTCTTTTTTCATCGGTTTAGGAATTAGGCATAAGTATGATTCTCCGATGATCTAATTAGGGCGCAGTGTCTTAGTAATGGCATGTTCTTAGTATAAATCAGTTATCTTGATGTAACATCATGTTCTACAAGATGTGTATCCAGATGTCACTATCATATGAAATGCAATTAGAAGATTCTACTTCCATAGTTGCTATGCAATGTAATGGACTTTGTGAATTGGACTTGTGATACTTGTGAACTATGGATTGTAATTGTGGTGGTCAGATTTGAATTTAAATTTAAATTATACTTTACATGTTGTGGTCCAATTTGGATTCTAATTTTAATTTTTTGCTAGAAAATCATTTGTAAAACGTATAATATTAATTAGTTTGATGTGAAGTGACGGTCCATGTATAATGTATTCCATACATGAATCAATGTAATGTGATCACTTTTGTGTATGTGAATCAATGTAATGGCTATAGTTTTTTATTTTTTTAAAAAAATAATTTCTTTGCCGAGTGTGTTGACCATGGCACTCGGCAAAGAGGTTTTTCTTTTAGAAAGAGAGAAATTACTTTGCCGAGTGCCTGCGCACTCGGTAAAGTAATTTTTTTTAAAAAATAAAATTCTTTGCCAAGTGTTGCACTCGGTAAAAAAAATTTAAAAAAAGAAGACGGCGTGACCATTGGATGGACCGTGTCAAATATTTGCCGAGTGCCATGGTGGCACTTGGCAAAGCTTTTGCCGAGTGAGCGGGACTCGGCACTCAGCAAAGAGTGCCTTTACTGCGAACATCTTTGACGGAGCCTCTTTGCCGAGTATTGCACTTGGCAGAGGCTTTGCCAAGTGCAAAGCTGCTTTTGCCGAGTGCAATAGGTACTCGGCAAAGAACTCGCCTGTTGTAGTGTATGTGGTGTGTCAAGATGCATTTATGTTTTTAAGATAAAAAAGATACAATCTTCTACTCATCGTAAGCCATTGATTGGAAAATATAAATCTCATTTTCACAAGCTCATAGGAATTTTGTTAATATGGTCCTATATATCATATATAAAAAGACTTTCTGTGAATGTGAATCTTGGCGAGGAACTATATTGACCGCTCAAGTAGAAATTGAGTGCCCAATGGATATATAGAAATATTTGAAACAAGCCCAAGTTTAAAAAGTTTGACTTAACACAACTTTAAATCTATTTATTTAGTAACTTTATTTAGTAACAGAGGGAGTATGTTGATTTAAAAATTATATGAAACCAGACCACACTAGATTAAAATGCTGGCTACGCTACTGTTTGAATAGATGAAATGATTTTAGAAAAGACAACAGTTGAGACAAAAAGTCTATAGATGTTATGCAATGCACGTTGAAGAAACAAAAAGGTGACTACAAGGCCCAAGTGAAGTCCTTGCTGTTGGATTAGATAAAGTAAATTACATCCAGAGTACAAGAACTATACACTTTTTTTTTTATGCAAAAAGACTGTGGGGGAGGTCCCCACGGTGGAGTCATTTTCATTAATTAAGGGAAAGAAGAGTACATACATACAGGGATTTAACTAAAGGCATCTAGCCAAACACAGAACAATGACCTTAAGTCATCCTTGAATCTAATAGATCATAAAAGACACTGGTTCTTGAAGTTTGACATCCAGAGTGATGTGGTTGGATTGCGCCTATGAAAAATCTTGTCATTTTGTAGTTTCCAAAGCTCCCAAGATGCAATCAGCGCGGCTTCAGTGAAACAAGGGATTGTGTGAGTTGATTGAGCATGTCTTACCCTATCCAGCATATCCAGGTTTGTGTCCCAGTCGATGCCTATCTGCTGCCAACACTCCTGAGCAAACGGACACCGGAAGAAAAGGTGTTCTATAGTTTCTAGAGAACCATTAGAACACATTACACATGTGGATGTGCCCTGAATATTCAGATGCCTTCTTTGCAATATATCCTTGGTATTCAATCTGTAAACTAGAATCAGCCAGGCAAAGAACTTAACTCTAGGCGTGCATCTACTTTTCCAAATAATCTTAAAGGTAGGGTGGGCTTCCATGCCACTAAAAGCGTATGTATAGAATTTTTTGGCTGTGTACTGTTGACCCCAAGTTGGCACCCATTTATCATTAGCATCGGGGTCATACTCCAATAATTGGAGGTGTTGTTGCAGGAGCTCCATCTCATCCATAGCTTCAACTGAGAAGGGGAGCATAAAAAGAGTGTCCAAATCATCAGCATTCATGGTGTCAAACACTGACAACCCATCTGTTCTTGCAAAGGAGCTCAATCTTGGATATCTATTGGACAGAATCCCATCAGTCCAGAGATCATC
The DNA here is from genome assembly GCA_023333625.1 of Bothriochloa decipiens. Lineage (NCBI taxonomy): Eukaryota > Viridiplantae > Streptophyta > Magnoliopsida > Poales > Poaceae > Bothriochloa > Bothriochloa decipiens. The sequence goes on from CM041637.1 coordinate 35,623,792, forward strand.
CCAGAAGCAGGCTATTTTCCCATTTCCTATCTCACACCTTGCTATACCTCTGAAGAGATTGTTCAACCTCATGACTTCTTTCCACCAAAAAGATCCTACCTCTCTAGAAGCATGAGGTACTTTGTTGGTGTAGTATTTATTCTATATCATTCTGACCCATGGTATATCAGCTTTATTGTAGAACTTACTCAGGTGCTTCATCAACAAAGCATCATTTTGCAAACTGAGGTTGGTGATTCCTAGACCACCCTTATCCTTTGGAAGCAAACATGTCGGCCATGCCACCAGGTTACCCCTTTTTTCTTTTTAGAATTTTCTCTCCATAAACATTGTTTTCTAGCCCTGTCAATATTCTCAATTACTACTTTAGGCAATTTGATGGTGCACATTGCATATGTAGTAATTGGGGTGATGGAGGAGTTTATCATTTGCAATCTACCACTATATGACAGCCAAGTGAAACACACTGAGAGTCTTCTTTCTACTCTATCCATCATTGGAGCCAAATCATGAATCTTTGGTTTGGTTGTACCCATGGGTAACCCAAGATATGTGAAGGGCATTGTACCAATGTCACAACCAAAGGTGTCGGCCATAATTACATCTTGTCATGCTGAACATTGATAGGGTACATTTGAGATTTCCTATAGTTGACCTTAAGGCCTGTTGAGTCTGCAAAACTTTGTAGCATGGCTTTTAAGAACACTAGTTGCCTGGCATCAGCTTGAATAAACATTAGTGTGTCATTAGCATACTGTACAATAGAGAAATCTTCAACAGGTTGTGGCAATGGCATACATAGCAGATTCATGTCTGCAGCCCTATTGACAATGATTTATAGAAGCTCAGAAGCCAAGACAAATAGTAGAGGGGATAAGGGATCCCCTTGTCTGACACCCCTTTTGCATTTAAAAAATTTACCAGGGATTCCATTTAACAACACAGCCGAGGAACCTGAAGAGAGAATGGTGTGCATCCACTGAATCCATTTATCAGGTAGTCTTAAATGTGTCATTACCTGAATTATGGTAGAGTGTTCCACTGTGTCAAATGCTTTTTCAAAATCAAGTTTTAGAATGATCACTTCTCTCTTTGAGTGATGACACTGATGAATGTATTCATAGCTCCATGCCAAACAATCTTGGATTGTTCTGGATCTGATAAAACCATATTGGTTCTGGTGTACTAATTTTAGGACTACTGATTGCAACCTATCAGCTAGCAACTTTGTAATAAGCTTTAGAGAAATATTCATCAAGGAAATAGGCCTGAAGTCATTGACTGATTCTAGACTATCTTTTTTGGGTACCAGGGTTATGAAGGATTTGTTAATACTTTCCAAATTGACTAGTCCCTGCTGAAATGCCATGCATAGATCATAGAAGTCACTTTTAATGAACTGCCAACACTTCTTTAGGAAGAGACCATTGAACGCATCAGGTCCTGGGGCTTTGTCAGGTGGTATTCTTTTGACAATGAGGTCTATCTCTGCAAGCTAGAAATTGGCAATTAGGTGATCCAAGTCTTGGACTGGCTGTATTAATTGCTGCAGGTCAAAGAGCATTGTGGGGGATGATGTGTGCCCCATCCTGTTCCTAAAGGAGGACCATAGGAGGCCTGCCTTGCCATCATGGTCTTGAATCCATGATCCTTGATCATTCTTCAACTGAGCAATAGAATTCCTTCTGAAGGAGATAGTAGCCATGTCATGAAAAAACTTTGTACATTCATCACCAAATTTGATCCTATTCACATATATCTGTTTCGCCAGTAAATGGTTCTATACCTTAACCAGGTACTGAGTTGTATTTTCACAATGTTTCTAAGGTTCTTTTCAGGATTGTACAAACCTCTCTGATCCTCTAGTGAATCCAAGAAATGTATAACTTCATTGCAGTTCGCGATAAGCAACCTCAGGTTTGAAATATTTTTACTCCAATTCTTCAGTCTTGCCCTCAGTGACTTGAATTTTGCAAATATTTGTTTTGCTTTGTCCATCTGGGAACCTGAATGGAGCCAACATTGTTGGACAGTTTGTAGAAAGTCAGCCTGCTCTGCCCAATAATTCTCAAAATGAAAAATGTTGGCTTTGGGTATCTTTGTACCGATAGTGATTTGACAAGGAATATGATCAGAGGTAATTTTGGTTAGAGGGAGGACTTCAGTGTTGGGGTATTCAATGGTCCAATTTGTTGAGGTGAAAAACCAGTCGAGCTGCTCTAGCAATGGATTTTCCTGCATATTACTCCATGTGAAAGCCCTTCCTTTTAGTGGTAGTTCAACCAAACCCAGGTGACCTATAGCATCATTGAAGATCAATGTATCATTGAGATTACCACCTAGTCTGTTGCGGTTGCTTAAAGAGCGATAGAAATTGAAGTCCCCCAAAAAGATCTAGTTCTCTTCATCACTAATGTCATGGTTATGAAACCAAGTAATGAATTCAGACGAAAGATAGGGTCGAGTCTGATACATCAACCGTCGACTCCATATCCTTGTACGAGTCCACAATCACTACACGAGATGAACCTGGGTTTGGTAACGTGCTGGCTCATCACAGGGACCATAAACTGTTGAAATCTTCCAGGAATCATTGTTGTGTGCAGAATGGAACTCAAGAGTAATGCCATATTGCTCTTTATCAAGCACAGATCCTGTAAAGATACCACTGTTCCAAACCACAAGAATACCCCCCGAGGCCCCATTTGATGGGATGTAATCAAAGCTGTCAAAACGTCGTGGAGCAAACTTTCTAATATAGGACATGTCAAAGTGTTCTTGTTTTGTTTCTTGAAGACAAATAACTGAACAAGAGCTCTCCTCAATCTTATTTCTTACTGCGTCCCACTTTCCAGTTGCATTGATGCCATGAATATTTCAACACAATACAATCCAATCACGTGTATGCATTGATAATCCGAATAGGAGAATGGGAGCTTGACACCACTAGGGTTGTCAACGAAGAAGAACGCTCAGTAGACAAAGATATGTAATAAGAAACCACTTCGATAGCGGGATAAATAGGACAAGAGATAAAGTAGATGACAAACAGATTCAAAAGACAAGCGAGCTCCATTTGGTCCAGCATCCAGCTTGCATTCCTCCTGTCTTTTGGTACCCCCACCCTTTCTTTATTCAGCATCCTCATCATCTTGACTGATTTGGATGGTCGGCGCCAGCAAAAGTGCATCTTCAGTGAGATCACAAGGATCAACACCGCAACTGATACCCCAACCCTGAAGAGTAGCAATAGATATGGGACGAACTTCACCTGTTTCCTCGTCCACTTCAACTACCCAGTTTTTGGAGCGCTTGGAAGGCTCCTTGCCGATCCTGACTGGGCAATAACCCTCCTTTCCACTAGATAGTCTTGAGCTGCGTCGAACAATTTTTTGGGTGAGGGGGTACGAGAATCAGAGATAGAGATCAGGGATGGGAGAGCCATGCCCTTTCTTTTGGTGCCAGGATTGGTGATGGCGGTGTTCTGGATTGCTGCTACAGTTGGGTTGATACTGTGATCTGTTGCTTCAGTTGGGCTGTCATTGTGGCCTACTATTTTAGTTGGGCTAGGCCACATTGTGTCACTTTGAAATTCAAAACCATCTGGGCCAGAAGCCTCACTCTGCACAACTCCATCCCCACTGATGATGAAAGCATGGTTGATCTCCAGTAGCTTCTTTAACTGCATTTAGCGCCTGTGCTCCATCAGCCAAGGGTAGGCCTGCAGTAGGAGTACAGCTGCAATAGGGCGCCATTTGACAATTTGTAGACCAGTGATCTGAGGGGTAGAAGTGGCCATCTCGCTGTTCTGATCCCCAATGAGAGTATTGTCAACGAAGATAGGACCATTAGCTTTTAAAAACCTCGTGGAAGAGCTTGAGAGATCAAGATTTAGGAGATCCTGAGGAACTGCAGGGTGTTGGGGCCCTTGGTTGGGTTGAACCTGATTGCCATTGTCATTATCTGCAGCCAACACATGTGGGTTCTATGGTTGCCAGCCTTCTCCATCAGCTTGATCATCAGCATCCATGTCCACATTATCATCATCAGCTTCCATGGCATCAACACCTGCTGCTTCATTCTGTGCATGGTGGAACTGTATGGGGTTGAGCTGAAACACAGGCTGGAACTATACACGTTAGTATAAATTATCCTAATAACTTTTAATCTGCTCTACGTCAAACAAGAACTTATCGTATTGGTGCATAGAATCCCTCAGCATGCTTGGCAGTTTCGGCTACGTTCAATCGTATACAGCTCGTGCGGCTTTTGCAGGTACACGGCTTGTGCCGCTCGCATTGTCACGTATACAGCTCGCGGCTCTGCAGGTGCATAGCTCGTGTATATAGCAGCTCTCAGCTGACGTATACGGCTCACGGCTTGCATATTCGCAGCTCTTGCGGGATAGACGCGTGCATACAGCAGCTTGGATTACACGTCGTAACGAAGAAGAGCACGACGTTGCTGTACACAGCTTTCTCGACGGCACAGACGGAACCGACGTCAAGATCAACACGAAGTAGAGGACGTTGTCGTCCAAACAAGGCAGCGCCGCGGTGAATCATCGCAGGTGGCCGGGAGCAATGGAGCCTTGTGGCCGAGAAACCGGCGCTTCTCCACCATGATACGGTCAGTTCTCATACGTTATTTGCATTTAAACCACGTCAGTTCGTACAATTCAATCAGAGATATACTATAAAGGAGAACCATTGTGTTCTGCTGTATGTTGCATCTTCTTTCTCCCACTGCCTCTCCCACTCAATGCAAAGAATCATGAAAAATGTTTGGTACAGCTTGCTTTACTACACACGTAGGAAAGAGAACGCAAACCTGCAGAGTGATCTCCATGCCTCATGCAGGTCATTGATGCCAACGTCGACAAGCTCGTCCCTATGGCACGAGGATGATGAAGACGTCGAAGAGCTCGTCGCCGTCGCGTAGGCGTGTATGTCCGAGCTACGAACTGCTATGCACGAACCATGTACATATATCTTGTGAAAGCTCCAAGCTGATATATGCATGAGCCGTGAACCTGCAAAGCCGCACAAGCTGTATACGATATATATACAAGTCTCATCGTAGCCGAAACCGTCAAGCACGTGGAGGATTATATTTTGGACCGTCTACGCACCAATATGACAAGTTCTTGGTTCACATAGAGCAGATTAAAAATTATTAGGATAATTTGCACTCACACATTAGTTTTTGTACTCCGGATGCAATTTACTCGATTAGATATATTTGGAAAGGGGATCAGTTCACTTGATCTTTAATTATCATTCATCTTGATTCTCCTTTAATAAAATGCGATCTGAATTTGATAGTATTTGCATGTTTTTCATATGCACTCGCTTGTTCTTGCAACCAACGCAAGGACAATATATTTTCATAGATTTCTCTATCAATGAATGATTTTTGGCGGCTTCAATGAATTCATTCACTTCTGCACAAAAAGTAGACTTTCACCACCTTGTAAAGTACATCTGTTTTTCATATGCACTCGCTTGTTCTCGCAACCAACGCAAGAACAGTATAGTTTCATTGAGTTCTCTATCAATGAATGCTTTTTGGCGGCTTCAATGAATTCATTCACTTCTGCACAAAAAGTAGACTTCCACCTTCTTGTAAAGTATATCCATGCCCTGTCCACTCCAACCTCAATGGATAATACTGGATATTAATTATAACATGTCAACCAAAAATTAGAAGATTAAATATGTAAACACATTCATAAGACTGACAATGAGTTACATTAATATCAAACCCAATAAAAATGTACGGCACTGAAAGTTAACTAAACTTTTTAAATATTTTAATTAATGGTAATGATGTTGCCATGTTAGATTTTGTTTACAAATAAGTTGAGCTAAAGCTCTTGGTATAATTAATTTGAAGTATATATATGCAAAACCTTTCTCTATCTACATACAATAAACCCTAAAATAAGCCATAAATGTAATTGATATTTACAATTAAGAATAATAATTTGCCAATAATACATATTCATTCCAACTGAAAAATTTGAACACACTCTCCCACCTCCATTCATGTTGATATCGAGACCTAGATCTAGAAAGTTTGTCTAATGATTTGAGCTAATTTCATTTCTAATGTCCATACCACCATACATGGACAGAGATAAAAAAAAAACTTGCAACCATAAGTCCAGTTAATCAAAAAATAATTTAGACTGTAAAAATAGTATCATGTTAACATATTGTTACCTTATATTGCCAACTCCTCCAATTAAATCAAGAGGAGAATCTTTCACTTTAGTTTTGCATTTTTAGGATTGCTCCAAGAAGCATTTTTTTCCTCGTAATGCTATAGTTCTATCTTGAGGATATCCAAGGATATAGGCGGAGCAAGCTAGGTGGACATGTGTCCCATAGGCCACCTCAAAATTTTGTTCAAGGTTAAACTATAGTAGATGAGCTCTCTAAAATCATGAAAATTGCACATAAACCACTACAATTTGATTTTACATCTAAGATGGACCATCTTTTCTCTAGATTCTAGCTACTCCATTGTCCAAGGACCTCAATGTTATTAATCGCCCCAAAAATGAAGAAAGATATTTTTGGTGTTATGAATTACTAAATAGATTTGATGTAGAATGAGTTTGAGCTACATGCTCCAGTAATTCTATTCCACTTGGCATGTGTTTCTGTTACACAAAGATACCATGGTAATATTTTTTTAAAGTCAACACCGAGGAAGACCAGAGGCTACACCATAGATTCCAGCAAGCCGTTAATGGAATGTGCCAAGCACCTAACACATGGATTACCCAACACTGACATAGAGGGCGAGAGAAGAAATACAAAACCAACAAAACAAACAACAACAAATGGATGGGATCACTGAATGCATTGTAATAACCATACATGGCAGGTTTAACGTGCTTAAGAGACTTCTATCTTATTTCTGCTCTAGATCAAAAGATCTCTGAATGCAGGACAATAGCAACAAATCATACTACCAAGAAGTACACAAATCCAAAAGGCGGAAACTATATGCTGACTTATTAAAAGTTGACAACTAAAAATGAATGTTAATGCATGTTTATGGTGCAGAAACAATCTATGTACTAAAAATTAAGTACAGTTACAGAGTTACCTCAATCTATGTACTGCCATTTACCCATCTAATTCCATCCACATTCATGCTATTGCTCAACAAGTTTGTTTGAATAATCTTATGAACATATCTATCTAATAGCTACTCTACAAATAACAGTTACATACAGCACAGCAGGCACCGCATCATTGCATTTACACCCATCCGTTTCCACTGATTGTTATCTACCTGCAGACAACTCTATCGCTTCCTGATTGTAGACGGATTCCTCTCCCCAGTCAAATCTCCGCTGCATCCGCTCATACTCCTGCCTCCTTGTCACCTCCACATGCTGCCACTCCTCCCACCGCTCCGCCAAACCCTCACCTTCCAGCATCCTAACCACTTCAGACATTGATGGCCGGTCCTCAGGTGATGCCTGCGTGCAGAGCAGTGCTATCTGTATTATCATCTCAAGATCCTCGCTGTCATAATTCTGATTAAGGTTATTGTCCACAATGGAGTCTAGCTCCCCTTCTCTCTGTAGCTTCTTTACCTGTATTTAGTTACAGGTACATCATAACATACACAGGAATCAAGTTGCATTGAGGATGGAGCCGGTATAAAAATTTCGTAACCAAAAGAGGCAAAGAGCAAAGCTATCCAATATTTGGAAGTGAAAAAAAGAAGACTTACATGATCAAGCAATAGCACATCATCTTCCTCTTCCAGCCGTGAGAAATCAATAGCCCGCTGACCAGTCACAAGTTCAAGAAGCATGATCCCATAGCCAAAAACATCAGTCCTCTCGGACGACTTCCCTGTGGACAGGTACTCAGGTGCTATGTGACCCATGGTTCCACGGACTTGTGTTGTCACAGATGTCTTCTGCACATCTACAAGCTTTGCTAGGCCAAAATCACCAACAACAGGCTCGAAATCCTCGTCAAGCAATACATTTGCAGCTTTAACATCACGGTGTATGATCTTGGGGTTGCAGTGTTCATGCAGATACTCCAGTCCACGAGCTGTACCTATAGCCACCCGTTTCCTTGAAGGCCAATCTAGGATGGGTTGTCCAGGCTTAAAATCTGGATAGCATTTAGAACACAGGACACATGATATGAGATCAGCATCAATTACGAGAAAAGAAAGACACTAACTAAGTTAATAATTTTTGACCAGTGGGAAAGCCTGTTGTATACAGATATAACAAATCAAGCCTGTTAACAAAAGGCTGAGAAAATGTTATGTGGGAGGCAAATTATCAATGGTAAAGTTCTGTCTGTACATAAAAGCAAGAGAAATAATAGAGAAACTTCCTTATAAGTAGTAGTAGTGTAACACTGTAACATCTCAGTAAAATACATAGAGGGGTGCATTTTTTTTTTCTCTCGAACACACAGGAGAGATGTCTATCATTATATTAAAGGGTACATCTCTGGACAATTTTAAAAAATAATACCTCTTAAGCGGCAGGCAACACTCAAATTCTGCATAAATGGATAGACCAGCAAGCGCTCTGTTTGTGTCGTGCAGAAGCCAATTAATCTTAAGAGATTGCGGTGAACTGCAACACTAATAAGCTCAACCTCCCGCAAGAAGGCAGCCTCCCCACCAGGACTGTCATAGTCAGTCAGTCGTTTTACAGCAATCTTAGTAGCGTCTGGAAGAACTCCCTTGTACACTTTACCAAAACCTCCCTGTCCAAGAACATTTCTTTCATTGAAATTATCAGTTGCAATCTGCAGTTCTCGCCATGCAAATCTTTTGAGCTGGCCAAACGCAATTCGTCGATCATCCTCGCCTGCAGAACATAAATTGGTATATAGCTTAGGTGATTGCATAAACTATGCAAACTTGAAACTCTTATGATTAACACAGTGCCTGATTGTTGAAGGTGTAGGGTCAGGTATTCTGATTAGGATATTATTATTTTCAATGACTCAAACACGATCTTGCTGTATATTAATAATCAAGTATCAACAGTGTGTTTACTGTCTTGGTCTTTGGGAGCTCTAGACTTCATGATTTTTTTAAAGAGATATAACAGTTTTGTTAAGCCATTATTAAGACTATTACTTCACTACTGTGGAAGACAAAAAGCAAGGCATCAACTACAAGTGCATGGAACCTGCTACATCCACAAAAACTTCCCGCAGATGGCTTTTCCACCTTGCATTACATACTAGAAACAGAGCTCCCACGATAAGAAGCCCTAAAATTCCACCAACTGTTCCAAGTATTAAGCCAATTTTTGAGCTATGGGATCCACCTGTAAGATGATAATTATGGAATTAGAAATCTCATAAAATAAAAGGAAACCATCTATACTAACAAACTACTGTGCATTGGTAAAATAATAAACACAGTACTCAGAATGCAACTTACTCTGATAGGACATGCTGGACGCACAAGAATGCGGGAAGTTGGGTCCACAGTTTAAGTGATTACCAGAAAAGCTAGTAATGGAAAAAGAGAATTTTATCATTCACTCAGGATTAGGAACAAAATCATAGAATGAAAGAAAAAAATTAAGAGAAAGCTTCATATACTTGTAACGTGCTACTTGAAACAGTGAACCAGGTATCTGACCGGACAAATTATTATATGCCAGGCGGCTGTAATCAAAATATTTTTTGTCAACACATGACAAGCACATTTAAATGAACTTGAGTCATAAGAAACTGAAAAGGGTATCATACTCAGTCTTACATGTCCGTCAAGCTTGAAATGTCCGCTATGCTATCAGGAATTGACCCATTGAAATTATTGTTACTCAGTATCCTGGTTATGAGAGAAAGGAAGACTACATGAAAACGTCACACAAAACACTAGTTCTTTTCTTAAATACGTAGGACACATAACTCTATTTATAAGAAGGAAACTCTGATTTTAAAATACTTACAACAGCGTTAGCTTAGAAAGGTTGCCAAGGGAAGCCGGTACTTCTCCTACTAAAAGATTGTCCTCTAAATCTAAGCTTGTCAAGCTAGATAGATTACCAAACTCCTCTGGTATGGTACCGGTAATCCTGTTACCAGCCAATGACCTGCAACGTCATGTGCTATACAGTTTCATAGTAGTCCGGGAAGTATCAGGAAATTAAATTGCACCAAGCTTGAACAATAGTTCATGTATGACACATATCTAAAGGTAATAACCAGAAGTAGTATCAATTCCTATGGAATAGAATATGTTAACATATGTGACACTGGTACAATCCATATCATCCTAGTTTACTTGCATAGATGACTAGCCCACTATGATCTTGTTTCAGCAAGTCATGGATTCAATAGAGAAACTGATTCCTAATTTCTCAGACATGCCAAGGTTTCTGGACTAGACTAGATTCATTATAATTTAATTGCATGAACTCATTCTACAGAATAGTTATGGCAAAGGTACATATAATCTACAGAATAAGACATCATACTCACAGGACACTCAAATATTGGAGTTCTCCAATTCTTGGTGACAAAACACCAGTGAATCCTCGTGCAGCCAAAGTTCTACAGGAGAGCATAAAGATTAGTCAAAAACACACACAAGATCAGAACAGAGGGGAAGATAAGTACTCCAACAACATCAGAATATAATGGAAGCAAACAAAGAAGGTACAGGGGCTCCCACTTACACTTGAATAACATTGTTTTTATTGTCACAAATAACAGAATTCCATGTGCAAGGGTTAACTTGATTTTGGTTCCAATCTGAAAGCTGACCGCCAGTAATGTTCAGTTTTTGTTTCATATCATATAAAGCATCTCCTGCAAAACATAGTCAGTCATGCAGTCTTGATAAGGTACAAGAGTTTTGTAAACAAGAGATCCAATCGGCCATTGAGGATTACATTTCCCTCTTCTCTTTGAATGCCTACATTATTCCTGAAGAATCTAAACTAACTTTATTTCTCCATCTCAACCAAACCTTAAATGTTGAGGAATACGGACAGACTGACAAAAAGAAGATGGCATTGGTAGTTTAGTGTACCAACTACCAAGAGAGTCATGTTGGCAGTTATACCCATCCTCAAGGTTTCTCCCAGATAAGTCCATATACTAGAATTTTAATGTGAACATTGCAATATGGACCACCACAGTTATATGACTTAATTGGCATGTTTGCTCAGGTAACATTAATGATAATGCCGCCGTGCTTTTTATGAAATCACGGTACACCCATATTAAATGCTAGGATGAGCTGATTGCAGTTGCAGAAACATGTGGTATCATTATTATCAAGATTCAAGTATCTAAGTTCAAGCTAATCTATGTTTCCCAGATACTACTAGCAATGTCAATACATAAATATTTCAACCGCCGTTTTGATAATCGACAGCTGGCCTATCACTATCAAGGCAGCGCCAAATTGATTGCGCTAGGCGACACTCTCCTACAAAGCACAAGCGCCAAATTGCCCGCCTAGCAGCTGCATAGCCTGCTCAACTGCTACCTATGCGCAAGGCGCCAACTAGTACCCACCGCTTTCTAACACACTGGCTAAAATACAGAACAGTTTTAACAATACAACTAAATTCGCATTTGTTCAGCTAAGAGGTACCCAAACCACACTCACTCATGCCGACGCATGGAGCCAAGCGACAGCTGATGAGAGCGTCACTTGCAGGAACGACAGGGCAGCGCGGTAGTACCTTGGGGATCGGATGCAGAGAAGCACGGCAAGGATATCACCAGAACCAGCACAACGAAGCGCAGCTCCCACATCTTGCCTAGATCCCACTCCGGCCGGACCTCCATTCCGCTCCACCCCATCAGCCCAGCCGCAGTGGGCAAGGGGGCCCCCGGTGGCCGCGCCCCCGGGGGATCGGCAGTGCGTTCAGGAGAAGAGAGCGTCGAGTTCGGGCAAGGCGGTCCGAGGTCGGGATCGCGGAGGGGGGCGGCCGCGGATTCGAGAGCTTCGGTGGGCGGATTGGGATGAGCAGCGAGCAGGCAGAAAGAAAGTGTGAGAGCGGAGCAACAGCGAGAACCTCGAGCACTTCTTTCTTTTTGTTTTCTATCTATTTCCCTTATTTTCTTTTCGAGAAGGGGATTATTCGGATTCGTGGGCCGAGCATGAACGGGAGAAGGGCGGAAGGAAGCCCGTGAACGCTCCCCGCCGTTCGACCACCCCCGCGCATCACATATGCGTGTCTCGAAGAGGACAAACGGACTTTTTCGCTGAGCGGCTCGGGGCGATTTCCCTGCGATTAGGGTTCCGTCACCGCCATCGCCGTCGGCGCTCCTTACACTGCTTTGGTGCGTGAGCGCGAGCGCCCCTCCGCCGGTTTCCGAGTCGATCCTCCCACCTCCGGCTTGGGCCCGGTCTCGGCGCTCGTCCCTGCGTCGTTGTCGTCGTTGTCACCTCCGACCCCCGGCGCCCGTCTTCCTCAAGCCGGCCGTGAGGTTGTTCCCGCTCTCCGCCGCAGCCGGCAACCTCACCGCCGCGCTCCGGAGGGTGGCCTGCTCAAGCGCCGCAGCCTGCGTCGCGGTGACCGGACCAGCACGCGCCGTCGTCGCCCGTGTTGGCCTCGCGAACGTGCTCCGCTTCCTCAGCTCCGACCCCGACGCGCTCAAGCACCCCGCCACAGTCTTAGCCAAGCTCGTCTCCGCGCTCCTGCCCGGGGACAGCGCCGGCAGCAGGAGGAGTCGCGAACGTCCCCGTCCAAGGCACCGCGCCCCCGTCCTACGCCCCAGTCCCAGGCATTGCGAATCGAGCGGCGGCGGTTGTTGTGGCCTCGCCTCGCCGGCAGCAGGAGGAGTCGCAGACGTACCCGCCCCAGGCATCGCGCCCCCCGTCGCCACCGTTGTACCGGCTGTGCTGCGCAGTCGCACGAACGACCAATGAGGCGGCCTCCTTCGCGCTGGTCGCGGACGGTCCGACGGCATCCTAGGCGTGCGGCTCCCTCCGGCGGTGCCCCAGGTTCGGTGTCGTACCATCTCCACTTTCCCAGCCCGTAGCAGTTGCCTCTGGAAGAGTCTACACACTAGAAACAGCTGTATCCAGGAAGTGACAAAATTTGTTTTTGTTGTATCCAAGAAGTAGCAAATTTGTTTTCCTTGGTGCTTGAAGTGGCAAAATTGGGTTTTGCTATATTTAGGAAGAAGCAAATTTGGTTTACCCTGGTGCTCAGTAGGCACAGGGTGTTTCTCCAGGCTTATAGGGTACTCTTCCCTAGGAAGAAGCAATGTCACCAGTGAAGGAGGGTTTATGGGTGGCGGAGAGTTCCAAGGCCGGGGAGAAGAGGGCTAAGATGGATGTGGACGAGCTACTCAAGATGCTCCAGCTGAGTGGGGAGGAGAAGGACAATGTAGTGTTGACAAAGGCGGATCGAGAGAATCTGCCGGCGGTGAAGTGGATGGCGACGGCAAAGCTCCTCACGGAGAAGGAGTTCAGTGTGACCTCGTTGTTGTCCACAATGCGATCAGTATGGAACCCAGCCAGGGATGTGATCTTTCTGTCAATTGGCAAAAACTTGTTCGTCATCCAGGCATTCTGCCTAGGGGACTGGAAGCGTATTATGGAGGACGGCCCCTGGATTTCAGAGGATACGCATTGATGCTGGAGGAGTTTGACGGATCGACAACGATCCCAAGGGTGATCCCAAGTAAGGTGCTCAGTTGGATACAAATTCACAAGATCCCTCATCTGTTTAGCAGGACAGGCCAAGATTTTGCTCCAAGTTAAGTATGAGAAGCTTCCTCGATTTTGCGCCCATTGTGGGCTGATGGGACATGTTCAGTTGGAGTGCGGTTCAGGGAAGTATACAGAGAAGGATCTTCAATTTGGATCATGGATGGTTGCTGATGTGGAATCCTGGCACCCTAGCACGTCGAGGTTCCGATCCTTGGCACCAGGTGACCGGGAGATGCCGAGGGATGGTGCTAGACGTGGTGGTGTCAAACCAACATGGGGTGGGCGTGGACAAGTCGGCGGTCATGGTGGTCGCGGCACCATGTGGAAGGCGAAAGTAACTACATCATATGAATCAGGGTCCAGGAAATGGACCTCGGCGATGAAAAAAAGGATGACAGGGAGCTGGATGACACGGTCTCGAGCCTGGTCAAGACAGCAGAAAAGGCAGTCATGGAGCAGGAAAGACATCTTGATGCTCGTAAGTAGTTGGTGATGGATGTTGATGTGCAGGTCCCTCCTCCTCCGCTGAAATATATATCACCGAAGGAAATCAAGCATGCAAAGAGGTCGGAGAAGAAGCTATCGACAAGTGTAAAAGACATTAGTGGGGCGGGCTCCCACGAGGAGCACTGCCATCCCCAATGAGATGCTTAAGCTGGAATTGTCACGGGCTTGGCAACGCCGCGACAGTGAAAGAGCTTCGCGATTTGGCGAGGCGGGTTGCCCCTTCTGTACTATGTGTCCAGGAGACGCAAGTACATAAGGCGAGGGTGGAGCAGATGAAGACCACATTAGGCTTTGATTTTGCTTTTGCTGTAAGCAGCTCAGGACGCTGTAACAACCCAAAAATTCGAGCTACAAAATTTTTTTGAAAAACCCTGAGTGATGAGTGTGACATGCCATCATATACCCATAACCATGTTTTAACCCTAACCTTTCATCAAACCCTAAGCATGTCATGCATTAGCATCATAACATAATCAATGTCTCATGTCATGATCAATGTTTCATGTGTTGCTCTCCAATGTTGCATTAGCATACATCCAAGGTTTCAATAGAAGTCATGGCATGTTGCATATAATTATGATTTGGATTTTATTTGGTTTATGTGATGTTTAAATTAAAATGAGGCCATAATATTTATTTTCACAAATAAATATCAAGGGAATAATACCCTAACAAAATAAGGGCCTAGTATACCCACTACTTTATTATGCAAAATTGGCACATCATATATATATATGTATATATATAAAAGTATTTGAAAAAGGAAAAGAGAAAGAAAATAAAAGATAAAAATAAAAAGCCTTTCGGCCCGATCAGCCAGCCCAGCCCAGCTGCCCCTCTTCTCTCCCTCTCTTTTTTCCCTCGCGCGTCGGTCGGCCCAGCACGCCCGATCGACCCAGCAAGGAACCCGCGCTCGCCCACGCCGCTTCCCTCAGCCGCAGCCGCTGACGAGTGGGTCCCACAGCGGGACCCACATGTCATCATGCCGGCTGAGGTCACCCGGCCGTTCTGCTTTTCCCTCACGTGCCACGCGCGCTCGCTTGGCCACGCCTGCCCGCATCCCTGGCCGCCGTACCGCACTTGCCCGCGCCCAACCGCCCCGCGTGCCACGTCGACCGACAAGCTGACACCACAAGGCACCTCGCGGAGTCGTCGGGACGAAGAGCCGAAGCGGAGCCATGAGCAGGAGCTGTTGGACGTCGTACCACATCTCCATCTCCCTGCCACCGACGGTGAGCACCGCCAAGCCCCTCTTCCAAACCCCTGCCTTGCTACTGGCCATGGCGCTCCACCTTGGGAGCGCGTAGGACAAGACCTCCACCAGTCTCTCAGGACACACCCGCTCACACGCAGGCGGACCGACCTAGCCCTTGGACCACGGCATCAGGCGGATGTTGGGGTGAAAGCCACCATGTCCGCAGCCGTGAGCCGAGCACCGCCACGACAAAGCCGTCTTGATCGCCTCACCATTGAGCCTTGCCCTCCTTTGACCACGGATCCGCGCTCGCCTTGGTAAGACGGACGCCGTGCGCACCCTAGCTCCGTGTTTTCCTTGCCGGAGCATCATCCGTGCACCACCTTGCCATCGTCGTGCCACTGCCATGCCGCTCTGGAGCGCCGTCATTCAACGCCGATTCCCACCGTCTCTGACCACCCCGATGGACTTGAAGATGATGAGCGTCTCCGCCATGATGTGCTGCTTCAGATCATGGAGAAGATGGAGGTCCGGGAAGCCTTCTTGAGAGCCATTGCCATTGCCGTGCACCGTGCCATGCCGGAGCTCCACCATTGAGCATGAGACTCGCGTGGGCTGCGTCGTGGGTTATGGTCATCGTCGGCACCTCGGGGAGGTGCTACGTGCACCCAATCGCACACCCGCACCCCTAATTGGGCCTGGAATGGGTCGGTGTCAAGATGCCACCGCGCGCCACCGCCGTCGAGCCGCTGTTCGCCGTGGAGTACGTCACCGGGAGCCAAGCTACCGCCTTGAAGACCATCATCATGCTTGCCTTGACATCCTAAAGCTTTTGGACAAGAAGATGGAGCCAGAGATCCACCATAGTGCTGGGAGTCAGAGATCCCCCACCGTCGGCGAGCTCCGGCATCGGGCGGAAGAGGACAGAGAAAGGGGATGGAAATAGCAGGAGGAAGAAGGACGTGGTCCATGTGAACCTGAGCAACTGCCAGTGGGGCCAGTGAATGCCGGTGCACCACGGACCGAACGTTGGACGGCGTGGAACAGAGGACTTGTTCGTGCACCCGGCATATGTGGACTTGAGTCACTGACCGTGGACCCTAGTGAGACCGATGTACCGTGGACCAGCGCCCGTGGACCGAGCCCAGTTTGAATCCAGAGCAGTGACGTGGCAGCACCAGAGCGTGCCATGTGGCGGGCCTGGCCCGGCCCAGATCCGGCCCACTCGGCCCAATAATGGCCCGTTAATGGCGCAGTGGGGCCCAGCTATCAGTTGACCTTGACCGTTGCCGTTGACTGCTGACGTTAGCAGTGACGTCACCCCGGACCCACCTGTGAGACCTCTGTTGACCCGGTCAATGCTGGCGTTAGCATGACGTCACCTGCCACGTCAGCATGACGTCACCGCCACGTCAGCATCTGATCTGTTGCTTGTGGACACGCGCGTGACACGTGGCCTAATCCCGTGCTGCCAGGCGTCAACACCAGATAAATCGGCCCTTTTTCTTTTTTAGAAAATGGTTAAATCTTTGAAATTCATAACTAATTCATACGAGCTCCGAAAATTATGATCCACATATCCAAATTTTCTATGAATCGAGCTCTATCTATTTTTCTTATGTTTGAGTGCATTTAGATCTTCTATTTTTCATTTGTTCTTTGTGCTAATCTATAGGGGTCGCTTCTGCAACCATTAATTCTTATTACAGGCTCGAGCGAGGACAAGTCTGACAACAGTGACTACCAGGAGAAGTCTGACAGCTACGTCAGTGAAGGTGCCATACCTCACCCAACCTCGTAGATCCCATTACGCATGGCAAATGTAGTATGGCTAGTGCTTTAATTTCTGTTGCTATAATGATTTTCCTGTGTTAGTATTGCATGGTAGATTATTACTTGATGAGCCCTACCTTGTTGTAAACTTTCACCTGCTTTCCCGCTGTTATGTTAGCCACTTGCTTATCTACTATATATTTATATATACATATACTTCACTCGCTTACATTTTGATGCGACGTGATGAACCCCGGGAAGGCCTGGAGGGTGCCAGGCTGGAGATGTGTGAGTTGATGGATCAGATGGGCATGTGAGCTGATGATGCTGTATCTGGGTTTGGGGTGGAACTTACGACAGGGAGTAGGGAGAGGGTTGAGTCGATCGAGCCGGGATCTACGATGAGCTTTTGGAGCAAGTCTTTCTGGGGAATGGATCTGGACATTCCCATGAGAGGAGCCTGTGGCGGGCTAACTGAGATGTGATGGTGGTTTTTGGGTGTGATCCTCTGAGAAGTGGAGCCCAGGACGAAGGTGCCGTGGTAGCACGTTAAAGATAAACCCTGATGAAGACATCCTGGTTTGGTCAAACTTAGGAATTGCTGTGCTGGTATCCGGACCTTAGGAATGTCTTGCTTTTCACTCGCTCTCCATGGGGGGAGACGGCCGAACCGCCGGATAGATCGATGCCACTACTGCTAGGCGAGTAGTGATAGGAAGGTATATGCATGGGATGGAGCTAACACCCTACCAAGACGATCATGGCACCCCCTTCGGGAGTGGGTACATGGCATAGCATCCTCTACGGGAGCGAATACATGCTCTCTTCACAGTTCCAGCGATCCAGAGCTAGATGGTAGAGTGGCATCGTTCTATGGCAGTAGGCGTCCGAAATCTGCCTAGGTGGTGATCAACACCGATGACGGTTATATAGTGGATTAGTGAAACCTCTGCAGAGTGTATGGTTGATCGATCGATACATAAGCCAATTTGTTGGCTATGGACCTTTCCTTAGGAGGATGCACTGGACTAGTGAGTGGAGTGTTCTACCTTCCCCCCGATTGTGATTTCCGACCGTGAGCCAGGTAGAGGGCTGCGGGCCGCTGAGGCAAGTCGAGAGGGAGTTGGCTTGTTGACTCGAGTCTGAAATGGTGTTGGAGGAGTTCGGATAGTGCTACGGATATGGATGGTGGTGGATGGTGGGAATGGGAATGTGTTTAAAACTTGAATACTATATTATTATTTATATACCTGATGCTACATAGGAAACCCAGCCTTTATAGGTTCCTTTTTGTATATCCAAGAATTGCATCCAGCTACCACAAAACATGCATAGGATGTGAGTGTGGCCAGTACAAATCGTACTAAAAATTTGGTTTCAGGTTCAAGGAGTGAGTACTCTTCTGGGGAGTACAGCGAATGAGGGTTTTGTGCCTACGCTCAAGTTGGATTGGAGATGATAGCTTTCGCACCTCAAGCTTTTAATTTTATGCTGCATGAACTCTGATTCCGCCAAGTGGCGATGTACTAAGTTATTGTAAACCTCTCTATTGCACTCTTTTGTTCGATGTATGGATTATGGTATTCAACTGTTATCGGGTAATGTGATTTAAATGGTCATATTACACCTCGATTCTGTGGATTTCTCTTCATGGAAATCGAGGTCGTTTCAGTTGGTATCAGAGCCATACTTGACCCTAGGACGAAACCCTAGAAATGGATGTTAGTACAGGACAAACCAGCTTTTCTTTCGGTTATATACCGACCCTGCATTACTTCTTATGCAAGGCTTCTTTATCATGACTGACTTGCTAACCCCTTTCTCCTTTAAATGTGCAGATGACAAGATTTAGACCTCCGCTTGGACCACTGAGCAGCATGCCCAAGGCTGAGTTCACCTAACAGGGACAGGAGTTCCCAGGCTTCTTGGAGTGCCTGTTGAGGAGATCAAGTACACCTGCACTGGAGCACCTGACCTAGAGGGAGGAATCAAGGGTTATGTGGTCACTCACCTAAAGATCCCTGCAAGTCATACTCTGCCTTCAGTATCAGCTCTCCTGGAGATGTCAGTCGAGGACTCAATTGAGGAAGGAATCCAGCCTGTGTCACTCAAGGCTCTGTGTGAAGTGATGAAAACCGCTTACAAGCACCTTCGCAACACAGAGTTTCGTCTTCGTCCTCAGGCTCTGAACTCTCTCCTCACACCAGAGCAGCAGGATGACCTGATCAGGCCAGTCATCCTAGCTGAGACCAGTCTTTGCAGCCATGCCTCCGCCGCTCACCTCTTCGAGCAGAACCGCAACATAGAGCACTTGGAGAGGAAGAGACATCTTGACCATAACACTCTGATGGAGTACGAGGAGTTTTGCAAGAAAGAAGCTAAGGAGAAGGAAAGTCTCAAGGCAACCATCGCCCTGATGCAGGACAAGCTCGAACGTTAGGCAAGAGCCCACAAAGCCGAGGTCGCTGACCTGCAAGACAAGGTTGAGGACATTGGGCTCCAGAACTACTACCTCGACGCAAGAGTTCTCCAGTTGGAAGGAGAGAAGATTGACAAGGACAAGGAGATCAGAGAACTGCAGAAGAGAAGACGAGAAGATGGCAAGAGCAACTTCACCGTGCAGTGTGAGAAGTCAATGCTCGTCAAAGCCTTGAAGAAAGCTGAAGCAAGAGCATAGTGCAAGCAAGGCCATCTGATTGCCCTGATGATTCAGAATGAGACCTTAGTGGACAGGTACAAGAGGCTCAAGACAGCTTGGAAGAACGCCGACGAGAGACGCTGCTAGGAGTACGATGAGTTGTGGGACCGACTTCCTTTGTCAGCCAGACGCAAGGACCCCTTCAAGGAAACTTTTCAGATTGGCCAGAATCTCTTGAGGCATGACCACTGTCTAGTTCCCACCAACCTACCGCTTACCAAGGAGTTCGGAGAAGCTCAGGCTTACGTAAAGCACCTTCACATGTCACAGGAGGAGCTGATGGTTCTTGGAAGCCGTTTTCACCCAGCAGTGTACAACACACCGATGTACGAGTCAGAGTAGTGTGGACCCTCATGGCCACATCATGAGTTAGAGTTGAGCTAGTTGTTATCCATGAGTTATGATGTATCAACCCTGATGTACCCTCCATGAGTTACCTTCTCGTAGTGCGAGTCTCGCACGTCATCTAGCGTAGCTGCTAGAGATGATGCCATGTAATGCAAACCATGTGATGAATGTTTGATCTTATCATATTTTATGGCTCTTATTGCTTCTTTGTATGAGTGTTGGATAGATTAAATGTTTTTCCTTAAATCGTTGAAATCATTTAATTATATTGAATCAATAAAGTACTAAACCGTTGTCGACCTGTGTCGTAGATGTCTGCATGTCGCTCCGCACGTCTGGGTAACCGTCTGCCTCCACCCGAGCCTGAGCTCGGGCGTGAAAGATGCTATGGGCGCAGGGGTGGTCACGTTCCACCCATCGACCTCAACCAGGGTGGAAACGATCGTGAGCGAACCCCGCCAGCTGGAGGAGGTGCTGCTGGATAAGGGGATGCCAATGGCAATGGACCTCTACCTTAGCCAAACCCTCCACCGCAGCCGATTCTGCCACCACCACCGCCACCGAACCTGGCAAAAGTGATGGCGCAACAGACACAGCTGCTTACCGCATTGGTCAATGGGGCCAATCACCGCTGTGGAGGCAACCCAAACGACTTCCAGAGGAAACTTGAGGGTTTTCTGAAGCTTAGGCCACCCACCTTTGATGGCACCTACAAGGAACCACTGGAAGCTGATGATTGGCTTCGTGAGATTGAGAAGAAGCTAGAGCTTACCACTTGTACCCCTGAGGAACGAGTCAGAATCGCTGCTCACCATCTCACTGGAGTTGCTCGCTCTTGGTGGGACAGCTATCGCCAAGCTCATGAGGACCCCGACCACATCACTTGGGATGAGTTCGCTGATGAGTTCATTGAGTACCATGTTCCTGAGGGAGTCATGGAGCAGAAGGAGGAAGAGTTTCGCAACCTCACTCAGAAGGGATGTGATATCTAAGAGTACACCAACACCTTCACCAGTTTGCTGCGTTATGCACCTCTGCATGTCGCGACATCTGAGAAAGAGAAGATCACTCAGTACAGGAAGGGTCTAAACCCCAAGATCAAGGTGGCCCTGGGAGGCACCAAGAGTCACACCCTTCGTGACATGATCGATCGCTGCATACAGATCAAGAAGGACCAGAAAGAGGCTGGAGAAATGAATAGGAGGGAGAAGAAGAAGTCTGAGGGCTTCCACCTTGACTATGAGCACAAGAGGTTTCGTTGGGATAGGTCTTCTAGCTGTCCTCATTTCGGTAAGGACCCTACCTATGGCTCGAGTAAGAGTGGTGGTGCCTACTCTGCTGACCACTCCCGCTCTTCTCATGACCATCGCTCCCGCGACCGTCACTCTCATGATCACCACTCTCATGACTGCTCTAGGAAGGATCGCTACTCCCGTGAGCATTCTTCGCAGCTGTGTCATAGGTCCGACCACTCTACACCTACTCATGTTGCACCAAACTCAGGCAACTGGAAGGCCGCTGCGCCAACCCCCACAGGCAGTGTGCCATTCACTTGCTTTGGTTATGGCAAACCTAGCCACAAGGTGTTTGACTGTCCTGAGAAGATGCCCACACCTGCTGCACCCAAGTCTCAGTACCGTGGATCTGCAAGCCATGGTCGCCTCACACACATGAACGCAGAAAAAGCTCAAGCTTCCCAAGATGTTGTGTATGGTATGTTTTTAGTTAATAGCATTAAAGCATCCGTTCTGTTTGATTCTGGAGCTACATGTTCATACATCTCATCCAAGTTTGCACGAGAGAATAAGATACCTACCACTCCACGTCTGGAGCCTATAGTCACCAGCTCTCCCCTTTGTGAGATGAGAAGCACCCATATCTGTAAGGGAGTGAAGCTTTCTATTGAGGGTCTAACCTTCCGAGCTAACCTTACCCTTCTACCTTCAAATGGTTTGGATGTCATCCTAGGTATGGATTGGCTTACCGAGCATAAGGGTTTGATCTCTTGTTCACCCAAATATGTTTAGATAATCCACCCTTTTGGCCAAGCAGTTAGATATGCACCTCAGAAGGATAAATCAGTATATGTGTTATGTGCCCTAAATGCACTCAAGTCTTAGGTAGAATCTCAGAAAGAGGAGAAGGCTCTCGCTGATGTCCCCATGGTCAGAGAATATGAGAACGTGTTTCCAGAAGAGTTGCCAGGCATGCCACCTGATCGTGATGTCGAGTTCATAATTGACCTTGTGCCAAGTACCGGTTCCATTGCTAAGTGACCGTACCGCATGTCAGTTGATGAACTAGAAGAGCTCAAGAAGCAGTTGAAAGAGCTTTCCGATAAGGGCTTTATTAGGCCTAGTGCCTCGCCTTGGGGATCACCTGTTCTGTTTGGGAAAAAGAAGGATGGCTCAATGAGGATGTGCGTGGACTATCGCAATCTCAATGCTATTACCATCAAAAACAAGTATCCTCTACCAAGGATCGATGACTTGCTTGATCAGCTACGTGGAGCTAAATACTTCTCAAAGATTGACCTTCGATCAGGTTATCATCAGATGAAGATTCGTGGAGAGGACATTCCCAAAACAGCTTTTGTCACTTGCTATGGGCAGTATGAGTTCACTGTTGTATCCTTCGGTCTCATGAATGCCCCTGCCTACTTCATGAACATGATGAACAAGGTGTTTATGGATGACCTTTATCGGTTTGTGGTAGTCTTCATTGATGACATTCTGGTTTATTCATCCACAGCTGAAGAGCATGAAGCACACCTGAGAAAAGTGCTCGAGAAGCTGTCCCAACACCAGCTTTATGCCAAGTTTAGCAAATGCGAGTTCTGGCTTGAAGAAGTTGCTTTCCTTGGTCATGTACTCTCAGTTGATGGTGTTGCTGTAGATTCGGGAAAGATAGAGGCCGTGAAAGAATGGAAATAACCTCGCAATATGTCCGAGATTAGGAGTTTCTTGGGCTTGGTAGGTTACTATCGCTGATTCATTGAGAACTTCTCGAAGATAGCTCGTCCTATGACAAATCTCTTGAAAAAGACCAATGAGTTTGAATGGACACCCAAATGTGAGCACAGTTTCTAAACTCTGAAAGAGAAGCTCACTACCACGCCTGTCCTAGCCTTACCTGATATCACTAATGACTTTGTCATCTATTGTGATGCTTCTCACCAAGGACTAGGTTGTGTGTTGATGCAGAATGGGAAAGTTATTGCTTATGCTTCTCAACAGCTGAAGGAGCATGAGCAACGATACCCCGCTCATGATCTCGAGTTAGCGCTGTTATGCACGTCTTGAAGATTTGGAGGCATTATCTTATTGGCAACAAGTGTGATATATACATCGATCATAAGAGCTTGAAGTACTTTTTCACTCAAGAAGATTTGAACATGAGACAACACAGATGGCTAGTGCTAATCAAGGACTACGATATGGATATTCACTATCATCCAGGAAAGGCGAATGTAGTCACAGATGCTCTTAGTCGCACGACCTATTGTCATGCTCTATTCACCTCAACCCTGCCGCTAGAATTGCAGAAAGAGATTGAAGATCTCTAGCTCAAGATAGTACCCCATGGTCTATTGCATGAACTACGCATCAAGTATAATCTTACTGAGCGAATTCATGAAGCTCAAAAAAGTTGCAAGGAAATGGAATACATTTGAGGGTTGATGAAGCTAGGCTACAGCCCAGAATTCAAAAAAGATGAGCATGGAACCATCTGGTTCAAGGATAGAATTTGTGTGCCCAATGATCCTGCTTTGCGTAAGGAAATTCTGTCAGAAGCATATGACTCTAAGTATTGCATCCATCTGGGTGGTGCAAAAATGTATCAAGACGTGAAGAAACACTTTTGGTGGAAAGGCATGAAGTCAAACATTGCTAGACATGTGGCCGAATGTGACATCAGTAACAGAGTCAAGGCCGAACACAGAAGACCCGCTGGATTACTCAAACCACTCGATGTTCCTGAATGGAAGTGGGAGAGAATATCCATGGATTTTTCCGTGGGTTTGCATCGATCCCCGCAAGGTAATGACTCCATTTGGGTGATTGTGGATCGTCTAACTAAAGTCGCCCACTTTGTGCCCATCAAGACCACTGTTAGCGCTGAGAAGTTAGCAGATATCTATATCAAGGAGATATTGAGGCTTCATGGAGCTTCTTAGAGTATTGTGTCGGATCGTGGACCTCAATTCATGTCCCAATTTTGGCAAGCTCTTCACGAGTCCATTGGAACTGACCTTGATTACAACACTACTTACCACCCTCAGACAGATGGTCAGATAGAGAGGTTGAATCAGATTCTTGAGGATATGCTTCATGCCAGTGTTCTCAAATATGGTTTAGATTGGGAGAAATGTTTGTCGTATGCTGAGTTCTCGTACAACAACAACTACCAGGCAAGTATCAAGATGTCACTGTTTCAAGCTCTTTATGGCAAACCATGCAGAACCCCGTTGATGTGGGACCACCCAGATGAGAGGGCAGTCTTTGGCCCCGCCAAGATCAAGGAAGCCAAAGAAGGAGTAGCTCAAGTTAGAGAGAACTTGAGGATCGCTCAAAGCCGACAAAAGAGCTACGCAGATAAAACGCGCTGAGACCTTGAATTCAAAGTCGGGGACTTTGTCTATCTCAAAGTATCTCCACTTCATGGTACTGTCAGATTTCACGTGAAAGGAAAACTAACTCCAAGATATGTTGGCCCTTACCGCATCTGTCAAAGAGTTGGAAAGCTTATATACAAGCTTGAACTACCCCCACAGTTGGCAGGAGTACATCCCATATTCCATGTCTCATAGTTACACAAGTGCTTAAGGGTACCAGAAGAAGAAGCAGTTAGCAATGATGTGCTTGATATCCAAGATACTCTAGAGTACAAAGAGCACCCCATCAAGATTTTAGGTTATGACACCAAAGAGACCCGAAGCAAATCTATCCCTATGTGCAAGGTTCAATGGAGCAATCACACTGAACATGAAACAACGTGGGAAGATGAGAATCAACTGCTGCTACAGTATCCTTGCCTCTTTGAAGGGTATGTCACCTCTTAAATCTCGAGGTCGAGATTCCAAAGAGGGGGGAGGACTGTAACAACCCAAAAATTCGAGCTACAAATTTTTTTTGAAAACCCTGAGTGATGAGTGTGACATGCCATCATATACCCCTAACCATGTTTTAACCCTAACCTTGCATCAAACCCTAAGCATGTCATGCATTAGCATCATAACATAATCAATGTCTCATGTCATGATCAATGTTTCATGTATTGCTCTCCAATGTTGCATTAGCATACATCCAAGGTTTCAATAGAAGTCATGGCATGTTGCATATAATTGTGATTTGGATTTTATTTGGTTTATGTGATGTTTAAATTAAAATGAGGCCATAATATTTATTTTCACAAATAAATATCAAGGGAATAATACCCTAACAAAATAAGGGCCTAGTATACCCACTACTTTATTATGCAAAATTGGCACATCATATATATATATGTATATATATAAGTCATTGAAAAAGGAAAAAGGAAAGAAAATAAAAGATAAAAAGAAAAAGCCTTTCGGCCCGATCAGCCAGCCCAGCCCAGCTGCCCCTCTTCTCTCCCTCTCTTTTTTCCCTCGCGCGTTAGCCGGCCCAGCACGCCCGATCGGCCTAGCAAGGAACCCGTGCTCACCCGCGCCGCTTCCCTCAGCCGCAGCCGCTGACGAGTAGGTCTCGTAGTGGGACCCACATGTCATCATGCCGGTTGAGGTCACCTGGCCGCTCTGCTTTTTCCCGGTGCGCCGCGCGCGCCCGCCTGGCCACGCCTGCCCGCATCCCTGGCCGCTGTACCGCACCTGCCAGCGCCCAACCGCCCCGCGTGCCACGTCGGCCGACAAGCTGACGCCACAAGGCATCCATGGCCGCAAGCACCTCGCTCTCCCGCGCGCGCTCACAACCGCCCACGCACGGCTGTCCCCCGCCTATCCCATCCTTCACCGCAAAGCCAAGTGGTTTGAGCCACTGCCCACTGGAGCCCACGCAGCCGCGGCAGCAACCTAGAAGCTTTCCTCAGACGGGAATGCCCCGGCCGCTCAAGCTCACGACCGCCATGCCATCGCCACGCTATCTACCACCTCTGCCCTGTAAGAACAAGCCCCGGCGCCTCCTAGGGTTCCCAGGCCGCCGCCACCGCTCTGGTGGTGCCCAATTTCACCTCTAGCCGCTCAATTTGGGGAAGAAGGGGAGGAAGGAGGAGAAGGGGGCGGGGAGGAAGGAAGCTGTTGCCGCTGGAGTTGGAGAAGAGGGAGGAGCGCCACCACAGAACTGCTGCTATGGAGCCGTTGGGACGAAAAGCTGAAGCGGAGCCGCGAGCTAGAGCTGTTGGACGTCGTACCGCACCTCCATCTCCCTGCCACCGATGGTGAGCAACACCATGCCCCTCTTCCAAACCCCCGCCTTGCTACTAGCCATGGTGCTCTGCCTTGGGAGCGCGTAGGCCGAGACCTCCACCAGTCTCCCGTGACACACCCACTCACACGCACGCAGACCGACCCAGCCCTTGGACCACGGTATCAGGCGGATGCCGGGGTAAAAGCCACCATGTCCACCACCACGCGCCGAGCACCACCGCGGTGAAGCTGTCTTGATCGCCTCACCGTTGAGCCTTGCCCTCCTTTAACCACAGATCTGCACTCGCCTTGATGAGACGGATGCTGTGCACACCCTAGCTCCGTGTTTGCCTCGCCGGAGCATCATCCGTGCACCACCTTGCCGTCGTCGTGTCACTGCCATGCCACTCTGGAGTGCCGCTGTTCAACACCGATTCCTGCCGTCTTTGACCACCCCGAAAGACAAGAAGATGATGAGCGTCTCCGTCGTGACGTGCTACTTGGGATCATGGAGAAGATGGAGGTCTGGGAAGCCTTCTTGAGAGCCGTTGCCATGCACCGTGCCACGCCGGAGCTCCGCCGTTGAGCATGAGACTCGCGTGGGCTCCGCCGTGGGTTATGGTCACCACCGGCGCCTCGGGGAGGTGCTGTGTGCACACAATCACACACCCGCGCCCCTAATTGGACCTGGAATGGGTCGGTGTCAAGATGCCACCGTGCGCTATCGCCGTCAAGCCGCTGTCCGCCGTGGAGTACGTCACCGGGAGCCAAGCTACCGCCTTGAAGACCATCATCGTGCTCGCCTTGACGTCCTGAAGCTTTTGGACAAGAACATGGAGCCGGAGATCCACCGTAGCATCAGGAATCAGAGATCCCCCGCCATCGGCGAGCTCCGGCGTCGGGCGGGGGGACAGAGAAAGGGGATGGAATCAGCAGGAGGAAGAAGGACGTGGTCCATGTTAACCTGAGCAACTGCCAGTGGGGCCAGTGAACGCCGGTGCACCACGGACCGAACGGTGGACGGCGTGGACTAGAGGACTTGTCCGTGCACCCAGCGTATGTGGACTTGAGTCACTGACCGTGGACCCCAGTGAGACCGGTGTACCATGGACCAGTGCCCGTGGACCGAACCCAGTTTGAATCCAGAGTAGTGACGTTGCAGCACCAGAGCGTGCCATGTGGCGGGCCCGGCCTGGCCCAGATCCGGCCCACTCGGCCCAATAACGGCCCATTAATGGCCCAGTGGGCCCACCTATCAGTTGACCGTTGACTGCTGACGTCAGCAGTGACATCACCCCGGACCAACCTGTGAGACCTCTATTGATCCGGTCAATGCTGACATCAGCATGACTTTGCCTGCCACGTCAGCATGATGTCACCGCCACATCAGCATCTGATCTGTCGCTTGTGGACTGCGCGTGACACGTGGCCCAATCCCGTGCTGTCACGTGTCAGCACCAGATAAATCGGCCCTTTTCTTTTTCAGAAAATGGTTAAATCTTTGAAAATTCATAACTAATTCATACGAGCTTCGAAAATTATGATCCACATATCCAAATTTTCTATGAATCGAGCTCTATCTATTTTTGCTATGTTTGAGTGCATTTAGATCTTCTATTTTGAATTCGTTCTTTGTGCTAATCTACAGGGGTCGCTTCCACGACCATTAATTCTCGTTACAGGCTCGAGCGAGGACAAGTCTCACAACAATGACTCCAAGGAGAAGTCTGACAGCTACGTCAGTGAAGGTGCCACACCTCACCCAACCTCATAGATCCCATTACGCATGGCAAATGTAGTATGGCTAGTGCTTTAATTCCTGTTGGTATAATGATTTTCCTGTGTTAGGATTGCATGGTAGATTATTACTTGATGAGCCCTACCTTGTTGTAAACTTTCACCTGCTTACCCGCTGTTATGTTAGCCACTTGCTTATCTACTATATATTTATATATACATATACTTCACTCGCTTACATTTTGATGCGATGTGATGAACCCCAGAAAGGCCTGGAGGGTGCCAGGCTGGAGATGTGTGAGTTGATGGATCAGATGGGCATGTGAGCTGATGATGCTGTATCTGGGTTTGGGGTGGAACTTACGACAGGGAGTAGGGAGAGGGTTGAGTCGATCGAGCCGGGATCTACGATGAGCTTTTGGAGCAAGTCTTTCTGGGGAATGGATCTGGACATTCCCATGAGAGGAGCCTGTGGCGGACTAATTGAGATGTGATGGTGGTCTTTGGGTGTGATCCTCTGAGAAGTGGAGCCCAGGACGAAGGTGCCGTGGTAGCACGTTAAAGATAAACCCTGATGAAGATATCCCGGTTTGGTCACACTTAGGAACTGCTGCGCTGGTGTCCGGACCTTAGGAATGTCTTGCTTTCCACTCGCTCTCCATGGGGGAGACGGTCGAACCATCGGATAGATCGATGCCACAGTGATAGGAAGGTATATGCATGGCTTGGAGCTAACACCCTACCAAGACGATTATGGCACCCCCTTCGGGAGTAGGTACATGGCATGGCATCCTCTACGGGAGCGGATACGTGCTCTGTTCATAGTTATAGTGATCCAGAGCTGGATGGTAGAGTGGCATCATTCTATGGCAGTAGGTGCCCGGAATCTGCCTAGGTGGTGATTAACACCGATGACGGTTATCTAATGGATTAGTGAAACCTCTGCAGAGTGTATGGTTGATCGATCGATACATAAGCCAATTCGTTGGTTATGGACCTTTCCTTAGGAGGATGCACCGGACTAGTGAGTGGAGTGTTCTACCTTCCCCCTGAGTGTGATTTCCGGCCGTGAGCCAAGTAGAGGGCTGCGGGCCGCTGAGGCAAGCCAAAAGGGAGTTGGCTTGTTGACTTGAGTCTGAGATGGTGTTGGAGGAGGTTGGATGGTGCTACAGATATGGATGGTGATGGATGGTGGGAATGGAAATGTGTTTAAAACTTGAATACTATATTATTATTTATATACATAATGCTGTATAGGAAACCCCAGCCTTTATAGGTTCCTTTTTGTATATCCAAGAATTGCATCCAGTTACCACAAAGCATGCATAGGATGAGAGTGTGGCCAGTACAAATCGTACTGAAAATTTGGTTTTAGGTTCAAGGAGTGAGTACTCTTCTGGGCAGTACAACGAATGAGGGTTTCGTGCCTACACTCAAGTTGGATTGGAGATGATAGCTTCCACACCTCAAGATTTTAATTTTATGCTGCATGAACTCTGATTCCACCAAGTGACGATGTACTAAGTTATTGTAAACCTCTCTATTGTACTTTTTTGTTTGATGTATGGATTATGGTATTCAACTATTATCGGGTAATGTGATTTAAATGGTCATATTACACTTCGATTCTGTGGATTTCCCTTCACGGAAATCAAGGTCATTTCAGACGCAGTGGTGGCTAGGGATTTTTTGGAACAATAATATTAATCTAGAGATTTTACCCTACTCACAGTATCACATTGATGCGATCTTAAAAGAGGGAGATTGTGAGCCCTGGAGACTAACTTGTGTGTATGGGGAGGCACAGGTAAGTGGGCATCATAAAACATGGAGCTTGCTTAAATTCATTCGGGCATCATCACAACTTCCTTGGGTGTGTGTCGGTGACTTTAATGAAGTCTTACATCAGTCTGAGCATGTGGGCATGCAGGAGCACAGCAGGGCTTAGATTGATGGCTTTAGAGAGATGGTTGATGTCTGTGGTCTCAGTGATCTTGGCAATGAAGGTCGTAGCTGGACCTTTGAAAAGAAAGTGGCAGGAGGTACTTACTGCTGTGTCCGTTTAGACCGTGGCCTAGCCAATGCAGATTGGTGCAGTTGATTTCCTAACGCAACTGTTAAGCACTTGTCAGCAGCTGCCTTGGACCATGGCCTAATTTTAATGCAGTGGAGATGTGTGGATCAACCAGGACAGCAGGAAAGGCATTTCAGGTATGAGCAGATGTGGGAGACCCACCTAGATTTTTCTACAACACTTGCTGAATCCTGGAGAAGAGATGGTGAGGCAACATCTACAACGAGGTGTCCAATCACCTAGTTAAGTGGAATAGAACCACCTTTGGTAGTGTCCGTGATGAGCTTAGGAGATTAAATAAGGAGCTGGAATGTATGCAGCAGGATCCTCAACGCTTGGGTCCATCTCATGCGGAGCTAAAAGTGGTAGAACGGATCCGCGAGCTCAACTACAGAGAAGAGCTCATGTGGAGACAACACTCCTGCATGGAGTGGCTTGCCACAGGTGATCGGAACACTCATTTCTTTCATCTCAGGGCGAGTAAGAGGAGGCAAAGAAATAAGATTACAAGGTTAAAGAAATCAGATGGTCAGTTCACTGAAGATGAAAGTGAGCTGAAATTGATTGTTTCTCAGTTCTATGTGAATTTATATACATCAGAAGGAACAGAGGATATGGATAGAGTGTTATCTACTGTAACATCGAAGGTGACAGCAGAGATGAACAATAAGCTACTTGAAGCTTATACTGAAGCAGAGGTAAAGGAGGGATTATTTCAAATGTTTCCGACGAAGGCACCGAGACCTGATGGTTTTCCGGCACACTTTTTTTAGAGGCACTGGGAGCTCTGTGGTAAGGAGATTACTGCCATAGCGGTGAGAGTGCTTCGAGGTGAGGAAGATGCATCATGCATCAATAAAACATTAATCATGTTGATCCCAAAGGTCGCCAGCCCGGAGGAAGTTGGTCAGTTCTGGCCCATTAGTTTATGTAATGTGCTCTACAAGATCACTTCCAAGGTTCTGGCAAATGACTGAAAGTCATTCTGCCATGTATTATCTCAGAAGAACAGTCAGCGTTTGTGCCAAGTAGGCTCATTACAGACAACATTATAACTGCATATGAGTGCTTACACTTTATGAAGCGAAAGAGGGCGAGTGATCTGAGATGTTGTGCATTGAAGTTAGGCATGAAAAAGGCCTACAACCGAGTAGAATGGAGTTATTTGGCAGCAATCATGGTCCAATTGGGTTTCCACCAATAGTGGGTGGATACTGTAATGAGGTTAGTCACCTCTGTCTCTTTTCCAGTTCTATTCAACTGCAATAGTCTGGATAGCTTCAGACCGACACGGGGTTTAAGATAAGGAGATTTGATTCCCCCCTATCTATTCCTCTTAGCAGCAGAGGGTCTCATCGGCCTTTTGAAATCAAGAAATCAATCATCAGTTCTCAATGGAATTAAGGTGGCACCATTGGCTCCAATGGTCAGCCATCTACTCTTTGTAGATGATAGCCTGCT
This sequence comes from Bothriochloa decipiens, assembly GCA_023333625.1. NCBI lineage: Eukaryota > Viridiplantae > Streptophyta > Magnoliopsida > Poales > Poaceae > Bothriochloa > Bothriochloa decipiens. Next base: position 35,655,662 of record CM041637.1, read on the forward strand.
GTTTTTTAGAGCAAATAGGGAGAATGCCTTGGTGATCAAAGAGGTCTTGAATACTTATTGTCGGGGGTCTGGACAACAGATTAACATGGAAAAATCCTCCATCCATTTTGCGAAGGGAGTGAGACAAGAGAATCATGATGATATTAAAAGCTTGCTGGATGTACATAATGAAGCACTTAGTGAAAAATACCTCAGAATGCCTTCAGATGTTGGCTCTGCAACCACATGTGTTTTCAAATATTTAAAGGATAGGGTGTGGAGTAGAATTGAAGGTTGGCTTGAACAATGCTTGTCAGCTAGTGGAAAGGAGATCCTGATAAAATCAGTTGCACAGGCTATCCCCACATACTCAATGTCATGCTTCAGGCTTCTAAGGGGCCTTTGTGAACATTTGACTAGTCTGTTCAGAAAGTTTTGGTGGGGATGTAAAGATGGTATACGGAAAATAGCTTGGGTGGCCTAGGACTTGATGGTAAAGCCAAATTCCTTGGGTGGTCTGGGATTCCGGAATATGGAACTTTTCAATTTAGCTCTATTAGCCAAACAAGCATGGCGAGTTCTGCAGGAGCCATGTTCCTTGAGTGCGAGAGTCCTCAAGGCGGTTTATTTTCCTGATGAAGAATTTTTAGAAGCAGATTTGGGGTCATCCCCCTCGAGAGTCTGGCGTTCGATCATTGATGGATGTGAGGTTCCCAAAGAGGGCCTAATTAGGAGAATTGGAACAGGGGAATTAACGCCGATTTGGATGACAAATTGTCTACCATCAGGTACTTTACGAAGACCAATCAGGACAACATATCCTAATCCACCGCAACTTTTTTCAGAGCTCATTAATCACACGGAGTCAATGTGGAATTTGGAATTGCTGAATGAATGCTTTACTCCTATGGATGCTGCGACAATTGCTGATATTCCGATTTGCATGACGAACCAGAATGATTTCTGGGCATGGCATCTAGATAAGCGAGGTATGTTCTCTGTACGGTCAGCATACTTTATGTTGGTCCACCGCACGGATCGGTGTGATGCAGCATTACAGAATATTGCTGGAAGGTCTAATCATAAGGCTGTAATGGAGGAGTGGAAATCTCTGTGGAGAGTGAAAGTTCCTTCAAAAATCAGCATCTTTCTATAGCGACTTGCACATCACTCCCTCCCTTCTAGAGACGTTTTGTACCATAGAAAAATGGCTCAGAGTAGTGCATGTTTCTTTTGTGGATTGCAAGATTCCTGGAGCACTCTTTGATATAGTGTACCTTGGCAAGGTGTATTTGGGCCCTTGAAAAGGATGGATTGGTGGAAGAGATTTCCGGAATTTTAGAGACTAATGCCAAAGCTTGGCTAGCTGCAATATTTAATATCCTCTCACAAGCGGATTCAGAGAGAGTGGCAGTGGTTCTGTGGGCTATCTAGTATGTTCGTCGGAAAGTGATCCACGAGAGTGAGTTCCAAAGCCCATTGTCGACCCACAATTTTGTTAACAGGTTTATAGTTGATCTTGAGCAAGAAAAACCAAAGTTGGCGTCTCCATCGCGCATACCCCAAAGGAGCCCAGCATGGATTACTCCCCCCTCCCAGAGTGGTCAAGATAAATGTTGATGCGGCACTATCAAAGAATGATCTCAGAGTGTCAGCTACGGCTACAGCCAGAGACGCTAGTGGTCATTTCCTGGGTGCATCTGCTCTGGTGCTACGGGGGATTTCAGATCCAGAGGTGATGGAGTCTATTGCCTATAGGGAAGGCATGTCCCTCGCGCTGGTTATTCAAGTGGCTAACTTCAGATTGGCAAGTTACAACCAAAACGTCGTGAAGAATATTCGTCAAGGAAGCCATGGAGTCTATGGACAAATCCTTCAAGAAATCAATGCAAGAAAATCAGCCTTCACTAGCATTGAGTTCGTGCATGAGAAGAGGGACTCCAACGTCGATGCTCATAACATTGCTCATAGTGTTCTCTATGATGATTTAGGCCGGCATATGTGTCTGTTAAGTCCACCTTTTGGTGTTTGTAACTCCTACATGTCTGATCAATAAAGAAGTGTGTGTTCTGCTCAAAAAAAACATATGTGTGTCTCGAACAACAAGCTCTAGCTACGTCACTAGCTGACTGGGCATTTTGCCTAGCTATTGGTTCCGCGCAAGCCACCATAATATTCTTACTCCTAAACATGCATCTATACATGTCTAACTTTTTTAAAGATTGTGTAAATAGATTGGATCCATAACTTATCAACTATAATATAGTGTTTTTCTCTCACAACAAAACAGTATAAGCTGGTTTATCAACAGTAGAAACCATCAGCCTAACATCCTAGCCTAAGGACTTATTTGGCACATCTTATAATAGCCCTGAGTTATTTTATTGCTAATCTCTTATTTCTAAAACAACTTCGTGAGTATGTTGACATCTCTACTTAGAGTACTCTAATCTTCCTTATTATGTCATGTTTTTATCTTGTAGCTAGGAACACCCACATCCTAAATTGCAAATCATTCAGATTATTTTCTACGAAGAATATTTGATGCCTAATTTCATGTAGCAAGTTCATTCTACAAGGGGTATAGCCGCTTCTCCTTTGATGCAGAGGCAAATCCAGGATATCATGTCCGAGGATGTATAATCGCTTTGTCTTTAATGTTGTCGGCTTAATGTGATGCGGTTTAAACCTTGAGGGAGTGGGGTAGTAAGCCACGATGTGGCCCCAATCCCATCACACATGATATCTAATAGGCCATCGGCAATCCTCTCTTAGATGCCCTACCAAGAGATAGAGTGTGGTCGAGTGTTTATCAGACACACACGACGGATTGATGAAGGAAAATTTAGGTAAGAGAGCCTCTCAAAGAAGCGTGTCATGGGAAACTAAGATGACTAAGGAGGGATTTCGAGAGTTTAGGACTACCAATAGGTTCATGATTGGCACCCATCAATGGAGGAGATTTGATAAGATTCACAAAGGATTTGCGGGTGTTTGGACTTTGAAAGAAAATCTAGGACTTCTGTTCTTCTTCCTTGGCACTGGTCAGCAGAGGAGCTTTGACCACATTCGCAAAGGATTTGTGAGTGGATGGATTTTGAAACAAATGCCAAGATTGTTCTTCTTCTTCTTGAAAGAGCGGATACTCCAACCTTCAATTTGAACCAACATTACCCCATAGATGAAAAGACAAAGTAAGAGCACACTCAAAGGAGCCAAGCATGTCTATGAAGGAGCTTTGACCACAAGCTTAAAAAACAATGAACTTTGAATGTACTATCGTGAAGAAGGGACTCTCAAATGCGAAGCAAAGTCTCCAATGGTAGATTGTAAAATGGAATCAACAAAGACGACCAAGGTCCAGCGAAGAGATCAAAGAGCCAAGAGCCAAACTTGTACCAAACATTGCCCTAGATCTTAAGACCTAGAGCCAAAGAAAGCCTGGGGGCCATGAGGGGCATGAGAAAAAGGGTAGAGAGAGATGGGGAAGGAGATTTTAATGAAAGAGCACAGTACGAGCTTCAGGGTGAGGAGTGGTGGAGAGGGAGCACGATATATAGGGCGTGTTTGGTTCATGCGTTGAGCCCAACCTGGCTTGTTCCTCGCCCAAAATGCGGTGTTTGGTTAGCTGGCCCAGGGTGCTAGCCTGGCTATCTTGGGCTAGTTGTACACCCAGGGCCTAGCTAGGGGCGAACGGCCAAATCGATCGTTCACCCAGGGCCAGCCTTGCGCCAGCCCGTGGCCATGGATCCAGTCGGCCCAAGCTAGCCATCGTATATAACCTGAACTCTCACTGCCTGGCTAACCCTAGCCGGTACTGTTTACTCCTCCCCTCCCCCCCGAGCCGCCACTCTTGCTCTGCCTCTCCCTCGCGACTACCGCCATCCCTCCTTCCTCCCTCCTTGGCGTTCTGGCAGACGGCGGTCACGCCCGGTAGCCCTAGCCACGGTGGTAAGGCAATGCCCTCCCTCTCTTCTCTACTTCTGACTCACCTCATGGATTTGTGCTCATCTTGTTGTATGTTTCTTTGTTCGATTTGCATCGATTTACCTATGATTCGTAGCTGAGCTTTAGGGAATGGTTCATGATGTCGCAGATCTGGGTGGCACACCATTTGGTGTGCGGGCCTATCTAGAAAATGGTTAGGGTTTTGATTCATGTTGCTGTGAACTACATCCTAGTTGTTGGGCTAATCCCGCTTGTGTTTGCTGGTCCACATCATTCCTTTTTGACCGGATCTAGGTGGCGCACCATGTGTGACGTAGCTGATCCATTTATTTGTGCTCAATGTCTGAACTTTGTTGTTACATTGCATGTTTGGCACCATGCATCCGGTTGCTAGGTGTCGTCAGCTAATCCGTAGGGCCACAACTTTGGTTGCAGCCATCTTGGCATGGATGTTTGTCAGGTTCAGGAGGCTCTCTAACACCAGGGAAGGGATTTGCTATGGTCCTTTGACTGCCAGAGACCAAGAAAGGACCCAGAACCTTAGGTTCATCTATCACACCACAGACCGCCACTGTCTAGAGGTTCTTAGGATGAGGAGAGAGCCCTTCTTTTAGCTGTGTGACCTGTTTCATAGTAGGGATCTACTGAGCGACAGCAACCACACCAACATAGAAGAGCAAGTTGCAATGTTCCTGATGATTGTAGACCACAATTAGAGATTCAGGGTCCTCCCACCTATCTTTAGGCGTTCCCTTGAGACCATCAGCAGGTATTTTCATGAGGTATTATATGATGTTGGTGAATTGAGGTCAGAAATGATAGTACCACCCTCCACTGCAGTACACCCAAAGATCAACAGGTCTAGAAGATGGAACCCTTGGTTTAAGGTTGGAGTCTTACTCTACTTAGTTTTAGTCTTTGTTTAGTGTTTCTTGTCCTCATTGTGTTGTTTATCTAGGATTCTTTGGCTGCAATTGATGAGACTCATGTGTTAGCAAAGGTTCTACCTAGGGAGAAGGGAGCTTTCATGGGGAGAAAGCACACAACCACACAGAATGTGCTTGCAGCTATGGATTGGGACCTTAGATTCACTTATGTCTTGGCTGGCTGGGAAGGATCAGCTCATGATACAAGAATTCTAGATGATGCTTTGGCTAGGGAAGATGGCCTTAGGATTCCACAAGGTATACCATTTTAGCTGCATTGTTTATTATCCCAGCCTTTAGGTCCTTCTTCCATGTTGTAATTCCTGGCGTCATATCTTTGTTTCTAGGCATGTTTTGTCTAGTGGATGCTGGTTATGCTGTCAGGCCTGGTTTCCTTCCACCATACCGAGGCACAAGGTACCACCTTAGAGAGTATGGTGTTAGGAGCCCACAGAATGCTAGAGAACTCTTCAACCTAAGGCATTCTTCTTTGAGAACCACCATTGAAAGGGGTTTTGGGTCATTGAAGGGAAGGTTCAGGATCCTAGACAACAAGCCACACCATCCATACAAGACCCAAATGCAGCTAGTTTTAGTTTGTTGCATCTTGCATAACTGGATCCTTAGGTATGGTGTTGTTCCCATCATTCCCTCTGAGGCTGATTGGGTGCAAATCTTGTTAACCCTGCTGGCCCTGATGACAATGCTATAGACAACCAGGCTTGGGCTGCTAAGAGGGATGAATGGGCTGAGCAAATGTGGCAGACTAGGACTGGTCCCAATTAGTTGATGTAGTATGCAGCAGTATGAGTTGTAGACCTGATGTACCTTTCCCTTTATGTTTCACTGAGACCATTTCCTAAGGCAATGGTGCCTTTTTTATTTGGACATTTGATGTTATGTTATGAATTTGGTCTGTAATAACTTCTTCACAATTGTTTTCTACTTTTATCCAAGTGTTATGTAATATTCTTCTTGTTGTTGCTATTTTGTTTATGTACCTGTTGCTGTTATACTCATGTTCTCACATTCTTATTTGGTCTGAATTTTATCCTACTGACATTAACATAGTAGACATGGAGGTGTTGGGGGCTTTAACATATTTGAGGAAGAGGTTGAAGCCAACCACCAGCACCAGCATGAGGAACCAGCACCGTTCCCCCCAACAGAACAATGCTCAAGCTGCCAGGCTGATCTGGACTCCTGTGATGTGTGCACACATCTTGGAGAAGTTCTCAGACCTGGTTGCTCAAGGAGTGAGGACTAACAAGGGGTTCAAGGATCATCATCTCAATGTTGTTGCAAAGGACCTCTTTACCTTCATCAACCAGCCAGTGTCTAACACTCAGATCTACAATCACCTACGGAAGTGGCGTACCAAGTGGGTCAAGATATGTAGGCTCAAGGACCTAAGTGGTGTAAACTAGGATGAAGACCTCTTCAAGATATGTGTTTGTAAGTTTGCTCACATGCTATCTTGTTCACATTTACATTGTGTGCTGAATAATGGTATTGTGTTTCTAATAATTTTGCTGATGTTGTGCAGACACACCCCAAGGATGTAGAGTTCCTAAATGTGCCCATCCTCAACTACACCTAATACAGAATGTGTTTGGTGGTGGTGTTGCAATAGGGAGGTTTGCCATATGCTCAAATGAGCCTCTTGGACAAGCCACTGAACATGAGGAGGAAATCATTGACCTAGAGCAAGAGGCTCAGGCAGCAAAGAAGGAGAACAAGGTGGCAGGGACATCAAAGAGGGACAAGGGCAAGCAAGTCATTGATGATGACAGGAAGGAAAAGAAGAGGAAGAAGGCTCTAAGTGAGGATGAAGTGAGGATGATGTTGCTCCGCTGACAGGGATGAGGGATGCTGTTTGGAGTGTTGGTGCTGCTATCAGTGAGGGCAATCACAATGAAGCTTGCCTTGGCATCTATGAAGCAGTCATGGCAGTCCAAGGCTTTACCAAGGCAGACTTGATGGGGTGCCTCAACAACCTCATGAAGAACAAGGGGACAGCTAGTGTTTGTTGGGATGAAGGATGACGACAAGGCTCTCTAGTTGGCTCATCACCTGGCTAAGGTGAGGGCCAAGATGGCCTTCCATTGAGGAAGGGGCAGTGAGGACAATGGATGGTGTGGCTGAACATTGAGACAACACAAGATTGGCTTAGACCCATTTTGACTATCCTAACATAGGATGTAACTGTAGGTTTGGTGTAATATAAATAAGATGAGACAACCATTCTTGGTAGTTGCCTTATCATCTTTCTGGGGGCTGTTATGATATGCCAACTACATGTTAGTTGCCTATCATAGCTTGTTGTTCCAATCAATGTTGTCCTTGTAAAACAGCTTACATTCACCAAATGATGTGAGGATTTGATGGATGAAGTGGTTTGAACTCAAATTGTGTGTCATTTGCTCTTCTTGTGTTTGTATTATTGTCAATATCTTGATCATGGATGTGCTGCCTTATTGATGTTTGGCTTTTAAACTGTGTAGATGAAGTACCAGGCCTATGCTGTTTTTGAGGGTTTCACACCCGGTGTGTACAAGTCATGGACTGAGTGCAATCGACAGATAACCAAGTACTCAGGCAACCTGTATCAAGGCTATGAAAAATATGATGATGCTGTTGAGGCCTTCGAGAAGTACCAGGATTACAAGAAGAGAACCAAGGAAGTGCATGCAGCAGTTGCATATGTTGTCAATGAACAAGAGAAGAAGAAGGTTGCATATGCCATTTGCAAGAAAGACATGATCATAGCATGCTTGGTGGTCATCGTGCTTGTCCAAATGGTAGTCATTTGCAAGCACTGATGTAAGGACTGTATCTGTGATTGAAGTATTGGCATTGAACTATTGACTTTGAAAACTAGTTTGAGCTAGTTTGTATTTGCTATTGAACTTTGATCCATCCCGGGATGCTACTGTACTTGAAAGTACTTGTAACTGTGTGTGAACTATTGCAGTAACTATTGTTCTAGTCATCGTGACTCTGAAAGAATTTGCCTGAACGACCCAAGGGTTCAATCATACACAAAATACAACATAATGAAAACAACTAACTTAAGCCTGCATGAACATTTACATTAACCAGCATTTTGATCAAGCATTGTTCGGTGCCTACTAAGGCTGTTCATGCAACCCACAAACCATTCCACCTTAATTTACACAAAAGGTGCACCAAAGAAGTTGGCCACCACAAAAATCGCTAGCTTCTGGCATTCAACTATGGCTCACACGGCCAAACTACCAATCCAAGTTCATTGTCTGCATCAGACAGGTAGGACTACTACCACCACTACCAGTTCAAGTTAACTGACTCCATCAAACCACTACCATTAGCAATCCAGAGCATGAACCTAACAAAATAGCACTAGGACGTCCCCTTCATGACCACAGCTCCACGACGTGGTGCTCCACCACTTCTTGATGGCGATGAAGATGATTGCATCCTAGAATGCGATGACTCCGAGCAGGCAGTACACCAGATGCATGAGCTTGCTCTTGTCAACAAGAGCGAAGGCTGCCTTGCGCTTGTAGGTACCACACATTGACTCTGCAACCCTCTTGGTGCACTCGGCTTCTTCCTTGCGCTTCTCTTTCTCCTTGGTGGCTGCCTTCTTGACCTTCTCCTTCTCCTTCAGTGCCTCGATCAGATGGTCGTGGGCCTCCATTTCGATGTGCCTGGTGAGATTCAGATCCTTCTAGAGCTTCTTGAATGCCAGCTGAACACGCTCCCGCCATGGCTCCTCGCACCACTCCATGTACTGGCACTTCTGAGCCTCATCCTGAACAAATAGTCATGAAGTAGATGAAACCATCATTCAGTAACAACAATCAATCATGAACAACAGAATAGAACTAAACAATGTTTCATTCATTAATAAACAAGCCACAAGTACATATTCAGTAATGAACAAGAACTAAATCATGGACCATGCAGTACTGATGAACCTTGATTGGGCATGCCAAGAAACACCTCCTAGTGTGCCTACCACCCCATGCCTTCTTCAGAATGGCATGGCAACCATGGGAGCACTTGTGAATCCTCACAATGCCAAGGTCCGACCACTCATTTTCTGAAACCACAGGTGGGATCTTGGCATTGCTGTCACCCTAGAACACATTGGGGACAAACAAAGATCCATGTCAAGGCAAGTGAAATAGGGCGAACAGAGGAGCATCGATTGATTTCACATGGGATGAAACCCTAAATTGGAGACTACGAAATTGCTAGTGCACACAGGCTACAACAATCGATCATCAGAGTATGGAGAATCGACAGATTTCTCAGCAAAATCGACCGATTTCTAATGCCGAAACGAAAACCTAATGCCGGAGGGGAACGAAACTAAGCACAAACCTGGGAGTCAGACGAGCTGGAGGTGTGGTGGGAGGAGTCGCCGGATGCAGGGCCGCCAAGAGTAGTCGAGCGGCTCCTCGGCGACGAGGAAGGAGCGATGAACACGCAGACGGCTCGCTAACGCACGGGCATCCTGGGCCTCCGGTGCAGTGCTGCATCGTGCGGCCCATGGCGCTCTATGATGAGGCCTCGTCGCTCATGGCTCTGGCGGCGGGAGGTCGACGGCGACGGACACGAGGAGGGAGACGAAGATGAGACGACGGATTCGAGGGGGAAGACAATGACGAGACAACAGATTCGAGTGAGAGTGGAGGAGAGCGGTGAGCGAGTGGGTGAGTGGGGGCGACGGCCGCGGTGCCTCTTAAAGGCACGTACGTTCGAGGTAGGGGTAAGCGCACCGAAACCTGGCCAGGGGGTGGAAATCAGTCTGGCCAACAAACCAAACAAGGCCCAACTTGGCTAACTGGGGCTGGCCATGATGTTGTGCAGCAAACCAAATAAGAATCAGGCTGGGCCAGGTCAGTGATAGCCAGTGAACCAAACAACAGGGTTGAGCCAGAATCACATAGGCTAAAGCAAGCCAGGCTACCTTGGGCTGGCCAAGCTGAATTTGTGCGAAAACCAAACACATCCATAGGCTCCCTACCATGGCAATGAGTGGTGGAGAGGCAGCACGATAGGCTCCCTGCATCTAGCTTCAAGGCGCTTTCCCAAGTTAACAATCTTTTTAGTTGTAGAGATAGAGATAGAGAAATTTCTATTTTAACATAAAAAAAGTTAATGCTTCTTTATCTGATCTACAAATTTAAACCTTCCTTGTTTAACTCAAATTAGTTTTATCTTCACTACCTTTTTTTATACTTGTGTTAGTTTGTAGCAGCTCTAAGATCATTTTGAACTGCTATAAAGCTAATGTCCACTAAACTATTTCTCTAACCTATCCTTGTACCATGTCATCCAGTGGGCCCATAAATCACTAACCTCCATGTCATGCAGTGCAATTCCCAAACGGAGAGGCCAACAGTCAAACTTTTATTTATCTCAATTCTCAACGCATGCATCTGCGCCTGAAGAGACAGAAGGTGCGGCACCAAAGCACCAACCGCCTCCTTTGGTTGCATGCATCTCCGCCCTTCTTTATTCTGTTGCGAAATGAACAGGCGCTTGGCAGTGCTCCTCTAGAATTGTAACAGACAACTGCGGTTCCTCTTCGTGCTAATCAACTCTATATAAATCCATAAACAATCAAGTGGGGCTGTAGGGTGCTTCTTCTGCCTTCCAACCATAGGTCCATAGTCCCAGCCCGAAGAAAAACCATTAGTAACTCCATGGGGTTCTTAATCTAGAACTCAAACCATCACAACATGTCCTTGCATCATTGCATGCGAATACCTGCTAGCACCAATGAAACCATAGCAGTACTTTGATATGGCATCAGAAGAAAGTTTTTTTTTTGAGACCGGACTATATGCTTGTATTTATCTTGCAAGCTTTATCATATTCATATCTCAATGTCATTAATTTATGTTTACATTCGATATATGAAGTCATTGCATATGATCTTCGCAAATAATTATTAATTATTTTTACCACATGATATAGATTTTTTTGCTACAGTGGCATAATTTTACTTATTTTCTTCCTTTTATGTTTTCTCCAGTCGGGCCCTTCGAGTTCGCTTGATGCAAAAGCTAATTATTCCCTAATTTAGTTCAAATGTCACTGATATGCTTTGTGCTTTACTGGAGGCCTGATTGCATTCTTAAAAATTTGAGTTCTTTTATAGTTTTATTCTAGCCTCACAGAGACACTATTAACTTTATATGGAAACAAAAATTTAGTTTTGAGAATATCCTAGCTATGAATGAAAACGGTACGGATATTTTCTGACCGTATTCGAGACCGAATTCGTTTAGAGGGGTTTAAATTCGTCCGTATCTATATCCGGATATACATCATCCGATACCATATCCATATCCGAATACTAAAATCTCATATTTCCAATGTCGATACCTAATCATATCCTGTCCGACATTGTTGAACCTATTCGTATTCGAATCCGAATCCGGGCCTAAATATGAAAACAAATGTGGTATGACTGATATCCGTTCGTATTCGATCCGTTTTCATCATGAATCCCAATCATGTAACTACAATCGTGTATAAGTACCACATACATAAACAAGAATACAATAGTGATCACACGTACACATGTCTTGCGGCAACACGCAGGGAATTCACCTATTTAAGTGGGAAGTAAAATACTGTTTTTCTCATGTCTAATTTTCTCTCCGTTCTTTTATTTTGCTCCACTCATTGTTGCTGTTGGTTCTTGTTTTTTTTCTTTTGCTCTTTCTTTATTTCCCAAAAGTAATCGCATAGATGTCATGACTCTAGAAATCCAAATTAGAATAGTACATCGCCAACACTCTCGAGCTAAATTGTTTGGGTCAAATAAGGATATCAGTTTATTTTTAAAACACAACTGCTCAATTCATCCTAAATTATAAGGCATTTGATTTTTTCAACTCTAAATTTGACTATCCGTCTTATTAAAAAAATTATATAAAAATAAATAAATTTAAGTCATTCTTGAATAAATTTTATTAATAAAGAAAGTTATATCATAAGAAGTGACATTTTAAATAACTTTTTTAAATAAGATGAATGATCAAATTTGGTATAAAAAATATAAACATCTTGTAATTTGGGATAAATGGAGTATTATTATTTATTTGTAATTGGAACTGAACGAATGACGACTAGGCAGGCCACTACCCAAACCCAGAAGCCACTTGTATAACTTTTTTTTTTTGAAGGTGCCACTTGCATAACTTGATGACGCCATTGCTGCGGTTTCCTTTTTCCCCGATCACTACTTGAGCCCCAAGGCAAGGCAGCACCAGCGACCAAGCCGATTCCAATTCCAACCCCGCGCGCGGTCGGCGGGGCGACTACTTCCGTTCCCCCCTCACGAACGCGGGGCTCGCACGCGAGCTATTTCTGCACAAGCTCGGTAGCTAGGGTTCCTTCCCTTCCCTTCCCTTCCCTTCCCGATCGAGTCCCAGGCCACCACGCCCCCCCCCAACTCCAGGCCGGCCGCCATTGCAAACAAACTCTCCTTCCATCTGTCAAATTGATATAAGAAGCCACACCCGCCAGGCCCGCGAATCCCGATGAAGAACAGAGGCTGTGTTGTGTCACAGGGGAGAAGGAGGATGTCGGGCAGGTCGGGCCGGATCGCGGTGGTGGTGGAGGACCGCTGCCGCCCCAGCAAGTGCGGCCAGCAGTGCCGCAGGCGCTGCCCCGTCAACGCCACCGGTTCGTTCCATGGTCCTCATCAAACCCCTGTTCGATTTGATTCGATCCTTTGACGGTACGTGTCATCTGGTTCCGAGCGTGGTACGCAACGCACGACAGAATTTTTTTGGAAATTGTTAAGGCAGAAATCTGGGTGCTGCGCTCATCCACTTGTTGGATGCATTCTAATCTATCCCAATCCATATGAGTTATTCACCCTGTCTATACCATCCATATGAATTTTTGTCACAGTTGGGTGTCGTGTGTGTGAGTCTGTGTGTGCATGACTGCGCGGGCTGTGGGCATATAAGTGCTAGATCCTGTGTATTGCGATGCTAAGACATTTTTATATCCAATTAAACATATCAAAGCTTGGAAGAATCCTTCCTCCTTAAAACTGAGATCAAAATTGTTGTGTCCATTCTGCTCTAGCTCACGTCAGAGAGTTAATCTCATCCCGAGCCACAGGCGTGACTGTTTATCAATTACCATCGTTTCTCAATTAGCTTATGTGTAATGCAAATTTTACTGAAAATTGATTGTGGCATTACGAAATGGTTATTTTTTGATTGTTGAAACAACCATTACCATTCATGCATCTAAGGACTAGTATAGAGGACATATCTTGAACAGCTGACCAAACCTTAATTAGCTTTATGCATTGGAGATTTCTTAATGAAAACCAGATGAAATTAGAATCCATGTGAGCCAGCTTATATATGGGTCAAATGCACCTTTGCGACTCACTGGTTGAATATGGTTTTATTCAACTCTATATCTAGATTCTCCATATAGTTCTCATATAAATGATGGGTATAGAAATCCTCTAAATATATAATGATGGGTATAGAAATCCTCTAAATATATCTAGACACAGTAGCCCTGATATTAGTGGCATGCCAACACATAATAACACGATCATGCAATATCTAATTAATCTACTTCCTTCATTCCAAATTGTAAGATGTTTTGAGTTTCTCTTGGATACATATATTTTACTACGTATTGAGACATATGGAGTAATGTATATTTTGATGCATAGCAAAACTTATGCGCCTAGAAAAGCCAAAATATTTTACAATTTAGAACGGTGGGAGTAATATAAGAGAAAGCGAAAACTTTAAGAACAATAGAAATCTAACAATGTAAACCTATCATAGGTTTCAATGTAGTTACATTTTGACACTCCAATATTCTTTTTAGTATGTTATATAGTTTAGGTTTACTCAGACATCTATTTAGTTTACTGAGTGATAAAGATAATTAGGAATCTCACATTCTTCTTGTTTATATTAAACTTAATATGAGATTCATTATCCACATTGATACTTGATAGGGCGTCAGTGCATACAAGTTACACAGTCATCGAAAGTCTCCTTAATTGCTGAGAATCTGTGCATTGGATGTGGTATCTGTGTGAAGGTTAGATCCTTTTCCTTTTCTGATTGTCTTTTGAGGTATCAACCCAAAGCTAACACGTAATGTTCTTAATAATATAGCTCCCTTGTTTTATTATATTTTCAGGTATGTCCATTTAATGCTATTCAAATTATAAATTTACCAAAGGAACTTGACAAGGAGACAACGCATCGCTATGGACCAAATTCCTTCAAACTCCACAGGTAAACAGATCATTCCCATCTTTGAGATACTTCAATTATATCCTTCTTTCAAACTTGCACCGGCCTTTTCTTCTCCAAATTTATAATTTTAAATGGTGTTTATCCCAGAAGTGTTTGGATATTTCATGTCACTATGCCTTTCAAATGAAAAACATTTTATCCTAGCTTTCATAATCTCCCGTAGGCTGCCAGTTTCGGACATAATCTGCTGCCACTCCACTCTCTTTACTCGGCATGGCCAGGGGCAGGTGGTCGGTCAACTGCTCAGGGTCAGGACGTGGACGTGCGGCAGGGCATGGCAATAGGTCATTTCCGGTTACTGTAGATCCTCATCAGCAGGTAGTTGGCTAATGTAGGCATAGTATTAGAAATAGTTGGTTGCTGTAGAAGCCATACCTCTTTGTACCACGGAGTAGGTAGAGACTTATATATAAATGTATGCAATGCATTGGAAAAGGTAGCTTCTTTGTCACCATATTCAGGCTCTGTCTTCAGCCAACGCAGAAGAACAGAGGGTGAGCTGTGTGTGTGAGTTGGGAGCTCGGCTCGTCTTCTTCCTTGGTTCAGGGAGGATCTCGAGGGGGGTCGAGCAGAAGTTGCTCGTCTCGAACCAGGTCTGTAGCCAACGTTGCTGGTCAGTACCACTGGTCGGCACCTTCCCCAGGTGCTTGGCGGTGGTCGGTGCTAGGTTCTAGCGCCATCACATGGTATCAAAGCCGTACACATCGTTCGGGCTTAGCAGCCGGCGATGGCGGATCCCACTGGAGCCTTGCCGGGCAACGGCGGAGATGCTGAGAGGCAGCTCCAGCTGGTGGCGCAGCCACAGCCGGTAGAGGTGCGCGTGATGAGGGAGTACAGTGGGAGCAACTCCTGGCCGATGCTCACCCGCACCAACTATGGCGAGTGGGCTGTCCAGATGAAGTGGAAGTTCCGCGCTCGGAAGTGGTGGGCGGTCGTGAAGACTGGCAACGTTTGTGAGGATGCGGAGGTGGGCGTCATGGAGGTGCTCATGGCTTCCACCCCGGGCGAGTTCCATGAGGCGCTCAACCAGAAGAAGACGGCGAAGGAGGCGTGGGAGATGCTGGAGTCGTTCCGTGTAGGCTCGGATTGAGCTAAGCAGGCCAAGGTTCAGTAGCTGCGCCGGGAGCTTAACAACATCCAGTTCAAGTCTGGGGAGTCGATGGAGACTTTCATGCTTCGTCTTCGGTTGCTGGTGAGCCAGCTCGCCACCTATGGCAAGCCGGTGGAGGACGAGGATCTCATCAACAAGCTGCTCTGCATAGTGCCTCCAAAGTACTTGCAGCTCGCTATGTCTATTGAGACGATGTTGGACATCTCCACATTATCTCTGGAAGATGTGGTTGGGCGGCTGCGGGTTGTGGAGAGTCGCGGTGCAGCGCCGTCGGAGAAGGAGAAGCGCAAGCTAATGCTGACGGAGGAGGAGTGGACGGTGCGGATGAAGGAGAAGCGCCAGTCCGGGGAAGGATCCAGCCACGGCGGTGGTGACCGTGGCGGCAACAGCGGCAAGAAGCAGGGGAAAGCTCCGGCAGACAAGAAGAAGGGCAAGAAGAAGACCATCACCCCCAATGCTTGCCAGAAGTGCGGCAAGGTGGGGCACTGGGCATGCGAGTACCTGGAGAGGAAGAAGAAGGAGGAGGAGGCACACCTGGCTCAGGGCGATAGCGACGATGAGCATGCACTTTTGATGGGTGAGTACTGTGCTCTGTAGGAAGGCGAAACAGGGTAGGCGGAGGCGGAGTAGAGGACTGCGCCACAGGTCATCGAACTTGACGAGCCATAGGCGCAGGCACACCTAGGTGCAGTTGGCAACGAGAAGGAGCAGCGGTGGTACCTCAACTCCGGCACGAGCAACCACATGACTGGCTGCCGCACCGCCTTCGCCGACCTCGACGCGAACAAGACCGGCACAGTCAAGTTTGGGGATGGCTCGCGGGTGGATGTAACACCTCTGGTGTTATATTTACTAAAACTTGCCATGTCATCATATGCACTGCAAAGCATTCATGATTAGGTTAATCTTGATGTGCATTAACTAAAACAAGTTTACATTTCATAGGTTAATTGTGTTTCTGGAATGTGTTGTCGCATGAAATAATAAAACCCTACTTTCGAATGTCATCTCAAATACTTAGTTTATATTCTATGTACTTGAGGTGTAAACTGTGTTTACACTAGTGCCAAGCATAGTGTATAAATCTAAGTCCAACCCTAAAAATGATTTCCATATTTGAAGTTGAATTTGGATTTCAAAGCTTATTCCCAAGTCTTGCAATTCAAATTTAAATTCAAATTGGAAAGCTATAAAATGTTTTTCAAAAGTCAACCAAGGGTGTCATTGGGTCATTGACCTAAAAATGTCCTTGGATGATGTATGTGATCACTAATAACCAACCAATTAAATTAGAAACCAAATCGAGTTTGAATTCGGTTTCAAAAACCCTTTATTTCAAAACCTAGTTTTATCCCCATTTCTATAATTCAAAATCTATAAGGAATTTGGGGATACTCTAAAAAGATTGTTTGTAGATCATGATAAGAGCTACAAAGTTGGTATTCAAAGTTTTTCAAGTTTCTAAAAAGAATTTCAAAAAAATTTGAAAATACAGTTTTCCAGCATTTGTCCCCTTTTGATTTTAAAACCATAATTCAAAAATTGTGCATAATTTGGGAAAATTTTGTATATGAAAAAGGTTTGGTTTGAAAAGTTAAACATTTCATAATTTTGAAGATTTTCGAGTTTTATTGAAGAATCAGAAGTAATTTCAAATGATTGTTTCTAGGGTTTTATTCCCCTTTTAAATTTGAATTCATATTTCAAAATCTAGAGAGAATTTGAGGATGCCAGTTAAATGAAAAGTGTAGCTCTTGAAAATATATGTAAATTATATTTTTGGATATTTTCAAGTTCTTATATAAATTTTGGAGTAATTTGTAATTTCAAACGAGTGGCAATTCTATAATTTTATTGAACAGCACCGAGACCTATCGACGTCCGCCATCGCCGGCTTCTCAAGCCGCTCCGCCGTCCACCACCGCACATGTCTCAGCCGCCAACTCACCCCCAACACCCGAAACTTCGCCGTCGTCGTGTCGTCCGTCCGTGCGTCACCATTGGCCTATAAATAGGTCGACCGCCGTCTCTTTTCTTCTTCTTTTCCCTCCTGCCGCCGCCGCCGACGACCTTGCTCCGCCGGCAAAATTCGCCACCGTCGCTTCATCTCTGCCCGCTTCATCTTGCCTGAAGCTCCGCCTTGACCTTGCGCTTCGATTGAGTTAGCTCGTACTCGCTCTTCCCGCCCGAGCCGCCCGCACGACGTCGTCTTCCTCGCGACCGGTCGCCGAGCCACCGCGAGCTTCCTCGCCGTCCACCGCCACCAAGGTGGAAAACATTTTACCTTTAACCCTCTCATCATGTTCTCCATGCTTTGTTGCCCCTTATGCTCATCTTGGTCGGACTGATGGTGCACAGGAAGCGCCGGAACGCCGTCCTTGCCACCGGAGCGCCGCCGCCGCCATCAGCGCCGCTGTCCACAGCTCGACTCAGCCACTCCGAGCTTTCATTAGCGTGCGCACTAGACCTGTGGTGAGCTCCTGTACCTATCCATGCTCTCAATTTTACCTCCCTTGCACCGTAGACGCCGGTCACCGTGGCTCGCCATCGGCGCGACCTTGCCGCTCCGCCGCGCGCGTAGCCGTCTGAGCTAGAAGCCAGGTATAGCTCCATCTTCTGGCCCAACGCGTTCGAGTAGATGTCCTGCATCTACCTGTGCCCTCGCCGTCACCGGAAATCGCTCCGCTGAGCGTTACCGCCGCACCCGAGCTCCGCCGCGCCGCCATGGCCGCCGGCGTGGGTGCCACCGTCGCTCCGCCGCCACGTTAGCTAGCCCAAGTTGCTCGCCGTGCCGAGATGAGCCTGTAGGACCAAACCTCATCGCCGGAGACCTCGCCGTTGGCGAGAAATCACCGGTCAACCGTCGCGCCGTCGTCAGTCAGCGCGGGGACACTGTGCTTATTTTCTTTTTCTTTTTCCAAAAAATGTTTTAAATGCTATTTTCTTTAGAAAATTATAGTAATTCATATATAGCTCCAAAAATTCTAAAAATTTTTATGTATGTTCTTTATGCTGTCATCTACCTAGAAAAAATAGGAAATGTCAAATTTGAGTACTTTTTCATATGTTAAAATTAGCTCTTTTAATTGAAAAATGGACCTTCAATGATTTTTAATAAATAAATAATTGGCTTTTAATTCTAAAATTTGTTTTGCCATCTAATTAGACCAAGAGCTTTTCAAAATAAAATTTTGAGCTTAATTAGACAACTTTAATTTTTATGCCTTTATTTTATGCTTTTAAATAATTAATATCCCCTTTAATTAAGTTTAATCATTATAGGAATTGTTTGACTTTGGGATTGATTGATGACCTTGGGTCATTAACCCTAATAACCTTTGGCACTTTAATTAATTGTTTACGCTTACCTGGATCATGTCATTAGGGCTTAATTAACGTTATTTCATGTGTTTAATAACTTTCGTAAATAATGTAGTTAACCCTAATGAACTTAGTAAGTATGTTTTGGTTGGCTTGCAACTTTACCATGAAGGAAAGTTGTACTCAAGCCATTAATCTGATCATGCATCCATCGAACATCATGTTTACTATTCCATCATGTTGAAGAATATCATTGTATCGTATAGTTTCCGATAACGGAGAGTTTAATGTTGTTGCCCCAGATCCGAAGGAAGAGCAGACTCAGGAGATTGGAGTTGATCCGGAGCTCGAGACTGTCTACCCCAACCACCAAGGCAAGCCCCGGATGCATTCAAACCCTATTCTATTTTATAAAAGTTTTACCGTTTCAGTTATGATATGTTGCATTAAGTAATAGGAGTTGAGTGAAAACCCACCAACTGCATTACCTGTCTTACTTTCATATTCCTTGCTACCTATTCTAAAAGATGCATAGTAATGCTTAGCCCTGCTTAGTTAATTAAGTGTTCAAAAGTAAAAGAATGAAAAAGATGAGTTTGGTTTTATCTGTTGAAATCATGATGATAGTTAATAAATCGAGTCCGGACGGCTAACTTGCATTGGGAACGGAGTCCCTCTGTAGTGTTTTCGTATGTTGATGCCCTAGGTCCCGTGTCAATGGTGAACTGGTGATATCGAGAAAATAGAAAATCTACATGCATGAAGTGATATACTGATGGTTGGAGCCAGGTATATCATGGAGTGACTTATAGTGGGCCAGAGTCCCCACATATGTCATAGTGTGTTATACTGTGGGTTTAAATTCCCATGTATATCGGTACACTGGGTCAAAGTGCTCACGTGTATCATGTGGTGATATATGGCTGCGGTTGTTATCCCGGTATATTGGTTCACCTACTATGCTTAGGAGTTAGAGTCTCCTGCATATCAGTAACCTAGGTCCCAGCTATGTATGAAAATGGATTCGAATCGCCGTTGCTTCTCGGAGAAGAAGACTCGATCGGTGTTCATCATCGTAGTAACAACTTGAATAATGAGTAAGGTTTAAGAAAGAAGTTGGATGATAATTTTGGATCTTAAGCAAGACAGCTTTTCTTTCTTTCAAGCTTTTCTACAAAATTTCTTATCTCCTACAAGCCTTACCTTGTCCCTCTAGCCTACATTTCCTAAGTCTTCACCCCTCTTTTTCGTCGGGTCAGTCTTGTTGAGTACTTTTGTACTCAGGGCTTGTTGAACCCTTGTTGCAGGTGAGCCTCATGGGCAGGAATGCTTCGTATCCTGCTGCATGACCGTCGTCGAGGAAAGTGACGACGAATAGGATATCTCGCTCTTGGGCAGAGCATATAATCAAGGTGGATGTAATAAGTTATATTGTTATTCCACTGCTATATGGTTTGTAATAATCCAACTTATGGTTTGTAAACTTATATTATTGTAATCCTTCCGCTATTTTACTCTGATGTATATTATTTGTATAAAACTGTTGTAATACTGAAATGTCTCTTTGTAATGATTAATCCTGCTCGGAGAATCGTGGATGATTCGGGATTTACCCGACAGAACTTTTAAGTTTTATGGAACACATTCATGGTTATTTAGAGTCTGTTTAGATAATAATCATGCGTGTGGGCCATAGGATTTATGAGGTTCTGCCACAGTGGACATCCGCGGCCTAGGCATCGTCGTCTTCTGGTGCCGGAACGAGGAGCAGCGCGCGTTAACGGACGTGTACTTCATTCCCTAGCTTCGCACAAGCATCGTCAGCCTAGGACAGCTTGACGAGTGCGGGGCGGAGGTGCTGATCCGTGCTGCGGATCAGGGACAAGGAGCGGCGTCGCCAAGGTAATGTGCTCCAAGAATCATCTCTATCTTCTTGATTTGAAGGTGGAGACCCTGTGTGCCTGGCGGCGGCGTGCACGCAGGAGCCGTGGCTGTGGCATGGCCGGTTCGGCCACCTAAGCTTCGACGCTCTGGGCTGGCTCAAGAAGATGGTGATCGAGTTGCCACGAATCGAGCATGCCGGGGAGCTGTGCGACAGCTGCCTGGCGGGAAAGCAGAGGCGGCTGCTATTTTCAAAGACGACGAGGTACCGCGTGACGGATCCCCTTGAGTTGGCCCATGGGGACCTCTGCGGGCCAATCACGCCAGCGATGCACGACGGACGAAGGTACTTCCTCCTGCTCGTGGATGACTGCAGCCGCTACATGTGGCTGTAGCTCCCGACGAGCAAAAGTGATGCGACAGACGCCATCAAGCGCTTCAAGGCGGAGGCGGAGTGCGGCAAGTGGCTGCGGGTGCTCCGGACCGACCGTGGCGGCGAGTTCACGGCACTCAAGTTCACCGAGTACTGCGTCGAGGAGGGGGTGGGTCGACATCTCAAAGCACCCTACTCGTCGCAGCAGAACGGCGTCGTGGAGCGCCGAAATCAAACCATCGTCGGCATGGCGCGCTCGATGATGAAGGCCAAGGGGATGCCGGCGGTGTTCTGGGGAGAGGCGGTCACCACTGCCGTGTACCTCCTCAACCGTTCGTTGACCAAAGCCCTCGAGGTGAAGACGTCGTACGAGGCATGGCACGGGCGTAAGCCCAATGTCTCGTACCTACGCATGTTCGGCTGCATCGATCATGTGAAGACCGTCAAGACGGGCCTCGACAAGCTGGAGGACAGGAGCACCTGCATGGTGTTCCTCGGCTACGAGGAGGGGTCTAAAGCCTATCGGCTAAACGACCCGGTCGGCGACAAAGTGGTGGTGTCCCGGGATGTGGTCTTCGACGAGGTGGCGTCGTGGATTTGGGACACGCCGGAAGCAGAGGGCCTCTTGCAAGGCGGCAGTGGGTTCTGCGACACGTTTGTCGTGGAGTAGATGGTCATTCATGGCCAAGGCGAGGCAATGGAGGAGCCTAGGACCGGGAAAGCCGGAGCAGCGGAGTCCGCGGCGGGAGAGGCGAAAGAACCGACGACGGCCGGGACGACGGACACGCCTAGTCCTCCCGGAGTAGGAGCTCCACCACTCTTCTTCACTTCGCGCCGGGGGGCTCGACCCAGACCTCGGGTCGGTCGGCCTCGAGCCCAACCGCGCGAGGAATGACCTCAATCCCAGCTGCGGGTCGGGCAGAGGACCGCGATCGTGCGAAGGGGGGCTCGACCACGCGACGCGAGGCTTCGATCATGAGACGGCTAGCCTCGACCACGCATCGGGGAGGGGTCTTGACCGCGAGGGAGGCCTCGACCGCGAGTTGCCTAATCTTGATCCCGTGTCGGGCGGCCCCGATCGTGCGTCGGGAGGCCATGGTCGTGGGTCAAGCGGCCTCGAGCGTGACCGCGGCTCAGGAGGCCTCAACCGCGGGTCGGGTAGCCCCGACCGCGGGTCAGCAGGACCAAATGCGGGCCGAGGTGGTTTGATCTCGGGAGGGCCCTTGACAGCAGGGCAGGAGGCCTCGAATGCGGGGCGGACGACCTCGACTGCAGTCGTTGGGGCTTCGATTAAAGGAGATTCTCCGCTGCGAACGACCCCGCCTCGAAGAACGTCGGTGGTGGCGACCATCGAATATGCGACCCCGCCATCGGACATCACAGAATTCGTGGACGCATACCACGAGGGTGAGGAGGTCCGGTTCCGTCGTCTGGACGACGTTGTAGCAGATACGACGGTGCCCAGGTTAGCAGGGAGGACCCTCGACGACGACCATACTCTGCTTCTGATGAGTGCAGAGGAGCCGACCACGTTCGCCGTTGCGGAGCGCGCGGCATGGCGAAAGGCGATGCTGGAGAAAATGAAGGCCATCGAGGAGAACAAGACCTGGGAGCTGGTCGATCTGCCGGCAGGCTGCCGGCCGATTAGCCTCAAGTGGGTCTTCAAGGTGAAGTGGGATGAGCGCGGCGCCGTGGTGAAGCACAAGGCATGGCTCGTGGCACGCGGTTTTGTGCAGCGTGAGGGAATCGACTTCGAGGAGGTTTTCGCCCCCGTCGCGCACATAGAGTCCGTGCAGCTCTTGCTTGCTCTCGCCACTGCCAAGGAGAGGTTCACCACCTCGATGTCAAGTCGGCGTTCCTCAACCGGGACCTAGCGGAGACGGTCTATGTCAAGCAGGCGCCGGGGTTCATCATCAAGGGCGCGGAGAAGAAGGTGCTGCGCCAAGCTTGATGCCACCATGGCTGAGCTTGGGTTTGGGAGATGCGCCACGGAGCACGCACTGTACACCCGACGAAGGGGGAAGGAGCATCTCATCGTCGGGGTGTACGTAGATGATCTCATCGTCACCAGCGCGCGGGCTCAGGACCTCGCCAGTTTCAAGGAGGAGATGGCCGCGCGGTTCCAGATGAGCAATTTGGGTGCCCTGTCTTACTACTTCGGCATCGAGGTGAGGCAGGGGGAGGACGCCATCAGGCTGGGGCACCGCGCCTATGCGCAGAAGCTGCTCGAGCGGGCGGGCATGGCGGGCTGCAAGTCAGTAGCCACACCAATGGAGGAGTGCGTCAAGCTCTCGAGGCATAGCACCACGGCGAAGTGGATGCTACGCTCTACCGGAGCATCGTCGGCGGATTGCGCTGGCTGACTCACACGCGGCCGTACATCGCTTTTGTGGTGGGCTATGTGAGGAGGTTCATGGAGGATCCGCGGGAGGACCACTGGACAGCGGTCAAGCCCTTGTTGCGCTACGTCCAGGGCACGGCGGAGTGGGGAATCATCTTTCTCAAGCGCGGCGGGCTCCAGCTGTCGGTATTCAGCGAAGCACCGCTGAAGACCAAGGAGGGTGCGCCAGGGCTCACGGCGTTCAGCGATGCGGACATGGTGGGAGATGTGGATGGACGGCGGAGCACCTCTGGCATGCTCATCTTCCTCGGCAGAGCGCCGATCGCCTGGCAGTCGCTGAAGCAGAAGATGATGGCCTTGTCTACATGCGAGGCAGAGTACGTGGCGGCGGCCACGGCGGCGTGCCAGGTGGTCTGGCTGCGACGGTTGCTGGGCGAGCTCACTGGTGTCAAAGCTCAGCCACCGGCGCTCAAGGTGGACAACCAGCCAACGATTGCGCTGGCAAAGAATCTCGTCCTCCACGACAGAAGCAAGCACATCGACGTGAAGTTTCACTTCCTTCGTGACTGCGTCGATGGATGGCAGCTGGTCATCGAGTTCGTCGACACCGGTCGGCAGCTCGCTGACATACTCACCAAGTCACTCGGACGTTCTCGGTTCCAGGAGCTAAGAAAGATGATTGGCATGGTGGAGGTCAAGGGTTAGCAGCAGGATTAGGGGAAGATTGTTGGACATAATCTGCTGCCACCCCACTCTCTTTACTCGGCATGGCCTGGGGCAGGTGGTTGGTCAACTGCTCAGGGTCAGGACATGCGGCAGGGCATGGCAATAGGCCATTCCCAGTTACTGTAGATCCTGATCAGTAGGTAGTGGGCTGATATAAGCATAGTACTAGAAATAGTTGGTGGCTGTAGACAGCCATACCTCTTTGTACCACGGAGTAGGTAGAGACTTGTATATAAATGTATGCAATGCAATGAAAAGGTAACTTCTTTGCCACCATATTCAGGCTCTGTCTTCAGCAGATGGTGAGTTGTGTGTGTGTGAGTTGGGAGTTCGGCTCGTCTTCTTCCTTGGTTCAAGGAGGATCTCGAGGGGGGTCGAGCAGGAGTTGCTCGCCTCGAACCAGGTCTACAGCCAATGCTTCTGGTCAGTACCACCGGTCGGCACCTTCCCCAAGTGCTCGAAGGTGGTCGGTGCTAGGTTCTAGCGCCGTCAGTTCCAAGGCCTGGGAAAGTTTTGGGCTTAGTAGAGATAAACGGTATTGGGAAGTCAACTGCACTTAATATTCTGGCTGGAAAGTTGAAGCCTAACTTGGGTAAATTCATGGTAAGGAATCAGAGAACATTTTTGTTATTCATTCCAGTAGTCATTTTAGGCTATAAGACTCTTTCCACATATACAGGATCCTCCAAATTGGGATGACATACTGAAGTACTTTCATGGAAAAGAACTTCAGAAATACTTCACCCGTTTTTTGGAAGACAAAATGAAGGTACATCTACTATAATTTTGAAATATTGATCTCATCAATTAGGACCTACCAAATAAATGATAGCTGGTGTTCCGTTTTATTGTCTAGTGTGTCCTGTTTGTACTTTTAAATTAAACAGATATGGGTTTAACATCAACAGTTTATTCAAGTAGTCATTTCTGAATCGATCTGTTAAAAAACTTTTCATTAGATATTCTCAAGAAAATTTAGAAGATGCCAATGTAATATTTGTTTTCCATATTTTTCCCTCAATTCCATTAAATTTTCTACTGTATCTGTTTTTTGCTGGTCTGACCATGATTAATTCTTAGCCCACATGGTAGTACAATGTTTATTTGGCATAGCTATATCTAATGCTAACACATGCTATCATGTCTTGAAATTCACTACCATTCTGGTGTTTCTCATGGCTTATGGGCTTATGTCTGCATGTAGTAATAAGTAATAGATATGTGTTTTCCTCTTTCTAATGCATTTCAATGGCAGACAATTATTAAACCTCAGTACGTCAAGCATATTGCAAAATCTGTTAAAGGGACAGTTGGCAACCTGCTTAATAAGATAGACAAGAGACAAGCCAAAGATACTTTGTGTGATATTCTCGACCTGAATCAAGTAATGGACCGAAATCTATCAGATCTATCTGGTGGCGAGCTCCAGAGATTTGCAATAGCTGCTCGGGCTATGGATGATGCAGATGTTCATATGTTTGATGAGCCATCTTGCTATCTTAATGTCAAACAAAGGCTGAAAGCTGCACAAGTTATTCGTTCATTACTTCAGCCCAAAAAGTAACGAAAAAATTTACATCAAAGAACCATAAGTCAGTTGAAACATTTAATTCAGTCTGCAGCTGATAAATCGTTTTCCTCCAATTTTGCAGCTATGTAATTGTTGTGGAGCATGATCTGAGCATTCTTGACTACTTGTCAGACTACATATGTTGTCTTTATGGAGTCCAGGAGCATATGGTGTTGTCACTTTACCCTTTTCAGTTAGGGAAGGAATCAATATTTTCCTCAATGGCTTTATCCCAACAGAAAAATATGCGCTTCCGTGAGGAGAAACTTACATTTAGAGAAAGTACTATTAATTGTGGTCAGACACTTCTGAAAAATAACTTATTTACTTTCTTAATGGTCTAAACCTGATAAGATGTTTGGTTTATCAGGTTACTGAGTCTGCTGAGGGGATAACAGAGGGTGAGACTTACCAAAGCTACAAATATCCTTGCATGATGAAAACAATATCTGGTTTCAAGCTATCGGTCACGAAAGGAAGCTTTAATGATTCCCAAATAATTGTACTACTCGGAGAAAACGGTACTGGGAAGACAACATTTATCCGTATGCTGGTATATCTCCTTGCTCTTCATATATGTTTTACAGCAACTGAAAATATATTTTTTTAGTGGTGCAGCCCTTATCATTATTTTCATCTGAATGTATCAGGCAGGAAAAGTGAAGCCAGACAAAGTAGATGATAAAGAAGTTGATATGCCTGCATATAGTGTCTCATACAAACCTCAGAAACTGGAACCCAAAGCTCAGAAACTGGATCCCAAAGTTAGCACTACCGTGAGAGAGCTTGTACACAGGGAAATATCTGGATCTTGCAGCGATGCACAGTTCAGATCTGATGTCATGAAACCACTGAAAATTGAAGAACTCATGGACAGAAAGGTCGCAAACTTTTCTGGTGGGGAGCTACAAAGGGTTGCACTTTGTCTCTGTCTCGGAAAGGTAAAAACACAATAAATTTCCCTTATGTTCTTTCCTCAGATCATATTGTTGATACGGAAGTTCCTTAGTATTACACCACAAACTTTTTTCCTTTTGCAGAACGATTTGAATGTTCAAATATTTTAATCATAATTCATGAAATAGATATTAATATATCATACTTGCAATAACATCAGCATTCTTAGTATTCCTAAAAAATACATGAATCAGCATAAATATGTCAGCCATTCAATGGATGTTTTTTAAGCTCCTCTCTCTTTCTCTGCAGGCTGCTGATATTTACCTGATCGATGAACCAAGTGCCCATCTTGATTCAGAGCAGCGCCTTCTTGCAGTGGTCATCAGAAGGTTTATCCTTCATCAAAAGAAAACAGCTTTTATTGTTGAGCATGATTTTATCATGGCGACATACCTTGCCGACATGGTTGTCGTTGTTAAGATATAGACCCGGCCCATATTCTCTTCGCCCATAAGGCCCATGTGCCCTATATACACACTAAACACAGCAGGAGCTCTCTCTTTGTACGGACTTAGAGTACATTTTCAACTTTTGGTAACATGGTAACAGAGCAGGACTGGGGTTAGGGTTGGCCGCCGCCCGCTCGTCCGCCGCCTGCCCGTCCGCCGCCGCCCGTTCGTCTCCGCGGTGTCTTCCGCACGCCCGCCGCCCGTCGCGGCCATCCGGCGCCGTCCCGTCCTCGGCCGTCGCCGCTCGTGTCGTCGTCGTGCGGCTTCCGTCGAATCTGTCGCGGTCGTTCTTCGTCAAGCCGCCGTCACGGTCACGTCCGTCCATCCGCGTCGCCCTTCGCTTGCGGCTTGTCGTCGCCCTTCACGCGCGGACAGCTGCGTCGGACCTTCTTGTCTGTGCGTCTCTGTCTCCGCTGTCTGCGCCTGTCTTCGTCCGTCTGCGTCTGTCTTCGTCCGATCTCCTGAGGCTGCCTGTGCATTTCGTCCGATCAGTGGTAACTGATTCCTGCCTTCATCTTCCAGTTGCTTAGCTGTGAGCAGCCTTCCAATCATGTCAACACCACAGCTCAATGCAATTGTTACCAACATCACTCTTGATGGTTCAAATTATCCGGAATGGTCTTTTTGTGTTGAAACTGCTTTGCGGGGTCATGGTCTTTATTCCCATTTAACTGATAATCCACCTGAGCTCAAATCTGATGGCAGTAATGCTAGTGATGTCACCACATGGCAAAAATATGATGGGAAAGTGATGGCTGCCATGATTAATAGTAGTAAACCATCTATGATTATGAGTCTCAGAAAGTTTAAAACCGCTAAGGCAATATGGTCTGCCTTAAAGAAGCGTTATGTTCAGGACAGTAATGCTCTTCTCCATAGTCTCATGCAGCAAATTCAGGACATTGAGCAAGCTGATATGTCTATTGATGATTATTATTCTGCTTATGATCGTTTGATGGGTTCATTGACCTCCATGGTGCCTGATTGCACAGCTGATGACTGTCCAGCGCACAAATTCATTGAAAATTTTCTGACATAGTCATGGGAGTCAAGCCAGAATTTGATTCCATTCATACACGGTTACTTCACAATGCTTCTAATCTAACTATGGATCAAGCCTTGGCTGAATTGCTTGCTGAAGAGACACATCTCAAGTCTCTGTCTTCCTTTTCTTCTATGACAGTGTCTCACAGTGTGTTGGCAGCCTCTCAGCGGAACACTGTACCCAAAGGTACTTCTTCAGAGCCATGTAAACATTGTGGCAAGACTACACATATATCAGAAAATTGTTTTTCTGCACATCCGGAGAAGTTAGCTGAGTATCGTGCACGCCAAGCAGCTCGTGCTACTCGTGGCCGTGGTACTTCTTCCATTGCTAGAGGTGGTTCTGTCTCTATTGCTGCTGCTTCACCCATTGGTGCCTCTCAACCAGCTTGGGTTCTGGATTCAGGGGCTTCCTTTCATGTGACATCTGATCAGTCTCAATTGGTTTCCTCCAAGCCAATCACTGGTGGTGCTTCTATTCAGACAGCCGATGGTACATCATGCTATATCACTCATCAGGGTACTCTTTTAGTACCAATTTTTCTGTACCTGATGTTTCATTTGTACCTTAGTTGTCCATGAATCTTCTTTCAGTGGGCCAAATTGCTGATCATAATTGCTTTATTGGATTTGATGACTCATCTTGTTTTATTCAGGATCGTCAAAGCGGGACTGTGATTGGGACTGGCCGTCACCGTAGATGTTCTCCTAGCCTCTACATATTGGACACCTTGCATCTTCTTCTGCTGCTTGTGTGTCAACTCTTGCATCATCATCGACGTCATCCTTCGCCAAGTGGCATCATCGACTTGGTCACCTCTGTGGGTCTCGCTTGTCCACATTAATACATTAGGGCTATTTAGGTCATACATCTGTCGACTCTAACTTTCATGTAAGGGTTGTAAGCTTGGCAAACAGATTCAGCTTTCCTATCCTTCTAGTGTATCTCACGCAGCTAGACCCTTTGATCTTATTCACTCTGATGTCTGGGGCCCTGCTCCTTTGCTACTAAAGGTGGCCATAAGTATTACGTTATCTTTGTTGATGATCATTCTCGATACACTTGGCTTTATTTTATGAAACACCGGTCTCAATTGTGTTCCATTTATCAGTCTTTGACTCGCATGGTTCATACTCAATTTTCCACCTCCATTAAAATTTTTCGTTCTGACTCTGGTGGAGAATATTTTTCTGATCGTTTTCACTAGTTTTTGACCTCTGAGGGCACTCTTCCTCAGCTCTCATGTCCTGGTGCCCATTCACAAAATGGCGTAGCTGAACGCAAACATCGACATATCATTGAAACTGCTCGGACCCTTTTCATTGCCTCCTTTGTTCCCTCTCATTTTTGGGGGGAAGCAGTCTCAACATCTGTTTATCTTATCAATCGACAATCATCATCCAAACTATTTGGTAAGTGTCCTGGTGAAATCCTTTTTGGTACACCTCCTCACTATGATCATCTTCGGGTTTCCGGATGTACTTGCTATGTTCTGCTTCCACCTCGTGAGCGAACTAAGTTGACGGCTCAGTCAGTTGAATGTGTTTTTCTAGGATATAGTCTTGGGCATAAGGGATATCGTTGTTACGATCCTTCCACTCGTCGCATGCATATCTCTCGTGATGTCATATTTGTTGAGGACCGTCCTTTCTTTTATAACCCATCTAGCCAATCATCCTCCTCGTCTACAGAGTCTACGTCTTTTCTTTACCTTCCTCCTATTTTGTCTAGTGATGATGTTCCCTGCTCTACATCATCTCCTTCTCATGACCCTCCACCAATCTTAGCTCCTCAGTCTCCACAACCTAGGCCTCCATTCTTTAAACCACCCATCACACGTGTTTACACTCGTCGTTCCCCCAATCCCATAGAGCCTCCATCTAATCCTTCTTCCTCGGCCAGTCCTGATGCTCCTGTTTTGGTTGATTCTAATGTTTCTGATGAGTCACAGGTTCGACCGAGATACAATTTGCGTGATCGCACCACTATTGCACCTCCTGATAAATTGGGATTTCCACGTGCAAGTGCTATTCTTAATGAGCCATCCACTTATCATGAGGATTCTCTCATTCTAGAATGGCAGGCTGCTATATCTGAGGAGCTGGCTGCACTTGAGCGCACAGGTACTTGGGATATTGTTCCTTTACCACCTTATACAGTTCCTATCACATGCAAATGGGTGTTCAAAGTTAAAACCAAATCTGATGGTTCTATTGAGCGACATAAAGCTCGTCTAGTTGCCAAAGGTTTTCAGCAGACTCGGGCCGCGATTATGATGAAACATTTGCTCCTGTTGCTCACATGACCACGGTTCATACTTTGATTTTTGTGGCTGCTTCTAAGTTCTGGAATATCTCTCAGATGGATGTTAAGAATGCTTTTCTTCATGGTGATTTACATGAGGAAGTTTATATGTAGCCACCACCAGGTGTTGGTGCCCCTCCAGGACATGTTTGCCGTCTTCGTCGTGCCCTATATGGTCTTAAACAGGCTCCCCGTGCTTGGTTTGAGCGTTTTGTATCGGTGATACAGGATGCTGGTTTTTCACCGAGTGATCATGATCCTGCCTTATTTATTCATCTCTCTCCGCAAGGGCGTACCTTGCTCCTTCTATATGTTGATGATATGCTAATCACGGGAGATGATATGGACCATATTTCTCATGTGAAGGAACAACTTAGCAAGCAGTTCCAGATGTCTGATCTCAGTCCTCTCAGTTATTTTCTAGGGATTGAGGTGTTACATTCTTCGAAGGGTTATTATCTCTCAATCCAAGTATACACATGATCTTATTGCTCGCTCTGGCATTTCTGATAATCGGACGGCTGCAACACCCATGGATCTTCACTTGCAACTTCGTCCTACTAATGGCACTCCTCTAGAGGATCCCTCTCGATATAGACATATTGTGGGCAGCCTTGTTTATCTCACCGTTACTAGACCCGACATTGCTCATGCAGTTCATATCTTAAGTCAGTTTGTCAGTGCTCCTACTTCAGTTCACTTTGGGCATTTACTCCGTGTGCTAAGATACTTAAGGGGGACATCATCTCAGTGTTTGTTCTATGCTCGTAATAGTCCACTTCATCTTTATGCCTACTCGGACTCCACTTGGGCAAGTGATCCTACAGATTGCTGTTCTGTCACTGGTTATTGCATTTTTCTTGGTTCTTCTCCCCTTGTATGGAAGTCCAAGAAGCAATCAGCAATATCCTGATCCAATACAGAGGCAGAACTTCGAGCACTTGCTACTACCACCGCAGAGATTATATGGCTCTGCTAGCTGATTTCGGTGTTTCGTGTGATGCTCCAACACCTCTTCTTTGTGGTAATACGGGAGCTATACAGATTGCCATTGATTATGTGAAACATGAGCTTACAAAGCATATTGGTGTTGATGCCTTCTTCATCCGGTCCCATTGTCATCAAAAGATGATTGCTCTTCAGTATGTGCCATCCGAACTGCAAGTGGTTGATTTGTTTACCAAAGCACAAACTCACGAGCAACATCGGCTTCATATACTCAAACTCAATGCTTCACATCCTCCACCTCCGCCTTGAGTTTGAAGGGGGGTGTTAAGATATAGACCCGGCCCATATTCTCTTGGCCCATAAGGCCCATGCGCCCTATATACACACTACACACAGCAGGAGCTCTGTCTTTGTACAGACTTAGAGTTCATTTTCACGTTTAGGTAACAGTCGTTTTCGAGGGAAAACCTTATGCTGACTGTACTGCAAATGTGCCTGAACCCTTGGCATCTGGGATGAACCGCTTTCTTAAAGTTAAGTTCTGTTTTCCTTATACACCCTGCATCTTAGTAACAAAAAAAAAATTATAGGATAACTTTAACTTTCTTACCAGCATTAGCTGGCATACGCAAATGGTTCTTGGATATTTGAATAGCCTAGAAATAATTAAACAATTAGAATTTTACAAATGTAGGTTGAATTTATAGGTACTATACTAGTTTATTTCATTAGGATCTTGATGAAATGTTTTTTAAAATTGTAATCTTTCTTTGCACCACAACATCTAGATGTCACTTTTAGGACAGATCCAACAACGCACAGGCCTCGGAGTAACAAGCTAGGATCCACAAAGGACACTGAGCAGAAGGCTTCAGGGTGTCACTACTACCTTGATTATTAACGTAAGATATTTCAGCCTTTTGATTTCATCATTTGTAGTTTCATGATCAAAAGTCTTATTTTTTTGAAAAATGCAAGTTTTGATGTATCTACTTGCCTCCAGAAAGCTTTCACTAAGGGCACATCTACTTTTTGCGAAGCTCCACTGGAGTCAAACAGCTTCAATGCTTGTGCTATTGCGTTCATACATGCAAAACCCATTTGCATCTCCCGGTGGTTTTGGTATGCTTGCATTGGTTTTCCACGTTAATGATTCGCATCACACTACTTTTGTGTCCGTGAAAACACTAGCTGCTTGTCTCACTTTGATCGGCTGCTTTGCCACAGGGCATGTTTTGGAGCTTGCAAACATGAAATCTACGACCCGTCAATTCATCTCTTTGGGGCTGCCAGTGCTTTCGGTATGTTTGTGATGCTTCTTTTTTTAAAACGGTAATGCTGTACATGGACCCCATTCTGTGAAAACACTTGATGCTTTTGTCACCTTGTTTTGCTGCTTTGGCACCAGGGCTCGACGCACTTGCAGGCATGAATTCTACGTATTGGAAAGTTGGAAACTGAAGCCTGGCAAAGTATTATAGCTTCGGAGGTAATTTCTTGTGATTTTAGATATTTAGTTTAGTTTGTCACTAAATTCTTGTTTTTTTGGAAATTTTATTGATTTGGGAGGTTTTGATCTAATCACTCCTGTTCTTTTCAGGTCATTGAATAGCACTTAAAGATAGACGTACTGGCGTGAAGCTACCTGAATGATAGTTTGAACAATTGAAGATCGATTGCATTGTTGAAGACTCAAAATAATATGCATCTGCTTCTGGCCTTCTGGCCTTCTGGCCGTTAAGTTATAATATGGAAGTTTGAGTGAATTTCTTATTAGTTTCAGGCCACTCTGCACTGTTCTATGGCCGGTTTCATATTCAGTTATAGCTTTGTGTGTTCTCTTCGAAACTTTGGGTTTTGATATTTGTGGTTGAGTCGTGGACTCACCAGAACAGTGTTTTTGTTTCTATATCAAGCATTATATGACAGCTATGCTATCTATTTGGCGGGCGCATCCGGGTTGGTCTGCTTTGGGTTCCAGAATCCATACGGCCCAACCCGTCGGGTAGTCGAGGTGTGGCCGCCCGTTGCTCTCTTCTACATCTTGGCTGACTCACCGCTAAGCCCCAGCCAAGAGCGACCTGGTGCTGCCACTGAGATTTCGACGAGATACGCGATGCCCAGATGGCCAGGGAGTGCGCCCGTCTTGGCAATGGGAAGCCAGCCATGGACCTCGTCTCAAGACCGAGCACCATCCAGCCCTGCGCGCCTGCTCGATGTAGCGCATGGACTGTGCAGGAGTAGGCACGATTGGGATGGAGTCGCGAGGGAAAGATGGGTTCCCACAAGTTAAACAGTGAGTCATGGATACCAAACCGGAAGCATATCATCTTTCACGGATTTGGCTGGGTTTTAACCACAAACCGGTTTAACCGGACCACGCACAAGGTGAAAATTACTTTGTCTCAATAAATATGCAATTCTAACACTTTGACTAAAATTATATGAAAAAAATATTAACACTTACGAGATAAAATAAGTACCGTTAGATCAGTTATGAATTTGTAATAAATTAATTTCGAGACATAATGCTAATATTTTTGCTATAATGAATTTGTAATAAATTAATTGATATTGTTTGACCGACACGCTTTCTATAATTGCATATTGATTAGAACGGAGAGAGTACGTAATGCTATCCATAAAAGCAAAATCTATTTAGGACGTTGTTGATTGTCGCGAGGATACATTTGGTAAAAGAGTCTCCAACCAACAACCAAGATATACTTGCTAACCGAGTGTAGGATAGATTCAGCAATCAGAGAGGGTGATTGATTGCATAAGCTAAATAAATTTTTTCACATTTAACAAATCGATCCAACACAATCTTGGTTCAAGAGACAGCTATTGTTATCTTAGTAAAAACACAATATAGATACTAAATTTTAATTCCACTTGATCTCAGTTATCAAAGCAAACTAGATAAAGTTCTAAAATTAACTCAAAAACATCGATTAAAATGTTTTGGAACTTTTTCTAGATTTTTCAGATATTTTTCCTTTTTCTAGATCGAAATATATTTTTAAGCATCTAGAGAAATTTGATGATTTTTAATCGATTGGTGTATCTCAATCTATCTTTAGAATTTCAAACGCTTAGAGATATTTTCTATGGTTTAGAAACCTTATTAAATATTTACATTTTTAATTCAAAAAGAGGAAAACTACTTTAAACCACTCCAAACTTGGATAAAGAAGTAATTTGAATGTCCCAATATTTTCTATAGTTTGGAGAGGTAGAATGGATTTTTTCCATGCCTCTTTTGTATAGTAACCGCCAACAAAGCATCTCCAAGAATTTTCAAAACCCATTTTCAATCTTCATTTCTTTTTTCAAGATTAAAAAAAACTCTTCGTCAACTTCTTATCTCAACTCTAATTTTTTTGCACTTTGGAGAAGCGATCCAATTGCACTAGAAAATGATCAAATCACATGAAAATATATGGACACATTGATCAAATAATCTAGAGGTGGAAGGATATGGGAAAGAATATTGAGTAAGGATAGGGTTCCTAATGAAAATAGAGAGAAAGAAAGTATAAAAAATAGTTGGGATGATTTAAAATAGTCCTCCCAACTTTTTTTAGCCACTTGAAAAACTCATTAATTTATCAATTATTTTTAGAAATTATTGGAGTTAGAGCATCTTCAATAGTTCTAAAAAATAATTGATAAATTGACAAGTTTTTTTTCAAGTGGCTAAAGCAAGTTGGGAGCATATTTGTTAGGTTGCTCTAACAATTTCTATAATCTCGGTCCTAAAATATAAAATATCATTTTACGAAGGGAATCTTGGACTACTTTCAAACCGTTTCTAACCACTTTTATTTTCTCTCTTGTACATTTGTATTAAAAACCTTGTCCTACTCTTGTTCTTCTTCACGTCCTTCCACCTTTAAATTGGTCGATGGATATGCGAGCCTACATATCCACGTGATTAGGTCTAATTTTCTAAGTGCGGAAAGATTGAGAATTCACATAGTAGAGATCAGTTTTGCTAATTTTGACAAAAAAAAATTCTAGATTAGGAGTGGAGATTTTGGAAACTCTTGGAGATGCTCTCAGGGAGAAAAATAAGACGAATGTAGAATGGACCTTTTTCAGGAGGTGTGTACTTGTGGTCCGACCCATAACCAAGTTTGGGCTTGGCTTGGCCCAACCCAAATTGCTCATCACCAACCAGGCACGAAACCTCGCGCCGCCACAAATCTCCGGGGAGCGAAGAGGCAGCTGCGGCGAGTGCGCGACAAACCGACAACGACGACGAAGGCGGCGAGTCCAGCGGCGGGCGAGAGGAGGAGGCATGCTTAAGTTCCTGTCCAAGGTGGTGGTGGAGTACTGCCCTCTGGACCCGCGGAAGGCGGCGGCAGTGGAGCTCCTCGCGCAGTGCAATGGCCGCAAGGCCAAGGACTCCAACCCGGCCTGCTCCGTCGAGCTCCGCCGCCTCCCCTCCCCGCCTCTGTCCACGGACCCCAAGTCGCAGCCGACTATCCCGCCTCCGCGGGTCCTCGTGACCTACCTCAACGGAGCCGAAGAGGCCATCAGCGCCGCTGAGGGCGCTACGGCGCAGGGCATCCGTGACCAGATCCTCGCACGGGGCCGGCTCATCGACACGGAGCAGATGTTCCGCGACGGCGGGGAGAAGTGGCCCGTCGTCATCCCCGAGGAGGAGCTCGGCATGTCGTTCCCTGGCATCAAGGTACAGCATGTTTTCCCCTTTTGTGCGTGTATTTTCATTTCGTCGAACGTCATGCGTGCATGGGTGTTTCTTTGTACACTGCATTGAACGCGCTCTAGATCTTTTCTTGGATTTGCTGTGTGCCTGTTGAGGTATCCATTGGGCACCTTGTGTGTTTTGCCATTGTGGTTGTTGCGATGTTCTGGTGATGTAGACATGTAGTTTGTTACACTGCTCATTGTATTGTTGAACAAGAATGTACAATTTGCTTGTCACTGGAATTTGTTACTGTTTCCTGCGTTCCTAATTACAGATCAATTTGGCTTTTGTAGACACATAGTCTTTAGAAATAGAGTATATCTAAGTGCATAACAAAAGCTATATATCTAAGTGCATAGCAAAATTATGGACCTAGAAAAGCCAAAATAACATATAAGTTTGGACAAGGGAGTAGTTGCCTAGAATGGTATCATCTGGGTTAGTTTCATGTTGTTTCTATCTGGAAGTTTGGTGTGTCATGTACGTGCTTGCTTACCTACCTATATGGCTAGTGTAGCACCTAGTCACAGTTCACTATGAGCAAGAATTACAATAAATATTGCAGTTTATATGATACTTAGTCTAAAAAAGCATGTCTGTGCAAACACTTAAATGCAGTTGCATATGATACTTAGTCGTAAAGAGCACGTTTGTGCATACGGTGAATTTATTGTCACCTGGATCATTGGTTTATTCATTCTTGGAGATGTCGATATTCATGAAATTGTAGAATTTGGTCTAGCTAGTTTCAAGGTAAGTTAAAACCTAAAGGATTACAGGAAAGGTATCAAGTACCAGTTCTTGGTTGGGAAAATTTTCTAGCAAGCTATAATTAATGTTACACAGCAGCACTAGCACCCATCGAACCTTTAGTTGTTTACACTCCATATATGTCCATTTTGCTGGCATATGATAAGGTTGCTCAACAATTGTCCAGGGCATATTAAGGATTTTCGACTCTACTATAAAATATACTTATAATGGGCTCCATATACATGTGAGAATTGCATACTAGAGATGAGAAAAGGAGTATTTTCTTGTCTAATTACCAAATACTGCTATGTGATTAGTCTTTACGTGGCCAACTAATCTACATTTAGTGGATAATTATGCAATATGCATTCTTTATAATGTTTTCATTTATATTTGAAATTGATTAAGACAACTTTTTGTATGTAGTATAATCATTAAATAAATGAAGTAAAAATGTATTGGATGTACCGCAATTTGCACAGGTTGGGCGCAAATAGGTCATGGAACATTTGAATGCTCTTGGTTTCTATGTGCATTTGCTAGATGGGCAAATCTTACATGGCCTAAAGTGCTAATGTGACATTGTTAGCCCATGATGAGGTTGAGCAAGTTGCAGATCCTTAGCCCTCATTTGTTGTGGTGGGGTTGATCCAATAAGCAGAAGGGTTGCTATCGCTAACTATCACCAGAGACAGATAGGCATAAGGGGCCAGCGATGGAGTAGAGTCTTATGGAACCATAGGGATGGTGGTGCCCACCTTATTTCGGATGATAAAGTCAATTGTAGTGCACTGCTCATGGGCTGCATCAACCATGTGTCGCATCGGGGCTCTTGGAACTGAACAGTCAATTGTCACTCCCAGAAGCATTCATATATTTACGCAGTGTCTTATTAGTCAATAAAGCATGCGAGCGTCAGGCTAGGCTATTTGATCAACCTAGTACTAGAAATGACTTCCTTATTCTTTGGAATTGTCATTACACATAACTTGTTTTAGTATTCTTGTTTACTGATTTGGAGCATACTCCCTCCGTCCCTTCTTAAGTGTTGTTCTCACATATCGAGGAGTCAATTTGACCAAATATACAAGAGATTACTAATATTTGTGGTGTGTTATAAGTATCATTAGATTAATCATGAAATATATTTTTATAATACACTTATTTGGAAATACAAATGTTACTAATATTTTCTATAAAAATCTACCAGCACAAAAATCTAGGCGAAACTTTAAAAGGGATGGAGGCATATAATGCATGTTGTCTTGTGTTCCCAAGCAACTAAGCAGGATATGCACACTCCATGGACCATATTATACTTGCAGCTAAGAAACTTCTTACTGCCTGCTCTCATGTGGGCACAGGTGACTTGCTGCCTGCAACCTACTGCTGCCCTTATCTCGTCAGGACTAAGGAGAGAGAAAGACTGAACGAGTGAAGAGTATGGGCCTCCACAATGAATGTACGTGTATGCATCATGACAACATGGAGGACCGATAGCACCACACTGGTGTGTCCACCTCATAAGGGCATGCAAATATGGGCCTAGTGACTTGTTTGAGCATTTTACAAGTTCTGTGGCTTCCACCCACCGTACAATTTGGTAGTACCTCCAATGTAATTTTCTCAAATAAGTTACTGGGATCAGTATTGATGCCACAATCCATGATCTTGGTTTCTGGATCATGGGTGGTTTGTGTTGAGAGCCAATTAGTTGCATTGGATTAGATTTGCAATTATTGTGTAGTTGAGCTTGTTATGGCCTGTCTCTATGAAAGGAACGCCATTGACCTCTGACAAAAGGGGTAGAAAACTCACTCCTAAGGTATCCTTCTGTTATACTGCTAAGTCCTAACTGAAACCGATGTAGTCCATTTTTCCAATTCTTGCTGTACTTAACCTCCCCAAAAGTCAGTCCATAACAACATTTTGTGTGCCACTAGTATAATGCCAATTGGTTTGAGATACTGTTGAGTATGTGACTTTCTTCCCAATATTTTCTTGGAATTTTACTAAGGTCAAACTAAGACAACTTCTGGTGAACATTCTACATTGTTTCCACAGGACTTCTATATCAAGGTCTATTATATGTACTGTGGATGACGTCCTCAACGAGTTTCTTTGCACAAGCCTCTCTATTTTCACAGTTATTGACTGGATTATTCTCTGTTTTTCTTTTGTTGACAGCCAAAGAAAGCCGACGATAAGCCCCAGGCCTAGTGACCAAGTCAGAGTTTTCTATTTGATGCATGTTAACTATGTACATTTGTACACCCACAAATGTGGGGTAAAAAAATTCCCTGACCACTGCTGTTGTTTGAAGACCAGGTCTGGTTCAATTTTTTTCCCCACATTGAGGTATGCTTCAAGTTGGCTCTGTATTCTATATCAATTTGGCTCTTGTCAGCACAACTTGTACTGTGAACAAATTGACTCAGAATAAACAGCTTCCATAATATGTGGTCTTAAAGCCACGCTGCACGGTTGATTCCGCAGCAGTTGCTGTTGGGGGGTGGGGGGTGGGGTGGTGGTGGGTGGATCTGGGACAGCCGCACAGGATGATTGCAAGTTCACCCAGTGCTATCGAAATTCCACTTTTGTAAGTCATGGATTCCAGATGTTCACATGATAAACAAGAATTTGAGGCAACTAGAATCTCAGAATTTTGCATCTCGAGCTTCTTTATGGATGGGGACAACAGATCTGTGATGTTTGGACACCTGTACAGATTCACTTCTTCAAGACAAGGCCAATCTCCAAACCTTTTTAATTACTAGTGGTTTTACACTTGTGCAATCTGTTTGTAAATCAATCTATGCTAAGATTGGCTAAATTTATAGAAATGAATGAGAATATTACACATCAACTTAGCAACATTGGACAAGCTATGAAACATATTTTCATAATATTATACTTTAAAATTTTGGTCGAACTTTAGCATTGTTTGACTTAGAACAAATTTGGATCCTTCATATTTTAGGACGGAGTAAGTATTCTTTTTCTAACAGTGGGCATATGAGTTTTCGTTATAGAAATGGTTCCACCTCTTAACAAGTTTTGGCACCGTTCTATATTTAGCCTTTTTTTTTAAACAGTATGGCAAACTTTATTATGGAGTTGCATCATTTGCTAGTAAATCAAGAATGAAACTAGGGGGCTCATCATCCCAAGTACAACTTTGCTTTAAAAGCATCCCTCTTTTTGGTAAATTGTGTGCAACTTTATTTGCCTCTCTATTACGGTGTTCGATCGTTATATCCTGAAAGCCGCTCCAAATTATATTAAATTCATCATATAAGGTTGCTGCCAAATTTACCGTGAATCCTTCATCCTTTAATGTTTGTACGACCACCACGAACAATCAAGCAGTTGCACCCAATGTATCGTGCAAACATCAATCCCTCTTTCAAGGCATAGGCTTCTGCAACAAGTCTAACGGAGGCCTAATGAAATTGATAAGAAATTGGGCCAACTAAGGCTCTGAAGAGGAGCGCTGCAACAACCACGCCTTGCGGGCCGAGGTCGGGCGCGCACGCCCAAGAGGAGGGCCGGGCGCGCAGCCCCGGCGCCGCCATCTACGGAGATCGTCACGTCAAGGTATATTAGGAAATTAGGATAAATAAAAAGGAAACAGAGGATGCGCAGGATCTCCGCTTGCTTAAAGGCTAAGCAACCCCCGCCCTATAAATATAAGGGGAATTGTAACCGAACAAAACAATAATAGAAGGGGTAAATCCCATCTATCTGGCTGTTGTCCCTCTCTCCCTCCACCTAACCCTAGCCGCCGCCCCCAGCTGCCGCAGCCTCACACCGCCGGCCGGCCGCCACGCCGCCTACCTCCGTGTCCTCCACTCACGGATCGCCCTCCACGTGTCAACCGGTGTTAGGCCCCTTACACCTGGTATCGGATGACCAGCTACGATCCATGGCCGCCACCGCCACCATGAACGCCGCTATGAACACCAACATCGAGGAGATCTGCAACGACGAACAAGCTGTCCTTGTAAGTTTCACAGATCAATTTCGATCTCTACTACAACAACAGGACAAGGATCAGATCGACGCCGCCAACGAGATCACCATCAACATCGACGATGCAATCGTCGATCTAGATCGTGGCCTCAACACCGAGGAGGATGAACCGGCACGCATCGTCAGCGACGCCGTCCTCAACGTCGTCTGCAACAAGGAGATTCGATCCCTCGACGCCGCCGACATTAGGATCCAACCATATTTGGATCTGAACGCCGCCATCGACATGGAGGATGTCACCAATGACGCCCACCAGCTGCTCGATGAAACGCTCGTTCAAGCAGAACGTCACCCAGCTGCCACGACTCCACCACCAAGGGCGCCGCCAAAAGAGGCCAATCTACCTGGTACCTTCACCTTCGACATCGACACCTTCAACGACAACATCAACACCATGCTGTTGTACGACGACACGTCGCACGACGTCCGCGTCCGCAAGATCAGCACGCCTGACGATGTCAATCTGGATGTCGCCTTCAGCAACCCCGATGTCAACCTGGAACCTCCATGCGCCAGCAACGTCGCCCTCATCAAGCTGGACCCGACGACAGCGACAATAGCATGCTGTCGCACGACGCCACCACCAACATCCACCACCTATTCGACGACGAACTGGAGGAACTGGATAGGCGCACCACAACCAAGGTGGCCAATTGGACACGTTCCCCGTCAACGACAGCAACGCCGTGAACGCAGGGCACACCCATGGCAGCACTGCCAACATGGTCCGACCCAGCTTGGACCCGAAGGCGCCGCCAACAACAACGGAAACCATGACCACGCGAGGAGCACTACTATGGTGCATGGCCACATGGCTGAGCATCCTCACCCTCGCCACATGAGCAACCGACATCATGTCCACACCATCACGCGCCAACCACTACCTCATCAACAACAACACCCCTAGATGTTCCATGGGAAGCTCGACCACCTGGGTCAGCGTCTCACAGCAAAAGAAGCTGCCCAGACACGCTTTGCCATCAACAATGACATCGCCACCAACTCAGCAAGCCACAGGCGCATCCACTCCAACCCCCATGATGCCACTATTGTCGCAGAGGACCCCACTATGGCGCCACAGTTGACCTACAACAACAACTACCCTCCAGACGTCAGCATCAAGTCGGCCATCGACAACAACATGATGTCAAGCAAGGTACGCGGAAACAATGTAGCCTTGAACAACCACACTTGCTTTATGTTTGGCCACATCTACAATCTGCTCCACGATCAAGTGGCTTCACCGGCTCGCATGAGCAACGCCCACGTCTACATCCGTAATGGCAACCTCCTCTACGGCCTGGAGTTTGTAGCAACTCACATGCCATGGAGCATCATCATCACCAACCTCGCCAACATGCGCCCGGGTACCCCTACACTCCCATTTGGCATCATCATCAACGACATCGACCACCACCACCACAACTACCTCTACTCCATGCCCCACAACATCAACAACTTCGGCGCTATGCACCACATCATCCTCGGCGACTCCATCAACGGTCGCATGACCTACCATCCGGAGGCCACCTTACTAGGAGCAGCTTCCCTCAACACCTGGCTCCAGTTTCGTCGCGAGGACGCACCGAGCGGAGAAGGGGGGTGTTGTAACAAGTCTAACGGAGGCCTAATGGAATTGGCAAGAAATTGGGCCAACTAAGGCCATGAAGAGGAGGAGCACTGCAACAACCACGCCTCGCGGGCCGAGGTTGGGCGCGCAGCCCCGGCGCTGCCGCTGCCATCTACGGAGATCGCCACGTCACTTAGGTATATTAGGAAATTAGGATAAATAAAATAGGAAACGGAGGATCCGCAGGATCTCTGCTTGCTTAAAGGCAAAGTAACCCCCGGTCTATAAATACAAGGGGAATTGTAACCGAACAAGGCAATAATAGAAGAGGTAATTCCCATCTATCTGGCTCTTGGCTCTCTCTCCCTCCACCTAACCCTGGCCGCCGCCCCCTACCCGCGCGCCTGCCCTGTGCGCCGCCACCCCCAGCCACCGCGGCCTCACACCGCCGGCTGGCCGCCATGCCGTCGCCACCGCCTACTTCCGCATCCTCTGCTCACGGGATCGCCCTCCACGTGTCAACCGGCGTTAGGCCCCTTACAGCTTCCGTGAAAAGAAAAATGGCTCAAACGCTATAGGTAGCTTCGAATGATAAATCAACTTGGAAAATGGCACAAACGCTTCCTACCTGGATAACCCAACAGGTACACAGATTTGATACTGGTGTGAGGACGTAGAGCTTCAATAAGGATGGCAGTGGATCGGGTTCAGGGTGGATATCTGTGGGTTTCGGGTCCTGTGGGTTCGGGTTTGGTGATGATTTTTCACCCATGGTTTTCAAGTTTGGTTTCGGGTTTGGTTTCGGGTTTGGTTTTTCACCCATGAGCTTCAAGCACTTCAATCTCATTGTGCTCTGGAGATCTCAACGAAGGCCATCTCAAAGTGAGTTCCTTTTTTTTGTCGCTTTAGCTACATGATCGTTGCTTATACCACCAAGATTATGTATATTTGAAGTTCTTATACTTAAATTCATTAACCTAATTTGCTCTCCCACCCAGCATCATAAACTCCAATTGTCAGGATAACATTATGATCCAAACTTTTGTAGATTGATGAGCATACTAAGAGCATCTCCTGTAGGAGCACTCAAATAAAATCCCCCATTTATGATTTCAAGGTTCCCTCGTATTTTTGTTGGCCTCCATTATATTACATCTACTCTAGCAAAAGCTCTGAAATTCCTCCCCTAGCGATGGACAAATGGAACCCATCATTTAGTTGAACTCTTCCTCCTTTTCATTTTGTTTTTCTTATTTAAGGGCTCTCTCAAATTTTGAGGGTCCTAGTAGAAGCTAAGCCTTTTTTTTTTTTTTTTTTGCCTCGTGGCATCAAATTTAGTTTTTAGGGCTCAAGCAGGGACACGCTAGACTTTAAAGCCTCTGGACAGTACCTAAAAAAAAAAAAAACCTGGATAGTATCCGTATGTTATAGAGGATAGGTACCAGAGATGCTTCAGATTGCCAACTCAGGTCGGTTGGCCACTTCCATAGATTGTGCTGCTGTAGAACTTCTCATGCTCTTAATAAAAATACATACATACATACATAGTCGTGTAAAAAAGATGAACACAGGAACTTGACGTCAAAACACACACCGGAACACCTCCCTACCCCTTCCTAGATGTAGAATGCAAAGCCGTCGAGAACTATGGTGGCTGCTAGCTGTGCACTTTGAAGCAAGTCAGTGATGGGAACAGCTTCAGCAGGTCATCCCGGCGGCTCCTCTGTCAAATATGTCCAAGTAAAAAAAAATGACAACATAAAATCTTCAGGACTAAAACTACAGATACACACATCACCATCAAACAGCATCATAGGAAGCAAAGGGTTGCGAGAATCACGATGAAATGGTCAAAAGTGTAGTTACAGTGACTTCCGAAATCCTCACCTTAATACCTATGCAGCCATTTACGTCAAGTGTTGTGAGGCTGGACGAGCAAGATTTTGACAAAGCCTCGAGGCATGCATCAGTCACCCCAACTATCCCAAACAGACTACATGGATGCAAAACAGAGC
The DNA here is from genome assembly GCA_023333625.1 of Bothriochloa decipiens. Classification (NCBI taxonomy): domain Eukaryota; kingdom Viridiplantae; phylum Streptophyta; class Magnoliopsida; order Poales; family Poaceae; genus Bothriochloa; species Bothriochloa decipiens. The sequence goes on from CM041637.1 coordinate 35,699,945, forward strand.
ATGCATTAAACACGATGAATGCTCTATGACAATACTACCATGTTACCTTAACAGTTCGAGGGACCGACAACCTTGCGCAATAGCTAGAATGCCAGCGTCAGTAACAGGTACACACCTGTCAGATAGTGATTGCAGAGTTTTATACACAGAATCTTTTTTGACTGAGGGAAAGCAGGAGAACTTTGCTCTTCATGTACCAAGTCAAATTGAGGTATGTTAGACATCCACATCTTGATATGCAGGCAAGACCATCGTCCGTTAGATTCTAGAAATCCCGTATCAGTAGATTATGAAAAAAAAATGGTTTGATAGTTCAAAGTAAATAAGATAACAGTTACCTGAGCACCACATAGGTCTACAAATGTAAGATTACTTAATGATCCTATCTCCCTGTAAACCCTGTCAGTAAAACTGCATGAAAATGAGGTAAGTTGTTAGATGCCCTATCCACAGCTAAACACATCTGCTATAATATTTTTTGTCAAATTTACCTCGAAAGGGCATAAAGGTTTAGGCTTTCAAGTGAAGAGCATTTCAGAAGAACATGTTTAAGTCCATCATCTGTCAACTTAACACACCTGGTCAATTTAGTACACAGGAACATTTAGGTATCAAATTCTGGTTCTACCCAAACATGCAAAATTTGTGAGAACAAAAAGATGGGTAGCACTAAGACACATGTTAAGAATTACTTGTTTTGTGATGGATTTATTCCAGAAATCTAACCAAACCTGGTTATGTTCAATTTCTTTAGTTCTTGGTAATTATTAGCAATCAGCTGCATTCCTTTATCTGATATATTCTGCAATTGCAACAACCAAACTTATAACTTGAATCATTGTTATAGCATATAAATGAATGTGCAATATATATGGTTGATGGAGCAAAAAGACAAGGAAAAATTGGTAAGAGAGATTGGCATGAAAATTAAATATTAAAATCTACAATTAATATTCCATTATAACCATGATGTGCTCAACTTTTACATGAAAACTTCAATGTAATAATCTATTCTTAGCTGCATCTAGCTACTGACTCATGCAAGACTGTACTGCTTAAAAATATGTTTTCTTCTTTCTCTGTACCATGGTTCTATACTTCTATTTCAGCACAATGTTCAAGATGTTAGAGAATGACCAACCAGATTGTATTCAGGCCCAAAGGGGCAA
>CM041637.1:35706113-35719884 GCA_023333625.1 Bothriochloa decipiens
ACTGAGAACGCATAACATGTGTAAGACAAAACATAGGATTATGCCCAAAAAAAATAGTATTATCAACTAACATTGCACCGACTATAGAACAGAAGACAAAAAAAGAAGAATTATGGTTACCAATGGAAGTGCTGAAATAAGTCGGTCTCCAGCATTCTTCATCTCACGTAGATCAAGTACCTGTATTTAACAGTGAAGACTGAAGATTAATTGATAATATAACAAAAATCAATTAGGACACTAGTAAATGCATACAGGTTTGTGTTATTACAAAGCACTGAATGGTTTGAGGTTAGTGTGAGCTCCACAAGTTGAATTATGAATCCAGCAGGCCAAATAAACAACATGAAGCCCCCGTGGCTGCTGATTTATAACATATTAACAAGAGTTCCAACTTAAAAACTAATTAGGCCAAGAAATTAGAGCCCAATATCACAAACTCATGCGTGCAACATAAGAGGAAAATGCCTGCTAGCACCATTGTTCGCCGGAAACGTGATAAACTATGCTTGCATTACACAGCAATCAGACAACTACACCTATGTGTTTGAGGAAAAAAACTACAACAGCAGGTGGTAAAAAACACACAACAACACCCAGTTCCACACCCCAAAGAGGATGGCAATCTGTTGGACGATTTAGAAAAAAAGAAACAGAGCATGCTATGAGGATAAACTGATGAAACGTCTCTGTTAGATCATTTGTCATGCTTGCTGCGAGGCTTGTATCCGCTGTTGGACAGGTTTGCATCCTGAAGAAGTACGCAAGCTGATCACTGAAGGTGCGGACAATGTTGGGCATTGCTACGAGGCAATTGAAGGAGTTAAGTCAAAAAAATCAGGTAATGCAGTTGGGTGCTTTGTTGCTCAGGTGCAGTGGTCGGTTAAGCAAACTTTTATCTCTTGTTGCAGGTTTTCTTCTTGTGTAGCTAGTTGTCTGAGGCAGATTTCTTCTAGCTGCTCAGGGATAGCCTGTATGGCTTGCTTGCTTTCTGATTTCTGTCTCTAAACCTAAATGTTTCTGAATTTCCGTTTTTTATTAATGGAAATGAGGTTGGCCTAGTATTAAAAAAAAACTTTCAGAGCAACGATTCCAATCAAAACCGGAAATTAGGGATTCTCAGGTGATGCGCACCTCCCAGAGCCTGGAGTTGGCGACGAGGGCACGGTAGCACCAGGGGCTGACCGCGAGCAGTGCGCATACATCCCGCTACGGAGGCGGGGACTCACCAGTTCCATCACCTGTGGCACCGTCTCCCGGCACCATGTCTCGACAGCCGCCGGCGCCGCCATCTCGGAGTTGGGAGGGGAGCCTGGCTCTCGCTGGGAAGCCGTGGGAAATTTTGTTTCGCCCCTGAGACCCTGACAAGGATGTCCCACCGAAAGCCTGTTTAGGCCCAAATGCCAACCTAGTGTCACTTATATCACATTCCGCTGGCGCTCGGCCGTGTTATTAGGACGGCCAGCGCTAGCAGGTCCGGCCCATCTCCCAGCAAAAAAAAAAGGCAAACTCCCCTCCTCCCCCGCACACTCCCTCGTGCGCCCCCCTCTCGCAACATGCACGCCGGATTCCCCACCCCAGCGCAGCATGCATGCTCCCCCTCCGTGCCTCGCAAAAGCCAACAGATTTGCTGCCCCCGGGAAAAAACAACAAAAACATGATCGGTACATGTTGTAGAAACACGAAGCGGCCATATCGAAACTACTGCAACAAAAAATTGTATTGTCGGTGTTTCGACCCCGGGGGTCAACACCAACGAGTAAATTCGTAATTGCGTGCTTCCTTAATCCGGTGGGTGATGCAAGAAGGACACAGCGATTTATCCTGGTTCGGACAAAGAAGGCCCTACGTCCAGCAGGAGGGATAGTTCGTGTTATCTTGCACCGAAGCGCTAGTACAGGGGTGAATACAAGCGGATGTGAGAAGTGTGGGCTTGAGCCTGAGCGTTTCGGGCGCTTAGCTCTCTACATTGTCTCACGGTGTTGTTCTGTGATCTAAGCCTTAACGTATGAAGCTCCATGATCTCTCCTCTAGCTAAAGTCCTGGCTCATCCTTTTATAGGCGCAGGAGGGGCACAGGAGTACATGTTTTTGGGGCTCACGTGGTTGGTGACATATGACGTTGATGCCGATCATGTCGGTGCCGCTGTAGAGGCGTACGTCGGTATGGGATGCCCTGCGGCTGTCGCATCGGTAGTTGTTGAAGTGTTGACCGAAGTTGTTGAAGTCCCGCTCGAGGGTCGGCGTGACGGTGTCGAGGGGCGACGGTCGAGGCCTTGGGTCGAGACGAGGGGCTCGAGTCGAGGGGGTCGAGGCTCATCGGATAAGGTCAAATCTTGGGATATGCAGGGAATATGCGTCTCGAGGGGGTGCCGGACGGGGTACAGTGCTCGGTATGGCGCGGCAGTGAGGTACGATCCGCAGGATTCCTGGGTATGGGCGGTAAAAGCAGGATTTGACTGCCATACCCACAGCTGTTTCGATAACTGTGGCCATATGGTTAGGCGGGAGCAGGTAAAATGCATTGAATGCGCCTGGATCCGTACTGGGAGTAGGTAGCTGAGGGTTTTACCACGCTCGAGGGTTGCCCATTCGCACGGGTGAAGTTCCATCCTCGAGGCCGGCCCGTTCGCCCGGGCAGAGTTCTGTCCTCGAGGGGTCATCCGAGTCGCACCCTCGAGAGTGCACTCTCGGTCCGTACGGTGGTCCGTCGAGCTGGTTGTGGCTTTGGGCTGTTGACGCCCGTTCGTGGGCCGGTCCAGCATGCTTTAGTTTGTGGATTTCCGAGCGGTAATGAGGGATGTCGTTGGAGGGCTTGCGTTGCTGACTTTGGGGATCCGCCCAGTAAAACGAGGGCTTAGGGTACCCCTTTCCCAAGTAACCGACAGTAGCCCCCGAGCCTCTGCGCGAGTGCTGGCACTCGGGCAGGGGGTCAGGAACCGGGAGCGAAGCGTGGCTCAGATTTTTTCGTGGGGGCGCGCGAGCGTTCCCCGCGGGGGTAGCCCCCGAGGCCTCGGAGGAGTCGGAGGACTCCTTCAAGGGCTTTATTTGCCTTTGGTCGGGGGTGCTCGTCCAGTCGGGTGCGGACCTGAACTGGAGTCATGGCGCTTTGCCGAGGGTTGCGTAGGAACGTCAAGCCCCTGGGGGATTTTTGACCCTCTTTCGTTGAGGGGTGCTGGGCACGGTCGAGCCTCCGAGCCTCGTGCGGCTGGGGCGTTGCCGGCCTCGGCGATCATCTCACGAGTCCTTTCGATCGGACGTGAGGCGAGAAGTGTCGGACTACCCTCGATAGGGCGAGCCTCGAAGTTCTCAGTGAGCTGGTAACGGGAAAATCCAAGTGAGAGCCCGTTCCTCGTTCGATAGAGGTCGGCAGGAGGCCCGGAGGCGGTCTCATTAAAGCAAAACTCATGGACCTATGGATACCGATTCCATTCGATAGGTCTCGGTGGCTCGATGCCTCCCTTCGGGGGATTCCATAAAAGTCCTAGCATTTTGCCTTGGATGTGTCCAAAGGGGTCTCGAGGATTCGTTCTCGAGCGGGGCCTCATGTTGGCTCCCCCTTGGTCACCCTTGACTCGGTGCTCGAGGGCGGCTGTTGAACCCTGGTCGAGGGCCAGCCTTTGCTCCCTCGAGACTTGTTGTGGGGCCGGAGCCTTTTTACCTTCTCCTGAAGGAATCCGCCGATAAGTAACGTTTGTTTTTCTTACCATCGGACGCGTCTTTTGAGGAGGAAGGTTAAACGGTGCGGTGGTGGAGATCGTGGCGGGCCCGGGAAACGGCTAATTTCCTAAGGTGTGACACATGTATCCGGCCGAGAATCGAGGGGGAACGGTTAGGTAAACGCGTTAACTGCGGGGAGTTACCTTTTTCTTCCGCCGGCTTCCGCCCGTTGCTCTTCCTGGGTATAAGACCAGAGGGGACAGGCACTGTTTGCCCCTACCTTTGCCACATTGCCTTCACCGCCGCTAGTGCTCTCGAGTCCCTGCTTTCTTGCGCGCGAGGGTAGGAACTTAGAGTAAGAAATCGCGATTAGGAACCTTCCCGGTCGCCCGTCCGCCGAGGAGATCCGCATCGTCGCTGCCGCCGCCGCACCCATCGAACAGATCCGTGCCGTTACTACTGCCATGGCCCCCATCTTCCAGCCTGCAGAACCTTGGTGCCCGTCGACCGTGACGCGACAGAGGCTGAACGAGTTGGTGAGGGAAGGACTCCTCCGCCTCGTCACCGATTCGACTCGGCCGGAGTGGATCGCGCCGTCGAAGAGCCACCCCGAGTCAAACCCGCCGGAGGGCTACGTGGTGAGCTTCCTCAAGTACCACCGGCACGGGCTCGGAGTGCCCTCGAGCGAGTTCACACGGGGGCTGACGAACTTTTACGGCGTCGAGCTCCAACGCTTCTTCCCCAACGCCATCTCCAACATCGCCATCTTCACGGCCGTCTGCGAGGGCTACTTGGGGATGGAGCCCCATTAGGAGCTGTGGCTCCATCTCTACAAGGGGGAGTGGTTCACCTCTTCGGTGGGGTCAGGCGTGAGGCGGATTGTCAGAGCGGGCTGCCTCAACTTCGTGTTGAAGACAGGCAAGTTGGAGGTGCCGCGCGAGTACATCCCCACCGGGTTGATGTCCAACCACTCTCGGTGGGATGAGCAATGGTTCTACCTCCGCAATGACGGAGGCTACTTCCCGCCATACACCGGGGGGCTCATCACCGAGCGGCCATTCAACTGGCCGCACGGTGTGACGGGGGATCACCAACCTCGACTTCGACCCCTCGTCGCCGCTATGAAGACCCTTCGAGAGGCGGGCCTAACGGCGGGTGTGGTGGTCTCGGCCTTCCACCGTCGATGGGTGCTCCCCTTGATGGAGTGCCCGCTACGGTTGGACGAGATGCTTCCCGTGGTTGCGCCCGAGGTGCTTGAGAGGTGCCGGATGTCTGTCGAGGGGATGTCCACCGCGGAGGTCGTAGCGCGGGTGAAGGGGATGGTGGCGGGTTCGTTCAGGGCAGAGGATGTTAACCGCCTCCCCATATGGCTGGAGGAGGGGTACCTCGACCTGGTGAGTGCCTCGACCCATGCCTTTCGCGTTTACATCTCGTCCCTTTTTTCCTTACCCTTGTCCTTACAGCTAAGTGTTTTCGTGCAGAGGGGAATTGACTACCGAAGATCGAGGTCCCCGTTGAGGGAGGATGCTCCCGACCGTCAGATGAGACGCTTCGCTGCCCAGCAAGAAAAGAAGCGCAAGGATGAAGAGAAGAAGAAAAAGGACAAGAAGCTTCGGGAGCACAAAAAGCGCGAGAAGCGCCGTGCGGAGCAGAGGCGTGCGCACCAGCGCCGTGGTGAGCTCCTGCATCTGTCTGTACCATCAATTTCGTCTTTGCCGTGTCGTAGCCGCCGGTCACCGTGGCTCGCCGCCGGCACGGCCATGCCGCTCCGCCGCGCGCGTTGCCACTTTGGCTAGGGACCAGGGGACGGTGTCATTTAGTTGCCAAATAAGTTCGCCTGAGTGCCCTGCATACGTCCGAGTGCTCGTCGTCACAGGAAACCGCTCCGGTGAGCGTCGCCGCAGCGCCCTAGCCCCGCTGCGCCGCCATGGCCGCCGGTGTGGGTGCCGCCGTCGCTCCGCCGCGTCGTTAGCTACCTTGTTCGACTCCCCGTGCCAAGTTGAGTCCAGTGGTCCAAGTCTGGTCGCCGGAGACCTCGCCGTCGGCGAGTAATCGCCGGTCAACCGCCGGCGGATCATCGGTTAGCGCGGGAGTACTGTGCCGATTTTATTTTTCTATTTTTAGAAAATGATTTAAATGTTATTTTCTTTGAAAAATCATAGTAATTCATATATAGCTCCAAAAATTCAGAAAATTTTTGTGAGTGTTCTTTATGATGTCATCTACCTAGGAAAATTATAGGATTTGTTTGACTTTGGGATTGATTGATGACCTTAGGTCATTAACCCTAATGACCTTTGGCACTTTAATTAATTGTTTGCGCTTATCTTAATCATGTCATTAGGACTTAATTAACGTTATTTTATGTGTTTAATTAATTTCTTAAATGACAAAGTTAACCCTAATGAGTTTTATAAGCGAAGTTTTGTTAGCTTGCAACTTTATCGTGAAGAAAAGTTGTACTCGATCCCTTAATCTGATCATGCATCCATCGAGCATCATGTTTACTATTCCATCATGTTAAAGCATATTAATTATCGAATAGCTTCCGTTAACGGAGAGTTAACGTTGTCATCCAGATCCGAAGGAAGAGCAGATTCAGGAATCGGGAGTTGATCTAGAGTTTGAGACCATCTACCCAGAATACCAAGGCAAGCCCCGGATGCATTCAAACCCTATTCTATTTATAAAAGTTTTACCGCTTCAGCTATGATATGTTGCATTAAGTAATAGGAGTTGAGTGAAAACTCACCAATTACATTACCTGTCTTATTTCCTTATTCCTTGTTACCTGCTTTGGAAGATAAGTAGTAACGCTTAGCCCTGCTTATTTAATTAATTGTTCAAAGGCAAAAGAATGAAAAAGATGAGATTGGTTTTTTTTGTTGGAATCTTGATAATAGTAATAAATCGAGTCCGGACGGCTAACTTGCACTGGGAATGGAGTCCCTCTGTAGTGTTTTTGTCTGTTGATGCCCTAGGTCCCATCCTTTAATGAACTGGTGATATCGAGAACTTAGAAATCCACATGCATGAAGTGATATACGGATAGTTGGAGCCGTGTATATCATGGAGTGACCTATCGTGGGGCCAGAGATCCCATATGTGTCATAGTGTGTTTTACTGTGGGGTTTAAGTTCCCACGTATCTCGGTACACTGGGCCGCAGAGCTCACGTGTATCATGTGGTGATATATGGCTGCGGTTGTTATCCCGGTATATCGGTTCATCTGGGGTGCATCGGAGTTAAAGTCTCCGGTATTCCAGTGACCTAGGTCCCAGCTGGGTATGAAAATGGATTCGAATCGCCGTTGCTTCTCGGAGAAGAAGACTCGATCGGTGTTCATCATCGTAGTAACAACTTGAACAAAGATTAAGGTTTAATAATGAAGTTGGTTAATAATTGGAGCTAGTCCAAGCAAACTTTACTTTCTATTAAGCTTTTCTGCAAAAATTTCTTATCTCCTACAGACCTTACCTTGTCCCTCTAGCCTACATTTCTTGAGTCTCCACCCCTCTTTTTCGTTGGGTCAGTCTTGTTGTGTACTTTTGTACTCAGGGTTTGTTGAACCCTTGTTGCAGGTGAGCCTCATGGGCAGGAGTGTTTTGCATCCTGCTGCATGACAGTCGTCGAGGAAAGCGACGACGAGTAAAGATGTTTAGCTCTTGGGCAGAGCTTATCGTTTGGTATTGTAACAAAGCTATCTACTGCTACTCCACTACTATTATGGTCTGTATAATCTCAACTTATGATTGTAAATATTTGAACTCAAAGGTTTGAAAAATTATGTTATTGTAAGTCTTCCGCTGTTTTACTCCGTGGTATATTATTTATATCAAACTATTGTAATACTGCAATGTCTCTCTACAACGATAGATCTTGCTCGGAGAATCGTGGATGATTCGGGATTTACCCGATAGACTTTTTAAGTCGTATGGAACACAGTCATGGTTATTTAGAGTCTGTTTAGACAATAATCATGCGTGTGGGCCATATGATTTAGAAGGTTCTGCCACAGAAGACGAGGGCCCCGGTCACAGGTGCGACATCAAGGCCCTTGGCACCGTGGGAGGCGAAGTGGCTATCCTCAGCCCTCGGGGCTATGGCTCGTGGTAAGCTGGCAGGTTCTGCACTTGCTGCAGGGTCGAGCGACTCGGGAACCGTGACGGGCGGCGACTCCAAGCCGAGAAAGACATAGGAGGGAAGGAGAGCCTCCTCGATGTCGACGTCCGTGGTCCCCGAGCTCGGCCCGGCACCAGGGAGCAGAGTCTCGACGTCAGGAGCTCCTGACCTGGGCCAACCTAAGGCTTCCGTTTCCATGCTCGAGGCGGGAGTCCCCGAGGGCCACGAGCCAAGAACGGAGGTAGCCCCCATCGACCTCGAGGGTGAGGAGGCCGTCGAGGGTGAGGAGGTCGTCGCACCTCCCTCCTCGACGGGGGAGCGGAAGCCGTGGCCGGCGGGGCTACATGAGCTGGAGAGCCAGTGAAAGCAGGAGCAAGAGGCCCTGCAGGAAGAGGAGCTGCCACAGACATAGCAGGAGGAGAAGAGGGAGCCACAGGAGTGACAGGAGGAGGTGGAGCTAACCGGAGGCTAACCCCCGCATCAGCAGGAGCAGCAGACATCGCAGGGGGAACCGACGTTGCCGGATTTGCCGGCGCAGGAGCTGCCCCAACCATCGGAGGCGGGGGAGGTCTTGGGACTACCAAAACAATGGGTGTCCATGATCACCCTCGACGAACTGCTACAAGAAGCGGCACTGAAACCCTTGACATAGCTCGAGGAGGAGACCTCGGCACCAAGCCCACCGGCAGACGTGTCGATGGTGGACCTGCCAGCGCCACAGGACGTGGCATTGGAGGAAGCGACGGCCTCTCCCCTTCGCCGCCTCAGGAGGCGCTTGAGCCAGCGTCGAGCTAGCCACCACAGTCATCAGCCATGCCGTCAGAGGAGCCAGCGGTTTCTGGTCCGCAGGCGAAGTGGTCGGAGGAGACGGCGGCTGCCATCGCGTTGGGGGCTCCTGGCCCATTGAGGAGGAGGTTGACATCCGACCCCGGGCTAGGAGGCACCGGCGTCGTGTCAGAGTTCCCCACCTCGGCTGAGTTAGCGGAGCACCACGGTGCCCCACATGACGTGGCAGAGGAGATCGAGTCCTTGGCGTGAACCAAGGTCAAGACGCTCTTCTCTCATTGGGGCAAGGAGCATATCTTGCTCCAAGAGCTCGGTGACTCCAGCGCTCCTAGGATCGAGATGGATGACCCAACGGAGGTCGAGCGCTGGGAGGCCATGGAGCAGTCCCGGGCGTGGCTACAACATTTCCTCAAGCTGGGTGTCGAGCTCGTTGGGGATCTCGACCAGATTCCCATGGTATGTCCTTGTTTGGATCACGTACGGTTTTTGGCTTTTCCTGTATGGATCGCCTTAACCCTCGATTTCTCATTTCCAGGACTTGCGAAGGTGTTCCCACTCCAAGTCATACTTCCTCCATGAAATGCATAACAGCTGGGAGGAAGTGCTTCGCCAACTTGAGGCCGGTCGTTCTGCACAGAGCAGGGTGGCCGAGGTCAAGGAGGAGGTGAAGTGGGCCAGGGAGGAGGCCGCCAGGGCCAAGGAGGAGGCCACCCAGGCGAAGGAGGATGCCGAGGCAGCTCAAGGCGAAGCCGCCCGAGTCAAGGAGGAGCTCCAACGGGTCAAGGAGGAGGTCGACGCGGCCAGGTGCGAAGCGGAGGAGGCCAAAAGCGATGGCGCTCGTGCTCAAGAGCATGTCAAGCTGCTCACGGAGGAGGCCCAAGGCTCCGTGGAGCGTATCCGCTCGCTCAAGGCCAGTTTGGCTCAGGTATCCATGGCGCGTGACACCCTCTTCGCCTTAGTCAAGGAGCAGAAGGGTCGAGCCGATAGCCTGGACGCCAAGCTCGAGGCGATGAAGGCTACCCTTCGAGAGAAGGAGGAAGCCATCGTCTTGGCTGGTGGCGCCCTTGAGACCCTCCGGTGCGAGAAGATCGATTTGACTCGGGCTTTCAAGGAGGCCCAGCGGGAGCGAGATGAGGCTCAGGAGGAGCGCGACGCCATGCTGGAGGATCGCAGCGCCCTCCAGACCCGCTGTGCTAGTAAGTTCCTTGGTGGGCTTTGACCTTTTTCTTTCCATGGGACTTGTTTAACTCTTGTTTTATCTTTCAGGCCTTGAGTCCGAGCTGCTCTCCACTCAGGCTGCCGCCAAGGCGCTATAGGAGGGCCTCATGTCAGAGGGGGCGCTTCTCGGCAGGTTCCGGGCTACCATCAACAGGCTCTGTACCTCCTGGGAGGTCGAGCCCGTCGAGGTGGCTGAAGAAGATGTCCCGGGGGCCACGCTCATCGACTGGCTCTACCACCTCGACGCCACCCTTCGGGATCGCGTGCGGAAGGCGCTCCATACTGGCGTAAAGCGTGCGCTGGCGGTGGTTTCCTCCGGCTTCATCTTTGACATGTACGTCGTTGCCCAAGGCTTCGTCCCCGACATCTCGAAGACCGATGCCGAGAACGAGGAGCGATGCTGGGGGCTAATCCAGGATGTCGAGAGGCCGGGGGAAGCACTGGCGAAGCTATTCGAGGATGAAGTCCTCCCCCTAAAGATGAAGGGTACACGTCGAGGAGGGCGGCGACGGAGACGGGCGGAGCGAGCCTGTAAAACTCGGCAAAGGTGCCCGTGTAAATTAGTTTTTGTAACTTATATTCAGTATGGCCTCGGGGGCCTTTAAAACATCTATGCATCTATCGTAATGCATTTGGATATTTCAAGTTCGAGTCTTCTCTGTTATCTTTCGCCTAGATTTTGCTTTTTTGACTAAGTGTTCGACGCGTGCTCTTATCCCTTGAGGGGGAGCGAGTGGAGGTACCGTATCCCAGAGGCGTAGGAGAGCTCCCGGCTCGATAGCCCTCGACCCTTAGGGAATTCGAGGCGTTTTCCTCTTAGTCGTGAAGCGCGTCGAAGCGAAGGAAAGAAGAGACGCTCGAGCTTCGATCATCTGACCTTTGCTTTTCAACTAAGTGTTCAACGCATGCTCGTATCCCTCGAAGGGGGGAGTGAGTGGAGGTACCGTAGCCCTGGGGTGTAGGAGAGCTCCCGGCTCGGCAGCCCTCATCGACCTCGAGGGAGTTTGAGGCGTTTTCTACTTAGTTACGAAGCAAAAGGAGATGCTCGATTTTTTGAAAAAATCGTTCGTATTTTTATGAACTTAGGGGGTTCCCCCCGTTAGCCCCCGAGGGAGGCTCAACTCTGGCGAGACAGGGTCGAGGCTACCTCTTGCATGTATAATAATAAGTTTGAACTTATAATCGAAAGTACTTCTTATATTTGTCATGCGAAAATGTACGAAACATGCGAGAATGTACAAGGGCATCGGTGCCCTAGGGGTAGAAACGACGTAGCTGTTCGATGTTCCATGCGTTGGTGAAGGTTTCGCCCTTGTTGTTTGCCAGCTTGTATGTTCTAGGCTTCAGCACCTCAGCTATGGTGTATGGACCTTCCCATGGTGGAGTCAGCTTGTGACGCCCCTTGTTGTTCTATCGTCGACGTAGGACGAGGTCTCCAACTTGGAAGTCCCTCGAGCGCACATGTTTGTCATGGTAGCGTCGAAGCTTCTGCTGATACCTCGCAGAGTGAATCAGCGCCATGTCTCAATCCTCCTCGAGCTGGTCGACGGCGTTTGTGAGGGCTTCTTCATTGGTTTGCTCGTTATAGGTCTTCAGTCGAGGGGAACCATACTCGAGACTAGTGGGGAGAACGGCCTCGGACCCATAGACCAAGAAGAATGGTGTGGACCCCATGGCTTAATTGGGTGTTGTCCTTAAGCTCCACAGGACTAAAGGCAGCTCCGCGGCCCATTTCTTTCCGTGCTTGTTAAGGCGGTTGAAGATTCTCGACTTGAGGCCTTGCAAAATCATGCCATTGGCGCGCTCAACCTGGCCATTAGTTCGAGGATGAGCGACCGCGGACCAATTCACACGGATGTGATGGCGATCGCAGAAATCCAAGAACTTCTTGCCAGTGAACTATGTGCCGTTATCAGTGATGATGACGTTCGGGACCCCGAAGCGATGGATGATGTCGGTGAAGAACTCGACCACCCGCTCAGAGTGAATGTTGCCGATAGGCCGGGCCTCGATCTGTTTGGTAAACTTATCGATAGCAACAAGTAGGTGCATGTACCCCTTGGTGGTCCTCTTGAGAGGCCCCACGATGTCGAGCCCCTAGACCACGAACGGCCAGGTGACGGGGATCATCTGTAGGGCGTGAGCTGGGAGGTGCGTCTGCTTGGCGTATAATTGACACCCCTTGCACGAGCAGACAATGTTGATGGCGTCGGAAATGGCGGTTGGCTAGTAGAAACCCTGTCAGAAGGCGTTGCCGACGAGGGTCCTTGGCGCTGCATGGTGGCCGCAAGCCCCCGAGTGTATGTCCTCGAGGAGCCTCCTGCCTTCTTCGATAGTGATGCAGCGCTGGAGGATGCCTGATGGGCTTTGCCTGTAGAGTTCCCTGCCATCACCGTAGATGACGTAGGACTTGGCCCGTCGCGTGATCCGACGAGCCTCGGTCCAGCTCGAATGAGGCAGTCAAGGAAAGGGACTCGCCAATCCGGAGGTGTCCCCTTGATCTCCATGACCTCAGCCCCGATCGAGGGGGCCTCGGTCAAGGCCGCGGTGTCGAGTTTCGAGGGTGTGGTGCCAGACCCGAGCCCAAGTCGACAGAGGGCTCGAAAAGGTCCCTCGAGAATACATCCGAAGGGATAGTACTTCGAGTTGATGCGATCTTTGCGAGCTCGTCCGCAGCTTCGTTGGAGCGTCGAGCAATATGATTGAGCTCGAGGCCGTGGAATTTGTCTTCCAGTTTGTGCACTTCATTGCAGTAGGCTTCCATCTTGGCGTCATGGCAGCTCGAGGCCTTCATCACTTGGTCGATGATGAGTTGCGAGTCACCTCGAACGTCAATGCGTCGAACCTCGAGTTCGAGGGCAATACGCAACCCGTTGACAAGAGCCTCATACTCTACAACATTATTAGAAGCGGCAAAGTGGATGCAGATGATGTAGCGCATGTGGACTCCAAGGGGTGAGATGAAGAGCTAGCATGCGCCTGCTCCTGCTCCTGTCTTCATGAGCGACCCGTCGAAGTACATCGTCCACAGCTCGCTTGAATTTGAACTGGTGGCAACTGGGTGTTGGTCCACTCAGCGATGAAATTTGTTAGCACCTGAGATTTGATGGCCTTCCGTGGTGCGTAGGTGATGGTCTCGCCCATGAGCTCGACCGACCACTTAACAATTCTTCTAGCAGCCTCCTGGTTTTGGATGATCTCCCCCAAGGGGAAAGAAGACACCACGGTAACCGGGTGGCTGAGAAAGTAATGCCAGAGCTTGCGACGCGTAAGGACGATGGCGTAGAGCAACTTTTGCACCTGCGGGTAGCGGATCTTGGTTTCCAAAAGCACTTCACTAACGAAGTAGACCGGTCGCTAGACGGGCAAGGCGTGCCCTTCCTCTTGCCTCTCGACCACTATGGCCGCGCTTACCACCTGAGTGGTCACGGCGACGTAGAGGAGGAGGGGCTTGGGCGGTTTAGTCGATGTCGCTGATCGAGCTGGGACGAGGATCGGGGTAGAGGTCAGCATGCTCTTGAGTTTATCGAGGGCCTCCTCAGCCTCCGCAGTCCATACGAAGCATTCGGATTTTTTCAAGAGGCGGTACAGGGGCAGGGCCTTTTCCCCCAATCGTGAGATGAAACAGCTGAGAGCTGCGAGGTAGCCCGTGACCTTCTATACGCCCTTGAGATCTCAAATCAGACCCATTCGCATGATGGCTGTGACCTTTTCGGGGTTGGCCTCGATCCTGCGCTGGGAGACGATGTATCCGAGGAGCATGCCCTGAGGCACTCCAAAGACACATTTCTCAGGGTTGAGTTTTATGTTCTTGGCTCAAAGGCATTCGAATGCGATTTTGAGGTCATGGATGAGGTTATCAACTTTCTTGGATTTGACCACGATGTCATCAACATAGGCCTCGACCGCGTTGCCTATGTGTTCACCGAAGACATGGAGTGTAACAACCCAAAAATTCGAACTACAAAATTTTTCGACAAAACCTT
>CM041637.1:35719894-35745992 GCA_023333625.1 Bothriochloa decipiens
AGTGAGTACTCATCTGGGGAGTACAGCGATTGAGGGTTTCGTGCCTATGCTCAAGTTGGAGAGAAGAAGATAGCTTCCGCACCTCAAGCTTTTATTGTTATGCTGCATGAACTCTGATTCCGCCCTGTGGCGATGTAATAAGTTATTGTAACTCCCTCTATTTGCACTCTTTTGTTCGATGTATGGATTATGGAATCAACTGTTATCGGGTAATGTGATTTAAATGGTCATATTACACTCCGACACTGTGGATTTCCCTTCGTGGAAATCAAGGTCGTTTCATGGAGCATGCATTGCTGATACGTCGCCCCGTGTTTCGAGGCCGAAGGGCATGCTCACGTAGCAGTACATGCCGAAAGGTGTGATGAAGGAAGTCACGAGCTGGTCAGACTCTTTCATCTTGATTTGGTGATAGCCGGAATAAGCATCAAGGAATGAGAGGGTTTCACATCCCGCGGTAGAGTCAACAATCTGATCAATGCGTGGTAAAGGAAATAGAACTTTGGGACATGCTTTGTTTAAACTAGTATAGTGAACACACATTCGCATTTTTCCATTCTTTTTCTTTACTAACACGGGATTAGCTAACCATTCAGGGTGATGAACCTCCTTGATGAATCCAGCCGCCAAAAGCCTGTGTACCTCCTCGTCGATGATCCTACGCTTCTCCTCATCGAAGCGGCGCAGGCGTTGCTTCACCGGTCTAGACCCGGTTTGGATCTCCAAGGCGTGCTCGGTGACTTCCCTTGGTATGCCCGACATGTTCAAAGGGCTCCACGCAAACATATCAGCGTTCGCGTGGAGAAAGTCGATGAGCACTGCTTCCTATTTGCTCCTGAGGTTGGCACCGATCATCAGCACCTTTTCGTCAGAGCAGCTTGGGTCGAGGGGATTTTCTTGGTGTCTTGCGCTGGCTTGAAGCTACCGGCGTGACGCTTAGGTTCGGGCACCTCGTCGGCGATGCGCTCGAGGGTCGAGGCTATCATCGCATTTTGCTCGATGGCCTCTCCGTACTCAACACATTCGACATCGCAGTCGTACACGTGCTCGTAGGAGGAGCCGATGGTGATGATGCCTCTGGGTCCCGGCATCTTGAGCTTGAGGTAGGTGTAGTTTGGGATCGCCATGAATTGCGCGTAGCCCGGTCGGCTGATGATGGCGTGATAGGTTCTGTGAAACCCGACCACCTCGAAGGTGAGGGTTTCTTTCCTGAAGTTGGTGGGGGTGCCAAAGCAGACAGGAAGGTCAATGCGGCCGATGGAAAGAGCCTTCTTCCCTGGTACGACGCCATGGAAGCCCCAGCGCTGGGTTGGAGTTGGCACCTCTTGACACCCACAAGGTCGAGGGTCTTGAGGTAGATGATGTTTAGGCTGCCGCCGCCGTCCATGAGGACCTTCGAGAGGCGGGTGTTGACGATGATTGGGTCAACGATGAGCCGGATGGTCGTCGCGGTCGAACGTGATGGGTGCATCGGACCAGTCGAGGTAGTGGGGTGTCGTGACTCGGGCGGAGAAGACTTCTCGATGCTCCCTCTTGCGTTGTCAAGGCGTGAGCTGGGTCGAGGGGCCTCCATAGATCATGTAGCAGTCGTAGACTTCGGGGAATTTTCCGTCTTCCCCGTTGTCTCCCTCATTGCCGCCCTGGTCTTTCTTGTCGTCACCCTTCTTGACGCCCAGTTGCTCGAAGTGCTTTCGAAGCATGCGACAGTCCTTGAGTCTGTGTTTTGCCCCGTCTTTATGATAAGGGCAGGGTTCCTCGAGCATCCTGTCGAAGATGGCCCCTTCGGGGGACCTTGAGGTTTTTTGCGCTCGGTTGCTGCGACGAGATCGTCGTCTACAACCTCACGCTTGCCTTGCAGATCCTTCTTCTTGTTGTTGTTGTTCTTCTTCGAACCTTTGTTCGAGCCCCCAGGCATCGACTGCCGGTTTCTTTCTCTTGTCTTTTTCATCATCGAAGAAGGCCCCGACCGCCTCCTCACCAGCCGCGTAGTTGGCAACCACATCCATGAGTTCGTCAATGGTATCGGGGCCGTTACGCCCCAACTCGCGAACTAGGTTCTTGCAGGTCGTACCCACAACAAATGCTAGAATGACGTCGAGATCAGAGATGTGGGGGAGTTCGGTACGGAGCTTGGAGAAACGTTGAGCAAAGTCACGAAGAGATTCCTCTGATTTCTGCTTGCAGTTATGCAGTTCCCAGGAGTTTCCAGGACGTACGTAGGTACCCTTGAAGTTCCCCTCGAAGATCCAGACCAGTCGACCCAGTCGTGAATCTGGCCAGGGGGAAGCTCCTCGAGCCACCTACGCGCGGTGTCGGACAAGAACAGGGGAAGGTGATGTATGATCGCGCAATCGTCATGTGCCCCGCCCGCCTTACAAGCCAATCGAAAATCGGCTAGCCAGAGCTCGGCTTTGGTTCTGCCATTGTACCTTGCGACGCTTGTGGGGGGTCAAAACTTGTCGGGCAGCTGGGCATTGCGGATCGTCCTGCTAAAGACTCGGGGACCCGGTGGCTCCGGGGCCCGTCGGTCTTCATCGCTGTCGTAACGTCCCCCATGATGGGCGCTGTACCCTCGATCCTCGGTGTCCCTATTTTTGCGCTTACGGTTCTCGATGATATCGAGGCGCGCGTCACACGGGGCGCGGTTGTTGATGATACGATCTCGGGCTGGTGTCTTCTTCGCTCGGGGAGCCGCCTCTTGATCGACCGAGCCCTCTCTTTTGGGCAGGAAGGGCTCGTCCTGTGGTTTAGATGCTGCCCCTCGACGCTTCGAGGCTGAGCTCTCGGCTTCCTGAACAGCAGCAACTTGGAGAAGACCCTCGATCTCGCATTGTACCCATCGAGCATGCGAGTTGGATGGCGCGGGCATATTGCAAAGAAGCATAGCCACCGTGACAACATTTTGGCTTGCTCGAGGGTAACGGTTGACGGGATGTTCAGGTGCCCCGCCCTCGTTGATCTGCCAGAAGACCTCTCGGGCCCTAGCTCGGGCTCTTCTGTCGGGTGGTGGTCGCTCCTGCTTGAGGGTTTGCTCGAGCTGGCGCAGCCATTCCTGTTCGTAGACAAGTTTAGCCTACAACTCCCAAATTTGTGCCAGCTGTGCGTCTGCTCGTCAGGACAGGGGCACGCCTCTCGGGGTGCGACTGGTTGTCGAACCTCTACTCTGGGGGGAGCCCCTCCCGTCGCAGTGGCAGCCGCATCGGTCATCGGATCGACAGTGTCCTCACTGGAGGCAATGTCACCGTCGATGTGGAGACACTCGTGGGTAGGGTCCCAATGTCAGAGCCAGAGTCGGGGTCGCCGTAGTAGAAGATGGGGAATTGTCCTGCGCCTCCTCCTGCAGCTGCTGTCGGAGTGTGCCGATGGTGTACCTTCGGGGCCGGGTGCTCTCGCGAAGCCCAAGTCCATGGAAGTCGGCATGACCGTCCCCACATTCTTCATTGCTCAAAGGAGGGCGCCTGGGCGGTCCCCTATCATGCTCATGTTGGCGCGGGTCAAGGTCGAGAACGCCTTGTGGGCATTGTTGAGGCCGAATGGGAACCATCGACGATGCTCGAACAGCTCATGCGGAGGTAGGCTCGATGTAGTGGGGGTTGCACGCATCGGGGGAGCTCTGCCGGGCTCCCTCAATGAGTGCATTGCGAAGGTGAAGTTGAGGTTGTCGTGGAGCCCTGCCGGTCCGTCCTCTGCTCCCGAACTCAGGTCAGATAATCCCCCAACAAGGGGCTCCTCATCACCGGTCAGGAGCGAGGGGAATGCAGCGGGCACCAATCTTGACTCAGGTTGATGGTGATGACGGCGCTGATCGTGCCTCCTTCTGGTTGCGGCCGCATGGTGGCAAGGCTGATGAGTGGCCCCTCCTGAGCGTGGGGGCACACTGCGACCTCCGCTTGGGTTACTGATCGAGAGCAGGGTCATGTCATAGCCCTGTCCGAGGGACATGAACTCCAGGCTCCCCAACCAGATCACCATAGTGCGAGGAAGTGGTGAAACAAAGTCGCCCATCTGGAAAGAATGGCGGGAAATCGTTGGTAACACACATGACCCCTACCTGGCACGCCAACTGTCGATGTTTCGACCCCGGGGTCAACACCAACGAGTAAATTTGTAATTGCGTGCTCCCTTAATTCAGTGGGAGATGTAAGAAGGACACAACGATTTATCCTGGTTTGGGCAAATAAGGCCCTACGTCCAGCTGGGGGGGATAGTTCGTGTTATCTTGCACCGAAGCGCTAGTACAGGGGTGAATACAAGCGCGTGTGACAAGTGTGGGCTTGAGCCCGAGCGTTTCGGGCGCTTAGCTCTCTACACTGTCTCACGGTGTTATTCTGTGATCTAAGCCTTAACGTATGAAGCTCCAGGATCTCTCCTCTAGCTAAAGTCCTGGCTCCTCCTTTTATAGGCGAAGGAGGGGCACAGGAGTACATGTTTTTGGGGCTCACGTGGTTGGTGACATATGACGTTGATGCCGATCATGTCGATGCCGCTGTAGAGGCGTACGTCAGTATGGGAAGCCCTGCGGCCGTCGCGTCGGTAGTTGTTGAAGTGTTGACCGAAGTTGTTGAAGTCCCGCTCGAGGGTCGGCGTGACGATGTCGAGGGGCGACGGTCGAGGCCTTGGGTCAAGACAAGGGGCTCGAGTCGAGGGGGTCGAGGCTCATCAGATAAGGTCGAATCTCGGGATATGCAGGGCATATGCATCTCGAGGGGGTGCTGGACGGGGCATAGTGCTCGGTATGGCGCGGCAGTGAGGTACGATCCGCGGGATTCTAGGGTATGGGCGGTAAAAGCAGGATTTGACTGCCATACCCACAGCTGTTTCGATAACTGTGGCCATATGGTTAGGCAGGAGCAGGTAAAATGCATTGAATGCACCTGGATCCGTACTGGGAGTAGGTAGCCGAGGGTTTTACCACCCTCGAGGGCTGCCCATTCGCACGGTGAAGTTCCGTCCTCGAGGCCGGCCCGTTCGCCCAGGCGAAGTTCCGTCCTCGAGGGGTCGCCCGAGTCGCACCCTCGAGAGTACAGTCTCGGTCCATACGGTGGTCCGTCAAGCAGGTTGTGGCTTTGGGCTGTCGACGCCCATTCGTGGGCCGGTCCAGCATGCTTTAGTTTGTGGATTTTCGAGCGGTAATGAGGGATGTCGTTGGAGGGCTTGCGTTGCTGACTTTGGGGATCCGCCCAGTTAAACGAGGGCTTAGGGTACCCCTTTCCCAGGTAACCGAACTGTATATAATTGAAACATCTTCTAACAAAGTGCAGAAACAAAAACCACAGAACGTCTGCAACACAGCCGCAAGCTGCTGTGAAACATGCAGATTTGAACTGATGTAATAACGCAAAAATAGCTCCTGAAACAAAAAGACATGAACTAGGGCAACATCCAAATTGAATCACCAAAACAAACAACAGAATACAATTACAGCGGCGCACATACCGCGAGCAAAACTGCAAAAAACAGATTTGAATCGCTGAAACAGCAGCGAAACAACTACAGCAACACCATGGTCGCGAGCAAAATTGCAACATGCAGATTTGATTGCCGAAACAACAGCAAAACAACCACATCTACACCAGGCCGTGAGCTACTGCAGCAAATGGGAATTGAAACAAAAAAAGACTAGAAGCAATGTCTAAACCCCTACTACAACATGAAAAGGGTCCCAATGGAACAACGACGAGACTTTGAACACGGGGGCGGGGGAGGGGGGCTCGCCGGACCCTGCTATAACATCACCGGGATAGGAACTACAACATACAAAAAATGAAAGTTACAACGAGAAAAAGCAAGATTAGAAGCAGATCCAAAAAAAAGGAGTAGCTGGACGAGCATGAAGAGGAGAAAAGAGGAGGAAGGGCTCACCGACAGGTGATGGCACCACCGTCTTCTTCGCCTTCGACAAGACACCCACCGGAGATGGAGAAGAAGGTGTGAGCTCGCCGGAACCCTAGTTCGTCCCCGGAGATGGAGGAGTCGGGTGAGAGTGCAGGGCAGGGGAGAAGGAGGCCAGCCGGTTCGGATCCGCCTGGATCCCCTATCGCCCTTGGCGGATCCGTGGGCGGCTCGGCTGGATCCGGCTCCGTAGCGAGCACCATGGCTGGATCTGCCCTGGATCCACCGCCGCACCCAGTGGATTCGGCGGATCCTGGGTCAGCGCCGCCAGATCCTGCTCGCTCCCGCCACTGCCATGGCCGCGACCCCCTCTTCGCTAGCCAAAAAAAGCGGAGAAAAAGCTCGGGGGAAGCACAGAGAGTGGAGGCGCGATGTCGTTGAGGAGCTCGGCGAGCTCACCGGAGCTACTCCCGGTATGGAATCGGGGGAGAGAGGACGAGAGTGCACGGGGGAGAGCGACGCGAGTGCGCTGGGGAGAGAGATAGAGCGAGAGTGGGGAATGGGAGTGGCGGAGCACGCGAGGCGGCCGTCTGCATTTGATGCGGCGCAGTAGGGTGACATGGCTGGCGCACGCGCAGTGGGCCGCGGCCCAGTAGGTGCATGCTGTCCGACGCATCGGACGTAAGAAGCACAACATTTCCTTTTTTTAAAATTCATTCACTGTATTTTGTGTCTCATCAACGTATAAATCATCTTCTATTTCTCACTAACAATAACACGTTCTGCAAAAAAAAACAGACCAACGGTACATGTTATCTGCTGCTAATCCTAGACCCCTATAAAGCAAATGTCTATTAACCTATTTATATAGCTTCTCTTTCCTCCACGTCACCTGCTTAGTGCTGCTGCCGTCCTCCAGCATAAGAAGCCCAACCGACCCAGCCGAGATTACTATGCAGAGCTATGGTTTTGTTTCAGCCGTCGAAAATCGTATGCAGCCATCAATCATTTAATTATGTTGTTGGTAATGGCGTGATGCATCAGCGTCAAACAATAAGCAGCAGGAACGCATGCAGCTCTTCCAAAGCCACCACGAACGGCTTCTCGCTCCTTCTTCCCCTTTCTTCTGCTACAGTTTGCAAAGGGCGAAAAGGACGCAGCGACGGTTTCCGGCGGCGATTTTGTCAGACTTCTTCCTCTCTGGTCACTGGTTCGGTGCTGGTTGAGGAGGATGGCCGCGAAATCGACGCACTGATGTATATAGATTAGAGTCAAGTCCTAGGTTTATGGTTTGCTCACCGTTGGTTGACGGTGGAGCTATGTTCTGTCAGGAGGCCGGTGTTCCTCTGCGGCTTGTGTTTCTAGGCGCTGTCCGTGTGGTGAAGGCGGCAGCGGCGTTTGGGAATAAATCCCCCCGGCCTCTTCCTCGCCCTGGTGGCATTTCCTTTCGACTCCAACGGCGAGGTCGGGGAGACCTGTGTAGGAGTCTGTGCGCACAGCCGATCTGTCTTTTCCGGAGGACGGTGGTGCTGGTGGTGTGCTTCGTCAAGGATGTGGAGACAGCTGATGGTGTTGTGGCCCGCGGGAGTGCGGATCGAGCTCAATTTCGCGTTGGCGCGAGTCGACGGCGAGCTTCGATTCAGGATCCGAGGAGCTTGGGGCGCGGCCCCGGCCGATGCTTCTTCAACGACGAAATCGTCTCGACCTCAACATCGGGCAACTACTGCGTCTTTCTAAAGCTTTCAAGCGATGGAGTTCCTCTCGATCTGGGTTGCGGCCGGACCTTCCGATGCCAGAGATTGAAGATGGTGGTGTCCGGCGGGAGCTTCCGATGCATGGGATTGAAGATGGTGGTGTCCGTCGGTGTGCACAGCTGCCAAGGAGCTTCTTGTATTTTTCTTTTCTTTAGGGGCCTATGTGCAAAATTGATAGGACAACTGTCTCTTTTTTTCTGTACTATCGTATCTGTATGTATTTACCGACATTATGTGTACGTTCTCCTTAACCGAGTAATACACCTACGGTTATAAAAAAAAGGCACCACGAACGGAACATACCAGGCCCTGTCTCTGGGCATGTAGGAACGGATCCATTACCCCCAAAATGCTCTACTAGGCATTAATCATGCATTGCTTTGCCTTCTCCATTTATGTTTATATGTAACGGCTGAGATATATATATACACCAGCAAATCACGGTCACAGATGCACTCGTAGATAAATGCCAACGACACCATAGATTGAAGGCCCAAGGTCCCCCGTTGGCCCCATGCAGTTTCGTCCTCTGCGACAGTGGTGACTGGTGAGCTGCAGAAGCGTAAAGCGCTCGAGTCCACCCACCGGCACCACGCAGCTCCATCTCCGGCACCGGCAGCGACGAGCTGTGGCTCCATCGAATCCACCACGGCCGGCCTCATGTAGCTCCGTCTCTTGGTGGCAGTGATGAAAAGGAAACTGATAAGCTGATGGTTGTTTACTCTTCTATATATTATTCTTTTTTAATGATTTTGTTCTTGAGGGATATATATGATCATAATTAATTCTCCAATCATCGTTACATGTGCTGTTGTTTCCTGTATTTTTGCGTGATAGTTTGAACACCTGTAGAAGGTTTCCAATACATAGATAATTGGGCTTATTATGACAAAACTAAATGACACCATTGCTCCACAACAGTGTTCAACAGGGGAGCGGCATCTTTGAAAGTTACAGCACCTATATCCCTATGAAATTTATATGTTTTGTATCTTCTGTTCTAAACACATTCTGTCACATTCTTATATTTTGGGTTCCCATATTTGTTTACATTTCTACTTCCTCCGTCCCTATTTAATTATCGTCGTTGGTGTGCGTGCCACAAATTTGACTCGATTTGTAGAAAATATATGCAATATTTGTACCTTCAAATAAATTTATTAAGAAACTAGATTCAAAGATCTTTCTAATGATACTAATTATGTAGTTTAAATATTAATATTTTTTATATATAATTACCGGCAATTGTTTCCTAGGAAGCGTAAGAGACAATTAAAAAGGAACGGAGGAAGTATGTTCCAAAGACCTTAACTATAAATTCTACTTATTTACTCATATAAATTTTAAGATTATTCTCACAGTAACGCACGGGGTATTCACTTAGTGTCAAATCAGTCTATTAACTTTTAACCTATAATGCAGGCATACACATCCCCTTCACTCATTTACTTTTTTATAATATATAAAAAATATACAAGGTATGAATATGTTTTTAAATTTTGTTTTTGCTATTCATCATCCGGTGAATTGATCTAATCATTTAATTTTTTTACTGGATTATTTTATTGTCATCTTCAATTTTAACGAAGAATGATGCAAAGATATAAAGCAATGCATGCTATGAAAACCAGTCTAATGTGTAAACTATAAAAACTCTAATCAAGACCACAATACTCTAATCTGATAGCTAAAATTAAAAATGGGTTATTTTAGCACTTAAACCTCCTGCTCATCTTATCATAGTCTCAAATTTTGCAAAACACCCCCAGCCCCAGCGCCGTTTCTGTTCCCTCTCCTCGCGATCATCCACGCCGGTTCTGTTCCGTGTCCTCGCGATCGTCTTCGGTTCGCGCGAGTCCGCCGTCAGTCCCTCGCTAGTCCGTAGCTGCCTCCTCGCGATCCCGCCGCCGCCTCCTCGCGTTATTCTTCTGTCCGAGCCGGTTCGATCCTGTCTCATCGCGATCGTTTGTCTCCTCGCGATATTATTCTGTCCGCGTGAGGCTGCCGCCGCCCCGTCACGATGGAGACCCTCGCCGCATAGGAGGGCAACACAGGAGAAGGAGCAGGGCACCGGCGTTGCCGCTGCCTTCCTTGGACACCGGCCCTTGTCACTGCCACCATGGAGACCGGCATGGAGTCTGCTGATTGAAAAGACTGGGCCAGATATAAATTTTTTTGCAGGAGAAGCCTAATGTTTGTACACCACCAAAAAGAGGTCATCAGTCATGATCAACTGACCAAACACTCGTTAATCTTTATAGAACATTCTAGTCTAGCGCACACGGCACTTCCACTGAAAACAATATGGTTGACTAGCTAGTGAGAGATCACTGGATGCCATGACCAAAAAACAATATGGTTCAGATAAAACTTTTGACAATATGAAAACAAACATGTCTTGTTCAGGAACGGCAACACAGCAAGTACAGGGATACATGTAGTTCAGACGTAGCACGTAAAACGTTACAGGAACTTGAAATATCAGGCAACATTGTTTGGGAAATTGTGTGGATCATGATCCCCGACTTGCTTACATTTTCAACATTTCCGTTTATTTTTACCCTGACCTCCGCTTCCAGCCTTCTTCTCCTTGCCCTTTTTAATTCTTTTGCATCTCCCTTTTGGCTTGATATCATTTGGTGATTACCCAAAAAAGTTTCATATTCCTCCTGTTTATCAACTCTCATAGCAGGCGTGATTTCTTAGAGAGATTCTACTAGGTTGGATAAACTAGAATATAAAACGTCAATCTCTTGTTCTGAGTTCTTGGCCATTTGGATAAGATCTTCAAACTTGCTGCACGATTCTGAAATCTTTTTCCGCATTGCCACCTCCATGGGATTCTTATGCTTTTCATCTAGTAGGTTACCTTCCTCATCAAAGAATAGTTCCCTGTAAAACAGAAAAGGAAACAAATGTTGGCCTAAGCAGAAGGAAACAAGACAGCCATAGAAAGAAACATACGGCACACACCTTTTACATCTTGTCTCCCATCTCTTCATAATATAAATTGATGGTATATCATTTTGCTTCTCGACTAGAAGCACTTGTATGATATGATGATACGTGATGCCATAGACTCATATAATTTATAGGAGCACCCAAAAAAAGGGAACAAATGTTGGCCTAAGCAGAAGGAAACAAGACAGCCATAGAAAAAAAGCGTACAATACACACTTTTTACATCTTATCTCCCATCTCTTCATAATATAAATTGATGGTATCTCATTTTGCTTCTCGACTCGAAGCACTTGTATGATATGATGACACGGGATGCAATATGACTCATATAATTTACAGGAGCACCTACCAAACATGTTTGACTTGTTTATATGAACAATTCCATCTTTTCCAGTTAGGCTGTTAATGGTGAAACATCTCATATCTTCACAATCTAAAATATATTGAATAATGCAATGGTCTCTCGCAGCTACGATTTGTTCCTGAAATTTACTAAAAATTTCATGTGTATATATCCCTCTACATTGATTTTTCATGGCCCATGGTGTCATCAATTTAGGAGTGTTGTGAAGACTTACATTGTCGGCTTTCAACTCCTCTTGGCACTGGCACTCCAAAGTTGTGTCAAACCTTAGCCAAAACTCAACAAAGGTCAACTTTCTATGAATGAAACGGTTAAAAAAAGAATTTTGCACTCTTCGATCGTGATGTAGTCCTAAGCATTCCTGCTAGAGGTATGTCCAAAAAGTATACCAGAATCCATGATTCGCAAATGAAAAACCTAGTGGAAAACCAATCATTTCCCATGAGTTCATAATCTGTTATGATAGAATTCCATTGTGACACAAAATCATCTGAATTCTTAGTCCCCCAAACACACTTGTTTAGTCTTTCCCAAAATTGTTCATCATTTCTTATAGGGCCCGACCTTCTCAGGTACCTTTTTCATGATATGCAAATGCAAAATCTATGAGTTGTATCTGGTAGAATCTAAGCAATAGCAACCATTATGCTCGCATCTTCATCTGTTGTGATTAGATGATGTGCTACTCCACCCATGGCCTTAAGAAAGGTATCAAAACAACCATACATATGACTCGATCTTTTCATCTGCTAAGAATGCTGCCCCAAGGAAAACATTTTGCAAGTGATGGTTGACTCTAGTAAATGACACAAATTTCATGTTGTACTGGTCAGTGGTATATGTTGCATCTACTGAAATCACATCACCAAAAATACTGTAGTTTTTCCTGCATATAGCGTCTACCCAAAATACACGAACAAGTCGTCCTTTTCATCCACCATAAAGTCATAAAAGAAGGCAAGATTTACTTCCTTCTTTTGCTCAAGTTGTGCCACAAACATTTGTGCATCTGCATCTTTGATTTTTGTTCTTCGTGCACCCAATATTCTCAAACCCACCCTCACTGACATGGAGAAGTCGATATGCCTGTGAGGTGTCAATGAACAAAGTACTCTTTGCTCTCTCACTGACATTATGGTTGGATCTTAGCAAATGCCTCTTAATTATCTGGCGACACAAAACCATGGTTGTGCTCCTCAACCATTGAATATATTCGATACTTCTTGTCACTACCAAGCCTGACAGCAATATGTGCCTCACAGCCACATCTGGCTTCCATCACATTTGGTGACTTTCTTTTCTTTCCCGGATTTATCATTAACATTTTTTACGCTCTCTTGTCCGTACCCTTCCCTTGAACAACAATACCGCTTGAATAATATTTCATCATTTTCCTTCTTGTGCTAACCAACATGAACAAAGAAACCAAACTCGTGTGCATATGATTTGTAAAAATTTTCTACATTTGTGAGAGTATCAAAGATCATTCCAACCACAGGCTTCAAATGTTCTTTGCAATTTGTGTCCTATACAAGTGCAAAATAGTATGAGCAATAGACCAGGCAGAACTAGTTCTTTGCAAAAAAATCACATGTTCTTTGCAATTTACTACTAAACTCGGAGAAGGTTTCAACCTAGGTCTGCTTGGATGTTCAAGGTGGGCTCCAACTCCAGCGTCGACCTTGATGACGGCATGATCATCGGCGACGACGGGATCAACAGCGACCTAAGACTTGGTGGCAGCAGCAGCGACGATCTCCATGGCAACGGCGGGGTCTCCATGCCGGTCTCCATGACGGAGCTGTCGGTCTCCATGACGGAGCTATCAGTCTCCATGGCAGCAGCGCCGGTCTCCAAGGCTGCGCGGGGGCCAGGGAGCCCTCCATCTTGTCCTGTGTTGCCTTCCTCCGCGGCGAGGGTCTCCCATGGCGGCATCGGTCTCTATCGTGAGGGGGCGGCGGCGGCCTCGCACGAACAGAAGAATATCACGAGGAGACCGATCACGATGAGACGGGGCGCAGGGGCCAGGGGGTTTGCAAAAGCTGAGACTAGGATGGGATGAGTGGGGGGGTTTAAGTGCTAAAATAACCCACCTTTACCTCTAGCCACCGAATTAGATTCCTGTGATCTTAATTAGAGTTTTTATAGTTTACACAGTAGACTGGTTTCCATAGCATACGTTGCCAAGCTATAAAGGTCTAATTCATATCCACAATGATTTTATTTTTAGGAAAGTTCCATAACAGCTTGGCGAGGTATGGTATCAGTTTACAATATGGCATAGACCATATCGTGCAGACAAATTTGCAATTCCTAACCTCTGAGTTCACCCATTTATCACCCTTAGAGCATCTCTAATAAAAGTTCACTTAGTAAATTAATGAGTTTTCTAAGTGATTAAAGAAGTTGGGAGCAGATTGGTCAGCTTTCTAACTGTTTTTAAAATTTTGCTCCTACAAGATAGAAGATAACTATTTCTAAATCATCTTAAATCATTTTTATAAATCTCTTCTCTCTTGTACATTTGTACGCTCATTATTGTTTTTCACGTCCTTCCACCTTAGGATTGGTAGATGGATACGGCGGCATATATATGTGCGCGATTAGCTCGATCGGGATTTGGGATAGGGAGTCGTTGGTGAGCAGTATTTTCAACCTTGCAAAAAATCAAGATTCAAAGTGAATTTGGGAAACTCTTGGACCGGACGTGAACTTTTAAAGAGATAATGAGCTCTTGTTTTTCGTAACCTCCAAAAATTGTATTTTGAAAACTTGATAAAGTACAAATAGGCTGACAGTGACAGATGAAAGAAACGTCTGTATTCACCACGATAATTATTGACCTTCAGTACACAAATTGGATAATTACAGGAGATCCTTCTTACCAGGAACTACGGGAATATACAACTTGAGCTTTAGAAAGATCTTGATCCACACATCACGACTCTCAAGCTCATCGCAACAGAACAAGCTGAACTCAGGCAAAATTCAGTTCGCAGACTCATCTCAACAGAACAAGTAGAACTCAGGCAAAAACAGACGGAAGCCTCTGTTGCTCTGCTGACAGAGCACCTATTAGCAACATTTTGCCATATCTCAAATTTTGATTGGACGTTTGCAAGCGGATCAATGATCACAGAAGGAATCGTTGGTATCTACAACTTGTCAGTTCGATCAACTCACATGGATACCTTCTTTCATTTGATATGAGAATGCCTGGTGAAAAACTAGATGCGTTTTTCTCAACTAGAACAATTCATCTTTGGTCAATCATGCAACTATTGAGATCACCAATCCTGGATCCACTCTGGGGCAGTAAGATCATCTGGGTCTTTAATCAGCACAGAAGTAGATGCTGATAAGTCCTCGTTAAGAGTTTCTATACAGCTGTTGACGCGCTCAGTGATTTCTTCAGGTACTGCACAAGTTCCAGATGCTATTTGCTCCCAATCAATGCCATCAAACCAGGCGTGTTTTTTTACAGCTTCAGCACCACTGGTTCCAAGGCGCGCATTTTCGTCCACCACAAGTAGCTGTTAACATGGTATAAATGAAAATAAGTAGAGCTGCTGCAAGAAGTACGAATAAGCTGAAAATAAATGGATAGGTGGATTACAATTTTCAGACAGGAACAGGATATTACCTTGCTTACAAGGTCAACAACTTCCGCACTGAATGACACTGGCATAACAAGGTGGCCTTTGGCAATTTTTGTAATAGGTTCCAGCTCACTCTCCCTCCAGGACCCGAATGGCATGTCTGACTGAAGCATGAAATAGATCAAAACTCCAAGTGCCCACCTGATCATACAAACAAGGGACATGTCATAATTTCCACTCAAGTTTTCCATGTCCAAAAAAGAAAAGTCAAGTATTGTACTGTCACTCTGTCAGATCAAATTATGTTATTTTTTATTTTTGGAATGGATACCTCTCCATTTATTTTTGTTGAGAAGAAGGTTTCTACTACAGTTTGCATGCTTGAGTCTGTTCTGAGAGTGTCAGGTAGATGAAATATGCCAAGACTTGGACATGTAACATGTACAAGAAATGACAATATCTGTAGAACAAACAGTATTTTAATGTTTGCATATCTGTAAAAAATGCTATGCATTGCATAGACAGTATTGTTCCATATACAGAGGCCACAAGGAAAAATGGCATTTTCATCGTTTGCATAAGAATTTGGAAGGAAATACTGCACGCTGTTTTAAAATTCCTAGAGCCACATTAGAGAGATAGTGGTAACCATAACTTTGTCTTTATTAAGAACTAAGACACATACGTGATACAGTGATATGGAATGCTTAAACGAAAGGGTTCAATAACCACTTACCAATCAGCAGCAAATCCATGTCCCCTACCAAGAACAATCTCTGGTGCCAGAGAGTCAGCAATCCTACATATTGTGTAGGTCCTTTGACCTTCCAATTTCTTTGCAAACCTAAAATCTACCAGCTGCAGATGTCCTGATCTATCGAGCATAAGAATGTCTGCCGAAACACCTCTGTAAATAATGGACTTCTGAAAATGCATAAATACATATCAACATGCATGTCAAAGGAAACATCTGTAACACATTGTGGAATAACTTAATAAAAGAATCCGAATATATAATGTTTCATGTGCCAATTACTCAATAAAGAAAAGCAAAACAGTAATCACCTGATGAAGTTCTTCTAGAGCAGCAACAACTGAGGCTGCAAAGAATTTTGCAGATGACTCATTTAGTGGTGTATGAAGTATTGAAGCCAGTGAGCAACAAAGGCAACAATTCAGCAATATTCCAAGGTATGACTGATCAGAACAAGTAGACAGAACTTCTGGCACACAAGTTGATTTGCTCAAGCTTTTCATAAGGTCCTTTTCCTCAAAGATTTGTACTTCCTTATGGAGATCTTGTACTCTCTTGATGTAAAACCTTTTTAAACTTCTGATCTTGTCTGGTCCATGATTAAGACAGGAAACAAAATCAAAATATGATTAATTAAAAATAGGTGTGTCTATGAGGGAAATTAATTATCTGAACAAAAAATCAATATAATCATGCAGAATAAATTAACATACCAGAGCCCCTAACTTGGACGAGACCAATCTCACTGCAATCAGCAGCATATATGCACATTTTCCATTCCTGAGAAATATACAACTGAGTATCAGTATAAAAGAATCCCAACAAGATCTGCTAAAGCATGCTAGAGGAGAAGAAAGGGTACTAACCCCCTACCAAATCAGAGAGCTTCACCCTCCTAAAAGGAAAATCGCCATCTGCAAGATTCTCCTCAGTTACCAGAGATTCTTTAATCCTGAAAATAAGCAAAACAAGATTCATTTGATGATTCACAAGCATCTGGTGGTTACCAACACAAAAAAAATGTTTCAGACACATTACTTGGAATCAGCTAGTGGAAGTTTAGGCAAAGGCCCAACAATTGAATCAAATTTCTCCTTCGTGATAGTAGAACAAGTAACATCACCAATAGCAATAGCAGTGAAAGCAATAGTCTCATCAATGAGAGACCACTCTCCAAAGTGCCCTCCCTCATCTATCTCAACCACATAATTACCATTTTCACGACTACTTTGTGCCTGCTTTGTTTGAGCACTAATAAGGTCCCAGGTATCTGAAGTCATTTGATCAGTAGCCAATATAAGTCTCACACGACCTCTTTGAATGACATATAGCGAAGAGACATCATCATTCTGAAATATGGTAGAGATGAGTGAAAACTTGTTATCAGCAGGCTGATAACCAAAAAAGAAGTGCATATGAAAAGGAGATATCAAGCTTTGTTTTTCAATTCCAAGTACCTTATCTACTATTTTGTGCCCATCTGCAAAAGATACTTCAACAAGCGACTCAGCAAGTTGACTTAGTTGAAGCACTGTAAATCTTGTAAACAGTTCTACAGATCGGAGCAACTTCAATGATGGTATGTTTGAAAATTCTGACATTAAAATACCCCGGAAGTCCTCCCGCTTTAGAGCCCATAATGTTCCACTGGTCACAGCACGAACTGAAGCCTGAAGTGGCTTATTGTGCCTGTTGTGCCACGAGTAAATGATGATTAAATGAATCAAACGATGAGTGACATGTTTATCCATCTGAACTTAATCAATTTATTCCATTATATCAAGTCATGGCATGATAGGTTTCAGAACTCAGATTGTACTATTATCTCTTTACTAATTTACATGAGTTAGATGTTTGTCAGTAGTATCAGAGTCAAAATAAGAGTTTTAATGATGGTATCTTGCAATATTTAGACACTATAAGTTAATGTTGTGAACTCCGGAGGAGCACAAATAATTATGTTGCCCAAATTTCTACAAATGCTAGTGGCCTCTTCAAATTAATTTGAGTGGTCAGTTTATGAACTATTTTTATGAACTTGGACATACCGCAGCAGTAGCGAAGCATGAGTGCAAGCTAAAGGTCAGGAGTTTAACTCCCCAACCAAAAGAATGGCCACTAACTGTGCTATTTCAATGAAATGCGGTCCACTGACGGTTGCATCATGATATGTGGCTGTTGGTGCATGTCCTGGATAGCCGGGGTTCATAGCCTTTTCTCGACCCTGCAGATGAGGAACTTCTACTTTCCCGTCAATGCCTCAGGAAAGATCTTATCCCCGGGGGTCGATGTTTTTTTTTTGGTGGAATATATATTTCTTGATTTTTGGTATGGCCAATGCAAAAAGCAGGGCTGATCTCCTCATAAGTTTACACAAGGAAATAATACAAATGCCTGATTTGTAATGTGTACTCATCTTTTTTAAAAAAAAAAGATAAACAGTAATGAACAAGCATAATAAATATAAACCTCACATCAGTGCTAGCTCCCCAAAGGAAGATAACTTGTCAGCTGTATACCGATGCAGAATCTTGGTTATTTCCTTTCCATTTTCTTCCTGTTCCATGTAAATCAGCTTAGTCTCAATACAAATCAGGAAAAAAGATGGATTTTATGAACTACTTGGCTTTGTTAAAACGCATGATCAGAATAAGTTCAAAATGCATTCAATGTAAGGCAGTGACCAAAGCTCTGGTGTTTTCCCTTTGAGCGCGTTTTGCAAATCAACTATAGAAAAAAAACTTTATACAACCTCAATACCACATGACTCTTTGAATCGATGGATACATGACAAAGTTACTAAATCCATTTCAACCATAAAGCTGCTTCAGTTAAACTCTGTATGTATGAACCCTTCTCTGTTTTAAATTAATGAAAATGGCCGCCACTTTCTGGGGGGGGGGGGGGGGGGGGGTGTGGATTCTCCCCCACAGTCTTTTGTTGTAAAAAAAACATAAAGGTGCTCCTCTTTTAGTGCTGTTTATCTTAAATAAGATCCTTCTTCACAAGAACTCGTGGTTCATCCTATTGGTCTCTAATTCCTAACAGCTAGTTAATAGCATGAAAACTCAATCCCAAATCAAATGCACACGTAGCATTTATTTGATTTGAAATATATACCTGAATAGCCAGAACTTCATACTCACCACTACCAACTACATAGAAGCAGTCACCTTCGCCACCCTGCATCACACAATATCCTTATTCAAAATTTACTTATAAGCAACCTAAAAAAGCAATCACATTTGAGCTCACAAACATAGAAAGGAGATAACCTGTTGTACTACTATATCCCCAAGTTTCACCTCAACTCGTTGCATACAATCAAGTAGAACATGACATTGTGAGTCAGTAAGCTTCCTAAATAGGAAATGATCATGAAGTACCTGCTCAATATGTGCCTTCATATCAAGTTGTTTGAGGTCTTTCAGTTATAAGACATCAAGAAACTTCTGAAGTAAAGAGATAGTTCAATTGTGACAAAATTGGTAGACCTTACTTGCTCTTCCCATGTCTTCCGATGCGATGGAGATGGAGGGACCCATAATTGACCATTCTCAAGAGAACTTTCAAGAGCCCTCAATCGTGCCCGTGATAAATCATGCCTCGAGCGCTGATTATTGGTGTTGGAACTTACTGCTAGTGGTGATTCAGAACCTGCCAGTCCTATTACTTGCTGTGAAGGTTGCAAAGTCACCTTCGTAACAGTCTGGGTAGATTCCTTCAAATAAGACAGTGAGAGTAGACATGTGAGGTTTCTTCAGGGAATAAACAATTGATATGGAAACAATGCAAAAGACCAAAAATAATTCCATACATCAGTTAACCCATTAATATGAACGACTATGATTGTAATGTCATCTGTACGAGTTTCATACTGTAGCCAAAGACGATAGGACTCGGCAACAATTTCTGCACATGCATCTCGTGGATCCTTGTATTTAGAAATCTGCAAATTCGACATATTAGGGTAGAAACCTCACATTAAAATACTGACTTAAAACTCATTACATCAGTTAACCCATTAATTTGCAAATTGATTTTAGTCCTTTATGTAATTTAACACTTCATTATTGATATCTTTAGGGTGAAAAGATTTAATTCTTTACTTTAAACCAACAAGAATATACTTTACTGAGACTCCTAAAATGTTGGATGGGATACAGACAATTCCATACGAAAACAAAACAGTTTTATTTTCTCTGAGTTGGCATCAAAACATTTCCTTGATGCTGAGTGGAAACTTCATGCTAGAAACTATTCTAATTGAATAGGAGTTTCTTTATACTCTGTGACTGCAGTGAGACACTTGGGATATAGAGTGTGCCTATTCACCCAAATTCTGAATTATGCAAACGATGATATTGTTAAGGTAATGGATATAACTTACCATGTCGACAACTGTTTGACTAGAAAGGAACTCAAAAACGCCATCGCTAGCAAGAACAAAAAATGGATTGTTGGAATTGAGATCCAGGACAAAAATCTCAGGATCTGCGATGACACCAATTGACTCAGCAACTGAATCTCCAATGCTACGTGTAAAAGCAGTTCCTGGGTACATGCCATTTTGCACCCACAACCTTGGAGGATCGCCATCATCACTTTCTTCAGTACCCCAACACTGCATGTCTGGGTTCTTTAGTCCCTCTATTTGATCCAATGTTAGAACCCTAGCACCACATTCCTTGACCCTTTCAAGCTCATCAAATCGGTACGGGGTTTGATCTATGGAGAGGTCAACAGCAACAATATCATCCCCTCGTTTTTCAGCAATAACGGCACGTGAATCACCGGTATTCGCAACATACATAGTTTTACCCCTGACCAATATAGTGACTGCAGTAGTACCACTCATGGAGTCATCCAAATTGTCAGCATGCAGCTGTGAGTTCGTTGCCACAAAAGCAGAATGAAGAGCCAGCACCGCATCTGTACGAAATCGCTTATCTCTGAGCAGGTTCTCACATAATCTTCGCTTCACAAATTGTGAGCACTGAGTTCCATATTCCCCATGGCCATCAAACACACCAAAGAAGTGGTCATCAGGACTTGGTCCAAATGGGGTATGTATGCAGTAGCTATCTTGATTTGCCTTGTCCAGTGATTCTGGGTAGTAACCTCTTTGAGACAGGAAGGAGTATCTCAGGTCATAGTTACCCAAAGGGACCTGAATCTTGCGTGATCCATCTGGAGGAAGAAACTGTGACGAGACCCTTGATAATCGGCTGATGCCGATAGTTGATTCCCTTGTAGCATTCATATGGCTAAGAGCATCGTCATCTTCCCCGAGGTCGTCAGAAGAATCATCTGAACCACTAGAATCTGCCTTCCCTCTCCCCCGACTTGACTTTCCCCTTGATTCTCTCGAGGAGCCAGGTGCCTGCCCCAGGCACCCATTGGAGCACAAAGAGCACTTCAGTTGTGAACAACACTTGGAAGCTGAACAGCCCATGAATCAGATGTAAAAGCAGCTTTGGTCAGACCACAATATCACGAGGCAACATGAACCACAAAAGATCCTCCACTGTATAATGAATCGTCCATGAACCAAGAGCCCTGAGTTGAGGATGAACTCAAAAATTAAATAATCTGAGGAACTTGAGCAGCCATTCGCATCACGGGCACTTATTTTGGTTGAATATCAGAACACTATCTTTGATAGTTTAACCATCAAATTGGATCGAGTTGACTGGAATCCGTCTAATGCCAACCTAAAATAAAACAAAATTCCTTAGCTAGTCAACAATGACCGGAAAAAGTCCGTCAGATATAAAATTAACATACATATGCGGGGGTATGCCTACCTAGTCACTGAGAGAATTTATGCAAACCAGCTATTGAGAGACTGGAAGTGTAGAGCATAAGCATATTGAGCACAGGAAGCTATCTGTTATGCAACATACTTAGTCGACATCATAATAAGCATAATTCTCGTAGCTCTGAGCTATATGAACTCCAAGAAAATGGTGTAAGTTATGAGCATGAATGCTACACAAAGCAAAAGGATGATCACTGCTACACCTACAACAGTAAAGCATTTTTTTTTTCCATAAAGTTCACTGTAGTTCACTGTTGTCTAGGATCTTTGCACAGCTGCATACAAGCCAGAAATGTCGAACAATCACTACCAAAAGAGGAAGAAGTAAATGTTCAACAGCATGAGCCTGGAATGTAAAAACAAAAACAAAAAGGAAAAACCCGGCATGGAATATCCCAATTTCTATAGTCCTGACAGCTCTGTACTTGAAGTTCAAGAATC
The DNA here is from genome assembly GCA_023333625.1 of Bothriochloa decipiens. Taxonomy (NCBI): domain Eukaryota; kingdom Viridiplantae; phylum Streptophyta; class Magnoliopsida; order Poales; family Poaceae; genus Bothriochloa; species Bothriochloa decipiens. Next base: position 35,741,421 of record CM041637.1, read on the forward strand.
GCATAAAAGATGAACAAGCAGCGAGAAAAATAAAAGAGAGTGTCAGCGATGTAACTTACAGCAGCAGAGATTGACAAAGGAGTAGCAGAGCACCAGCTGGATCAGCATATGCGGCTGCCAGCGGCGGCAGCCTGGGGAGAAGAATGAATAGAAACGGAGGAGAGGAAGGAGTGGGGAATTTTTATGAGGTGGGTAGAGCAAGCAAGCACAAGCAGTGGCGGAGAAAGAGAGAGGGAGATGAAGAGAGGAGAGGAGGTGGGTGGTGGCAGCAGAGTAGCCGCTAGCTCGGCCGCAAGGTGAGGGGAAGGAATCGGTGATGAGCATTAATACAGCTACAGAGGAAAGCGAGAGTGGTGACGCTGATGCCAATTGCAGCGCCACTATTCCTATGGATGGCCTGTTTTTCTAAACATACATATATATATATATACGGGCTATTTATCATATTTTTTTAAGAAAAATAGAAGTAATTTTTAGGTGCCGCGTAAGAAAAGCTCAAATATTTGTAAGAAAATAGGCAATTTTTAGGTGCGGCGTAACAGGAAAAGCTCAAAGGCGAGCACAGGAAAGTAAAAGGATATTTGAATTGCTACGGAGGACAAATAGTCTAATCGAAAATTTCTAACCTAGTTGTTTGAATTTATTAGTCATATAGCGTTTTTTTCTCACAATAAAATAACCCTAACAGCACAAAATCATCAGCCGAACAACTAGACACAACGTTAAAACTAAAACTAAAGAAGGCCATAATAATTCTACCTTTAGCTATTGATTACCTAATATGATCATTCAACAACTATACAATTCTTGTATAGAGGACGTCAACTAAGCCATTAAAGATGAAATAACTAACCAACTAGCTAAGTTAACTTTCTAGGATGTCTAAGTCCTAGTATCTCTACTCCATGAAATGAGCAACACGAACCGAGTAAACAGGTGATACCACACAAGTGAAGACACAAAGATATATTCCCGTGGTTTGGTACGCCCATGTTTAGGTGAGTCATAAGATCAATGGTCCTCTATGGCTCTATTAATACTCAATCCCGCAAGGTTGCCTACTACTCCCTCCATTCCCCAATTAAAGACGTTTTGGCTCTTATCCATGTGCATCATATCATGCATTCAAGAATTAGTGAGCCTGAACCATTACTTTTGCTCCTAGAACATCTTTAATTGGGGGACGGAGTACACTTGAGAGCTTGATCTTTAAACCAAATAGATCACAAGGCACTCTCAACACCTCTATTCCACTAAAGTTGCTATTTTTGTCTACTCCTATGAGAATAAGCATGAGAGACTCACAAATAACCTCTAGTGCCCCTCACAATCTTCAATTGATCTGAGTGGTCTAGTGGAGTTTGTTGTACCAAATCGTCTAGGTGGTGGCAACTAACAAGCAAATTTGTAGGAAACTTGATTTCTATCTAGTGCCACTAAATGAAATCTCTCGAGCGAATGCACTAAGGTCAATCTAATGCCACTTAAAAGTGCAATCGAGCTTAACTTGAGCTCTGGTGTGTGTGTGTGTCACCAATAGGGTCCTAGAAATTTGTTGCTAGTTTATAGCCTCTATTTTTCCATTACTGGAAATGACTTTACTAGAGATCTTCGATGGGTCACCGGAGCTTCTCAGCGCCACTTTTGAATTTCCCTCATGACAAGACCTAGAACCAAGCTCTAGTGCTCACCTCTCCAGTGGCACCAGTAGTTTGGGACTTCTTTGCTGATTTGAATTCCCATGATGAGAAAAACCTTAATGGTCACCACTCGAGAGCTCCAGGAGTCATTAAAAAGTTTGGTGGCCACCCACCAAAGAAAGCGCTATGCAATTTGATTTTTCATGCGCTAAATAGAACATGCCATGCGTAACGGACATCATTCTTTGGTGCTCTACAGTCGGGGCCACTAGATAAATACGGTAGCAAACCCTAGTTGCAGGGCGCACAAGCCTCTTTCTCTGGTGCTGTGACCAAGCCAACCATAAAAAATATGGTGCCTCCTGTCATAGTGAAAAAAATCTGGTGCTTCCTGTCATAGTGAAAAACTTAGCGCTCCAGCGACTCAATACTTCCGGTGAGGGGAAAAGCCTAGTCCTGAGAGCATGTCCCAAATGGGTTTCAAATCAACTAACTCCAAATGCGTTCCAACAAGAACACCATCAACTTAGCCAATATTTTTCAAAGCATTTTCACTGGCTTCTCTCACCTCTTCTCACTTGTCCTAATACACATGCATTGCTAATCCTCATCTAGTTGCACTTAAACAATCGTAGTCACATAAAGACCCCCCACTCTCTATAATATGACTACACATAAGGATCTCATTTCACTCTTTGTAATATGACTATTTATCCTAAACCTGACTGTGCACTCCATTGCACTTTGGCTCGAAAAAGCAAAGCCCCTATGAATACACCTTTGTCTTTAGGTTTGATTTCCATCTCATTTCCATGTTAGCACTTTCTTCATAGGTACGATAATCATCTCCATCATCTCCTAACCTTGCTCAACTTAATAAAGCTCATTGAATATCAGTCCACTAGTTGTTACTCAATTACCAAACCAAACTAAGGCTTTCAATGAAATATTTGTTACTTCCATGATCTAGTTTCCATAGATTTATTGTAAGAAGAGAATAGTCGAAAGTAGGGATTTAGATCATATGTAGACAGATATCACTAATGCCATATATTTCCTTTGGTTTTGAAGTCAGACACGAATACCTGTCAGATACGAACACGGCTCATTTGCAAATATGAACACATGTGTGTAAAATATGGAACAAGTCAACTGAGGACATTTCTAGACTACCAAGGTTCATGGTCAAGGTGATACGGATACAAACACAAGATATCAATCAACTTACTGTAATGGTCAAGGTGAAGGTCCTTTTCCCTCTTTTGGACCTTCACAAAAGCATACATAGATGATTGATTCATCATATCATATTGGATCCAAACAGGTCCTAATGTGAGTTAAATGGCCATTATATATTATCACTTTTTTATCAAAGTTATATATTATCGCTCCATCCGTTTCTTAGTGGAAAAATAGCGAAACATAGAGAAAAACAACAGAATATGGTCGAGGACAGAACTGCAGAAACACAGAGGCCTAAACCTGGGTAGTTCCCAGAGGTCCGGCACTACTGGAAACTGGGACTTTGCTGTGTGTAATTACACACGTCAAAGAGACCTTTACACTTGGCAAAGGCTTTGCCGAGTGTAGCACATGGCAAAATTTTACTCGGCAAAGAAATTTTGCCGTGTGCTATATTCGGCAAAATTTGTTCGGCCGTCACGACGCCGGCTGTTAACGGATATTTTGCCGAGTGCATGACCAAGTACTTGCCAATTTTTTAAAATTTTTTAAATAAACTTTGTTGTGTGCCCTGTTCTAGCACTCGGCGAAATATGATTTAAAAAATAAAAAATTTGCCGAGTGCAAGACCAAGGCCCACGACAAAATATGTTTTAAAAAATAAAAAAAACTTTGCCATGTGCCTTGGTCTGGCACTCGGTAATTTTTTTTATTTTTTAAATCATATTTAGGGTTTGCCAAGTGCCTGCTTTTGTCGATGGCCTGGCCCTCGGCAAAGCGACCTTTGTCGAGTGTCATATTTTGCCGAGTGCGACACTCGGTAAAATATGACTTTACCGTGTGCCCTGATAAATTACACGTGACAAAGCCCCTGAGAGACGCCAAAATCCAATTTTCTAGTAGTGCGGGTGAATTCTGACGAGAAATGCCATGTCGGCACCTTTCCCTTTCATTTTCAATGAAAAATCAGCGGTCCCTCCTCTCCATTGTGTTGAGTTGGTGGCCCGTTCACTCGCCCAATAGTTGCACAACAGTGCTCCTCCGCTTGCACAGGAAAATAAAAAGGCGTCCACGAAATCAATAAGAAAGCTCTTCCAATATTTGTATTTGAATTGGCAATATCCAAATTAATTTTATATTCAAATTGGTGATATAAAAATAAACATTTGTGAGTATTTTAACGGGCAATATATAATAAAACTACATTAGATTAATCCGGCTCTGGCAATATATAACTTCAGTGATTGAAATCGCTTGTCAACTGCTTGCTGCTGGTACACCCAGAACTGGGTACACCCTCCTAAAAGCTGAATTATTAGGATGTTTACTAAAGTGTTGAACTATTAATTATAGGATGTTTAATTGTTCTGTTTGTTATAAAAGCACTCACAGTCCATCGATTTGTTTCATATAGGACAAATATTAAGGCCATGTTTGTATCCAATATCTAGACCAAATCGATCAGATAATGAGATATATGTTTCACAATAATGAATCCAAATATGGCCTAAGTTTTATGGACTCATCAGTTCTCACTGAGACCAGCCTAAGAGTATCTGGCTAGATGTTGTTATCTTTATAATTTGTTTGGATGCACTTATATCCATATCAATCCACATGTGTTAGAATAGCTATAAGTTTTGATCTAATCCACTCTAATACACATGAATTAAGGTGGATATAAGTTTGACATCCAAACGAAGCTTTCAAAAAAAAAATTATCACTTGGCTCATGCGGCTAATGTTATCC
>CM041637.1:35795992-35876171 GCA_023333625.1 Bothriochloa decipiens
CACAAGAACACTTAACATGGACCTCCAAAAACATTGCTCCTCTTATTTGCACAACTCATAATCATAAAACAAAAATGATCGCAGGGGATTCAACACAACAGAGCGCCACTTTCCTTTGTGAAATTCGCAGCTAGTATCAATAAACAGCAACACAAAGGCACGTTGCCCTGGTCTGATACTTCGATATCTACCAGAAAATGAACTCAAAACTAAAAACTTCTAATAGCCGACCGCCCATATGTGCACAAGAGGCTGCAAGTAACCTAGTAGAGCACAGAAAACCTAGGGATTCAGGACGCCGAATCAACATTATGCAGTTTCAAGCTCCACCTCATAACCTACTGCACCACGCAACAGGCGTCACCAGAAGCCACGAAACCCTATACGAATTCCAACAAAATCAAACAAAAACGAGGGAAGGCTGAGGTAGGGGAGGTGCTCACGATCTTGACGGCGACGATCTCGTAGGTGTCGACGTGCGTCGCTGCATAGAGGGAGGGCACACCAATAAGCACAACACCAAAACCTTGTCAGATCCAAACACCAAGCGAAGTGAATAACAGCGGCCATGATCGGGGTCGAACCGAGGTAGATCTCCCCGAAGGAGCCGCTCCCGATCTTGCGGCCCAGCTTGTACTTGCTGCCGACGATCCGGTCCATCCCCTCCTCCACCAACAGCTTTTCCTACGCCTTTCAGCACTGGCTCTACCGGCGCCGCGACGGCGGATGGAAGGAAAGTGAGGGGGGACTAGGGTTTCGACTGCGCGACGAAATGGGTACCGAAGCCGGAAGTGGCAAGAGGGGAGCGGGCAAAGCGGCGGCTTGAATGAATGCTTCTAGAAGGTCGGAAAAGGATTAGATTTGCAGCGCACACGCACACGCACACGCAACGGTGACAGAAAGGGACGTCAGAGAGCAGCAAACTTTGAGCACCAAGCCGGGCTGCCGCGGTCACCAAGCAGCAGGCACCAATAGAATTTGAATGAAACGATAAAAAAAGAATCTGAAATTAGAAGACCAAAGTATTTGTTGATGATTTAAAAAACAGAGCAATAATTATTGTATTATAAATAAACACCAGTGACATCAAAAGTTTCTAATCTAGACTAGATCTGCCCCAGACTCCGACGTTCAAATCGGATGTCTTATATACTACTCCCTTCGTTCTAAATTATAGTTCATTTTGATTTTTTCGGTACATACATTTTGTTATATATTTAGATATATTATTTATCTAGGTACGTAGCAAAATGCATGCACCAAAAAAATTAAAATAAAATATAATTTAAAATGGAGGGAGTATTACTTAAGGATGTTTTTCCGTACTCGGTGTTTGGTTGAGAAACCAGATATACCTGACTATGTTTCTGTCTGGTTAGTTAGTGGAATGAGATTATTCTCATTTTCTGTTTGGTTGGAAGAAGGAAGTGAGACCGAGTGATCCTATCTCATGTTTGGAGATGAAAGATATCTCTAATATTTTCAAATTTTGTTTTTCAAATCTCCTTGTTTTCTCCACTTTTGCATTAAGAAATAAATAGAATGGTTTTTGCCATTACATGCCGTGACTACAATTTGACTAATTCAAACTTACTTCCTCCGTTTTAAATTATAGTTCGTTTGACTTATTTTATCCTAAGTTTGACTACTCGTCTTATTTAAAAATTTATGCAAAATATCATTTGTTGCGTCACATGTTTTATTAATAAAAGATCTTTAAAAATGACTTAAATTTGACTATATTTACACAAATTTTTTAAATAAGATGAGTGGTCAAATTTGGCAACAAAAAAGTCAAACAAACTATATTTTAAAACAGAAGGAGTAAATTACCTCTTAGCACGATGCACATGCATTGCCATCTGAAATCAACACAGATATATCTAAAAAAGACATTGCCATATAAAATCACCAAAAATATATCTAAAACGACAAATGCATGACATTTACATCCATGGCGTCAAGTTGTAGCCCCTCGGGGCACTAACAAGTGATGGCGCCGAGGCCAGAAAAGAAAATAGGGGGAGGCTGAGGGGCGAGGGCCCTGATCAGCTCCCCCTCGGTGGTGATAACGAAGTTGAGGCTCCCAAAGCGTACATGAGCACGGGTAACCCAGCTGATGCAGTGGTTGGCCATCCAAAGCCTAGTAATGACTGTCGAGACGCGCAGGTCCCCTACCTGACACATCACTTGTCGGTGTTTCGAATCGACATCGGCCGATGAATTTGTAAGCGTGTATAGGGCTCGGATGGTATGCTAAGTGGACACAAGAAAGTATACTGGTTCGGACAAAATGTCACTTTGTCTAGTCGAGCGAGGCGCATGCTACTAGCACTGAAATGTCTGTAGTAGGGATTACAAACTTGGAGAGATAGGGATGAAGGCTCCTAGGTCTTTGGTGTGTGCTTGCGGTTAAAATGATGGCATGTGTTCAGGTGTCCCCTTTTAGAAGGCCTTGTCCCCCTTTATTATAGCCTCAAGTGGAGGGCATGTTACAGTACTGTGGAGAGAAGAGGAGACTACCAAGGAGAGAAAGAAATAGAAAAAGAAGAGAAGGGTGTTGATGTTTACCATCGATAGTCTACCATGGAGGTATCTGAGACAGTTGTTTGGGCTTCGGCGAATTTAGGAACTCAGCACTGAATGCAAGGGATGAACAATTTTATACTGGTTCAGGCACTCGTTATTGAGTAAAAGCCTTTACGTCTATTTCGGTGTTACCCTTTGCGTTGGATTGGTCTCTATGTGTATATGTTTATATGTGACCAACAAGATGAAGATCAAGATAAGTCTTGGCTCGAAGGACCGGTTTTATGCAGTGGCGGAGCCAGAGGAGGGCCAGCAGAGGCCGTGGCCCCCTCCAACTTGGCGTCCGGTCGGCCTCATATCCTGTGTATTCACGCTCAAGTACATACTGCGTTTACAAATATACACAAGCCAATAATTGATTTACTGGACTGTGCCTACTGTGTTATATGAGCATCGTTAGCTAACTAGTTTAGCCATTGATCGTGTGGGCTAATACAATATGAAATGTAGATATAAGACAAGAAGGTAGCAAGTTTCACGTAAGCCGATGGAAAGAAGCTAGCAAGTAAAAGTCCATGTATGCGTGCAAATAGAAGAAGATAGCAAGCTTCATGTAAGCTGAAAAGAAGAAGCTAGCAAGTTTCATGACGTGCAAATATAAGAAGCTCAGCGATATATGTGTACCTTAACCAGTAGTAGAGTTTGCAGTTTATATTACAAAGTGAAAACGCTGAAGGCTATTGAGATATAAACTTGTTGTATAGGTTTATTATTTTTATGAGGCATCACCATATTGTCCGGCCCCCCTTGACCAAAAGTTCTAGCTCCGCCACTGGTTGGATGTGTGAAGGGCAGGTCAAGGCTTTAAAGCGAAGGATCGTGCAACGGTGAAGCTTGAGCAAGACTTGGCACCGAAGGACGGACCCAACGGTGAAGAGCAAGTAAGGTCAAGATCGATGGACCTAGAAGGTTGCATGTTGAAGGAGCTTATTGCACATGAGACATGACATGGAGCCATGTGACCAAAGTATGGAGAAGATCAAGATGAGGCTTGGCTCGAAGGACCGGTTGCAAGTGTGAAGGGCAAGTCGAGGCTTGGAAGTGAAGGACCATGTGTGATGAAGCTTGGGCAAGACTTGGCGCCGAAGGACCGACGCAACGGAGAAGAGCAATTGAGATCAAGATCGATGGACCAAGACGATCATATGATGATATGAAGTGAATCATATCATTTGTTGATCATGTTGTGCATGCGTTGCATTGGCACATTAGAGGTGACGGTGGAAATGAAGATGTAAGGAAAAGGTATAACCTAGGGCATTTCATTTCACCGGTCATGAGGTGTGTAGAGAAGTTCATGACTAGATTTAGGATTGATAGGCCGTACTATCAAGAGGGGCAAACTTGTTTGCATATCGGTCATCTAGTGCCACTTAATCGATCTAACATTGCGATGTTGATAGGATCGAGTGGCGTTATAAGAACAAGAGAAAATCCTTTGAAAATGATTGTGAAAATGCTAACACACGAGCACATGGTGATGTCACTTGGTGGTGTTGGCACATTTTACAAAGGTGGTGTTTGCAGGGTTGATATGGGTTTGGGATTCGGCGTTTTTGGGAAAATGAAGTGGCTATTTTCTATTGCGCTGGACGCAAATTGTTGTTGAAATCATGCTAACTCTCGGTTTCAAGTTGGTATACTTGTTGGGTAGCATTGTGGAGGAGATAGCGTGAATGGCGGCTTAGAAATAGGTGTTTACATAGCGCCAGACGCTGGAGGATGAAGCTCCGGACACGGGTGCAGCGTCCGAACCACTGTGGTGATGGCTGAGCTGTGCTTGGCGAGCTCCGGACGCGTCAGCGTCCGGAGATGTGATGGTGCCGTGGCTGTTCGGATGGCTAAGCGCCAGACACTGAGTGCTCAAGAGCTCTGGACACAACTCAGTAAGGTCTGGTGGTTTGGGCCTGGCTCCAAACGTGTCCGGGGAAGAGTGTCGGACATCAGGGCAGTGCGTCCGGACCATGCAGTAGCTAGTGGGGCTGGTCGATTGAGGGCTCTCCAGACGCGTCCGAGGGACGGTGTCGGACGCCGGGCTCAGCGTCTGAAGGTACCCCAACGACTAGTTTTGAAATGGCCCATTGAGCGCGAAGGTTTTGTATATCAGCTAGTTGAGGCCTTAGGGCTATAAATACGTGTGTGTGGCCGGGTGTGGCTGGTTGCTGAGCACATAAGGGCCTTGGTGGCTTTGTGTTGTGGTGCTTGGGAGCCCTCTAACTCACATATACTTGATTGAGATCATTGGATAATGTCGGGTATCTGGATTAGGGATACCCTAATCCATGGATTAGAGCAGCTAATCCCTGAGGGATCCGCGTCCCGAGACCCATAAAACACTATCACCAAAAGGCCTAACGAACAGCCCACGCCAAACCAAGCCCACTCACATATCCTTGCCTCGCCCGCTAGAACCCCTCGAGTGATGAAATTCCGCCGAACGGATGACCCCGCCCTCAAGTGACGAAGCTCCCCTCCGGGTAACGACCCCCCATCGACAAGTCGCGACCCCCGCGACTCATCTACTACCTGTACGGAGGACCAAGGGCATTTAATGCCTCAACCACCCCTGCCTGAACACAATGGCTACAACTGCGTGCGTAGGGATCAGGTACAGAGGTCAAATCTTCTTTTACTACCCATCCCCGAGAACGTGGTGATTTAACCGGCGCTATCATTCCATACTGGCACTATTACACCATGCCTGGCACTGTACCTCATTCGACGCCCCCTCAAAACCCAACATGACAACACTCAGCAATCAGGTTTCCCGGAGCTCGGCCTTATTCGCAGGGCCTCGACCCCCTCAACGACCCCTCGACTTCACTTCTGACGCTTCCGGTCAAAATTCCAACAACTCCCGTACGTCTCTATAGGGATCCGCACGCCCACAACAGGGACCGGGGTCTTTCACCGCCCATCATCGACATCGGCGTGATGCACCCAAAGGACGGAGGCCATACCGGTGCACGCCTCTACAACAACCATGATGAGATCAGTACCATCCCTTCAACGTCACTAGTTACACCAGCCCTACCAGGGACAGAACTTAGGGTTTTCTTCTGTACCCGTTGTGCCTCCTCTTGGCCTATAAAATGGGACGTCAGGGGCTAGTTTCAGGGTGAGGGACAATGACTCAGACATACACCCACACATCCAAGCACCCAAGTCCTCAAGCATAGAGCTAGTTCTCTAGACTTAGGTCCTCGGCCCCACCCTCATTCACACTCATTTGCTTGTAATACCCCCTGTACAAGCACTTCGGTGTGAAAGCAATACAAGAACTCCTCTTCCCGCTGGACATAGGGCCTTCTCTTGCCCGAACTAGGATAAAACTTGTGTCCCGCTTTGCATCACCATCTGGTTCGGGAGCATGCAGCATTATTACTCATTGGGTCCCTGTCCACAGGATGGAACACCGACAATTGGTGCGCCCGGTAGGGGGCGCTGTGTGTCACGATCGACTTCCCACCACCTTCCTGATGGCATATTCCATTCCACCGCTTCCATTCACCACGTTGATCTGGTTTGGGAGCCTGGAGTTCATGTCGCTTGGCCATGGCTTTGACATGATCCTACTCCCGCCCAGAGACCCGGGCAACAGTGACCACGAGCTCTCCCGATCAAGGGGAGCTGCGTGTTGGTCCCGCTGTTCTCGCCGCGTGCCCACGGCCAAGAGACGACGTGATTAGCGCAAGCATCGCCGCCTCCTCACAGGTGAAGCGGTGTCCAGTACGGCTACCTCACTTTCGACAGGTGATGCGAGTCTCCTCTTAGAGGGCCTTCTAACCTGCGTTTGGTTGCAGGGGTGGGCCGAAGGGACACCGCGATGACCCATCGTTTGACTTCATGATGCGCCCACTGGAGGGGCCTGGAGAGACTCCTCTGGCAGGCACAACCCTGAGACTTCCCTACTCATTCCCCTTCAGGCTGTACAACACCACCAAGACGTACTCATCTTCAGTGAGCACCAACCTGAGTGCGTACGAGGACCTCCCGGGGCATCTCCTACGCGCCACCATGGGCTTGGTGACGTCTCCACCGGCTTCTGAGTATCCAGAGTCTTTGGAGGCTCCAGGTTCAAAGCACTACAAGCTCGGCACACTTCGACACTAGCTGAGGAGGAACGATGCAGTAAGGGGGTACTTTCCCAACAACTACTTTGGCTACCCCGACTCCGGCGATGACTACTACGATCCAACCCACGAGTGTTTTCACCTTGAGGAAGTCGGTACGTCAGATGCAGGGGTCCCCCTAGTTGTGGATCACGCCGCCTAGCTTGTGTAACTTTAGGAGATGTAGAAGAAGCTCGACGACGAGCGTAAACATCTACGTTTGCTCAGAGAGACCCTCGAGCAGGAGCGTGTGGCATACGCGCGAGGCGGAAGGGCACGGGAAAGGGCTCGCGACGTTAACCAGCACATCAACAAGGATAGGGCGGACGACCACCCCATCTTCAACCGTGCTAGTCAGAACATCGTCACCGCTGCAATGCTTCTACGAGCCATGCATGCCCCATCAAACTCCGAGGCCCGTCAAGTGCGCGAAGAGGTTTAGGGGCTCCTCGAGACCACGGCTGCACAACAAGCCGAGAGCTCTGCCTTGAGGCATTGTGGGCAGCCTCGGAGCAACCAGCAGGACCCTCCTGTCGAGAATGAGAGGCCTTGGTGCACCCACCACCAGCACCAGAACCACAGAAGAACAAGGCAACATCGGTTCGAGATCGCCTCCAAGACAATCGCGAGCCCCGAGATGACCGCGATGACACCAACGAGAGTCGAAGGCGCAAGAGCAGCGACGGCGAAGCTCGAGGCTATAGCGTGCATCGAGGTGGGTGCTACAACAGCGATGAGGATCATGCACAGTCCCCCGAGCCTCTGGGCCCATGCGTCTTCAGCCGAGAGATCCGCAAGACCAAGTTGCCAACCCGCTTCCACCTGCCGATGACCCTTACCAAGTACAACAGGGAGACGAAGCCTAAGTTGTGGCTCGCCAACTTTAGACTGGCTTGCCAGCTCAGCAGGGCCTCCGACGACAAAGTCATCATCCATCGGCTTCCTCTATTCCTATCAGACATGGCTCAAGGGTGGCTCGAGGACCTCTCCCCACCAGATTCGAGACTAGAGTGACCTCATTGGAAATACATTCTGGTAGGGGGTTTACTGGCCAACCGCCGTCTTCGACACCATCAAGCTTGTGCGCTCTTGCAAGGGATGCCAGTTTTACGCAAGGCAGACACACCATCCATCTCACACACTGCAAACCATCCCCATCACGTGGCCATTTGCTATATGGGGGCTCAACCTGGTTGGACCCCTGAAGAAGACAACTGGGGGCTTCACCCACTTGCTTGTCGCCATTGATAAGTTCTCCAAGTGGATCGAGGCCCGACCCATCATCAACATCCGGTTCGAGCAAGCTGTTTGATTCTTCACCGACATCATCCATCGATTTGGGGTCTCCAATGTCATCATCACTGACAACAGCACACACGACAAAAAGTTTTTGGACTTTTGTGATGACCACCACATACGTGTGGCTTGGTCCGCTATCGCTCATCCAAAGACAAACAACCAAGTGGAACGTGCCAATGGCATGATCCTACAAGGCCTCAAGCCAAGGATCTTCAACCGGCCGAACAAACATGGCAAAAGGTGGGCCGCCGAGTTGCCCTCGGTCCTTTGGAGTCTATGGATGACCCCGAGTCGAGCCATGGGCTTCACCCTGTTCTTCTTGGTCTATGGGTCTGAGGTCGTCCTCCCCACCAACCTCGAGTATGTGTCCCCGAGGCTCAAGGCCTACAACGAGCAAAGCAATGAAGCGGCACGTGAGAACGCCCTCGACCAGCTTGAGGAGGCTCGAGATGTGGTGCTTTTACACTTCGCAAGATATCAGCAGAGCCTCGACACTACCACGACAAGCACGTACGTAATCAAGACCTCCACGTCAGTGACCTCGTCCTCCGACAACGACAGAGCAACCAAGGGTGCCATAAGCTAACTCCACCCTGGGAGGGACCCTACATCATCGCAGAGGTGCTGAAGCTAGGAACTTACATGCTGGCCAATGGCAAGGGCAAAACATTCGTCAACGCATGGAACATCGAACAACTACATCGCTTTTACCCTTAGGGCCTCGAGGCCTTGTACATACTTGTATCTCATGAATGAATAAAAGTGCTCCCATTTTCAGTACATTTTGTTCAAAAAAATAGGTAGACTCGACCCTGCCTCACCAGAGTCGAGCCTCCCTCGGGGGCTACAGGGGGAACCCCCCTAAGTTCTAAAAAACTCGCTCTTTTTCAAAATTCGACGTCTATTCTTCCTTGTGCGCTCTGATACGTGTTCTCACTTAGTTGAAAATTCCACGAAAGTTTCCTGAGGGTCGAGGGCTATTGAGCCACGAGATCACCCACGCCTCTGTGCAACGGTACCTCCACTTGCTCCCCCCTCGAGAAGTACGACCGTGCATCGAGTTTACTAAGCAAAAAAACACAATCAAGTCAACAAAAAAGAAGAGGACTTGAAACTCGTGATATATACATTGCATAATGATTTAAAAAGTCGCTAAGGTCGCACCACCACAAGTCACAAAATTCTAACTATTACAAGGGCCTTCATGCCCAGTTTTTGGCTCATAGACCCTCCGCGTCATCATCGGCAGGAGGAGTGTCACAACCTATTTTCGAAGTAATAAAACCAAGGCAAAAGCTCATGTGTGCCCGGATCAAATTACGCACATGAATGACAAATTACATGGTCTAATAAGTACAGTGTTCGAATAAAACAATAGCGTAACGTTTACATCATACCATTATTACATAACTGTCATCATAATAAAGCGAAATGTGAATAACATCGTCCAAAGTGAAAGACAACTAAACGACGTAGACATAGTGACTCCATCTCACCACAGGAAGGTCGACGGCAGCATCACGACGACTAACACCCCGGATAGTTCTCAGGAAAGTCACCATCCGAGTCATCACTTGAGCATCATTTATTTGGGAATTAGCAAGGGCGAGTTCCATGTAGAAACTCAGCAAGTACAGGTGAAAAGTAATGACATGCATGGCTAAAATAAGGTACAGCTAAAAGGTAGACTGCGGTAGCATTTTAAAGTAACAATTAAGATTTAACTTTGCAACCTATTCTCTAATCAACTTGGTTGAAACACCCAACTCTTTATTAAGGTTCAAGTAGCATTAATGTGACATTTAACATCATAGATATAAGCATGTAACATTAAACAGATAGCCATCTCAAAGGGAACGCAGGATAGCCATCCCGATAAAACCCGAGGTAGCAACCTCAGACAACATCACCATGATTTAACAGCTTAAAACCATTAGGCTAAGTCATGCGAGGATCTGGGCCACTCGTGACCCTGAGCACAGACGATATACCAATTTTTAACTCTGCGCAGAGGGGTACACTTTCACTCCAGATTGTGATTACTCTTTATGCCCGAGGGGATCAGCCTCTTAGCCCATTACCAAGATAGGCTAGCAGAGGTCACAACGAGGTTCTTCAAAGGGTCATATGCAGCGGTAACTTGATCGGCGATGTCCCAAGCACATGAGAGACGTACTCGTAGCCGATGCCCCAAACTATGGATCCACCAAAACTCCCATGCTAGAACTTGTAACACACTTCTCACCATGGCAATAGCACCCGTCGGCAAGCCACCCATCTGCCCATGATGGTCTTGCTAATAGACCAAGCCAGTGCCCATTAGCCTGGAGATGTACGGAAGTCCCAGGTTACCGCTCCACGAATAGGACAACAAGGGGGAGGAGATATGGATACCCTTGTCAACACGAGTCCCACTAGCATCCGTTTCCCCCGTCATTCATCGCCAACTAATGATGCAGAACAGCATCAACATCTCCATCGGCCGGAGCCAAGAGCCCACGGCTCCAACTTGTTAAGAAGCAGGTTTTATCTTCATTAAATAGGTGAAAGATAAGGTAGAGCACTAGCAACCTAATAAACTATCAACTAAAACCCCCATAGGTGATATTTGGATAGAGTAGCTAGTCATTCCTAGGGTTCGCCGATTTAAGACACATGCAATGTACTAATTAAAAGTGAATAGGCGCAACATGGTCAAAAGGTGCCTACACTTGCCCTGGTTGATGTCCTGCTACACGTAGTCCTTTGGGTCCTGCTGATCCTCCTTCACCCACGTCTCGTTCTCTATACACCACAATCATCACACACGAGCAATACATGCAATCAAAAGTACTTTAATCAAAACAGTACACCAAATCATGACATCAGCAGCAAACAATAGCATAGAACTGTTCTACACATTGAGACAATTCCAACAAGTATAAGTTTACTAAAAATGGAGTTAAAACATGAAAGTTATGACCTAAACAAGGCTAGGGTCTAATCTATAGAAAAATGGATTGAAATGTAAATACTTTTAAACTATGAAGGACTAGATCATAAATAAGTAAAATGGCAGCCGTGTTGACTGTGCTGTCGGCCACGCGGCGGTGCAGGAGCGGCCGAGTCCTGTGGACCGGCCATGGACCAACCCCGTGGACCAAGTCCACGGGTCCACGGTGGACCGGCGACGAATGGGGTCATCCTCGATGACCTTGGCCTTGGTTGCCGGTGGCGACCTCACGACGGTGGGGTTGCGGGGCATGCGGGGCCAATGTGAGGCCACGCGCACGTTGCGCGTGCGCTTGCGTGCATGATGAGCGGCACGGCTGCGGCGGGGCGAGGCCGGAGCGGCGGGGAACCGCGGCGGGGGTGCTCCTACGATGTGCATAGCGGCGCGTAGAGAGGGCAAGGGTGGCCACGAAGGGTAGCACCGTGACCCTCGAGGTCACGTGGAGCTTGGGTGCGGCTCCCCTTGGTGTTCGACGGCGATGAAGGTGGAAACAACGGTGGCGGCGCGAGCTCGGCGAGTTAGCATTTCGCGGGCTCACAAAATCGAGAGGCGGCGGCTAGGGTTGCGAAGGCGGCGCACAGGGGCTGCGCGAAATGCTTTATAGCACGGGCGGCGATCCTCGGCTCACGTGCGGGACATGCACGGGCGCGAGACCGAGTGCGGCTTGGTGTCTGTCTTTGGGTAGGAGACAACACTGTAGCGTGGGCCCTACTTAGGTGGGCCCCACCTGTCAGCGATGTTGGCGGGGTGACGCTGAGGTGCAGCTGACGTCAGAGGGGTTGATGCGGGCCGGACACGGCGCTGACATGAGTGAGTGGCGCTGGCGCAGCTATGGGCGAGCTGGGCAGCCTAAAAGTGCGCGGGCGAAGCGGGTCGCGGCTGCTGGGCTGCTGGCTTGTGGCTTGGCTAAGCTAGCTGGGCTGCTGCTGGTGGCCTGCTTCGCTGGCTGGCTAGCCTGTGGCCCTGGTGGCCGAGCTTGGCCACTGCTGGCCAGCTGCCGCTGCTGCTGCCTTGGCCATGGCTGGCCAGTGCAGGCCATGGCCGGCTAGGGCTGGCCATGCTTGGCCAGTAAAAGCTGGGGCTGGCCATACTTGGCCAGTAGGGGATAGGGGTGGCCAGGGTCCACTAGGGACTCGCCTAGGCTAGATAGACTAGGTTAGGTTAGTCTAGGAGTTAGAAAGGACAAGTTAGAGCATGTTAGAAACTAGAAAGCAAGAAAAGGAAACTAGAAAGCAAAGCAAAGATTAAACAGCAAGCTCAAACAAGTCAACCAAAACTTATGCAGCAGCATGAATGCAACAATGCATGATTTGTAACATGTTACATATTTTAAAGTAATTCATAAAACATTTATAATTGGCCTATGAATGTAAACCATCTATTAGAAAATAAAAATCAAATTCATTTAATATTTTAAAGTTCAAAATCAGGGTGTTATAAGGTGGGAGCACCTCAGCCTCGAACAGCTTGGCCAACTCTCCAGCTGGCACCTTCGTCGCCTCGATCAGTCCTAGGCAAGTAGCATGATTTTCTTCATCAGACTTTTTAGGGTCGGAGAAGAAGCCGCCGGTGACGAGAGCCATGTTATTCGGATAGCCGGAGCGGACCACCGCCAGCGCCCTCTTCACACCATGGTGGAGTGCACCGCGGATCTGGTTCCAGGCGGACTGGACAAGGGTAGTCATCCGTCGCAAGAAAGAGTCCCCGGGTGCATCACCCTCGACGTCCTCCTTGAGCTCGACCCCTAGGCTGTCGCACACTGATGTGATGGTGCCTCGGAGCATTCCATTCAGCTCCGCCTCGGCTCATTAGAGAGCATGAAGCGTTGTGACCTGCTCGTCAAGATCTACAACGCGAAACACAGATCAGAAGGAGCATACAAGAACGTTGAATTGAAAAACAAACTGAAAGGAGAGAGACTTACCCTTGGCTTCTGTCTCTAGGGTCATGACCTCGTCTCGAAGGGCGGAGATCTTCTCATCGACCTCAGCTAGGGCCTCGGTCTTGTCATTGGCCGTTGCCCTCAGCTCCTCAATCACCTTGCCAGTGCCATCAAGGGCCTCGTCCTTCTGACGAACGACCCCCTTCAGCGATGTGATCTCGCGGGCCTAGGTCCGCACCAGAGAAGACGCCTCCACAATCTATGCATTAAGGGAGTCGCGCTGACTTGTCGTCCGGACGAGGTCCTCCTCGAGTTCTTTAATACGCGCTGCCATCAGAGCCGAGTCCTCGAGGACTTTGTGTGCCACCTCCTAAGCTTTGGCCATGTCACCCTTGGCCCGGGTCACCTTGTCCTTGGCCCGGGTCACCTCCTGCCGAGCCTTGGTCGTCTCCGCACTAGCTTGGGTCGCCACCTCCCGGGCCTTCACTGTTTCATCCCGGGCGGCCTTGAGTTGTGCCTGGAGTGAAGGGACCTTCTCCCACTCCTCGTTGGAAGATGAGCCAAAGTCAAGTAAGGAACATGAGACCTAAGCTCACACCCAAAAGAAAAGCCATTCACCTTGAAGGCCTTGAAAAGGTCCTTGGAGATGACGTCGACAGCCGTCCGGAAGGAGTGATGCATCTAGGTGCGGAACTCCTTGACGTGCTCCCAGCATTCGACCTTCGCAGGGTCATTCAGCTCGAACATAGGGGCCCCGGTCGGATCTGTTAGGTCCCAAAGCTAGAGCACATCATTGCCCTAGTTTGGGATCTCCTTCTCCACCCACTCGTGCACCGCGGCCATGAAACCCTCCCCCATGGAAAGGGACCCGCCAGCTCAAAACACCCGCCTGGCCAAGGTGGGAAAAGTCGACCCCCTGGCTGCTCGAAGTCACCGTCCCCTCCTCCCTCTGCTTCCATTTATCAACAGGGGAATTTATGGAGGACATGACAATCAACCCCGAGGCAGGTAGGGGCCCTCGGCTAGCTGATGCCCTCACCTACATATCGAGGGATGGCGTGGCCGATGCGCTCTCATCCCTCCCCACCAGCTCCTCCAATGCGGCCTGTTGTTTTCACTGTAGCAAGGCCAATGCTCCCTCCTCTCCAGCCACCGGTGCCGCTGATGGAACCTCCACCTGCGGCACCGGCTCCTCTCCCACTTTCCCTGCTTCTTTCAGGACATCACCGGCCGCCGGTCCCTCCGGTTGGCCCAAGGATCATGGCTCCGGCCGCTCCTCCACTTGCCCCACATCCTGTGGGCCTCCACCTGCAGCTGCTACTACTCCATCTCTAGCAGCTGCGGTAGCTGGAGTTGAGGCTGCCCCTCGTCTTGCTGCTGCTGGTGCTGTAGCTGCTCCTGGCGCTGCTGCTCCTCCCATTGCTGCAGCCCCTACGACCACGGTTGCGGCGGCTGCTGCTGTGGTAGCTCCACCATCGCCTGCTCTGGATGCTTTGTCGCTCCCCCTCCTCGTGGGAAGATGACACGGATCTCCCGACCTATATGGTTCCTGAGGCCTCCCCCGTCGACCCAGCTCCACGGTTGCCAGCAATGCCCCCCTCAAGCTCGATGGAGACCGGGTCATGTCAACCTCCCCTGCCCTCCGAGCAGTGTCATCCTCGCTGGTGCCTGCTTGGACACTCAAGCTTGGGTGGAGAGGGGCACCCGTTTTCCTGTCCTTACCCACGACAGCCCGGGCATCCTCGAGCTAGGCGGCCTCCACCACCGATAGCGGCCTCTGGGCGATGATGCCAACAGAGAAAGTCGGTAGCGCACAACATCCTTGCTATTCATGGTGACATGGCCATAGTGAGGTCGTTGACCTCTTGGAGAAGATGAAGCTGACAAGGTAGTCCTAGAAATATCTTGGTCATCGAGGCTCACGTGCTCGACGGCAGCGTACGCGGAGTCGACGTGGCGAAGCCGCGGTGTCGCTGCTCGACATGCTCGGGTTCTGGGCCTAAGCGACTGCCTGGGTGCTAGTCGACCTGGGCTGCTTGCCATTGGCCAAATACAGAAGGGAGGAGGACTACGGCCCATGTACACGAAGACGAATTTGTATTCCCAGATTGTGATATATATGTGTATATGCATGATTCTTTCGTAAGTAATAGATAGGCAAGGTGACGATGCATGATGTATATATATGTATACGTGTGTGCCTATAACTTACGCACGTATACATATGACTGAAGCATGCACATGATATGGGTGTGACCATAATGGAATTTAAAGAGAAAAGGGATGCCATATATATGTGTTTACAGGGAAAATTTGGATTGTGGAGAGTTGGTAAATCGAGGGAGAGGTCAAGGAATGTTATTCAAGGAACTAATTAAGAGGAAAGTCAAGGTGATTTATTTGATGCCAAAATAAGTTCTATAGTAATCAGCAAACAAACAAGGCAAACAGACATTCATACAACAAACAAGGCAAAGGGGCATTCATACATTTTGAGCATGCAACCTATTTTCTATATGGTGAATTTTAATGCAAGGTTTTTAAGAAAATATTTTATTTGTTAAAGGTTGGTTTGCAGGAAATAAACTAATCAGTTTTAATTTGTTGGAAATTTTCAAAAATTTCAAAATTTTAGTGAATTTTATAATGATGCAAAATACAGGGTGTTACGGCGCCTTAGCAGATCTCCTCCTCCTCCCACGGGACCTCTCGAGGGCCCCTTCTTCCATCTCCACCTCCCTCTCAACGGGCTCCGAGGCGGCCCTCGACACCTGGGAGGTCGACTCTCCTCCCGTGGACTCCTGCAAAGGTCCCACTTCAGGAAGGTGGGTGAGAACCATCGCAGTGTCATGCCATGACAAGGCATCATCATCGTCATCGTCATCACCATCCTCTCCCTCCGTGGATGTCTCGGCAGGGGATTCCTCTATAGGGAGGCCCTCGTGCCTCTTCCACGCGGGACGCTGCTCCAACTCTTGACGCTGGAGATTCTTATCCTTCCTCTTCTTCTTTTCAGCATCCTTGACTTTCTTTTCTTGATGGGCAGTGAAGCGCTTTATCTGGCGTTCGGCGTGGTCCTCCTTCACCGGAGGAGTCAATGTCCAGATATCGGGCAAATCCTACACAAACAATTCCATGAGTAGTATCAAAAACAAGGAAATCAAGAAAGGGGAAGAGTGACGAATTGACGGCTCAAAAGCCTACTAAAGGTATGTGGCCTTGATTCGGCCGCATTGGGATGCTGTTCACTATCTCTTCGGTGAAGGCGCCACTCACCGCCCCCCTCACCCACTTGGCGATGTCCTTGAGGGGAAGGGTCTCATCCGACATCCGGGACCCTTCCATTGGCGCCCCCACTATCATCTGATCCATGCGCAGGTGGTGGTGCATCAGTGGGAGAATGCTTCTCTTATGGAACGCGGAGACGACGATCCCCGCTATCAGGCCACGATCCCGTAGCATCTGCAATGCATTCAACAGCGGGTCAAGCCTCGATTGCTCATCCTGCACCACACCATACGCCCAAAGGCGAGGGCATTTCTCGATCACACGCTCAGTGTAGCACGATAGCAGATCCTTGTTGTTTCGTAGATAGAACCACCCGTTGTGCCACTTGCTGTTCAACTAGGTCACCCCCATCGTGATGTACAGCTCTGCCCTTTTCAAGGCTAGTGTGCAACACCCGGCGTGCACAGTCCGCCTTACCCGTTGACACCAACTTGTTGAAGTGCTCCGCCTTGTACAAGTGGAGCCACAGGTCCCAGCGGGGGTCGATCCCCAAATACCCCTCATAAACGGCGACAAAGATCGCCGCATGTGAGATGGCATTGGGGGCAAAGTGGTGCAGCTCCATCCCATAGTGTTGGGTAAGCGCTCGCATGAAGCGGCTCGGCAGTGACCGAACCCGGCCTTGTGAAAGGAGATGAAGCTCATGACGTACCCCTCCAGCGGATGCGGCTCCAGATGACCCCTCGGCGGCGCCATCCACTCGAGGCTCTCGTGTGAGGTGTTGCGGCAGAGGAGGCCCTCGCGCACAAGCCCCCGCAGCTTCTCCTCCATCACGGACGATGGCAGCCAGTCGTCCGCTAGAAGCAACGTCACCCCGCCCATGGATAAGCACCGGATTTGTGGCGGCGACGAACGAACGGGAGGATTTTCTCTCTCTCACTACTTTCTCTCTCTCGCTTGTGAGCTGACTCGCCTGGTTCTCGGTTGTGATAGCGGCGGTGAAGGTAGCATGGGGAGCGGATGAAACCCTGACCCTGTATTTATATCCCTAGAGGAGGGCAATGGGTGGATCCGACGAAGGGGCAGTGTCGATGAAACCTCAGCAGCAGTCTACCATGGGATATCCCAAGGTAGTAGATTGCGGTGAGGGCGCGCTTAGATCTACGACCTAGATGTGAGACATAAAATGAACAACCAAGACAACAAGAGTTTATCTAGGTTCAGGCCGCTCAGAAGCGTAATACCCTACGTTCTGCATCTCTGCTACTGTATTGATGAGTACCTAAGTACAAGGGTTCCGATCAGATGAGATCAGAAGAAGATGAGGTGTTCAGCGTATGTTCTAGGGGGTCCTTGTCCGCCTTATATAATCGGGGGACGAGGTTACATATCTAGGGTTTCCCTATGGTCGGTTACATTGCGCTGTATCCTTGGAGTACACGAACAGATCTAACCGACTAAGACTCCTTGCATGCCAAGCAGTCTTCAGCACCCATGCGGCCACCGACTTGGTCGGTAGCAGACCACGAGTTTCATCTTGTCGTCTGGCCCACCGATTAGGATGATGATGGACCAGCCTTTGTCTTCTGGTCTGGGCCATCTGGACCGAGCAGCCCAAAGTCTTGCTGCGAGGGTATACAGGGTCATACCCCCACAGCTAGTCCCCGAGGACCATGTATCTTAAGGAAATTGCCGTCTTGACCTATGCCAAGTAGTGAAGATGCAGACCACGTGATACCGACCAGTGAAGATGTCGACCATGTAACGCCGACCAGCTAAGATGCTGACCACATAATGCCGACCAGCGAAGATGCTGACCACATAGTACCGACCAGTGAAGATGCTAACCACATAGTGCCAACCAGCGAAGACGCTGACCACGTAGTGTCAACCAACGAAGACGCTAACCACGTAGTGTCGACCAGCTTTATCCCGAGCAGTTCGTACATCTACTCCCAACCACGGCTTCTGTTAAGGAAGGTGATCTGTCGAAAGATGCATGGTGTTCCAAGAAAAAGAAAAATTCTTTTCACGTCCTGAGACGTGGGCCCACGTTAACACGTGACACAAAGTATCACTGGAATGCTAACATGAACAATCCGTAGAGGTAAGAGCATCGAACCAGAGATAAAAGATAGGCCCAAGTCACCGCGAGGTGACGTGGGCCCACGTAGTCTCCAAGCTCGATAGAAGATAGAAAATGTTGTATTGAGCTTTTTAAGAGAAAGTCAAAAATACCAGCCAAATGTAGTCAATGCTAAATACCCTTTCTAGAACCTAAGGACAGAAAATAGGCCCAAGTCACCATGAGGTGACATGGGCCCATGTAGTCCCCAAGCTCGATAGAAGATAGGATATGTTGTATTGAGCTTTTTAGGAAAAAAGTCCAAAACAGTACTAACTCAATTGATACCAGCATCACAGGACTAGACGTGTTCCTCCTGCCTTGTAGTCCCCAGGTGTGGTCAGAACAAGCTGCGGGCTCGACCGGGTTGGACACCGAGAACCCATGGTTCGCAACCAGCACTGGGTGAGAAACTGTTGTGCAGTCCCCAGGCGTGCTCAGAATAGGTCACGGGATCGTCGGGTCAAGGACACCAAGAAACTGTGGTTCGCAAGCAACACTAGGTGAAAAACTGCCAAAATTAGTCCCCAGATTTTTAGGAAAAAATCTAAGATAAATGCAGAAGGGAATTTGTAAAACAAATCTGAGATTAAATCCCCAGATTTCTGGACATGTGCATAACAACCGGGTTGGATATGCAATCATGCACATGGGGGAAATTAAAGTATCCCGGCCCACACGCGCACTCAGGACCAGGACGGCCCACCAAACGGCGTCCACACGAGTCAAGCGGTGTCCAACCCTTGAAGTCAAACCGACATCACCCGGTTAGTATAAATAGCGGGCGCCGCCAGAGGGAATGGATTACGCATCGCATTCACTTCAACTCCCACTCTCTCCATCTTCTCGAGCGCTCCGTCTACTACTCCCAAACAACCACCGCCATTTTCGATCCCTTGCCCCAAATCCACCTGTCGCCGCTTAGCAATCGAGCGGATCTAGCATGTTTGCACCACCTCCGCTTTCCGCTTACCCCCTCAACCACTCTCTGAGGAGATGGCGAGGAAAGGAGCCAAGAGGACGAGGAAGGTGGCCAGGTCCGATGCGCCAGGGCCGCAATGGCAGCAGTTGACCTCCACACGGGAGTCGCTGCAAGCGCTTGCCGAGGAAGGCTTGCTATCGCCATACGAGATGGAGGCGTGGCGTGAGCCGCGAGGTGAGGATTCCCCCGTCCCCGAGATGGGGAATTTGTAGTTTTTGAAGATATGGTAACACAGGGATTAGGGGTACCCGTGAATGGGTTCCTCCATGACCTGTGTATTTACGGGATGATTTCAATATGCAATTTGGATCCCAACTCCATTCTTTCCATTTCCATCTTCATTGCCTACTACGAGATGTTCCTGGGCATCAACCCCCACTTCAACCTCATCCGTCACTTCTTTTTGTCGAGGAAGAAGGGGGCTGAATTAGGAGCGTCCCAAGTCACTTGTGGGTGCTACGTGTGTCTTCGCAACGGGATGAAGGTGCACTGGGTAGGGAGCCAGTACCAATCAGCCACCAAAGGGTGGAACACTCGCTGGTTCTTTATGAGCCAAGATGTGGAAGGAAGATGAGTGCCCTGCGACATGACGCAGGTGCTGGAGTTCAACTTGAAGTGGTCAGATCCACCAACTCCAGATGAGATGCATCAGGTGAACGAGCTGCTGACCTTGATTGACAACAAGATTGTCAACGGAGCACTGGTGGCGGGGACATGGTTGACACGCCGGGTTCAGCCGTGCAAGGAGCAGGTGAACCGCTTATATGAGTATACTGGCCGGGCTGACCCTTGACGGGAGACCCAAGAGAGGACAACACCAGAGGCGGTGGCCCAGCATTTGTCCTTGTTTTTTGAGAAATTCGACCCGTCCACCAGCTTCCCAGAAACACATGCACTGCCGTATGACCTTTCCCGACCACCACCAGAGGTAAACCAATCAGTTCCACACATTGATTTGACTAGTGTATGCTGGTATGTGATGATGTCTGTATAACATGGTTCATCTAACTGTCAGACATTGCTTGGACATGATCGGAAGGTCTTTTTTTTCTGCCGTGCCGGTGGAGCCATGGCCTTAGGGTGAAGCGCAGGCCAACCGACATAGAACAACAAGTCCCGCTACCGAAGCAGGGCTCAAGCTGAGCGGGAGACGACTGTTGTCTCCAGCTCTGATGATGATGAAGTCCCTGCTACTCGGGCCCAGCGCCAAGCAGCGGGTAAGCAGCCTATGGCAGAGGCCACCAAGCCAAAGAAACCCTCTACTCTGCTGTCCGGGGGCAAGTTGAACCTGGACAGTGGAGCAGAAAGGGGTAAGAAAAGGGATGCCCCGGCCACCCCGGAGTCGTCAGACGATGATCTTATGACGCTAAACCAGCATCAAAGGAAACGTCAAGCCCGGACGCCTTCGACAGGGAGGACACCGGGGCCCTCGTCCACAACGACACCTAGGAGGTCCGTGCGGACCGGACCGCCACCCACTCCTCCTCCTCAGCGGGGGACTGCTACTTTACCCCCTCGACTGGAAGCGATCAGGGCATCAGCACCACCACCACCATCGGCACCACCTGCGCCACACAGGGCGGCCACATCATCGGCCGAAACGCCCTGTCGGAATGAGCTGGTCGAGCGAGGCGTCGGGCCTAGTCCCCGGGCACAACAGTGAGGCGACAAGAGGGGCCCCAGGCACTCCAAGTAGGGGAACAGCCCCACAGTATGGGAGGTAAAAGTAAGATTTGACCAGTGTACTATAATTGTTACCATCACTATGGCCACGAGGTTAGGCGGGAGCAGGTAGAACGCCTTAAATGCTCCTGGATTCGTACATGAGGTAGGTATTCGGGGGGTGCGTCGCACTCGAGGACTACCCGTTCGCTTGAGCAAATCTTCGTCATCGAGGGGTCGGTTGAGTGGCACCCTCGAGTGATCTGCTCTGCCTCAAGCGGGGTGCGCCGGTTAGGTAGCTGCTTGGACCTTCGAGGCCCGTTCATGGGCCTGCCCAGTATGGCCTGGCATTTGCCTTTCCACGCTAAGCGATGGCTAATGATACTGGGTTTGGTTTGTTGATGTCAAGGGTTAATCCCCTTAGTCGAGGGTTAAGGGTACCCCTTTTTTAGGTACCCGGCAATAGCCCCTGGGCCCCTGCATGACTGCTGGCACTCAAGCTGGGGGTCATAGGCCGAGAGTGAGGTGCGGTTCGTAACTTTTCATGGGGGGCGCGCGAGCGTCCTCTGCGGGGGTAGCCCCTGAGGCCTTGGAGATGTAAGGAGACTCCTTCGAGGGCTTTATTTGTCTTTTATTGAGAGGTGCTTGTCCAGTTAGGCATAGTGTGGGTTCCTGAAAGGTTAGGATAACATGAACTGGAGTTGTAGCGCCTAGTCATAGGGTGGCTCGAGTTCGTCGAGCCCCCGGGTGCGTTTAACCCTCTTTGTCAAGGGGTGCCAGGCGTAGTCGAGCCCCCGAGCCTCATGCGGCTAGGGCATTGCTAGCTTTAGGCATCCATCTCATGAGTCCTTTCGATCGGATGTGAGGCGAGAAGCGCCGTACTACCCTCGATTGGGCGAGTCTTGGCGTTCTCTGTGAGCTAATAACGGGGGGATCCAAGTGAGATCTTGTGCCCCATTCAATGGGGTCGACTAGTGGCCCAGAGGCATTCTCATTGACGCAATGAGTAAATATATGGATACCGGTTGAATTCGATAGGACTCGGCGGCTCGATGCCTCCCTTCATGGGGATCTCAAGGGTTTGTCCTCGAGCTGAGCTTCGTGTGGCTCCCCTGGGCCGTCCCTGACTTGGGTGCTCGAGGGCGGCTATCGAACCCTGACCGAGGGTCAGCCTTCGCTCCCTCGAGGCTTGTCGTAGGGCCGAGGCCATTTTCCTTCTCATGTTAGACTCCGTCGGGGGATAATGTAGCGCTCCCACCCGTTAGGCACGCCTCTTGAGGTGTGGGCCGAAGCGACATGGTCGTGGTGGACCCAGGTAACGGCTAGGGGCCCAGCGAACAGCGCGTGTCCTGCTGCAAGAATCGAGGGGGCGGTTAGGTGGGCACAGTAAATGTGGGGCTTACCTTTTCCCACCATCGGATCCGCCCATTGCTCTTCCCCTGAGTATAAATTCGTGGAAGGTGGGGTGTCGTCCACTTCCATTCTTGCCATCTCACTTTCACTGCTGCCGCTTCCTTTCACCCGCCAAGCTAGCCCGTGCCATTGCTGTGGTGCTAGAGCTTCTTCCTCTGGAGGACTGGCTCCCGTCGGCCGTGACGGAGTGGGAGCTCGAGGAGTTGGTGGATGATGGGCTTCTTCGACCCATCGTCTCAGCTGATCGGCCAGAGTGGATGGTGCCACCGAAGGAGGACCTCGGACTGCGATGACTTCAATGTTGATGCCGAGGCGGAGGTCGAGGATGACGTGCGCGGGACCTCCCTCACCATCCAGTTGTACGAGGTCAGTCAGGTCGCGAGGGAGCAAGTCCAGAACGGGCTGCATGTTGGTGTGAAGCACCAAGAACGAGGAAAGGCACAAGGCCTTGGTCGAGGCTGCTGAGGAGCCCGGTGGTCGCCTGGCGAAGCTGTTTGAGCCCGAGGTCCTTCCTCCTGGTGTTGATGAAGAAGAAGCTAGCCTGTAAGCCAATGTGGGCAAGAAGGCCCATGTAATACGTTAGATTTTGATTGTGTTGATGTGGCCTCTAGGGCCTTAAAACATGATGTTTGTATGCATTTCGAATGCTTTCGAGTTCGAGTCTATCATTCCTTTTCTGCTCGAGTTGAGTTTTTACGCAGTCATCTTGGCGCACGGTTGTGTCCTTCAGTGTGGGGTGTGAGTGGAGGTACCATAGCCCAGAGGCGTAGGTATCTCGTGGCTCGACGGCCCCTCGGCCTCAAGGTGCCCTCGTGGCCTTGTCGACTATGTAAGAACTCGCATCGAAGCATATAGGAATGTTAGACATTGATTTTTTGACATCGTGTGCTTTTACTATGTCTTCTTAGTGCATGGTTATGCCCCTTGGTGTGAGGGAGTTAGTGGAGGTACTGTAGCGTAGACGTGTGGGTGATCTCGCGGCTCGACGACCCCTCGGCCTCAGGGTGCCCTCGCGGCCTCATCGACCATTGAAAAGAGTAGACGTCAAGTTTCGAAAAATGTGCGAGTTTTTTAGGAACTTTGGGGGTTCCCCCCTGTAGCCCCCGAGGGAGGCTCGACTCTATTAAGGCAGAGTTGAGGCTACCTTATGCATATGAATAAAAATTGAACTTATAAACGAAAGTACTTCTTATTCATGATGCGAGAGAATGTACAAGGCTTCGAAGCCCTAAGGGTAAAAGCGATGTAGCTGTTCGATGTTCCAAGCGTTGTTGAAGGTTTTGCCTTTCCCATTGGCTAGCTTGTAGGTTCCGGGCTTCAACACTTTTGAAACGATGAAAAGGCCCTCCCATGGTAGAGTTAGCTTGTGGCATCGAAGAAGGCGCCGACAGCCTCCTCTCCAGCTGCGTAACTGGCGACGACGTCCATCAGCTCGTCAGCGGTCTTTGAGGGGTTACGCCCCAGCTCTCGAACTAGCTCCTTGCAGATAGTCCTGGCAATGAACGCCAGGATCACGTCGTCGTTGGGGAAACGGGGGAGCTTGGTGCATTGCTTGGAAAAGCGCCGAGCAAAATTGCAGAGGGGCTCCCCGGGCCTCTGCTTGCAGGTGCGGAGGTCCCAGGAGTTACCGGGGCACACATAGGTTCCCTTGAAGTTCCCCTCAAAGACTCGCACCAGGTCGGTCCAGTTATGGATATGAAGAGGGGAGCTCCTCGAGCCACCTTCGAGCAGTGTCGCAGAGGAACAGGGAGAGTTGTCGGATGATGGCACGGTCGTCCCATGCCCCGCCCAGTTGGCAGGCCAATCGGAAATCGGCCAACCAGAGTTCGGGCTTGGTCTCGCCGTTGTACTTGATGACACTCGTGGGGGGTCAGAAGGGATTTGGTAGTGGCATGTTGCGGATCGCCCTGCTAAAGACTCGAGGGCCCGGCGGCTCCGGGGCCCGACGGTCCTCGTCGCTGTCGTAGCGTCCCCCTCGATGGGCGCTGTAGCGTCGATCTTCAGCATCCCCGCTCTTGCGCCGTTGATTCTCGATGATGTCGTAACGCGCGTCCTGGGGTTCGTGGTTGTTGTGGATGCGCTCACGGATGGGGATCGCCTTCTTGGGTCGGGGGGCATTCACTTAATGGACTGAGCCCTCCCTCTCATGTTGGGAGGGTTCAGGGGCCTGCTTCGAGGCCACCCCTCGACGTCTCGAGGCTGAGCTTTCCGCCTGCTGTGCGGCAGCTACCTCGAGGAGGCCCTGATCCTCCTACTGGATGCGACGAGCCTCGGGATTTGAGGTGGTCGACATGTTGCGGAGGAGCATGGTCATCGCGATGATGTTCTGACTGGCGCGGTTGAAGAGGGGGCGCTCGACCGCTCCCTTCCCAACGATCTACCGGTGGACTTCTCGGGCTCTGGCTCGAGCCCTTCCGCCGGGCGGGTGTCCGCGCTCCTGCTCGAGGGTACGCTCGAGCTGGCACAAACGCTCTCGGTCTTTGTTGAGATTGGCTTGCATCTCCCAAACTTGTGCGAGCTGGGCGTCATGGACGTCTTGGGGCAACCGCGCATCGCTTGGCGCGGTTGGTGGCTGCTCCTCCCGATCTGCCATGATGAGGGCGCCTTCCCCCATAGTCGCATCCACAACCGCGGCTGGGGGGTCGATGGTGTCGGCGCTCGACGCGACTGCTCCATCAATGTGGAAGCACTCACGTGTGGGTCGTAGTGGTCGAAGTCAGAGTCAGGGCTGTCGGAGTAGAAGATGGGGAACTGCCCGCACCGCTCCTCCTCCAACTGACGTCGCATCGTGCTGAGGGTGTACTGCCTTGGGCCAGGTGCTCGCAGGAAGCCAAGGTCCTCGGAGGTTGGCAGGATAGCTGCCAGGTCCATAGTAGCACGCAAGAGAGCTCCCAGGCGGTCCTCATGCGCACTCATATTGGAGCGCATCGTGGCGGAGTTCATCTTGGTGGCGTTGTCAAGATGGAATGGGAACTAGCGGTGAGCTCCAAACAGTCCGTGCGGCAGCAAGTTGGGCGACGTCGGAACCGAGGGCGCCGGAGGAGCCTCGCTGGGCTCCCTCAATGAATGCATTGCAAAGGTGAAGTCGGGGTTTCTGTAGAGTCCCGCTGGCTCGTCCTCCGCCCCTGGACACGGGTTAGATTGGTCCCCAACCAGGGGAAACGCGATGGGTGGCAACCCAGATGCAAGTCAATGGTGACGGCAGCGCCGATCGCGCCTCCTCCTGGACGCGGAGGCATAGTGGCGAGATCGGCATGCAGCCCCTCCTAAGCGTGGGGGCTCGGTGCGGCCCCTGCTCAGATCTCCAACCGAGACCAGAGTCATGTCGTAGCCGTGGTCAAGGGACATGAACTCCAGGCTCCAGAACCAGATCACCGTAGCACGTGGAAGCAGCGGAGATGAGTCTGGCATCCAAAAAACGGTGGGAAATCATTAGTAACATGCAGTCCCCCTACCTGGCGTGCCAACTGTCGGTGTTTCGACCCTGGGGGTCTAGCACCAACGAGTGAATATGTACTGCGTGCTCCCTAATCCGGATGGTGATGCAAGAAGAACACACAAGATTTATCCTAGTTCGGGCAATAGAAGGCCCTACGTCTAGCTGGTGGGGATAGTTTGTATTATCTTACGCTGAATTAGTTGTACAGGGGTGAATACAAGCGTGCGAATGAGTGAGCTCGGACTTAAGCGCTACGGGCACTTGTTTTCCCCTCTAGACTAGGGCCTGGTGCCTCCTTTTATAGGAGAAGGGGGGCATAGGGGTACATGGATCTTAGGGTGGATGTGGCTGCTGATGTCGTGGAGGTGATGCCGATCATATCGGTGTTGCTGTAGAGGCGTGCGTCGCGCATGTCCTGTAGCGACGTGTTCGGAGTTTACGCGGCCATCCTTCTCGTGCGTAAGGTGACGCAGCTGATGGTTGGTGATGGACGGATGTCCAAGCGCGGTCGTGCGGATCCCTGTGGCCGTCGCATCGGGAGTTGTTGTATTGTTGACCAGCGATGACGAAATCTGGATCGAGAGGTGGTCGAGGGGGATCGAGGCCCGAATGGATAAGGCCGAGCCCCGGGAAATGCGGTACGGATAATGGTAAACGTGCCTCGAGGTGTCGCCTGATATTGGTAAATGTGCCTCGAGGGAGTGCCGAACGGGGCACAGTGTACGACATGGAGTTACAGTGTGGTACGACCCGCTAGATTCTCGGGTATGGGTGGTAAAAGTAAGATTTGACCGGTGTACTCATAACTGTTACCGTCACTGTGGCCACGAGGTTAGACGGGAGCAGGTAGAATGCCTTAAATGCTCCTGGATTCATACAGGAGGTAGGTATTCGAGGGGTTCATCGCACTCGAGGACTGCCCGTTCGCTCGGGCGAATCTCCATCATCGAGGGGTAGGTCGAGTGGCACCCTTGAGTGATCTGCTCTGCTTCGAGCGGGGTGCGTCGGGTAGGTAGCTACTTGGACCTTTGAGGCCCGTTCGTGGCTGGCCCAGTATGTCCTGGCATTTGCGTTTTCGCACTAAGCGAGGGCTATTGATACCGGGTTTGGTTTGTTGATGTCAGGGGTTAATCCCCTTAGTCGAGGGTTAAGGGTACCCCTTTTTTAGGTACCCAACACAGTTTAGAGGAGGGTTCCGGCGGTCAGCCAGGTAAGTGTCACCGAATTGAAATATCATATACTTGCTTGATTTTGGATTTGTCATGAAGAAAATATATCTGTAATTTGTCCTACAGCCATGCTCCACCGGCAACAACACCGCCTCCACCACCCAGCCAGATCACCGTACCACCTGCTGGGCCGGTGAGGACTAGCGACGTGGCACAGTCAGCAGGAGATGGGCAGGGGGCCAGTAGTATCACGACACCGACCCAGCCGACCCCGACGCCGACTCCGCAGCCAGAGAAGCGGGTAGTCCCGTCCAGGCCGGTTACCACTGCGGCGGGTCGTCTGCCGGAGCACAGGCCAGGCCAGGAGAGACCAAGCACACCGGCGCCTCCTGAATAGGTCGAGGAGGTGCCCAGGGAGCTGAAGATGCCGCGCACCGACTTGCCCACACAACGTGTCTACACGTCGCGTAAGCTAGGGGAGGACAGCTTCATGTCGTATGAGGAGATTTTAGATGACAGCATCGAGGCAAGTGTCCAGGACGCGGTGGAAGTACTGCTAGACAGGATCAAGGTAAGATTTGATCAAGATTTGCTCGCATGTTTTGAGCATGTTGTTTGGACACTAACTCACTGAGCAACCCATGATGCATATAGTCGCTGCAGGAGACTAATGCTCATCATGGCAAGACCATAGATCAGTTTGCGGCGACCTGGGAGGAATGCAAAACCCTCCGGGTAGCCAAAGCCGATCTGGAGGCATAGGCCCAGGTCTACCGGGAGCGTGAGATCCAGCACAAGGAGGAGATTGCCACTCTACGCAGGGTGGAAACCCTAGAGGAGGACAACAAGAGTAAGTAGACCTCTCTCCCCCACACTGATCATTGCTGTGTATTTATGGGTGCTTCTTGTAGGACGGAATGGCCAGCAAGAAGCCATGGCTCAAAAGCTAGCCGGCCTGCTGGACCAAAAGGAAGCTGCTGAAGAGCAGGCCAAGGCGGACTAGGCACAGATCGCTGAGCTGAATGATAAGAAGAACAATATAGAATTGTTGTATGTAGTCTGCCGCATACTGGACGGACCAGGATATGCTAACCACCATTGTTTTGTTGTCGTAGGCCTGCGAGAACGCTATCTGGCCTAGTTCTAGATGCTGGAGGGCTCCATTTCCATTCTCTAAGGAAAGATGCAGGGAATGATAGACCACATCAAGCCGGTATTAAGGGCCATATTCCGAGGAGAAGAGCACCCTGTTGATCCCGTAGGCGAAGCGGTTGTCGTCGCCGACCAGTGCAGGAGGCTTTGGCCAGCGATCCCGGGGTTCATCACAGAAGCTGGATGCTACGCCGTTGCGACTGCACTAGCCGTGGTCCGCTCCAGGTATCCGGAAGTCGAGCCGGCAGAAGTCGCGCTCGGGATCGCACTGGAACTATCGGAGGCCGCCGCTAAAAATCTTCAAGCCTTGTCGATGCCTGCCATTGCCACCCTTGTCGACGACATGATCCTTATTGAAGATCCTGCACAGGGTGATGGTGGTCAGTAGGCTGTAAACAATGTTTATATGTAGGAAAAAACACTGTTTGTAAGTTGTATCGAGCAGGTGGTGCTTGAAAACTTTTCTTAAATGGAGACAAGTTAGGCATGTTTAAGCGGGTGGTAAACATTTTGCCGTTTGCTTTTTTAGATCCATATTTTATGCGTAGTTTGCTTTTTGAAAAGATGTCGTCAATTAAGTTTTGCCCCCACCCTCGAAGCGAGCTAACTCAATTGGGTAACTAGGGATGCACTAGTGAACGGCTTAGGACCGCCTGGATCACTAGGTACCTAGCACCGTTAGAGAGCGACTGTTGAAATCTCCTAGTGCCATGGAGAGCGGAGCTGTAACACATCGTAAGAGTTTTCTAGACAGTGCCTTGTCAAGCCGTTCTCGTCGGGTGAAGAACAAAGTTTAACTGAGACTTATGCAGGGCGCATGTATGACAGATGTGTGCACAAAAATAGAATTGTGATAGGAAAAGAAAACACTGAAGGAAACTCTATTAAATATCTGAATGACAAGATTTAGGTACATATCTTTTTCTATGGATAGAAGCATATGAGGTGGTCGATGTGCCAGGAATTGGATTCCTCGACACCCTTCATCGTCTCGAGCCGATAGGACGTCGGGCGTGTGACAGCCTTGATCCTAAATGATCCTTCCCATCTGGATGACAACTTGTGCAGACCATCTGTGTTCTGGATTCGTCGTAACACCATGTCACCAACCACAAATAGCCTGCCTCTAATGTTGCGATTATAGTAACGTCGGACTAAAGCTAGGTATTTGGCTGTCCGAGCACAGGACTCGAGTGCTATCTCTTCTTTGGTGATGATATCGATTTCCCTAGCTTCGTTCGAGGCTACTTCATTGTAATGCTGGACATGTGGTGAAAGGAGTGCAACCTATGCTGGTAGGACGACCTCGGATCCAAACACCATGAAGTACAGGGAAACTCCAGTGTTGCGACTGGCTGGGTACGCAGTCCCCAGACCACGATAGGTAGTTCTTTGAGCCACCGGCCAGGTCTTAGGTCCTTGTCATCTCGGTATACCCGTTTGCGCAGGGTGTTGATAATCATACCGTTAGCTCATTCCACCTGCCCATTTGCATGAGGATGAGCGATGGAGAAGTATTTGACCTTGATGCCATTGTCATCGCAAAAGTCAAAAAAACTCATCGCTAGTGAACTGAGAGCCTAAATCGGTAATGATGGTATTGGGTATGCCAAACCGGTGGATAACATCATCAAGGAACTATACCGCTTTCTCGGACGAGGCTTTCTTGATGGCTTTGTACTCAATCCATTTGGAGAATTTGTCGACGAGTACGAAGACACATGTGTGTCCGCCCGGAGCCTTCTTAAAGGGACCGATCATGTTAAGTCCCCAGCATGAGAACGGCCAAGCGACCGGGATGGTCTGAAGTTCATGTGCAGGAACATGAATATGCTTGGCAAACATCTGATAGTTTTTGCACCGGCGCACATAATCTTGGGCCAATAGAACCCTGCTTGGTAGGCATTGCTGACCAGCATCCGCGATGCCGCATGGTTACCACAAGTGCCTTCGTGCATATCCTTCAGAAGCTTCCAACCCTCTTCCTTGGTGATACATTTTTGGTAAATCACGGATCTTGGGGCCTTGCGCATCAGCTCGTCGTTAACCATGAGGTAGGTACAGGCTCTGCGGATCAGCTGTTGAGCTTCGATCTCATCCTTCGGCACAAGGTGGTCTTTCAAGCATTTGACAAAGGGCTCTCTCCAGTCGGTCTGGGGAGGTGCTGCCTGCGTGGTTGATTCGGCGACCGGCGGCTGCTCACTACTGTCATCAATTCCCTACTGGCCAAGGTAACTATCTTCTACCTCTTTTGCTTTGCCGCTGGGCGCCGCTACTAGCTGGTCGGTAGCGGTATTGGGCGCAAGTGCTTCGTAAGCCTGATTGAGGATCGAAGGGTTAATCAAATCTTCAACGAAAATGCCAGGTGGTATCTTGGCTCAAGACGATCCGAGCTTAGATAACTCATCAGCACCTGTGTTCTTAGTGCGAGGTACATGGGTAAATTCCAGTCCATAGACCTTGTTCTCCAGCTTGCGAATCTCAGCAACATAGGCGTCATCTTTTCATTGACCACATCCCAGTCTTTGTTGACCTGATGGATGACCAGAGCAGAATTGCCGTAAACCAGGAGCCGTTTGATGCCCAACTCGACTGCAATGCGAAGGCCATGTAGGGCCGCTTCGTACTCGGCCACATTGTTGGATGCCTTGAAGTGTATGCGCAAGACATAACGGAACGTGTCCTTGGAAGGAGATATGAAATAAATCCCTGCCCCGGCGCCGTCGATGTTCAAGGAACCGTCGAAGTACATCTTCCAATGGTCGGTAGACGTGTCGGCCAGGGGTAGGTTGAGGTCTGACCACTCCACCATGAAATCAACCAGAGCCTGAGACTTCACTGTATTGTGACTGCAGAAGTTCAGCGTGAACTCGGAGACCTCTAACGCATATTTAACAATATAGCCACTAGTGTCTCTATTGCGGGGGATGTCGCCAAGTGCAGTTTTTGTGACCACCATGACCTTGTAGGCTTGGAAGTAATAGAGGAGCTTCCGTTTGGTGATCATCAAGAGTGCGTATAGCAGCTTCTGCACATGGTTGTAGCATTGCTTGGTTTCATTAAGAACCTCGCTAACATAGTGTATTGGTCACTGCACCCCGTAGACGTGCCCGTGTTCCTCGTGCTCGCCACCATCACGGTACTGACCACGTTAGTTGTGGCAGTGATATAGAGGAGAAGCTCCTCGCCCTCTCGTGGGACCATGAGCACTGGGGGGAGTCACAAGGTACTCTTTGAGCTGTTGAAAGGC
Source organism: Bothriochloa decipiens (assembly GCA_023333625.1). Taxonomy (NCBI): domain Eukaryota; kingdom Viridiplantae; phylum Streptophyta; class Magnoliopsida; order Poales; family Poaceae; genus Bothriochloa; species Bothriochloa decipiens. The sequence goes on from CM041637.1 coordinate 35,827,287, forward strand.
CTTGTCGGCCTCCTCCATCCACTCGAATTTCTCTTTAGCCTTGAGCAGTTTGAAGAAGGGAAGTCCTTTTTCGCCTAAGTTGGAGATGTAGTGGCTCAGGGCCGCCATGCAGCCGGTAAGTTTCTGAATATCTTTGACGCTTTTTGGTGGTTGCAGGTCCAGCACAATTTGAACCTTCTCAGGATTTGGGCGTATGCCGTCCTGGTTGACGACGTTGCTGAGCAGGATTCCGGAAGGAACGCCAAAGATACACTTGTTGGGATTCAGTTTCCACTGAAAGTTGTTGAGGGCCGCGAAGGTCCCCTGGAGATCAGCAACCAGTGTGTGAGACTCCCTGGTCTTTACCAACACATCATCGACATATGCCTCGACAAGGTCGCCAGCAATCTCGTGCTCGAGACAGGCCTGGATGGCCCGTTGGTAGGTAGCTCCAGCGTTCTTGAGACCAAACGACATGGTCGTGCAACAGAAAGCACCAAAGGGTGTGATGAAGGCGGTCTTCTCGTGGTCCTCCTTTTTGAGGGCTATTTGATGATAGCCCGAGTAACAATCTAGGAAAGGGAGCAACTCGCAAACTACAGTGGAGTCTACAACCTCGTCGATTCGAGGGAGATTAAAAGCCTGTTTAGGGCAGTGTTTGTTGAGGTTGGTGTAATCAATGCACATTCTCCATTCATTATTCTTTTTGAGTATAAGAACCAGATTGGCTAACCACTCCGGGTGAAACACCTCTTTAATAAAGCTAGGTGCCAGTAGCTTGGCTACTTCTACCCTAATGACCTCCTTGCAGTCACAAGCGAACCGTCGCATCTTCTGCGTGATCGGTTTGGCGGTCTTCGAGACGTCAAGGTAGTGCTCGGCCTTTTTCCTCGGGACACCTGGCATGTCAACGGGTTTCCACGCGAACACGCTGATGTGCTCTCGAAGGAATTGGACGAGCGCGTCCTCCTATTTGGGGGGAAGGGTAGCCCCGATCTTGGTGGTCTTTGAGGGGTCATTCAGGTCAAGCTGGATCAACTTATGCTGCTTGACTTTGTTAGAAGGTCGCCGAGCAGACCCGAGCGGAACCTCGAGCTCCGCAGGGGGCGCCTCCTTGACACCCAAGCTGGTGTGCTCCATGGCATACTTCAACTCCTCGACCTCCATAGCTGCATAGGCGTCAGACACACACACGCGCTGTGAAGAAGTTACCACGCAGGGACAGGACACCCTGCTCGGTTGGGAGCTTTAGCACGAGGTACCCGTAATGGGGAACCGCCATGAATTTGGTGATCCCTGGTCGGCCATGATGAAAGTGATGTGGTCGATGTAGAAGTGCTGCTTCGTCCCAAACTGAATGGGTAACGTGATCTACACAAGAGGGTATGAGGGTTTTCCCGGCATGACGCCCCAAAATGGAGATTTGTATGGCTTGACGTCTTCCTGCTTCAACCCTAGCTCCTTGAAGGCCGAATAGAATAGTATGTTTAGGGTGCTACCACCATCGACGAGCACTTTCTCGAACCGGACGCTTCTATTACTGGGTCAAGGACCAGCGGGAAACGACCGGCTTCGAGGATTTTGGCCCACATGTCATTGCAACTGAACGATATGGGCTGCTCAGACCAGGCGGGCACCTTGACATCTGCAATGAAGTTGTTAGCCTCCTGGATAGCCACGATGGCTCGCGTCAGGAGCTTCTTGTCACGGGCGTTCTCCAATCCGACCTTGCCACCAAAGATGATAGCTGTCACACTCTTCACGGGATCCCTGTAGGCGTGCCGTGGGTTTGCATCTTGAGCTTCTTTCTTGTCCTCTTGCTAGACGGGGTTCTTGGACTTGGCCTTGGGAGCTGGATGCAGTTTCTTGTTGGCCGTCTTCTCTAGCGCCTCTTTTAGGACCTGACACTCGCCCAGCATGTGGCCCTTGCTAGGATGACGAGGGAAATCCTGACTAAGAACTTTGTCGAGTTCGTCGTCGTTCGCCCTCTTGTGACCCTTTACCGCGTTGACAAAAGAGTCATTGCGCTTGCGCCGACCAGCGTTGTAAGCGTCCCGGCCACGTCATTTGAAAGGACGATCGTCACCGTGGTGGTTGGGGTCACGATTGTTATGATGGTTGTGGCGATCGTCTCGCCGATCTGGCTGGCGGTCTTGGTCTTTGTCGCGGCTGTAGTCTACGTCGCGTCGGTAGAAGCGGTTAGTGGGAAGGGAGTCCCCCACGTTCAGTACATCATCGAGATGAGCGAACCTGTGGGCGATAGAGAGGAGCTCTTTCATGGTCCTCAGTCGCTCGAGGAGCAACTCCTTCTTGAGGTCTAGACCACGTGGTTGGACCAGACCGGCAATGAAGAGGTCGATCCCTTTCGCCGAAGTGACGTCGATCACGTGATTCCATGCATCGGAGAATCTCTGGATGTACTATCGCAGCGACTCCCTTGGGTGATGTCGCACCTATGCCAAAGTGTACTTGGTGTTGGGCTACACGCAGGTGGGCTTGAAGTTGTCGATGAACATCTGCTTGAGCTGGGGCCAACTGTGGATGCTACCGACGCGCTGGCGGGGCAACTAGGAAGTGGCAACGTTTCTCAAGAGCACCGGAAGGTAGTTTGCCATGACGAGCTGGTTGCCACCTGCTGCTCAGACTGCCACCTCATGTAGCATGATCTAGTGTTCTGGATCATCGTGCCCATTGTACATCTTGACGTCCCCAATTTGGAAGTTCTTTGGCCATAGGACGGCCTTGAGTTCCTCCGAGAACGGAGCTGGTCTGCTCATGTTTCGCCGAGCACGGTAACGCTCGTTGAGGTGGCTGTGAAGATCATGATCTTGGGGTTGCTCGACTTCTTGGTTGCGGTCGACGCGGTGGTTGGCCTATTGCCTGTTGGCACGTTGGCGATTACCGCATTGGCGTTGATAACCGTGCGGTGCCTCCCGTGGGATGTCATCGGCATTGGCCTGCCGGGGCTGTTCGGGTGGAGGTCCTCCTTGGTTGGACTCGTTGTCGGTGCCGCTTTCTGCAGGTTGGCGACGATGACTACGTCAGGATCATCGCGATCGATGCAACGTGGTTAGTGAACCGACGGAGCGGAGCTGCACGACCTGTGCTTCACCGGTGATCAGAAAATCCTGGATCGCTTCGACCCCGGTGTGTTCGGGGGAAGGTTGTTGGGCCAGTCCATGGCCACGGCAATGTTGGCCATGGGAGTTTCATGGACGATCTAGTCCCCACCATGTTGAACTCACCATTGAGGTTGCGTTGGAGGCGGCGCGGCTGATGGCCTACACCGTTACCATCATTGCCCCCATTGTTGGTGGCGTTCGCTTCTTGTGCCTCCTAGAGGCATTGGCATTCTCGATCGGTGTTCGTTCTTTCCTTGCTTGCCTCTCCTACTTGGCTTCGTTTGGAACAGGAGGCTCATCCACGCTGACCACGAATACCGAGCCGTCGAAGCCAAGCAGGAGCTTAGGGTTGCCTGGCACCTGGTCGGTAGAACGGGCCCGGCGATCCGGCATGGTCGGGATTTCCTCCTCGACATCCTCCTAACTCCGGACCTCGGGACTCTCTTCGTCGGAGAGGAGGTACTCGGTAAGGTCAAAGGAGATGGAGGGAGTTCCGTCGAGCCCAGAGAGCGGATCTGACGCGACGTCGACTTCGGGGATCGTAGCGTCTGACCCGGAAGAGATTTGCTACAAAGCCACCATGCCTACCATCGGCCTTGGATCTTCTAGGACTAGAACCAGATTGGCATCTAGATCCAGGAGATGGTCATCACATCGCTGAGGAGCGTTATGCAGGTTTCTCGCGTGAGACGCGGCTGTGTCGCTTAACCCGTGCGGTAAGATGGGTGTGTGATTTGTGCCGGGGGCATTTGGATCTGTTGGCCCCCGTGCAGGTAGCATCCACTGCGGCTGGCGTGGCGGCCCCTGCTCCGCTCAGGTGTGGCGACCGACACGGCCTGGTGTGTGCTGGCGCTGATGCACGTTGATGAATTCATCCAGCCTAACTGGAGGCGGAGTCCAGGCAGCGGCCAGAGTTGGATCTGGTTGGCGCTGGTGACGATCCTGATTGCGCGCAGGGCGCTACCGGTGGTGCCCCTAGTTGAGCGTAGGCCATTGTTGATAGTGTTCCACCTCAGTAGGAGGCCTGTCTGGGCGAGCAATCGGTGGTCCTCCTCTGTGATTAGCAGGTGACGCTCGTTCCGGGGCCAGATTTGGATCTGGTCGGCGCGCGTCACCAGGTAGGCCCATATGTCCTTGCTGGTGCCTAGCATTGCCCATCCGGCGGACAGGCGGCAGACGGACGACCACCGATGGATCTGGGTTCGCGTGGCGTGGTCAGTTGGCCCGGTTGCGGCGGTGTGGTCGGACTGGGATGAAGTTCAAGTACTCCTCATGAAGCCGCGCAGGGGCAGACTCCACATACTCGAGGAGCTCAGCCAGACCAGCCCCGTGCTGATCAATAATGTCAATCAGATCGGAGTTGTCGATGTGCCTCCTCTGGTAGCGAGGGAGTCGCCAGTACGCCACTGGCGTGGCCATCAACTCCACCCTCGTCATGGGCGGCTGGGATGGTCCTAGGGGCGGCCCCGAGACCTGGGTCGTTGGAGACGTGGCTGGTGTAGTTTGTGCTGGGACCGACTGCGTCACAGCCAGAGCTGGGACCGGTTGTGCTGCTCCCACGAACGCGAGGGACATCATCACGTCGGTGGTCCACGTGAATGAACCGATGGTGAGGGAGACACCCACCTCAAAGTCCATGGAAGCCGGGAACAAAACCATCTGGATCGCCTGAAGATCAGATCACGCACCCCTACCTGGCACGCCACTGTCGATGAAACCTCCTTGGCAGCCTACCACGGGATACCCTAAGGTAGTAGATTGCGGTGAGGGCGCACTCAGATCTACGACCTAGATGTGAGACACAATACGAACAACCAGGACAACAAGGGTTTATCCAGGTTCAGGCCGCTCGGAAGCGTAATACCCTATGTCCTGCATCTCTGCTGCTGTATTGATGAGCACCTGAGTACAAGGGTTCTGATCAGATGAGATCAGAGGAGGTGTTCAGCGTATGTTCTAGGGGGTCCTTGTCCGCCTTATATAGTCGGGGGATAAGGTTACATATCTAGGGTTTTCCTATGGTCGGTTACATTGCGCCGTATCCTTGGAGTACACGAACAGATCTAACCGACTAAGACTCCTTGCATGCCAAGCAGTTTTCAGCACCCATGCGGCCCACCGACCAGGTCGGTAGCGGACCACGGGTTTCGTCTTATCGTCTGGCCCACCAATCAGGATGATGATAGACCAGCCTTCGTCTTCTGGTCTGGGCCGTCTGGATCGAGCAGCCCAAAGTCTGGCTGCAAGGGTATACAGGGTCTAACCCCCACAGGCAGGTAAATCTCTGTATTTATTGCTCTCAACAAACCGTCTCCTCGAATCCAGGGCATGGGGACATGCGTCATCAGCCCATCCTCTAGTCGTTGTCTGTGTCACCCACTACCGCACCGCTCCGCCTCCCGCCTAAAAAGACATGCCCAACGGGTGGGAACGGATACACACGGGCGATGTCTCCCACGAGAAGGTAAGAGGGCCCCAGCCCCACAATAAATCTCAGGGAACGAAGGCTGGCCCTCGACCGGTTCGACAGCCGCCCTCGAGTAAGTCAGGTCAGAGATGACCATGGGGTGCGACTACGCGTGGCGAGAGCTCAAAGCCCCTCTTCGAGGCCCCATCAGACGTATTCAAGGCAAAATTAGGAGGACAACACGGGATTCCCTCGAAGGGAGGCATCGAGCCATCGGGCCCCATCGAATGGAACCGGAACCCACACGTCCACCTGTGTGCTTCATAGAGAGCACCTTCGCGACCACTACTCAACCCTATCAAATGGGGAAAAGCTTCCACTTGAATTTCACGATAACAGCCCACCAGAGGGCACCGAAGCTCGCCCAGGCAAGGGTAGCATGGCGTTTCTCGCCCCTGCTCTCATCGAAAAGGAGCATGAGGTTGAAAGAGAAAGATGGGCTTGTCCTTGATAGACCTCGACGAAAGAGGCTCGGGGGCTCGCTCGCAACTGGGTGACCTCGATGAAAGAGGGACTAACCACCCGGGGGATCTAACACCCAATACCCCTCGACAAAAACATGTTTTTTCAGCCCACGAAGGAGTCTACTACTCCTCCAAGGCCTCGGGGGCTACATCCGGCGAGTGCGCTCACACGCACCCACCGGAGGACGATGATGCTATGACTCCAGTTCTTGAGTACCTGCATGAGAACCAGCACTCACACAGAGACTCGGGGGCTACTGTCGGGTATCTAGATTAGGGATTCTCAAATCCATCGATTAAAGCAGCTAATCCCCGAGCGATCCGTGGTCCAAGGCCCACAAAACACTATCACCAAAAGGCCTAATGAATGGCCCGTGCCAAACCAGGCCCACTCACATATCCTTGCCTCGCCCGCTAGAACCCCTTGAGTGACGGAAGTCCGCCGAGCGGACGACCCCGCCCTCAAGTGACGGAGCTCCTCTCCGGAAAACGACCCCCCGTCGACCAGCCGCGGTCCCCACGACTCACCTACTCCCTGTACGGAGGACCCAGGGCATTTAATGCCTCAACCACCCCTGCCTGAACACAATGGCTATAGCTGCATGCACAGGGATCAAGTAGAAAGGTCAAATCTTTTTTTACTGCCCATCCCAAACAACGTGGTGATTTAACCGGCGCTATCATTCCATACCGGCACTATTATGCCATGCCTGGCACTGTACCTCATCCGAGCCCCCCTCGAAATGCAACACAATAACACTCAACAATCAGGTTTCCTGGAGCTCGACCTTATCTGCAGGGCCTCGACCCCCTCGGCGACCCCTCGACTTCACTTCTGAGGCTTTCGGTCAAAATTCCAAAAACTCACGCATGTCTCTACAGGGATCCGCACGCCCACAACACGGACCGGGGTCTTTCACCGCCCATCATCGACATCGCCATGACGCACCCAAAGGACGGAGGCCATGCCCGGTGCATGCCTCTACAACAACCACGATGAGATCAGTACCATTCCCTCTACATCACTAGTTATGCCAGCCCTACCAGGACAGAACTTAGGGTTTTCTTCTATACCCATTGTGCCTCCTCTTGGCCTATAAAAGGGGACACTAGGGGATAGTTTTAGGGCGAGGGACAACGACTCAGACATACACGCACGCATCCAAGCGCCCAAGTCCTCAAGCATAGAGCTAGTTCTCTAGACTTAGGTCCTCGGCCTCACTCTCATTCTCACTCATTTGCTTGTAATACCCCATGTAAAAGCACTTCGGTATGAAAGCATTACAACAACTCCTCCCCCCGCTAGACGTAGGGCCTTCTCTTGCCCGAACCAGGATAAACCTTGTGTCCCACTTTGCATCACCATTTGGTTAGGGAGCACACAACATTATTACTCGTTGGGTGCCTGTCCACAAGACAAAACACCGACAGATAGTGTGAGTGAGCGATTCTAGTGCGATTGCTTTGAAAGATAGCATTGTGTGGCACTAGGTGTTCGTGTTGCAAGCTTGCGAGCTTGTTACTCTTGGAGGTTGCCACCTCCTAGATGGCTTGGTGGCTAGAGACTTCGTGAGGCATGCAATGGAGATTGTGCGGTTCTTCGAAGGTCGATTTGAGGTTTTGTGCTCACCTTGTGGGGATCGCGAAGAGTAACTCTAGTGGATTGCTCGTGTCATTGAGTTACCTCACTCAACACAGCGGTGTCTTGCGGTGCTCTTGCGGGAGCTTGCCTTGAGGGGCAAATTGGCTTGCGGGTCAAACCGGGTCAAACCGAAGAACCACTTGTGTGTGGGTTTGCTCATGGTGCTCTTGCGAGAGCTTGCCTTGCGAGGCCTTGACTTGCAGGTCAAGAACCAGAGGAACCACAAGAGTGTTGATCGACACAAGAGGACGTAGCTTGGTGGCAACCAAGTGAACCTCGGGAAAAATCGCCGTTTCATCTTGTTTCACACTTCACGGTGGTTTGCAATTCTCATCACAAGCTTGTATTTACATTTCATCATATATATAGCTTGTGTAGTTGCTCTTGTGTTCTTGCTTGTGTAGCTAGAAGTTTTTCTCTCGCATTGCTTACTTTATGTAGCTAAGTAATTGAGCTCTTGGGTTTGGCTTGTGTAGCCTTGTCCTTGAGCATCTAGTGAGCTTAGGTTGGCTTTGTGCTTTTGCTCATTAGAGTCGTATAGGTGCTCCCTCGGTTGCTAAAGTACTAGTTTCTTAGATTTGTGTGACCTTGCAAGCTAGACTTGATTAGGAGAGTACTAGCTAGATTGGAACTTGATTATCTTTTCTAGAATCTTTTTACAAGGTGCATCTAGAGTCATAGTTAGAGGGTGAAGTCTTGGCTAGACCGTTTAGTTTAATTCTGCATTTGTTTCGGTTAGCCGGTGCGATAATTTTTAGAAAGGACTATTCACCCTCCTCTAGTCCGCCATCTTGACTTTACAAAAGGGTACCCTCAGTTGCCCTTTATAATTTGAGGGAGCTCGAGGGATTGTTCTAGTCCTAGCTGGATACAAATAAGGTGTACTAGGCTATGTCTAGAAGGTAATTTCCATAGGAATTCCAGCTAGGATAGCATAGTTCTTCTCGATTTGCATGCAGCTTGGCTTCGTGCTCCTGTTTGTCAGGTGGTGGGCCTAGGACATAGTCCACGGCCTATAGTGGAGTTGGTGGGGAACCCTATGGGTCCCTATTGATGAGCCCCCAGCACTTCATGATTCGACGTTGAGCAGGAGAGCCTAGCATTGGTAGTGGTACAACAACCCTCAACAGTATTAGTTGGCATGGTTGAGCTTTCAAAATCCTGTTATTCTTCTTGATCTTCGTTGTGTTTCTTGTTCTTCGTTGTGTTGTCTGTAAATCTTTGTTTTGGGTTATTCTGAAGAGAAACCTTAATATGGTCTTCTTTTATTTGATTCATCTTAACTAATGTGCACTTTCTTCTGAAAGAAAGTGCACGCAGTGACTGTAGGCCCGAGCCTCTTGCCTTTTTGAGACAAAAAGTTAGAGGGTCCTTTTAGTCATTCAATCTCTCCTAGTTCATTATGTAGTGACACTCAGCGTAGCCCCTGAGCCTCTTGCTTCTTGAGATGAGGAGCTAGAGGGTCTAGGTTCTTTCTGGTTCTTTCCTTGGTTCTCTTTGGAGGAAGAAGTCGGATGGAGGGTCTGGTGCGTGTCATGGAGCTGTTGTAGTTTTAATTGCTTTTAGTATTGTTGGTAGCTAGGAATTGAAATATATGTCCTCATGGGCTATAGTTGTACAATAGTCGAATATTCTCTTGGATATGCTGTCTAGAGGTATTATTACTTCGCATGCTTTATTTGCTTGTATTGATTTGTCATGTCCTATCTGAGTCCTTTGCGTCTTTTTTTTCTTGTGGACTTGGTCTATGTGCATTGATTTTCTGCCTATAATAAATACCTTCCTTGTGAGTCCAAACCATTGGGTTGGAAAGCTTCAGTATTGATATCTTTAGCTATGGATATGCTAGCTTGTGAGGTTGAGCATCCCTCGGGAATGGTTAGAGTCGTTTGTTTATCTTTTATAGCAAATGGAGGAGGTCTTGTGATTGGGACTAGTAGCAGGCTAGTTTCAATGCCTTATCTAGCAACTCTTGTCCAATCTTCCCTCTAGCCTGGTGATTATCCTTTCATGTTGAGCAGTGTGTGTTTGAGTTGTTCTGCGACTATCCATTGTGGATCGGCTCGTGTTCTGCCTTATGTTGTGCCATTTTGCCACCATTCGACGGGGGGGGGGTCAACACTCGTTCTAAGATGCCACTGGGCTATTAGGCTTGTTAAGCAGATGTCCGAGTAGATGCTTCACTCCGGTGGTGGGTAGTTCTTACGCCGCTTATAGCAACCTTGGATGTGCGTCCTTCCTTTGGAGAAAGCACGTCTAGATTGTTTTGTGTCCTCCCTTGTAGCAACAAGTACCCTAGTCATTTTGGAGCCAAATTCCACTAGGTTCCTTGTTGTCACGTGGAACGATTTCCTTTGCTTTCTTTCTATGAATTCGTTGGGACTTATAAAGTATGTAATCTTTGTATCTTCTCGATCAGTGCAATGATAAAAGTTATTTCCATGTTGCTCTGATGATGTCTAGGTTCTTTTATTTGATGCTATCCCGAGTTGTTTTGTTCTTCTCTTGAATTCTTACATGGTTATTATAACCGGTGTATGTGATGATGGTTAATGCTCATTTTGTATGCTACGAGATTTTAATGAAGTTAAGAAATTAAAGTTACAAACAACCGAATCCTTTGATGGCTTTGGAGTGAATTCTCACACTAGACAAACATGTGGTTGATGGTGGTGCCCACTGCCAAGCTCATGCAGTCATACTTACGTCACATTATTGCAACCCAATAATGGAATGTCTCTCATGGTCTCGAGTAGATTCCTAGCAAATATCCCAAATTATAAGTCATTCGATTTTTTTATCTCAAGTTTGACCGCTCGTCTTATTAAAAACAACGACAAATCTATTCCAATTAAGACTTGAACTCTTTTGATATCATAAGCCTCATATTTATTTGCAATTTCCGATTATGTTCATCCCGTTCGTGCTTGTGTTCTCGATTCTCTTGTAGAAAAGTCTTCTTGGTGAGATCAATCGCGTGCGTGTGGTTGATAACCAACACGTAATATAACAGTTGTGGGGTCCGAATCAGTCTTGTTTCAAAGCCAACGTCTTTTTTTCTTGAATACGCATGAGTGTGCATATCTTTGTATTAGAAGAAGAGAATGTAAAATAAAATACAAGTGAGGCCGCATGCGGCCCAACCATCATTGGGGCTACATTTTGAATCAAACGACCCTGGGATCCACGAGGATCAACCTAACTACACGGTCCTCTGCCTCTGCAAGCAATGTCGCTTCAATAGCCTCAGCGTTCATAGACGACATGTCGCCCTCGAAAACGAAAAGGAAGTCATAGGAACGCAGAGGCGGGCAGTGCCGAGGACTCCAAGAGTCCCAACTTCCGCTTGAGCAGTACCTCGCCACGCTTGGATGTCGGGATGTGGTCCATCTACTGAGCTGCATTCTGCCTGCTCCGCTTGGGCCAGGACCGCTTGGGCGGCGTCTTTTGCTTTGGTGGGGAGCCAATGAGGGGTGGCGGCCTCACCACCCGGACCTCCTCGACGACGAACCTGGCCAGCCGCTGCGCGGCCTCCTTAGAAGACGGTGAAAGCGGGTCCTCCTCGGTTAGTGCCATAGCACCCCCCGACGAGACCCGCACGGGAGATCGCGGGGGCGACCCATGGTCCGCCGTGCACTGAGGGGCCGTCGGCGTAGGATCCCCTAGCGGCGCCTTCCCGTCGGGAGACAGGCCTTCAAGAGCCTGTCGCACCACTGGTGGGGGGACGAGCAGGGCGGGTAGCTCATCCAACATCGGGTCAACTGGAATGAGCGGTGGGGGCCCGAAGCACTCACAGAGTATCTCCACCAATGGGTCAGGCTCGAGGAAAGAAGGGCGGTCGTTGCCCGGGTCAGGCTAGGTGAAGCCCGTCTCAGCGGATGGGGTTTCAAAGCCAACGTCGAGTCTCCACCAATTGAAGTTATCATACCTTACGAAAGATCGGGTCGTGTCTACATCAAGAACTCCAAATCTTTACCTTCGCAGTCAAACATTTCTCGAAAGATATGCCTAAGAAACTATAATCCAAACGCTGATCAAATGTTAGAGAATGGCAGTAGTTGAAATAGGAAGCAAATTCCACACGGGGTGTGATTTACAAGAGCCTATAATAACAAAATTCATGAGTACTCATCCCGTCAAAGATGTCGAAGGAGTTAACACATTCATAAATGCAAAGCAAGTACTCAAACAACCTCAATAGGGTTAAACTTCTGTTTCCTGCAGGCTGCTCTAACGCCCTACCAAGGAAGACTAGACACAACATACTGTCTACTTACACAACTCCATAATGTTTCATACATAAGAAATCACGATTAAAGATATCTGGCATATAAAATGTTTCATATACAGGAAATCACGATCTAAGATAGCTAGTATATAAAATGCTTCGTACACAAGAAATCACGATCAAAGAGAGCTGGCATATTGAGACAACTGCACTAATTGTTTGGCTTCAGGCATAATAGAAAACCTCTGGCGCAGCAACACCGCGCCTATTTGGATTGAACCTTGTATGCCTAGAATTATGTTTTAGCTATGTATTCCCGTTGCTTTTGTTGTCATAAAGATGGAGGCTAAGAGGTAGCCTATTATTTTGTAGAGAACCATTCTATCTACTACACGGGGCGTTGTCATCAATGCGAATGATGTGTTAAAGCTGGCAATTCAATTTGTTGAGAAGAAAGTATCATATGACATGATACATCTAGTTATCCAACTCACCTTTCTCTCCGTGTAAGAATGTGTGGAACATCAAAACCCTGTAATATAACTAACTACAGATCAACAATGAACAATTCAATTGCATGAGATGGAATATTTGGTCAATAGTGAAGTATACAAAATTTAGCTCAGTCAAGGACAGAAGTTGAGAGTACTAGATCACTCACCGGTATCGTTTGCACAATATTGATAACTGTGGTACTATGGGGATTTCAGTTTGCTAATCAAGAATTCGTAGTTAGCAGAATGGCATTTGTATTCCAATCGTTAGAGAATGATTTTTATGTTAGATTATACAAATAATTTTTAGCCCTGATTTTTTTTTCTCCTGCTCCACAAATTATGCATGTCCGGAACCTTTGACATATATACAAAATTCAGGCCGGCAATTGCCTGCCATAGTCCCATTCAAAAAAAAAGTTAACAGGTTTGTTTATATATTATTAGTTTAGTGCACATGCGTTGCTACAGGTACTCATAAAATTCCATGACCTACAAATATACGGTAACACATATGCCAAGTCTTATGACCTGCAACAAATATTGAAATGCGATCATTTCCATTTTCACAACATTGTTAATTAGTAAGAAAAAGGCAGTCCATAGACCAGGCAACCAATCGCACAACAGACATACTTGACATACTGCTTGATTATGAAAATCAATGGCGAGGTAACATAGCTTCATATACATTATTTTGCTACAGGAGCCATGTCTGGGTATACTATCATCTCACTGAGAATTGTCTAGGTATACTCATCATGACAGACATGATAGCATTGACTATGCCTATGCATCTCAACAGAAGAAAATAAACAAGATCATTTAAATGGTCTTCCCTGAACTGTGCAAAAGTGTTTCAAAGTCCTTGTGATCATCCTGTTTAAACTTAAAAGATGAATTTTAAGATCAGAATTGAATGGAAACATCAAACATACACTGACTGGAGAGGTAGATGCATGACATCCTAGATTCCTAGTTCTAATTTCTATAGTATGGGTTCATGTCGCCACGAGCAAACATTATAATATGGCAATAATTAGACATATGATTTTCTAAATTTCTGGAAATCAATCTTGTTCAATCACAGAATATTGTCATCCCCCTGATGTGTTCCATTTTCCTTTTGCTGTTAGGCAAGTAACAGTGATTTTATATCATGTAAGCCTTCAAATAAGAACAATCCAAATATTTGAGTTGTGTATAAACTGTGCGGATGATATCTGAGTTCAGACTGGCATATTTTTTTTTCAAATATGCAGGAGAGCTGCGTACCATTAAAGAGGTATAACAGAACACTATATAGAATGGCATTGGATTCTTTTTTTTTGTACAGACATCAAGTCCAGTGTCAAATAACGCTAGATTAAATGCCAACCTGCATGCATCGCACTCAAAGGGGAAGCCATATAAGAAGGGATAAATGGGTTACTTACATATATCAAGCCTTCCAAATTCCCTGTCGGTCATCACAATTCACCGCATGTTGTATATTTCAATTTTCCATCACCGGATATATCCATTTTTGAACAATCGTGATCCAAATCTTGTTTGCCACCCACATTCTTCTTAAACATCATCATTAGAAAGGATGTCACCATGTTCTTTGATTCATCAACACATTGATTTTCTAGTTTGTTCTGGTTAGCCATGTTGTTTGGCTTTATAATCTGTTGCAGTCAAATTTCGACTCAACTCGAATATGGGGGTGTAGAGAACAGGAGCATGATACAATCATTTCAGGTGCCACACTCTGAGACAACTGTTGTTGCTTGATACCAATCTTTTGCTTACCACGGTCTTGTCCTACAAATATCAAACAATGTATCAGTCTTATAATCATTCCTCATGCACAACAAAAACAAAGCATGCAGGCCTGGAAGGTAAAAGTAGCACTCTTGGCTAACATTACATGTCTATGGTTATGGACACAACAGGAAAAAAGCATGGTATTAACTGAATTTCCATGGTATTAACTGAATTTCCAAAGTGACAACAACTCATAGAAAAAGCAGGAGATGCAGTACTCTTGTTGACTGGTTCGTTATTTACAGCATTATGGGATCGGAAGCACACTACAAGCATATATGTACCGCCACTAATCTGGAGGCATTTGAGTATAAGGGAGGAGGAAAAATCTATAAGGAACTCACTTCTGAGCATCAGGTGATCGAAGATTAGGAAGTAAGCTAATGAAACACACATGCCTCCGATGATCGCCTCCATCTTAGATGCCTCGTCGCTACAATCTGTATGTCCGCCACCATGCCCTTTCGTTTTCCTACAAAGCAGAGACAAAGCACATCGATCACCAAACCGAACCGCAGCATAGGCTATAAAATTGCATTAAAACGTGTGAAATTTGATTCAGCGAAACTGATATATTTGAATGAGAAAACCAAATCAACTGAGATAAATAAAATTTTGATTGCGGCAGCTTCCAGTCCAACGGCGTAGCTGCCGCAACTCATCTTTCACCCAGCTTGAGTAAAGAGGAAGCCTGTTCCCCCACGTACTCTTCGACCATTGGCATGCCCGGTGTCGAGCTCCTGCAGCAGCCCCTTGCGTCGCATCCTCCTCCTTCTTCCCGCGCAACCGCCTACGACGCGTTCTCCACGGCTTTCTTCTTGCCAAGCAGCCACGCCTCCGCCTGCTCCAACCCCTCCACACACGGAGCAGCCCGTCCAGCGCCTTCTGCTTCATGGAGGACACCACAGATATGGGGGAGGGACATGGATAGCGGGAATGTGCGAGGCGGCGGCACTGGTTGTGGATCCCGTTCGTGGCTGGCTGAAGATCGGGGTCGCTCAACCTGTTAGCTGCAGCTCTAACAGCAATAGCGGCACCGGACTCGGGGACGGTGAAGGTGGGGGGTCCTCCTGGTCGTGGCGACGGTGAGGTTGGTGTGGGCTTCGGCGTGGCGCGCCCGTCGATGAAGAGGAGCAGGCGAGCGTCATAGACGAACCATCGGCGGCGGCGGCGGCGGTTGCAGTTGCCGCTAAGTTACGACGCCGCAGCGCTATGGGGGCAAGGGGAGCAGGCATACGTCGTGGAAGAACCGGCGGTGGCGGTGGCAGCGCCGTCAGCCGCGGTTGAGCGCTCAGGGGAATGTGGACGCCGCAGCGAGATGGGGCAGAGCACGGAGGCGCGGCAGGGGACGGGCGGGGAGGCGGACGTGGGAGTGGGTTGTGGGAGCGGATGGGGGAGGATCGTGGGCTGAAGCTTGTGTGTCCCCCGAGCGTGTCCCCTTCGGTGTCCCCGTGCATGTGTCCGTTTTTTATTGGTTCCTTCAGAGACCATCGCGATCCGAGAAAACGGAGTCGTCTCCCGTCCGCTTGGTCCGTTTTCTTTCCGTGCGCTCCCGCTCGCCTCCTCCTTCATCGACAGCATGTGCTGCATGGCCATTACCAAGACCCTGGAGTAAAGCTCGGAGCAGGTCCTCGACGCCGGCGACGAGCGGCAGGTCACGCTTGTTGATGTGCATGCCGCCGTCTCCGACTGCGGCGACGCACGTGGACCATCGCAAGAGTGTGCCTCCAACCACGGTCACGACCCGTAGAGCTCCTCGAAGCCCAGATAGGCACGGCCGCCAACGCGCTCATGGTGCTTGTGGTCTGTGGCTGAGCACGTGCTCCCGTGCGCTAGGCGGCCGGAGGTGCCGTGGCCGGCCTTGGCATTGTACGCGCCCTTGAACAGAGTGGGGAGTCGGAGGAGGCGTGCCGCGGAGACGACATGAGGAAAACCAACACCGAGATTAGGGGAGACGGATGGGGCTGACGATGGTTCTGAATCTGATCTCATGGATCGCGGACGGAGAAAACAAACAGGGCCACGGATGCCGTCCATTGATACAGAGACACAGATCGGGACACGCTAAGGGGACACACAAGCTGCAGGCTGCGGGTGGTTCCGCGGGCTTCTCGCGCGAGGGGAAGACAAAGGTTTAGCAGGTGATTAGGAGCGAAGCGAAGCGATTAGCGTAACCAAACGCTGACATTTGACTCTTTTAGGTGTACGATATGGCTACTTTAACTCTACATCCAATTTTGTGTATAATTTTTATCATCTAAACATTGGTTTATCAGGAATATGGTATTTATTGCTACGCATGCCATTTTAATTTATCAATGCACAATGAGGTAAAAATCAAAACGGCAATATTATCTCGATATCTGCTTTCAGAAAACAATTATACTCTAGTGAAAAAAACGACAAGGGCAAGGGCAACTATAATGGATTGGTTGTCTGTTTGGAAATAGTTGTGTAACAATAATTGCCATTAGGTTGTGAACTAATTACTTTATAATTAAATTCTTTATCTAACCCCCCATTTGTTTAAATAGAGAAACTAATACGAATGGTACGGTTGATAAATTCGTGGGGTGACTAAACTTGAGCTACAAAATTGTTAAGCTTTCGGCATGGAACATGAATGTGGAGTTTATTGCATTATGGGCTGCAGATTCAGCGATGGAGGCTGGAGCTATCGTCGTGGTTATGCCATGATTTTGCAAACCATCCCGCTTCTTTCTCCGTTGCTCACCGTGTCTGTAGGGAACAGACCTTGCAGAGATATGAGACTCCCAGGCCACGGCCCGGCCTCAGCCTGTACACGTCGACGGAAAGAACGGTGGCCGTCTGATCTTGAGATCGACGGTCCTCCATTCGTTGACTGCGAAGTTCTCACACGCGTGTACGGAATGTGGGCCTGCGGGTCCCATCCTGCTGCTCACCGCGTGCAAACGGGCGCTGCCGGTTCGTTGCACGTAGTCAGTCCCACGTCATCAGCCGTCCGTTTCCTGCTGCCAAGGAGCCGTTGTCGAAGGCCGATTGGCTTAGAGTACAGAGGGCCCATGGTCGGTGGCTGTGGCTGTGGCTGTGATGGGTGCAGTGCCGATGTCCCTTGCCAGGTACCACGGCGACGGAGTGGCCACTCCCTGCTTCCGTGCTGACCAGCAGACCCGTTGTCTAGAGCCAATTGGCTTACACGATGCAGGTCCACGGTCAGTGTCTGCGTGGGCTATTTCGTAGCTTGTACGCGTGCCTCGTCTGGTGCTCTGCTCCTATTGGGTTGTTGTTGCTCTCCCGTTGGCTGCGATGGTGGGGTCCGGTTTGGGTGCCAGGGTTGCCTTGTGGAACGGCAGCCGCGCGGACAGCCCGGCCCGTGCACAAACGAACAGGCCGGAGACGGCTGTGGTGAGACTGACCAGATGGCCCCATGTATGGCGGGGCCCGTTGGTCAGCGATTGCTTGTGATTAGGTTTAGGCCGCACCGGCTCCGTTGGGAGTGGCGTGGATAGAAGGGGTGCTCGCACCTCCGTTTAGTCTCCCCTTCTGTCTCGCCATTTCTGTGAGGTAAGCGCCCATGGCAGCTCGTCGCCCATGGCACCTATCGGATCCTCGATTTCTCTGCTAAAACGTTCTGTGCTTTTTATGCCTCCTCCCTTCGCGCGGATCCATGTGTGCTGATTTGTAGGTACTGGACAGGGATTTGGGAGATATCCTCGGAGGCCGTCGTGCGGGGGAACGGAATCTGTGTCTCACCATCGGAGGCCGTCGCCAGGGACCGAAGTTCCAGTGCAGGTTTGCCGATTCAGTGCGTCCTTGTAGGTACGATGCTCGTCTCAGATAGTACTGTGCCTGCATTCTATTCATACAGGTGGGATTGGCGGTTTGGATTGGCGCGGTGATGCCCAGCACGGTGGCACGGTTTGGATCTGCTCACTCTCCTCCTCTCTTGGCGGCGGCTAGGGCGGGCCCCGACCGTGAGGGCACCCACGGGGCAACCGCATGGCGCCCCACCCCGGCAAAGCGGTGCCGGAGCATCCCCGGACCCGGCGCGCACCTAGGCGTGTCAGTGCGAAGTCGGCGCCCCCTGGCACGGTGGTGCGGCTGCATAGGTGCGCCCTAGGGGTGGCGCAGGCTCGAACGTCGGCGGCCACGATGAGGTGCTCACCGTTTACGCATCCAGGTTTCTACTATCTCATTCGTCCTTCTCCTTGGCGGCACGGAGAGTGAAGTCGTGGATAAAGAGGATTCGCGTGCCTCCGTCCCGCCTCCCCTTCCGTCCTTACAGTTGCGAGAGGTAAGCAGCCATGGGTGTCCCCGTCCTCGATTTCTCTTCGCTTTCGCTTGCGTCTGATGTACTTTCTCCCCGCACTGAGTGGCGCCCTTGGATTCTAGGTATTGGAGGGGGATTTGGGGCTCGCCGTCAGCGGATTTGAGCGGTGGAGGATCGGAGCCTGCGCCTGCGGGACCTCGGTTGCCGTCGATGAGGACCTGTGTGGACCTTCGCGCAAACCACGACATGGATAATGATGCCGCAGACGACTCGAGGTGAGTCGGCCTGGCCTATCCTACAGACGATCCAGAGCGTCACCTGCCGAGTTCGCCTTCACCGCGACATCGCCTTTCTCCGCGGCCACCGACACGCCGACGCGCAGCCCTTGTGGGCCACGGCCGTCTGCTGGCTGCGCACCACCAGCTCTCAGTCTCACTACGCCTGCGCCACGACTACCGTCGCTACCCATCCTCACGTCTGTGACGTTGCACAGCAGGTAGGCGCTACTACATTCTCCTCCCATCTTCCTCTATTGAGCAGCTTGTGCGTTTAGCTCCTTTTTGGCACACACCAAAAAAATCTTGCCATTCTACTTTCCGGCAGGTGAGGCGGCGGATGCTGATGGTGTGTACTCGGCCGGACACATGTACTCTTTTCTGGCGATGTATGCGAAGGTTCAAAGCACCTCCTCCTGTCCTCCAGCCCCATCCCAAGCCTATCTGCCATGAATGCATTTGACGGCTACCAGTATACAGGTAGAATGTTGGCGAGGTGCCTTCAAGATGTTCGATGAAATGTTTATGTGGATGCAGATTTGCCACCGTCAAACGATCAGCTAATCAGGTACCACATACTGGCATGTTTGGTTTATGTAAAAAAAGTGCTTTCGAATATTTCTTAATGTTTATAGAGCATTTGTGGCGGTCCACGAAATCCTCAGACTCCATATTATTAATTATGAAACTAAACTTGCAGGCACTAATATTTTTAAACGATATCCTTCGAACGAAGAGAAATAGTGTAGAGTGACAAATGTTCTGTTTCTATTAAGCAGTGGAAAAATGGCACTGTTACCTCTGAAATCAGTAGAGTACTCTAGCATCTTTTGATTGATAGTTAATCCCTTATTTAAAAAGATAGTGCTGTAAAATTTAAAAAATGGATTTTGCTGGCTGCATCTATGGTGCCATTGCACACTAACCAATGTATGTGTCGGGTACCTGGAAAAGGGGTACCCTAAACCCTCGATTAATCAGACTAATCCCCGAAGTCAGCAACGTAAACCCTCCTACGACATCCCTCACTATCGCTCGAAAGCCCACAGGCTAAGACATATTGGGCTACCCCACGAACAGGCGTCGACAGCCCAAAGCCACAGCCTACTCGACGGGCTACCATGCGGACCGAGACTGTACGCTCGAGGGTACAATCCGGGGGCCCCTCGAGGACGGAACTTCGCCTGTGCGAATGGGCAGCCCTCGAGCACAGTATACCCCTCGACTACCTACGCCCCGTACGGATCCAGGCGCATTCAATGCATTTTACCTGCTCCCGCCTAACCGTATGGTCACAGTTACAGCAACAGTTGCGAGTATGGCAGTCGAATCCTGCTTTTACCGCCCATACCCCAGAATCCCGCGGATTGTACCTCACTGTTACGCCATACCAAGCACTGTGTCCCGTCCGGCACCTCTTCGAGGCTCGAAAGTCAACACATTCCCCGCATCTCCTGGGATTTGGCCTTATCCGAAAGGCCTCGACCCCCTCGACTCGACCTGAGGTCTCGACCGTTGCCCCTCGGCTCTGTCACGCCGACCCTCGAGCGGGACTTCAACAACTGCGGTCAACACTTCAACAACTCCCGACGCGACGGTTGCAGGACCTCCCATACCGACGTACACCTCCAACACTTCAACAACACCGACATGATCGGCATCGGCGTCGTATGTCACCGACCACGTTATCACTAAAAAAATGTACTCCTGTGCCTCTACTTCGCCTGTAAAAGGAGGCGCCAGGGCTTGGGACAGGGGGGCCGAGATCCGAGAGCTTCATACGCTAAGGCTTTAGATCACAGAACTACGCCGTAAGACAGTGTGAAGTAGAGAGCTAAGCGCCCGAGACGCTCAAGCTCTAGCTCACGCTTCTCAGCCCGCTTGTATTCACCCCTGTACTAGCGCTTCAATGCAAGATAACATGAACTATCTCCCCCCCGCTGGACGTAGGGCCTTCTTTGCCCGAACCAGGATAAATCGCCGTGTCCTTCTTGCATCACCCACCGGATTAAGGGAGCACGCAATTACGAATTTACTCGTTGGTGCTGACCCCCGGGGTCGAAACACCGACAGTTGGCGTGCTAGGTAGGGGTCCTGCGTGTTACCAATGATTTCCCGCCATTCTTTTTGGATGGGCAACTCTGTTTCACCACTTCCTCGCGCTACGGTGATCTGGTTCGGGAGCCTGGAGTTCATGTCCCTCGGACAGGGCTATGACATGACCCTGCTCTCGATCAGTGACCCAAGCGGAGGTCGCAGTGTGCCCCCATGCTCAGGAGGGGCCACTCGTCGGTCTCACCACCATGCTGCCGCAACCAGAAGGAGGCACGATCGGCGCCGTCATCACCATCAACCTGAGTCGAGATTGGTGCCCGCTGCATTCCCCTCGCTCCTGACCGGTGATGAGGAGCGCCTTGTTGGGGGATTATCTGGCCTGAGTTCAGGAGCAGAGGACGGACCGGCAGGGCTCCACAACAACCTCAACTTCACCTTCGCAATGCACTCGTTGAGGGAGCCCGGCAGAGCTCCCCCGATGCGCACAACCCCCACTACATCGAGCCTACTTCCGCACGAGCTGTTCAAGCGTCGTCGACGGTTCCCATTCAGCCTCAACAATGCCGCAAAGGCATTCTCAACCTTGACCTGTGCCAACATGAGCACGATAGGAGACCGCCCAGGTGCCCTCCTTCGAGCAATGACGGACGTGGGGACGGTCATGCCGGCCTCCGTGGACTTGGGCTTCGCGAGAGCACCCGGCCCCCGGAGGTACACCGTCGGCACACTCCGACAGCAGCTGCAGGAGGAGGCACGGGGACAATTCCCCGTCTTCTACTGTGGCGACCCTGACTCCAGCTCTGACCATTGGGACCCTACCCGCGAGTGTCTCCACATGGACGGTGATGTTGCCTCCAGTGAGGACACTGTCGATCCGATGACCGATGCGGCTGCCGTTGCGGCGGGTGGGGCTCCCCCCAGAGTGGAGGTTCGACAACCAGTCGCACCCCGAGAGGCGTGCCCCCATCCTGACGAGTAGGACGCACAGCTGGCACAAATTCGAGAGTTGTAGGCTAAACTCGATGACGACCAGGAATGACTGCGCCAGCTCGAGCGAACCCTCGAGCAGGAGCGACCACCACCCGGCGGAAGAGCCCGATCCAGGGCCCGAGAGGTCAACCGGCAGATCAACGAGGGCGGGGCACCCAAACATCCCATCAACCATTACCCTCGAGCAAGCCAGAACGTTGTCGCGGCGGCTATGCTTCTTTGCAATATGCCCGCGCCATCCAACTCGCAAGCTCGACGGGTACAACGCGAGATCGAGGGTCTCCTCCAAGTTGCTGCTGTTCAGCAAGCCGAGAGCTCAGCCTCGAGGCATCGAGGGGCAGCTTCTGAACCACAGGACGAGCCCTCCCAGCCCAAAAGGGAGGGCTCGGTCAATCAAAGGCGGCCCTCCCGAGCGAAGAAGACACCAGCCCGAGATCGTATCATCGACAGCCGCGCCCCACGTGACGCGCGCCTCGATATCATCGAGAACCGCAAGCACAAACACGGGGACGCTGAGGATCGAGGGTACAACGCCCATCGTGGGGGATGTTACGACAGCGATGAAGACCGACGGGCCCCAGAGCCACCGGGTCCCCGAGTTTTTAGCAGGATGATCCACAACGCTCGGCTGCCCAACAAGTTTCTACCCCCCACGAGCATCGTCAAGTACAACGGCGAAACCAAACCCGAGCTCTGGCTAGCCAATTTTTGACTGGCTTGTTAGGCAGGCGGGGCACGTGACGATCGCGCGATCATACATCACCTTCCCCTGTTCCTATCCGACACCGTGCGTAGGTGGCTCGAGGAGCTTCCCCCTGACCAGATTCACGACTGGGTCAACTTGGTCCGGATCTTTGAGGGGAACTTCAAGGGCACCTACGTGCGTCCTGGAAACTCCTGGGAACTGCGCAACTGCAAGCAGAAATCAGGGGAGTCTCTGCGTGACTTTGACGAGGAGAAACCAGACCGGTGAAGCAACGCCTGCGCCGCTTTGACGAGGAGAAACGCAAGATCATCGGCCAGGAGGTACACAGGCTTTTGGCGGCTGGATTCATCAAGGAGGTTCATCACCCCGAATGGTTAGCTAATCCCGTGTTAGTTAAGAAAAAGAATGGAAAAATGCGAATGTGTGTTGACTATACTAGTTTAAACAAAGCATGTCCCAAAGTTCCATTTCCTTTACCACGCATTGATCAAATTGTTGACTCTACCGCGGGATGTGAAACCCTCTCATTCCTTAATGCTTATTCCGGCTACCACCAAATCAAGATGAAAGAGTCCGACCAGCTCGCAACTTCCTTCATCACACCTTTCGGCATGTACTGCTACGTCACCATGCCCTTCGGCCTTCGAAACGCCGGGGCAACGTATCAGCGATGCATGCTCCATGTCTTCGGCGAACACATGGGCAGTGCGGTCGAGGCCTATGTTGATTACATCGCGGTCAAACCCAAGAAAGTCAACAACCTCATCCATGACCTCGAAATCGCATTCGGATGCCATCGAGTCAAGAATATAAAACTCAACCCTGAGAAATGTGTCTTTGGTGTGCCTCGGGGCATGCTCCTCGGATACGTCGTCTCCCAGCGCGGGATCGAGGCCAACCCCGAGAAGGTCGCAGCCATCACGCGAATGGGTCTGATTTGAGATCTCAAGGGCGTACAGAAGGTCACGGGCTGCCACGCGGCTCTCAGCCGTTTCATCTCACGATTGGGGGAAAAGGCCCTGCCCCTGTACCACCTCTTGAAAAAATCCGAACGCTTCGTATGGACCGCGGAGGCCGAGGAGGCCCTCGACAAACTCAAGAGCATGCTGACTTCCGCCCTGATCCTCGTCCCTCCTCGATCAGTGACGTCGACTAAACCGCCCGAGCCCCTCCTCCTCTACGTCGCTACGACCACTCAGGTGGTAAGCGCGGCCATAGTGGTCGAGAGGCAAGAGGAAGGGCACGCCTTGCCCGTCTAGTGGCCGGTCTACTTTGTCAGTGAAGTGCTTTCGGAAACCAAGATCCGCAACCCGTAGGTGCAAAAGCTGCTCTACACCATCGTCCTTACGCGTCGCAAGCTCCAGCATTACTTCCTCAGCCACCCGGTTATTGCGGTGTCTTCTTTCCCCTTGGGGGAGATCATCCAAAACCGGGAGGCTGCTGGAAGAATTGCTAAGTGGTCGGTCAAGCTTATGGGTGAGACCATCAAATCTCAGGCGCTGGTAGGTTTCATCGCTGAGTGGACCGACACCTAGTTGCCGCCAGTTCAAATCCAAGCCGAGCTATGGATGATGTACTTAGATGGGTCCCTCATGAAGACAGGAGCAGGCGCAGGCTTTCTCTTCATCTCACCCCTCGGAGTCCACATGCTCTACGTCATTCGCATCCACTTTGCTGCTTCCAATAACATCGCGGAGTACGAGGCTCTTGTCAACGGGTTGCGATTACCCTCGAACTCGGGGTCTGACGCCTAGACGTTCGAGGTGACTCGCAACTCATCATCGACCAAGTGATGAAGGCCTCGAGCTGCCACGACGCCAAGATGAAAGCCTACTGCAAAGAAGTGCACAAACTGGAAGACAAGTTCCACGGCCTCGAGCTCAATCATATTGCTCGACGCTACAACGAAGCTGCAGACGAGCTCGCAAAAAACGCATCAACTCGAGGTACTGTCCCTCCGGATGTATTCTCGAGAGACCTCTTCGAGCCCTCCGTTGACTTGGGCTCGAGGGATGGCACCGCACCCTCGACACTCGAACCCCTTGCCTCGACCGGGGCCGAGGTCATGGAGATCGAGGGGGCACCTCCTCCGTCGAGCCCATTTCCGGATTGGCGAGTCCCTTTCCTCGACTGCCTCATTCGAGGGGAACTCCCGGAAGACTGGACCGAGGCTCGCCGGATCGCGCGACGGCCCAAGTCCTACGTCATTTATGGTGTTGGCAAGGAACTCTACAAGCGAAGCCCATCGGGTATCCTTCAGCGCTGCATCACTATCGAAGAAGGCAGGAGGCTCCTTGAGGACATACACTTGGGAGCTTGTGGCCACCACGCAGCGCCGAGAACCCTCGTTGGCAATGCCTTCCGACAGGGTTTCTACTGGTCAACCGCCGTTTTCGACGCCATCAACATTGTCCGCTCGTGCAAGGGGTGTCAATTCTACGCCAAGCAGACGCACCTCCCAGCTCACGCCCTACAGATGATCCCCGTCACCTGGCCGTTCGCGGTCTAGGGGCTCGACATCATGGGGCCTCTCAAGAGGACAACCAAGGGGTACACGCACCTACTCATTGCTGTCGACAAGTTTACCAAGTGGATCGAGGCCCGGCCTATCGGCAACATCCGCTCCGTGTGGGCGGTTGAGTTCTTCACCGACATCATCCATCGCTTTGGGGTCCCGAACGTCATCATCACTGACAACGGCACACAGTTCACTGGCAAGAAGTTCTTGGATTTCTGCGATCGCCATCACATCCGTGTGAACTGGTCCACGGTTGCTCATCCTCGAACTAACGGCCAGGTCGAGCGCGCCAATGGCATGATTTTGCAGGGCATCAAGCCAAGAATCTTCAAATGCCTTAACAAACATGGAAAGAAATGGGCCGCGGAGCTGCCTTCGGTCCTGTGGAGCTTAAGGACAACACCTAGTTGAGTCACGGGGTTCACACCATTCTTCTTGGTCTATGGGTCCGAGGCCGTCCTCCCCACTGATCTCAAGTATGGTTCCCCTCGACTAAAGACCTATAACGAGCAAACCAACGAAGAAGCCCTCGCAAATGCCGTCGACCAGCTCGAGGAGGCTTGAGACATAGCGCTTATTCACTCCGCGAGGTATCAGCAGAAACTTCGACGCTACCATGACAAACACGTGTGCTTGAGGGACTTCCAAGTTGGAGACCTCGTCCTACGTCGACGACAGACCAACAAGGGGCGTCAAGCTGACTCCACCATGGGAAGGTCCATACACCGTAGCTGAGGTGCTGAAGCCCGGAACGTACAAGCTGGCAAACAACAAGGGTGAAACCTTCACCAACGCATGGAACAGCGAACAACTACGTCGTTTCTACCCCTAGGGCACCGATGCCCTTGTACATTCTCGCATGTTTCATACATTTTTGCATGACAAATATAAGAAGTACTTTCGATTATAAGTTCAAACTCATTATTGTACATGCAAGAGGTAGCCTTGACCCTGTCTCGCCAGAGTCAAGCCTCCCTCGGGGACTAACGGGGGGGAACCCCCCTAAGTTCATAAAAATACGAACGATTTTTTTCAAAATTTGAGCGTCTCCTTTTGCTTCACAACTAAGTAGAAAACGCCTTGAACTCCCTAAGAGTCGAGGGCTGTCGAGCCGGGAGCTCTCCTACGCCCCAGGGCTATGGTACCTCCACTCACTCTCCCCCTTGAGGGATACGAGCATGCGTTGAACACTTAGTCAAAAAGAAAAGGTCAGATGATCGAAGCTCGAGCATCTCTTCTTTCCTTCGCCTTCGATGCATTTCGCAACTAAGAAGAAAATGCCTCGAATTCCCTAAGGGTCGAGGGCTGTCGAGCCGGGAGCTCTCCTACGCCTCTGGGCTACGGTACCTCCACTCGCTCCCCCCTCAAGGGATATGAGCACGTGTCGAACACTTAGTCAAAAAAGCAAAATCTAGGCGAAAGAAAACAGAGAAGTCTCGAACTTAAAATATCCAAATGTATTATGATAGATGCATAGATGTTTTAAAGGCCCCGAGGCCATACTGAATATAAGTTACAAAAACTAACTTATTTACACAGGCACTTCCGCCCAGTTTTGTCCTACAGGCCCGCTCCGCCGTCTCCGTCACCGCCCTCCTCGACGGTGTACCCTTCATCTTCGGGGGGGGGGGGAGGACTTCATCCTCGAACAGCTTCGCCAGCGCTTTATCGCTCCTCATTCTCGGCATCGGTCTTCGAGATGTCGGGGATGAAGCCTTGGGCAACGACGTCCATGTCGAAGATGAAGCCAGAGGAAACCACCGCCAGCGCGCGCTTCACGCTGGTGTGGAGCGCCTCCCGCATGTGATCCCGAAGGGTGGCGTCGAGGTGGTAGAGCCGGTCGACGAGCACGGCCCCCGGGACATCTTCTTCAGCCACCTCGACGGGCTCGACCTCCTAGGAGGTACAGAGCCTGTTGATGGCAACCCGGAACCTGCCGAGAAGCGCCCCCTCCGCCACGAGGCTCTCCTGTAGCGCCTTGGCGGTGGCCTGAGTGGAGAGCAGCTCGGACTCAAGGCCTGAAAGACAAAACAAGAATTAAACAAGTCACACGGAAAGAAAAATGTCAAAGCCCACCAAGGAACTCACTAGCACAGCGGGTCTGGAGGGCGCTGCGGTCCTCCAGCATGGCGTCGCGCTCCTCCCGAGCCTCGTCTCGCTCCCACTGGGCCTCCTTGAAAGCCTAAGTCAAGTCGATCTTCTCGCACCGGAGGGTCTCGAGGGCGCCATCAGCCAAGATGATGGCTTGCTCCTTCTCTCGAAGGGTAGCCTTCATCGCCTCGAGCTTGGCATCCAGGTTGTCGGCTCGACCCTTCTCCTCCTTGACCAAGGCGGAAAGGGTGTCATGCGCCGTGGAGACCTGAGCCAGACTGGCCTCGAGCGAGCGGATACGCTCCATGGATCCTCGGGCCTCCTTCACGAGCAGCTTGACGTGCTCTTGAGCGCGAGCACCATCGCTTTTGGCCTCCTCCGCTTCGCCCCTGGCCGTGTCAACCTCCTCCTTGACCCGCCGGAGCTCCTCCTTGACTCGAGCGGCTTTGCCTTGAGCTGCCTCGGCATCCTCCTTCACCTGGGTGGCCTCCTCCTTGGCCCTGGCAGCCTCCTCCTTGGCTCGCTTCACCTCCTCCTCGACCCCGGCAACCCTGCTCTGTGCAGAACGGTCGGCCTCGAGTTGGCGAAGCACTTCCTCCCGACTGTTATGCATTTCATGGAGGAAGTATGACTTGGAGGGGGAACGCCTCTACAAGTCCTAGAAACAGGAAATCGAGGGTTAAGGCGATCCATACGGGAAAAGCCAAAAACCGTATGTGATCCAAATGGGGACTTACCGTGAGACTGGTCGAGATCCCCAACGAGCTCGACACCCAGCTTGAGGAAGTGCTGCAGCCACACCTGAGACTGCTCCACGCCCTCCCAGCGCTCGACCTCCTCCGGGTCATCCATCTCGATCCTGGGAGCGCTGGAGTCGCCGAGCTCCTGGAGCAAGACACGCTCCTTGCCCCAATGAGAGAAGAGCGTCTTGACCTTGGTTCACGCCAAGGACTCGATCTCCTCTACCACGTCGCGTGGGGCGTCGTGGTGCTCTGCCAACTCGGCTGAGGTGGGGAACTCCGATGCGGCGCTGGTGCCTCCCAGCCCGGGGTCAAGACGTCGACCTCCTCCTCAATGGGCCAGGAGCCCCCAACGCGATGGTGGCCGCCGTCTCCTCCGACCACTTCGCCTGCGGACCAGAAATCGCTGGCTCCTCTGATAGCACGGCTGACGACTGCGGTGGCCGGCTCAACACTGGCTCAGGCGCTTCCTGAGGCGGCGGAGGAGACGAGGCCATCGCTTCCTCCAACGCCACGTCCTGTGGCGCCGGCAGGTCCACCATCGACACGTCTGCCAGCGGGCTCAGTGCCAAGGTCTCCTCCTCAAGCTGCATTGAGGGTTTCAGCGCCGCTTCTTGTAGCAGCTCGTCGAGGGTGATCATGGACACCCACTGTTTTGGGAGTCCCGAGGTCTCCTCCCCTCTGACGGCTTGGGCGGCTGCTGCACCGATAGGTCCGGCAGCGTCACGTCCCCCGGCGGCATCTGCTGCTCCTGATGGTGTTAGGGCCGTTCCCCGGTCACCTCCTCCTCCTGCCGCTCCTGGGCTCCTTCTCCTCCTGCTGCGTTCGCGGCAGCTCCTGCTTCCGCTGAGCCTCCAACTCGCGTAGCCCTGTCGGCCATGACTTCTGCTCCCCCGTCGAAGGGGGAGGGGTGATGGCCTCCTCACCCTCGAGGTCGATGGGGGCTACCTCCATTCCCAGCTCGTGGCCCTCGGGGGCTCCCGCCTCGGGCATGGAAGCAGAGACCTCGAGCTGGCCCAGGTTAGGGGCTCCCGACACCGGGGCTCCGCTCTCTGGCGCCGGGCCGAGCTCGGGGACCACGGATGTCGACATGAGGGAGGCGCTCCCCCCTCCTGCGTCTTCCTCGGCTAGGAGTCACCGCCCGTCATGGCCCCGAGTCGCTCGACCCTGCAGCAAGAGCAGAACCCGTCAGCCTACCGTGAGCCATAGCCTCGAGGGCTAAGGACAGTCACCTCGCCTCCCACGGTGCCAAGGGCCTCGATGTCGCACCTATGGCCGAGGCCCTCATCTTCATGGCCGCGTCCACCCTAAGCCGCTTAGCCGGCGCAAGGGTCGCCCCCTCGATGCGGCGCTTTGGCCTGGATGGAAAGTAGGATAGTAGAGAAATTAATGAACCGTAGAATGGGGAAGCAATGAGAAGAGACTTAAATCAACAACACTTACCCAAAGGGGATAGAGGCCTTTCGGGTCCCCCTCGAGCCGCCAGCAGACCTCGAGGCCCCACCCGAGGCCGAGCTCTTCCTAGGGCTGGGGCTGCTAGGGGCTGTCGGTGAGGTCGCCGTGCCTCCCTGCTCCGACGAGGCCTCCTAAGCACGACCCTGCTCCTCTCGTGCCGATGACCGGGACCGGGTTTCCCGGGTCGAAGTGGGCAGGGTCCCGCCACGAGCACGACGTGAGGAGGACGAACCCCCTGAGTCAAGGGGGTGGTCGACCTTTCCCCTCGCTGGCGCTCCGAAGCCGTAGTCGCCGGCTGAGGGGCGCGCTACTCCGACGCACCTTCCTGCACCAGAAGACGGTCAGTACGGGAGGGACCAGACAGAAGGGGCTTGAGACGTCCCGCCACCCCTTCAACATCATCGTCGTCGTCATCATCATCATCCTCGTCTCCCTCATCCTCGAAGGGAGACTCCTCCTCCGGGAGCCCGTGCTGCGCACGGCGCTTCTCGCGCTTTTTGCGCTCCTCAAGCTTCTTGTCCTTTTCCTTCTCCTCATCCTTGTGCCTCTTTTCCTGCTAGGCGTCGAAGCGTCTCACCTGACGATCGGGAGCATCCTCCCTTAACGGGGGCCTCGATCTCCGCCGATTCTCCCCTGCATGAAAACATTCGGTCGTGAGGACAAGAGTAAGGAAAAAAGGGGACGAAACGTAAATGCGAAAGGCATGGGTCGAGGCACTCACTAGGTCGAGGCACCCCTCCTCCGGCCGCACCGGGAATGGTTGGACATCAACCCGGTGGGGATGTACTCGCATGACACCTCTGACTTGCCTGTCTTCAACACGAAGTTGAGGCAGCCCACTCTGACGATCCGCCTCATGCCTGAACCCACCGGAGAGGTGAACCACTCCCCCTTGTAGAGATGGAGCCACAGCTCCCAATGGGGTGCCATCCCTAAGTAGCCCTCGCAGACGGCCGCTAAGATGGCGGCGTTGGAGATGGCGTTGGGAGAGAAGTGTTGGAGCTCGACGCCGTAGAAGTTCGTCAGCCCCCGCATGAACTCGCTCGGGGGTGCTCCGAGCCCGTGCCAGTGGTACTTGAGGAAGCTCACCACGTAGCCCTCCAGCGGGTTTGGCTCCGGGTGGCCCCTCGGCGGCGCGATCCACTTCAGCCGAGTCGGATCGGTCTCGGGGCGGAGAAGTCCCTCTCTCACCAGCTCGTTCAACCTCTGTCGTGTCACGGTCAACGGGCGCCAGGGTTCCACCGGCTGAAAGATGGGGGCCATGGCAGCGGCAGCGGCACAGATCTGTTCGGTGGATGCGGTGGCGGCGGCAACGATGCAGATCTCCTCGGCGGACGGGCGACCGGGAAGGTTCCCAATCACGATTTCTTGCTCTAAGTTCCTACCCTCACACGCAGGAAAGCAGGGACTCGGGAGCACTAACGGTGGTGAAGGCAGGGTGGCAAAGGTAGGGGCGAACGGTGCTTGTCCCCCCTGGTTTTATAGCCAGGAAGAGCAACGGGCGGAATCCAGCGGCAGAAAAAGGTAACTCCCCGCAATTGATGCGCTTACCTACCCGTTCCCCCTCGATCCTCGGCTGGATACATGTGTTGCACCTCAGGCAACAAGCCATTGCTCGGGCCCACCATGATCTCCACCACTGCACCATTTAAGCCTCCTCCTCAAAAGACGCGTCCAACGGCAAGAAAAATAAACGTTGCTCGCCGACGGACTCTTCCAGGAGAAGTAAAATGGGCTCCGGCCCCACAACAAGCCTTGAGGGAGAGAAGGTTGGCCCTCGACCAGGGTTCGACAGCCGCCCTCCAGCACCCGAGTCAGGGGTGACCAAGGAGGAGCCAACACGAGGCCCCGCTTGAGAACAAACTCTCGAGACCCCTTTGGACATATCCAAGGTGAAATGCTACAGACTTTTATGGAATTCCCCCGAAGGGAGGCATCGAGCCGCCGAGACCTATCGAATGGAATCGGTATCCATAGGTCCATTGCGTTTTGCTTTAATGAGACCGCCTCCGGGCCTCCAGTCGACCTCTATCGAATGAGGATCGGGCTCTCACTTGGATTCTCCCGTTACCAGCTCACTGAGAACTTCGAGGCTCGCCCTATCGAGGGTAGTCCAACGCTTCTCGCCTCATGTCCGATCGAAAGGACTTGTGAGATGAACGCCGAGGCCGGCAGCGCCCCTGCCGCGCGAGGCTCGGGAGCCTGACCGTGTCCGGCACCCCTCAACGAAAGAGGGTCAAAAATCCCCTAGGGGCTCGACATTCCGACATACCCCTCGGTAAAGCGCCATGACTCCAGTTCAGGTCCATACCCGACTGGACGAGCATCCCTCGACCAAAGATAAATAAAGCCCTCGAAGGAGTCTCTCAGCTCCTCCGAGGCCTCGGGGGCTAACCCTGCGGGGGACGCTCGCGCACCCCCCACGGAAAGATCCGAACCACACCTCACTCTTGACTTCTGACCCCCTGCTCGAGTGCCAGCACCCGCGTAGCGGCCCGGGGGCTGCTGTCGGGTACCTAGAAAAGGGGTACCCTAAACCCTCGATTAATCAGACTAATCCCCGAAGTCAGCAACGTAACCCCTCCTACAACATCCCTCACTATCGCTCGAAAGCCCACAGGCTAAGGCATATTGGGCCACCCCACGAACAAGCGTCGATAGCCCAAAGCCACAGCCTGCTCAGCGAGCTACCATGCAGACCGAGACTGTATGCTCGAGGGTACAATCCGGGGACCCCTCGAGGACGGAACTTTGCTCGAGCGAACGAGCCCGCCCTCGAGGACGGAACTTCACCCGTGCGAATGGGCTGCCCTCGAGCACAGTATACCCCTCGACTACCTACCCCCCGTACGGATCCAGGCGCATTCAATGCATTTTACCTGCTCCTGCCTAACCATATGGTCACAGTTACAGCAATAGTTACGAGTATGGCAGTTGAATCCTGCTTTTACCGCCCATACCCCAAAATCCCGCGAATCGTACCTCACTGTTACGCCATACCAAGCACGGTGTCCCGTCTGGCACCTCTTCGAGGCTCGAAAGTCAACACATTCCCTGCATCTCCCGGGATTCGGCCTCCGAAGGGCCTCGATCCCTCGACTTGACCCCCTCGACTCGACCTGAGGCCTCGACCGTCGCCCCTCGGCTCTGTCACGCCGACCCTCGAGCGGGACTTCAACAACTCCGGTCAACACATCAACAACTCCCGACGCGACAGTTGCAGGACCTCCCATACCGACGTACACCTCTACATCGACACCGATATGATCGGCATCGGCGTCATACGTCACCGACCACGTTAGCACTAAAAAATGTACTCATGTGCCTCTCCTTCGCCTATAAAAGGAGGCGCCAGGGCTTGGACAGGGAGGCCGAGATCCGAGAGCTTCATACGCTAAGGCTTTAGATCACAGAACTACGCCGTAAGACAGTGTGAAGTAGAGAGCTAAGCGCCCGAGACGCTCAAGCTCTAGCTCACGCTTCTCGTATTCACCCATGTACTAGCACTTCGGTGCAAGATAACACGAACTATCTCCCCCCCCCCGCTGGACGTAGGGCCTTCTTTGCCCGAACCAGGATAAATCGCCGTGTCCTTCTTGCATCACCCACCGGATTAAGGGAGCACGCAATTACGAATTTACTCGTTAGTGCTGACCCCCGGGGTCGAAACACTGACAATATGCATCAGGAGGGTAGCCCTATGAGATTATTTGCTTTGTAGGAATAGAATTAGGATGTCATGGAACACATAGAGATATTGTGTGATTGCCATGATTCATATTGTAGTAATATCTTCTTAAAATGAGTAAAAACGAATCCTTCAACCAAAACACCAAGCTGTACTTTTTTTGTTTTACTGGATCCTTCGAATATTCTGCTGTACCACAGTTGTGCATTTGTATGAACTAAGTGCTAGGTTGTCCATGGAAACTCAACAATATATGTGGCTGCCTCTCTACAATTCACATAAGTCATTTTCTATATTTCTATATTACTGATTCTATGTATAGATGGTATATATGTGCAGGTTTAAGTGGTCCTGAAATTATCTCATGTTTTGTGCAGTTGGTACTGTCTGCTACTACTATTGGCACTTCTGAAATTACCCTGTACTGCCTAGCTTCTAACATTGTGAGGTAGTTAATATTTGTAATGTCTTCAGTGTCACAATTTTTTTATTTATTAGATGTGGTCTTATAATTTATAATAGGCAAAGCTACGATTATAACTGCAGTGCATTGCTTTAGGATTTGTCCTAAATGTTCTAAATCTGTTTGTACATATTGATGCAAATAGTTATAAAGAAAGAATGTGCTTATTCATGCCATGTTATTAGAAATGTGTTTGTTTGACTTTGCTAACCTACATTCCATCTACAAAGCTAGCTGAATGCCATTCCAGAAAAGGTCTGCAGTTTCTATTTTCTTACTGCAAATATAAATGTAATTACATAGGAATCAATTTATTGCTTCATGGTTTACTTTTTTGTATGCACAGAAGAAATTGGCCCTCAGATGATTTGTTTTCAAATGACACACTTAACTAACTGCTGATTTTACTATCATCAGCTCCGCAGCTACTACCTAACACACTCCCTTAACTGAAGATTTTGTTTTTTACTCAAATTTCGAGTGTGGCCTCATGAATATGAGCACTGTTATACCTATGTTTTCTTACTGAGATCATTGTATCCTGTAATGTATTATGTTTGTATCAACTTATTATTGACTGTCCGGAGTCTAACATATACCAGTATATAGTATTATCCTTTTGTGTACCCATAACAGCTGTTTGGTGTTTGTGTAGCATCTTCGTCAGGAACATCAGAATTCGAAGATGGCTGGGAGTCGGATGGAAGCTGGGACCTTCGCTACAGACAGTAGACCATAGACCTTCAGCAGTTATGCCCTGACATGACATAACTATCTCAGAATATTTATGTATTATCTATGTATCATATGCTACACTTTGGCATCTTATCTTGGGAACTATGTTGACTATTGTTCGTTCTTAGTTATGGCATGCTACGCTTTAACGTGTTAGTTTCGATTTCTATTTGTGGTTCCATCGATTATGGAGAGTACCTAGCTGCTGCATCTTTGCATATAAATAAGGCTGAGCAAGGAGATACCTTCTTAGCATTCTCCTCTTCTTTGCGAAAAATTACGCTGTTGCTTGCTTGCTGAACTCTACATCGTTTAGCACTGGTTTGTAATATTATGTAAGACAGCTATCGTCATACAATACCGCCAGCCGTTGAAAAATATCGGATGGTATCACAGATCGCTATTGCGTGTAATATATAGTAGCCAGTTTATTATCTGAGGCATGTTCCTAAATTGAAGGGCGGCTAGAACTCGCGTACGAACGCCCGCGCTATTGACTAGTATTGGAATAAGCCTGCTCACGTGCAAGGGCAATGACGAGTCGAGAATGCTAGCTTGTTCTGGAAGCATATACTCTGGTCTAAGCTGTTCTGGCCGGATTGGATGTTGACATGGGCACGTGGCCGACCGAGGTAGCTGAGACGTGGCCAAATGAGGTGTCAGCTCCCATGGTACGAAATTCGTCTAGTAAAGACTACAACATAATATACTAGGAAAAATAATGTTTTTGCCCCATCCAAAAATTTAATTATGATTTAACCCTATGTTTTCGAATTTGTCATTTTTACCCTCGTCGTTTTAAAATGGAGACATTTGCACCTGGTCTAGGAAGCCTCCAACCACGGCGGCCCACTAGAAGCACAGCCACTGCAGGTCCCTAGTATCCGCCGCTGCAGCGGCGCACTCATCGGCCAACAAGAACCATCCCTAGGGGTGCACGTTTACAGGCATGCGGGAGCGGGTGCGGGCCGGTGGGCAGCGTAGATCCACGGCCTGGGCACCCACAAGATGAGGCCCAGGAGGTGACACTTGCCTATGACACCACACACTTTTGCTTACACAGCACCCACCACCTGCCTAGACCATGCAAGTTCAACTTCCCGACAGCGCTGCGCCTCCATCAACTAGGACATCCGCACCATGCTTTCCCACGACGACATCAAGGGCATCGCCGAGAGTCATGCCTGTGCCTTGGCCAACTTGTATGTCGGTCCGCTATACGGACCTAGGCTATGGAGCGAAGGAGAGGAGGCACAGAAAAGAGTCGTGGTGTCACACAGGGAGGTCCGCAGCACCTCCTGATTCTGCAGAATGTCCAAACGCTCGTTGCCCATGTAGACAAGCTCCTCAGCCTCCGCTAGCCAGCGCTCGCACGCGGCGAACACGAGTGGCTCAATAGCGAAGTCGGCCATGTGGCAGTCGAGGTTGAGGTTGGTGACGAGTTCCTTGATTGGCAAGTCATGAACTTGGGGTTGAAGCGGGGCTCGAGGGTGAGGTGGGTAACATCCGCCAGAGGAGCTTCAACAAGGTCCAAGAGCTACCTTGAGTGCTGGATCTGCGGCCATGCGATCTAGAGATGGATGAAGCCATGCTTCCCTCACTTCTGTAGCTCGATGGGTGACAATGAACTTCTCAAGCACCGGAGTAGAGGTGGCACTAGTAGTATTAGAAAACTTTGGGTTGGGATCACATGGACTCCCCCTTCATAGTAGCTAGATTACAATAGGCTCCTTCCACACACAAACCATGAGGCTATAGCTATGCCCGTACTTTTAGCAGAATTAGGTGGCAAGCAAAAAATTAATCGCAAAAACAAAGAATGGAGGGGGGTGGATTAGCACTAGTACCAACAACTAGGCTCGAACGAGGTGGTTGCCATCCACCAAGGAGCTCTAGCAGGGCCCAACTACCACTAGTGGAGCCTCATGGAGGCAATACTGGGCCTGCCCCCTTACTCCGAGAGTCCGAGTGATAAATATAGGTATTCTGCATTTACGTTGATTCGGCTCATCCTCCTGTCTGGACATGCAAGAAGCCAAGCTTCTTACATGCATTTTTGCTAACTCCGCCCCATCTGAACATACACGCACACAAGCACCTTGCATGCACGTTTAGTTGGCACAAAGAACAACCAATGTTTCTACTGTAGCTACCCCCTTAATTTTACTGCATGCTTCGTCGCTGACAACAACTACCTTGGGAGCTGCATCCGCAACCATGAGATCTAGAGCAGGACGCTATGCTTCGCTCACAGCTATAGCTCGATGGGATCAACACTGATGTTCTCAAGCACCGGTAGTGGAGGTAGCAGCAATGACAGGGCCATGAGGCCGACGCCTCCGTTCACGTTCGCCATGGAGTGGAGGTGGTAGTGGCGGTGATGTGGGTTGCCGCCAAGATATGTGGGTCAAACACTTCAGCCCACTCTAAGTGGGCCAGTCCTCACATGCCTTGAACTCGTCTTGCAGCATGTCCATGCACTCATCACTCGCGCGGACAATCTTATTGTCACAAGCAGCCACACCTTTGCCACTGGTCGCACCTTTAAAACCACCTCCTCCTCTGGCGTCTTCTTCTACATCCACCCTCTCTTGTATCTACATTCCACAGTTCCACACCATCTCTTCAACCCACATCACTTGTGGTCCACACACTTTTATCTTCGATGCAAAATCTTCGTCCCCCGTTGCATCTAGGTCAGTGGAGCCTCCATTGACCGTCCTGCCGAACACCAGCTTGCAGGATCTGCTGGTAGCCAGCCAAGACCTGCTCACCCCTGGTGCCTCCCAGCTGGCCGCTGGGACCTCTTAGTCGGCAGCTAGGCACAACAAACCTGCTAGCCTTGCCCACTTGCGTTGGTTAGCGATAGCTGGCCACCTAGGTTCATCGATACCCTAGGCTCTCTCGTA
This sequence comes from Bothriochloa decipiens, assembly GCA_023333625.1. Lineage (NCBI taxonomy): Eukaryota > Viridiplantae > Streptophyta > Magnoliopsida > Poales > Poaceae > Bothriochloa > Bothriochloa decipiens. Next base: position 35,864,369 of record CM041637.1, read on the forward strand.
ACCTTGTCAGCAAGCATGAGCAGACAGCCACGCCTTTGCCGCTGCTCACGCCTTTAAAACCACCTCCCTCTCTAGCATCTCCTTCTCCATCTACCCTCTCTTGTATTCACATTCCATAGTTCCACACCATCTCTTCGACCCACATATCAGTTGTGTGGTTTTTTGAGCTTGTAGATGGTCACCATGGCATGAGTGCCCGCGGTGCAGTAGCACGGTGGCGAGGACGTAGGCGCATGACCGGCTTTGCCACGGCAATGGCACACTCGGCGGTCAATAGGAACCATCCCTAGGGGTGAACGTGAACATGCGTGTGGGAGCGGGTGCGGGCAAGTGGGTGGTGCAGATCCACGTACTGGCCACCCACACTAGGTTGTGGATCGATAGGTTCAACCAAACCCTAGAGGTGACCCTTGCCTATGGCACCACGCTCTTTTGCTTACATGGCACCCACCACCTGCCTAACCTGCGCAGGTTCAACTTCCCAATGGCACCACACCCCAACATCCCTAAGGACGTGCACGCCACGCTTACCCACGCCAACATCAAGGGCATTGCGAAGAGCGACGCCCATGCCTTGGCCAACTTCTATGTCAGTTCGCTAGACGGATCCTGGACTATGGCACAAAGGAGAGGAGGCATGGATGTGGTGGCTAAGGTGAGCGATGATTTCCTCCGACGGCATAGCCACGAACTTGGGGTTGATGCTGGTCTTGAGGGCGAAGTGGGTGTCATCCGTTGAAGGATCTCCAGTGAGGACCGATTGCTGCCTTGGGAGCTGGATCCACAACAATGAGTTCTAGGCCAAGCTTCGCTCATAGCTTTACCTCGATGGGCTTGATAGTGAAATTCTCAAGCGTCGGTAGTGCAGGTGGTGGCGATGTGCGTTGCCACCGGGATATGTGGGTCACACACTTCATCCCACTCTAAGTGGGTGCCCTGATATCATCCCAGCATATGTCCATGCGCTCATCGCCTGTAGACAAGCTCCTTGACCTTCACAAGGCATGGTGAACACGAGCATCGCGTTAGCGAAGTAAGCCGTGCGGCAGTGGCAGTCGAGGTGGGTGATGAGTTCCTCAGCCGGCATAGCCACAAACTTGGGGTTAAGGCTGGTGGTCGTTTGTGGTCACCGGTGACGTGCAGCTATTTCTTCTAGTAGTATTAGATGACAACCTTGGGTTGTGATCACATGGATTCGCCCTTCGTAGCAGCTAGATTACAATAGGCTCCCCCGTACAAATGTTAGGGTATAGTTATGGCCGTAAATTTAGTAGAGTTAGATGGAGAGCAAAAAACTATTCACAGAAGCAAAGAATGGAAAAGGGGAAACTATAACTAGTACCAAAATCGCCTTTACAGTACAACTAGGCTCGAGAACGAGGTGGTCATCATTCACTAGAGGAGCTCCGACAGGGTCCGACAACTACCTTGGGATCTGCATCCGCAGCCACGAGATCTAGAGAAGGAGGCCATGGTTCGCTTGTAGCTGTACCTCAATGGGATCAACATTGATGTGGAGGTGGAAGTAGTGACAGCACAGGGGTGCCATGAGACCGGCTCCTCCGTTCGTTCTCACCATGGAGTGGAGGTGGCAGCCATGTGGGTTGCAGCAAGGATATGTGGTCAGACACTTCAGTCCACTCTAAGTGGGCCAGGCCTCGAGTGCCCTGATCTCATCCCATAGCATGTCCATGAACTCATCACACACACAGATAATCTCCTGGGCCTCCGCGAGTCTACGCTTGAACGCGGTGGTGAACTCGGTTGTGCGGCGATGGCGGTTGAGGTGGGCGATGGGTTCCTCAATCGGCATAACCACGAACTTGGGGGTTGAGGTTGGGCTCTAGGGCGAGGTGGTGGTTGTTCGCTGGAGGAGCTTCGACGAGACCCGACAGCGGTTTTGGGAGCTAGATCTATGGCCACTGGAACAAGAGCTAGAGAAGGCCATGCTTCACTTGTAAGTGTAGCTCGAAGGGATTGAGATTGAACTTCTCAAGCACCATAGTGGAGGTGGTGGCGGCGATGATGGCGCATGGGTGCCAAGGAGCTGCGTTTGCCATGGATTGGAAGTGTGGGTTGCCGCCGAAATATGCAGGTCATTCACTTCAGCCCACTCTAAGTGGGCAAGGCGCGATATTATGTGGGTTGGTGGCACAAGCAGCCCAACAGGTTAAAGGGACAACCCACCCCACCTTCCATCATCACATGCAAGCTATTGATATCACTAACATGCATTTATTAGTCCACAAAATTGATTACAATTCATTTATAATAGTTTATTCTTTCAAGAAAGTAAATATAAGTAGTTTACATTAAATCCAAATCATTTGTGATCCCCGTAGCAACTTGCAGGTATACTTCTAGTTGTATAACAATCTGCAAGCCAAAATAAAAAAGGGCCCACATACAAACCAGGTTGGCTTTTCGACCAGGCCTATGAGGAAATTATCAGGCTAGATAACTTTGTGCAAATAGCCTTTAGAATGCATAAATTCTATTTGTATTATCTGCAATAGTAAATGAAAACCAGTTCTAACCAACTACAACATGGGTAAAAACCGAGATGATATTTTGTACGGTTCAATAAGGAACAGAAATACAGGACCATTTCGCAGCATTGCTCATGTCCTATGCCAAAGTAGCAATTTGTGTGTAAGCCACTTCAGATTGACTGTGTTCCATTGGCATCTATTTGTGTGTAATCCACTTAAAATGGGTGCAATCCACATAAATTTGAGTGTCCCCCAACATATGCCACAATCCAATGGATCACAAACAAGTACTAATGGCATATGCACAAATAGCAATTGTGGGATGCACCGTGACTAATATGGAGTAAAAGAGACAAGCATCACTAAAAAATAAACATAAGTGGTTGGCACTTCCACAAATTCATCACATTATTAGTCAATAAAACATAGGAAGGTTGAAGAATAATTATTACCACCTGATCCGCTAGCATCAAGATTGTCTTCAGTGAGAATCTTTGGCCATAGTAAACAAACTGATCTTCAAGGCTTGGTCCGAGTAAATCAATAACAAGAATGTTTTCATCGCCAGCAATGCCACACCATTTTATGCTTGCAATACTTGTAAGACATAATCTGCTGATCCCTCTCCAATCTCTTGCTGCAGATGGTCAAGAGTAGAATGAGGTCAGCCTTGTGCTGTCCAAGTCCTTGCCACTATTCCTAGAATGGTAATAGGCCATACTTGTACTTGTAGAGGTACACCAGTAGGTAGTGGGCTGGTATAGTCATGTACTAGAGTAGATGATGGCTGATGTAAGCCTTGTACCTTAGGAGTAAGGAGTAGGTAGAATTGTACCTAGATGGTACATGTATGGTGTATATAAACCAGCTCAATTCAGAGTACTCAGTTTCAGCCAACACTAAAACTAAAGTGTGTGCTGTGTGTGTGGGTTCAGAGAGCTCAGCTCTTCTTCAACCTTGGAGCAGGGGAGGAGAGGAGGGAAGGAGAGCAGGTGCTGCTCACATGGAAATTGGATTGCAATGCCAACAATACTAGCCACATGGATTCAAAATAGCAACAATTACAACACAAAAATAATGGTATGTGAATCAACAAAGTAAGATTTGTATGTACTCCAACACATACTCCCTCCTTGAAGAACATTGTACAGTTTGGCCTCATATTGCAACTATGGGTGATTGGTTTTCTGCTTTCCACATAATAATAATGAAACATAAGTTCCAAAATAAACATGTCAAATATACATCTACAACATATATTAATTTGTAACGTGAAAAGTCATGTAGCTCCATTCAGTTGTAACTTCATTAAATAATTCTTTATCCTGTCCTGGTAGATGTCATTTTACAGAGATGGCTTTGTTTTCTGAGTGTACTGTTTGCACTTGATTGTTCTATGCATTACTCATTAGTGGGAGACTAGCAGGAACCCCGTGCATAGCACGGGTGTTTATTATTATTGTTATTAATATTGACATTGTTCATTAGCGGGTTTGCACTATTTCATAACGGGTTTTTACTATTTCAAAGCGGTTTTTGCATTGTTCCATAAAGGGTATGCGCTGTTGTAGCGGGTTCGTTACTGTTTCGTACTGGGTTTTACTATTTTCTAACGGGTTCGTTACTGTTCTGTACCAGGTTTTACTATTTCCTAACAGGTATTTAGTGTTTCTATTGGATACTGACTGCCAATAACGGGTTCATACCTGTTACTGTGCTTGGAACAGTGACGTGAATAGTGAAATGTGAGAGGAGGCTGCCACAGATTTATGAGTATAGTATAGATCAGTAGTCACAAATAGCTAATGGAACAGATTCTGCCTGAAAGTGTCATGTACACAAGCCGAACATGTTGATTTTGGATTTCAGGGACTACAAAAAATCTCTTCTTTCCCCAATGAGGACAAAAAGATATGGAAATTGCAGGGGATGCCATGAGGCTGTGTGTTTGCATTCGAATGGAATGGAGGTGGTGGCAACGACGAATGTGGGTCACACACTTACAACCCATTATGGATGTGTTTGGTAATGGAGGTGGCGGCAACGGTGAAAGTTGGTCAAACACTTACAACCCATTATGGATGTGTTTGGTTGGGTGGCCAGCCCTTAGCCTGGCTCCCTGGAGCCAATTTTGGCCTGTTTGGGGCTGGGGCCTGGTTGGGCTAGCCATCTGTGTATGCCAGGGAAGAACACATAATTTGGTAGTTCTCGTGGAGCCAGCCTTGGCCAGCCATCCCCATGGTTCGAATCACCTCCTACAGCCCTAGCTCCTTGACTACCCTATACACGCACCGCCGTGTGACTGTACGCTCCTGGTCCTCCCCTGCTCCTCCCATCATGGCTCAGAGCAAAGCACTTGCGGTCACACTTGTCAGCTCGGCCATCGGATCCCCTCCGAGGTGCTGTGTGCCGACCATGGCAAGGGGGGCAGAGCTGGTCCTAGTTTTTCCAATCAGCTCGCACGCACATTGTCTTGTTGTAGTAACTCGGTGAGCTCAAGCGCAGTCCTTGCGAGTCTCTGCGTTCCCCAGGGTGAGCTCTAGGCCCTCCTCGTCGGAGTTCTTCTCAGTCATCACCTCCTCCCTCGCGCCCGCTTGCTCCCTGCCGTTCCTGCGGAACGAGAACCCAAGCGAGGACAGCAGAGCGCCATGGCCCTGGAGCACTAAATCTGGCGTCGAGCATCCTGGGCAACCGAGCAAGCTCAGGTGTCACCTATGACTTGATAAGCAGTGGCCTCCTACGTGTCCAAGCGAAGCAAGGCAAGAAGGGAGGGAGGATGAGGCAACATGCCCACACTTTTTCAGCCCCTGCTTCTCCATGGTCGTGCTTTGCCTATCCCAACAAGGAGAAGCGTCGGCTATGGCTTGTTCCCTCTGCTCGCCTCAAAGGTGTTCGATGAACTGCTTCAAAGGGGGTGAAGTTACATGCACAAAGAAGAGGGACTATCCAAGCCAAATCACCAACCAAACAAACTTGTTGCTAGCCAGGCTTGGGTAGTGTAGACAATAAACAAGTCTACCTTGGCTTGCTGGAGACAGGCATAGGCTAGCCTTGCTTAATTTTGCTAGCCATGCTTATACAGGAAACAATCAAAACACACCCTATCTTGCACGCAGACAAGCTCCTCGGCCTCACTCACGCATGTCAAACACGAGCGCCACATTAGCGGAGTCGGACGTGTGGCAGTGGCAGTTGAGATGGGCGATGAGTTCCTCGGTGCGCATAGCCACAAACTCCGGGTTGAGGTTGGACGGAAGGGCGAGATGGGCATCGTCCATGGAGGAGTCAGCTTCCTTGGAAGCTAGATCAGCAGTTATGGGATCTAGAGCGAGGCCATGCTTCACTCGTAGTTGCAGCTCAATGGGATTGACACAAAACTTCTAATGCGCTGGCAGTGGAGGTGGCGGTGGCAGCAATGGTGCAGCATGCCATGATGTCGGTGCCTACATTTGCATTCCAATGGAATGGAGGTGGTGACAACGGCGATGTGTGTTTTCCGCCGAAATATGTGGGTCACACACTTCATCCCACTCTATCTAAGTAGGCTAGGCCTCACACTTCTACGGTTGAGAGAATTAGACACACAACACAACCACTGAACTAGTTGCTTTTCGATAATGAGTTTGTACTATATGTGCATGAGCTCTTGATCTCAGTTCCACCTTCCCATAACCAAAAGCACGCACAAAAGAACACAATTTTTTTTTCTAAAACCATAGACAAATCAAGTCTGATTGAGCTGAGCTTTTAACCTTAGCCTTGCCACATCATATGCGACCCATCACAACACTAATCCCTCAAAAATATTAAGAATTTAAACAACAACTTCTGAAATAGGTAAAACATAGCAAAGAAGAAATGGGGAACAACCAAAGTCAAGGTACTTGTGAGAGGGTCAAATCAATTGATGGAAAAGATATCTACTCATGTTTCTAAGCACCCGTTTTCCCCAAAAATCTGACCCCAAAACATAGGCTAATTGCAAGAACAAAAAATTGAAACAAATAGCTCTTAAGTCACACAAGTAGAAAACTATAAAATTAAGGAACTTGAGCACGAATTTGGGCAAACAACCTTTAATTAAACCTTAAGGAATTTACCTATATGAAGACTTTTATCTTGCTCCTATCTCCAACTTCAGAAGACCACAAGGCACTTGTTAGGATTGAGCCCAAACTAGGAGAAAGAGGTATGTTAGAGATTAGACCCTAACTATTGCCTTGTGGACATATTTATAATGGAGATGGGTGGCCCTTCCAACCCAGCTTGGTTTACAAATTACATATAGGTCCTTGACACATATAGCTTGAGCCTTTTATAAGATGGGTATGACGCCTTGGGAGCTAGATCCATGACAACGTGATCTAGAGCTGGAGGCTTCTTTTGCAGCTGTAGCTCGATGGGAACGACACTGAACTTCTCAAGTGCCGATAATTGGGGTGGCGGGGATGGCATAAGGGGTGCCATGAGGCCAGCGTCTGCGTTCACATTCGCCATGGAGTCAGTGGCAGCTGCGATGTGTATTGTCGCCGAGATATTTGGGCCTGACACTTCATCCCACTCTAGTGGGATAGGCCTCGCACGCCTTGATGTTGTCCCATAGCACGTCCGTGCGCTCGTCGCCCACATGGATAAGCTCCTCGGCCTCCGTGAGCATGCGTTTGCGCACAATAAACACAAGCACCGAATCATCAAAGTCGGCCATATGTGATAGCAGTTGAGGTGGGCGACGAGTTCCTGGACCGACATAGCCACAAACTCGGGGTTGGGATCTATAGCTGGAGGAGGCCATGCTTCGCTCGCAGGTGTGGCTCGATGGAATCGACACTAAACTTCTTAAGCGCCGATATTGGGGGTGGCAGTGGCAATTTCGTAGGGTTGCCATGAGGCTGATGCCTGCTTTGCATTCACCATGGAGTGGAGGTGTCAGCAACTGCGTTGTGGGTTGCCACCGTGATATGTGGCTCAAACACTTCATCCCATTCAATCTACGCACATATGTGACATATCACGGTGGCAACCCACAACGCAGTTGCTAGTCTAGGCCCATGCACCATGATGTCGTCCTGTAGCATGTCCATGCATTCGTCGCCCGCCTAGACAAGCTCCTTGGCCTCTGCGAGCCTACGCTCGCACGCAGCGAACACAAGCGCATCGTCAGTGTAGTCGCCCGTGCGACGGTGGCAGTTTATGTGGGTGACGACGTTCATTGCAACAAGATGCACATCCTAGTGAATGTGTGTTAGCGTCTCAACAATGGACGACGATGCCTCAGGTGGGCAGGCCGCTGCCGCAGCCCTTGCCCGTACGACCACCGTGTCGAGGCACTACCTCGTTGACAACGCATTCGAGCACCGCCACGACCTCCGTGTCAACATCATCGAGGTACGCGCATCTATGACATCTCATACATAGCTCCCCATGCTCGCGTTAGATAGCTTGCTAAGCCCAGAGCCACTGCTCTACCCATATGCTGGGGGCTGGGCTAGGTGTTTCGTCCGGATAGTCGTTGTGGCATCTTTAAACTTAAACCTTTGGTGGCGTCTGCCATGCTTGTGCCTGATGGAAAACCAAGCAAGTGCTTGATAATTTGATGCCAAGGCATTTGCTGCCTCGTGGTGCTACACGGAACACGAGCACATGGATTGGACCATTCTTTAGTTTTGTACCCATGAGTCAACCCAATAAGATACGCGTCAGAAGAGATGAAAGATGGACTACATAGGCCATCTTTTATATTTAACGTAACATTGAGAAGGCTAAGTTGAATTCCATAGGATTGATTGTTAGAGATTAGGTTCCTTCATTTCAATTTTACATTCTAAGATAGTCCCTGTAGTATAGTTCCTCGGCCAGCATAGCCACGAACTCAGGGTTGAGGATGGGCTCAGGGCGAGGTGGGCATCATCCGCTGGAGGAACTCCAGCAGGGGCCCAACAGCTACCTTGGGAGCTAGATCCGCGGTCACAGAATCTAGAGCTAGGAGGCCATGCTTCTCTTGCAGTTGTAGCTCAATTAGATCAACACTGAACTTCTCAGAAGCCAGTAGTGGACGTGGCGACAACGATGATGGCGCTGGGGTGCCATGAGGCCAGCGCCTGCATTTGCCGTGGAGTCGTGGAGGTGGCGGCGATGTGGGTTGCCATTGAGATATGTGGGTAAAACACTTCAGCCCGCTCCGGCTTTGGTATTATGTGGGTTCGTGGTGCAGGTAGACTAGCGGGTTGAAGCGATGGCCCTCACCACCTTGCATCCTTACATGCAAGCTATCAAACATGCATTTATTTGTCCATGTCGGCATAGCACACCATTGACTACATTCATTTATAATAGTTTATTCCTTCACATGTAAATATAAGTCATCTATTTCCAATCCAAATTATTTGTGATCCTAGAAGCAAGGTGCGGGTATGTTTATAGTTGTATAACAATTGGCAAGCTAAAATAGAAAAGACCCACCTACAAACCTGGTTAGCTTTTTGCCCAAGGCCCATGAGGAAGCTATCAGGCTTGGTGCCTCTATGCAGATAGCCTTTAGATTGCATAAATTCTATTCTTGTTATCTGCAAGTAAATGAAAACCAGTTCTAACCAAAAACAACATCGGTAAAAAAAGAGATGATATTTTGTAAGATTCAATAAGGAACAGAAAGACAGCTATTTTGCTGTTTTGCTCGTGTGCTATCCCAAAGTAGCTATTTGTGTGTAAGCCACTTGAGATTGAGTGTGTTCCACTAGCAGCTATTTGTGTGTAATCCACTTAAAATTGGGTACAATCCAGTAAAATTTGAGGGTTTCCTAACATATGCCACGATCCAGCGGATCACAAATAGGTGCTAATAGCATATGCACAAAGAGAAATTGTGTGATGCACTGTGACTAATATGGAGTACAAGAGTGCTAGACAGGCATCACTGGAAAAAAAATAAGCGGTTGGCATTTTTCACAAATTCATCACATTACTAATAAATAAAACATATGGAGGTTGAAGAAGAATTATTACCATCTGATCCGCTAGCATCAAGACCGTCTTCAGTGAGAACCTCCGGCCACAATAAACAAATAGATCTTCAAGGCTTGGTCCGAGTAAATCGATAACAACTTAACAAGAATGTTTTCATTGCCATCCATGCTGCACTATTTTATGTTTGTGATACCAGCTACATGGATTCAAAATAGCAACAATTACAACACAAATAATGGTTATGACAATCAACAAAGTAAGATTTGTATGTAATCAACGCATACTCCCCCCCTTGAAGAGCATTGTACAGTTTGGCCTCATATAGCAACTGTGGATGATTGGTTTTGCTACTTTTCTGTTACATAATAATAATGCAACATAAGTTCCAAAATAACATGTCAAATATACATCTACAACATATACTAATTTGTAATGTGAAAAATCATATAGCTCCATTCAGTTGTACCTTCATTAAATAACTACTTATCCTGTCCTAATAGATGTCATTTTACAGATATGGTTTTGTTTTCAGTTTGTTTTTTGAGTGAACTGTTTACACTTGATTGTTCTATCACATTAGTGGGAGATCAGTAGTCACATACAGCGAATGGGACAGATTCTGCCTAAAAGTGCCATGTACACAAGCCGAACATAGCACTATAGTACTTTACTATTTCGTAGTCCATGCTTCCATGCAAGGCAACAAGCATCACAAATTCACATACTCTATCGATATCAACTAGCATAAGAGAAACTGGATAGAATCAAAAAACAGACTTATATCACAAGACCTTTTACATTGCATTGTTTCCATCTGAGACTAAGGTAAGATAACACAAAAGTATCACTGGTGGCACACAGGAAAAACTATAAACCACAATATCCGGATAGTTTGAAACTATGGGACAACACCAAAGCAATACACTCATCCAAAACACTGCTCCTCTTACTAGAAGCAATACAATCATATAGAACCCAATATCACAGGGGATTTAATAGGCAACAAAGTGGGACTTTCCTTCATGAAAATCGTGGCTCCATGATACCAACAAACAGCAACACCACAAAGGCATGCTGCCCAGACTAGATACACTGGCTGATGGTTCCGCCAAGCTCATACTTAGGTCTTTGCACCCCAATAATGGATTGTTTGCTCATAGGTCTCATGGTTAGAGGAACTTCCTACCATATAAATGTCAAAACACTATTTTCTTAGAAGTTATTAGGCCTGTTGATACCACCTACCCCTGCACGCAACTAGCACTAGCACTTTTCGATTTTAGTCTCATGCTTCAATGCAAGGCACCAAATATCACAAAATACTCATAATCTATTGATATGAAATAGTTTAAGACAAACTGGATAGATTCAAAAACAGATTCATATCAGAAGACCTTTTATGTTGACTTCAGTGGTGAGAAAATTATTTGAAACCACAACATCCATATGAAAACTTAAGAGTACAGAACCGTACAGATAACTAAAGCGATGTCCGAAAGAACACTACTTCTTTTAGTAGGGAATAGGTTATATCATGCCGAACCCATGATCCCAAAGGAAAGCTATTTTGCTTCGTTAAACTCACAGCTTCACAATACCATTAAACAGCAACACAAAGGTGTGCTACCCAGTTCTAATACTTCAATCTCTAACAGTGTTTCAACTCATTAAAAACTTCTAAAAGTTGGGACTGCGAGTACGTGGTGCAAGCAAAAATACCGAAGAAGAAAAACAATACGTCATGAAGTGCCAACTTAACACAACCCGCATAGCTGAGAGCTCAGACAGGAGAAATAAACCTTACAATGCATTACACTACACCATTGCCACATGACAACTCTGAGCAAGAATGTTTTGAGATTTTTACAAAATAAAGAAACCAAAGAAACAAATAACACCGGTTGATATTTTCCGAGAAAATTCCCCAGAATAGATAGACATGTGATGGCCTGCCAAGCTTAGGTCACAAGATTGCATGCCAACAATAGAATGTTTGACAATTAGTCTGATACACTCCCATGGCCTAGAGGTGTTTCCTAGCATACATTTAGATGTCAAATAATTATTTACTAAAAATCAGGGATCCATTCCAGTTCTTACTGGTGAACACTACCCCTATGTCGAACTAGAACTGTACTTTCCTATTTCACATTGACAATACTTGCTTCAGTGCAAGGCGGCAAGCACCACAGATAAACATAATATGTTGATATAAACTAACATGAAGAGAAACTGGATAGAATTAAAAACAGATTCAGACCAGAAGACTTTTTAGATAGCATAGTTTCCATCTATGAGATCAAGGTAACACAAAAGTATCACTGTGGTGGCGGGAAAACTATTTGAAA
>CM041637.1:35891171-35964921 GCA_023333625.1 Bothriochloa decipiens
CCTAAGAATGCAAATGATTATGCTTGCTTAACACCTGAGTGTTACAGGCGTCGTAGCATAGTACGAACCACCGATTCCCCGGGTATGGGCGGTAAAAGGAGGATTTGACTACTGTACCCGGCCACTGTGACCGTGTTGGAGCCATGAGGTTAGGCGGGAGTTGGTGGATGCATTTATTGCCCCGGATCCATATGGGGAGTGGCAATCGATGGGGGGTCGTTCGCCCGTGCGGAGGTCCGTCAATCGACGGGGGGTCGTCCCGCGCGGAGGTCCGTCACTCGACGAGGGGTCGATGCCCGTGCGGAGGGCCGTCACTCGACGGGGGGTCAGCCGCCCGCGATGCGCTCCGTCACCTCGACGGGGGTCGTCCGCTTGGGTGGGCGTCCGTCATTCGAGGCTCCCCATCGAGTGGGAGATGGTTTTGACTTGGATGCTACTCGTGGCCGGCCCAGCATGGCTCGATGTACGCTGGTGGACCTTTGTCCCTTAGGCTGGTTGCGGGCTTTTTTGGGTTTAATTGTTTGGGGGCTAACTCTCCTGGGTTGAGGTTTAGGGTACCCCTTACCCAGGTACCCGACAGATATCTCCTTCTTTTTGGAGGACCTTGTCTTGACCGAGTAGACAATTATTGCGCTGAGCAGAATTCCAACTATTGTATAGAGCCTGTTGTTGTCAATATCGTAGGAGATAACACTATTGCTCTGGTAGATGGATTTATTTTGCCTGAATATTAATAAGAATAGTAGCAACCATGGTCGTGAGGGCGGTGTCCCATCTAATACCTTTGTCGTGTTAATGACAGTCGTATTGGGGTGGTTGTAAGTCAATGTTTTTGAGCTGCTCCCAATTGCATTGATCCTGTTAGAGTTGCCGATCCTTGTATTGAAGAGTTGGTAAGCTATGTGCGGTAACTTGTTTTTGTTTTTGTCTGGTTTGGATTGGAGGGTGGCGTTGAGGATGTCGTCGGCGGTGTTATTGAGGATGACATTGCGTATGTGTGCTAGTTGCTTCTCCTTGGCAACAAGACGTTGGTGTAATACAGTAATCTCATCGGTGTCGTTGGTTGTTGGTATGATGTCCTCTGCCTTGTTGTTGGTGTTCAAACCCGGGGTGTTGACGGTTGTGGAGTTGATGGAAGTCGTGTCCTTGGTGTTTGTAGCGTTGACTGTGTTGATTGTGTGCTCCACCTGTTCTCCTTTGTTGTTCATGTGATCTTTATTGGCGATGCCTATGTCGTCATCGGTGGTGATATCCTTGATCTCTATTGTCTGATCATTGGTTTGTTGTGCTATGGTCATGTTGTTGAGGTTGGGAGTGCTGTCATACCTTGTTGTAATATGCAACTCAGGCATTGGCGGGGTTGTGGATCGTTCATCCTCCTTGTTGTCCATCTTGGCGAGGGTTTTGTTGGCGAAGTTGCGGAGGAGCTCCTCGATCTTGATGATGGAATCCATGGCGGAGGTGTAGATCGATCTAGTTGTCCGATACCACCTATAAGAGGTCCGGCACACCGGTGACACGTGGAGGGCCTAGATTGATATGTGCGTGGTGGAGGAGTGAGGGGAAGGGGCAACGACGTGGTGGTGGCGGCGGCTTGGGGGCGGCGACGACCTGCCCTAGGGCGGCACCTAGGGTAGGGCGGGGAAGGCGGCGGCCTGGCCGGCGGCGCGCTGGCGGTGCACAGTGGCTATGTGGGGAGGGGTGACGCACGTGGAGAGAGAGAGGGGAAGAGATAGGGTTTGAGCCCTTTCTTTATTGGTTGCAACTAGTATATGAGGGGTTTATATTTATAGCCCTGGTAGGACTTGACCGCTAAGGAATTGGAAATCTTGCGGATCCTACACTTTCTCTTTTATTTACTCATATTTCCTTATTTGTTCAGTGACGTGGCACGCCTTGTAGACGATGACGGAGGCAATGGGCTGCGCCTAATCCACCCTTCTCACGCGTGCTCGTGCGTCTCCGGCCTTTGAGCTATAGAGTGCTGTGTTGAAGGGTCCGTTGATCTCTTGTTGGGCGCTATTGTTGGCCCAATTTCCTGCAATTACGTGGGGTGCTCGTTGTGCTTGATACAGAAACTGTTTTACCGGACACTTTTTTTCAAATAGCTAGTTTTAACTAGAAAATTAATCATGAGATAGTTTTTTTATAAAACAACTTCACTGTAAGAATTTTTTTTTTTTTTTTTTTTTTTTTTTTGCCGAACGGTAGTTGGGCTGGATGGGCCAGCCGGCCAAGTACAAGGAAAGCTCGTATTTTTTCCCTATTTTCCCTCCTTCCCCATTTATCATGTGGACCTATATTCACCGTAAGTAATTACTCCATATAGGATAGACCTATGCCATTCATCAGGAGCCTGTTTTGTGCCAAAATATTTAAAATTGACCTTATAATTTAAAATTAATACATATTAGATGACTGCCTATTTTTTTAGAGTTTGCCAAGTCTGAACACTTTCGCAAAAAAAACCCTAATATCCCAATTCGAACTCTGATACACACTGCTAGTGCTGGGAAAATATTACAGTGCAAGTACAAAGACCAAACACTGAATGAAAGAGTAAGAAAACGTTTGACATAATTAGATGTCATGGAATACCAACTTAAAGAAAGACTACATATATAGCTCCTACAAAAGAGAATATGAACGTGTAATGTGTTATAAACATACCATACAACCACTCTACAAGCAAGCATTCAGGAGATTTTAATAAAATCAAGAGATTGAAGTTACAAATAATAAACCAAATCCTTTGATGGGCTTTGGGAGTAAATTCTCAGACTAGACGGATACGTCGCTGATGGTGATGCCAAGCTCATACAAACTTAGTTCACAAATTGCACCCCAACAATGGAATGTTTGTGATTGCACCCGAACTATGGGCAATGCCTATAGTGCAATGTTTAATATGACTGAGCATGCCCAATTTGATCATTTTTATAAAAAATAAGAATAAAAGACAACTGTGAAAAAAAGAAGCATCAAAATGAAGTTTCATTCCATGTATGTTTAACAAACAAACAAAAATGATAGTAACAGACCACTGAGATAGTGAGATCATTTGGCCCTTCGTGTCACGCCCCCAAAAAGACACGGGAAGGTATGTATAGCGGCAGAGCAATGGATCATCGATCAGTATTGTGGCAGGCCGCACTCGATTGGCTTGACGCCGTTGGTCCACCTCTTGGAGTCGACGCAGTAGTCGTAGATGGTGTAGTCTCTCTGCATTCTCTGCATCAGCCCCTGCTGGTCGGGGCTCAGATGGCACGCCCCGTTTGCCGCTGCCGCGCAGTTGGTGCTGCAGCCGCCGTAGCCGCCGCCGGGGCACTCGCAGATGTCAAGGTGGATGTTCTGGTAGTTGGCGACGAAGGGCGCCTTGGACCAGTCGGCCTTGACGCGGCCGCCCTGCGTGGCCCAGTCCTCCGCCGCCCAGATGCTGGAGTAGGCGTACATGGGCTGGCTCGTCGGGAACGCCACGCCGTAGTTCTTCTGGTAGTTGCGGAACACACGGATGGGTATGCTGTCAACATACCACCTGCGCGTGCATTTCATGTCATTTCAGTTTTTTTCTAGCTCAGAGTCATAGCTCATCCGGTAGATATGGCTTACACGATCATGCAGGGGCTCCATGAGATGGTGTAGTTGTGGTAGCCGGTGGTGGGGTCGAACCAGGGCCTGAACTGAATCTCCTTGTTGCCCACGCCATTGGCGTAGATGTTGGTGTGGAAGGTGTATGGTTGGCCGCTCACGTTGCCCAGGAACTCAAAGTCGATCTCGTCATGGTTGTCTCCAACAGAGGATGCCTGAATTTTGTTTACATATAGAGCAGATCACCATCATCACATTCACATGATGTAAATCATGGACTGATATACACTATATATATGAGATGAGAGTGAGACTACAAATTTACTAGTACTTACGTAGTATGTGGTGACTGTGCCGGCCGAGTTGCCTGGGACGAGCTGGATGAGGGTTGACACGGTCCCGTAGATGTATTGCTTCTTTGTCCGGAGCATGCAGCCTGCAAAGCCGGCAGTAGCATAAGAATCATCGCATGACCAATGTCAAGCATTTTGCATCGAAAGAATTATGTTCATATATGAGAGAGATACATGGGAAAAAAAATCAAGCTAGAATCGCAGCAAGCGATATATATGATGAATTCAGCACCACCGTACGAACCTGAGGAGTTGCTGACCAGCGACATCGAGAGGCCCTTGCCGTCGCTCGTAAACCTGGCGTTCTGGGGCTCCCAGGGGATGTCGCAGTCATCCTGGAAATTGGCAGCGGCCAGGCCGGCCACCGACGCGGCCACTGCAACAAGGAGGAGGGCCGCCCTCATCCTCACCATATGGCCTGGCCTTCTTGTGTTCAAATCGAAGACAATCGTGAGCTACTTTAGCTCTGCCTTGATCTTGGAGATGATTCAGAAACTGCTAAATGATGACTTGTGCTTCTTCTAGGCTGGACGACAAACACAGAGAGATTGCATCTACTTATATACAACACGCAGCATATGTGCTGATGGTTTGCAAGTAGGAGGTTTTTGGTAATGGTACGCATGTATATGCATATAATAGGATTTTGTTACCATCTGCAGGTTGTACGTAGTGCTGCCAGCTTGTGTGATTTCGATGGGCTTTGGAAGGTACGCATAATTCCTAGTCTCTGTTCGTTTTTGACATGGCTAGTAGTGCTATGCACAACGTTGTACCGTGTGGCCTGGCCGTCAAGGAAAGATAGAGACGTAGCGGCTCTCCAATTTTTTTAATAACAAGTGTATATATATATATATAACAATTGAGGTCGATCGACCAGGGGGAGAGCTAGGCTCTCCAATGTTGTACCAATTGGCATCTTCTCCATGTTTACGAAGAAGTCCAGAATGATTATTTATTTATATATGCTGGTCAATGCCTCGTTCACATTCTTGGCTGGTTCAAATTCGGCAGTATAGTAGTTGGACGACAGACAAATCTCCTGCCAATATTATTCCAGCTGTGGACTACGATGACTTGCTGGCGCCTTTGTGTCGATCGTGGGCACCGTTTAGTTGACTTTTTGTAAAACTGTCGGTCCCTGATCAACATATAGGAGGGGTTATTAAGCATGTATATAATTATAAGCCCATGAACTGTAGTGCCTAATTTTAGGTATTTAGGTAAATTCGATTTCGGGCATATTTTAATCTACAAAATAGATAGCAAGAGATTTATGTCAGACATAATGTGCATATCTGATCTACTCGCAATTAGTGGTAAAAAATGTTCAGCAGTGCTATTACTACTGCACAAATAATTTTGCGAGACACTAGTACTACCACAAAAAATGAGTTTGTGAGACACTACCCAATCATTAATGGGAATGGTCATAAAATTTAGGTGCCCCTAAAATAGTTGAGGATTTTGGGAGGCGGCTGTTTTGTTTATGCAAGTGGTCACAAATTATCCGTCTCCTAGAATAGATTTATAGAGGCGGCAAAATAACATCCTAATATTGATTTACGGGAGGCCCGCCTCAAAAAAGACTAATTTCGGCAGTGGACCTCTTGTGAGGCTCGTCTCATGAAAAAAGGCCCAAGATCCAAAAGGCCCAAGAGGCCCATTATCTATGTCTATGTATAGATACGAGAAGTTAGTTTTTCTAAAATAAATGATATTTTTCTAAAATAAATGATACGAGAAGTTATGGTTTGGATGCTCCTTTTCTCTCTCTCTTCTCTCTATGGTGTGGGGGGTGCGGGGCACGGGGTGGCACCAGGGGCGGTTGGCGGGCGCACATGCGGGAGCCCTCCTAGTGATGGCGCGTGCTAGTGGGTTCTCTTGATGGCGGACGTGCGCATGGGGGCCTCTAGTTAATTATAATGTAGCCCTCATGTGCTGAGACAATAATTTAAAGAAGACAATAATTTTAGCTCATCTTTTTTACTGATAATGGAAATCAATCTATTATTTGCAGTATAAGTATTTCGTTCGGAAAAAAAAGAATCGGATTCCTTCATAGTTCAAGTTGTGGAACTGTAATCATATCACTATCACACAACTCTTCTTTATCATAAGGATTATAACTCCATTCATCATGTGACAAAAAGGTAAGTTAATAGAAGGTTCTAGTATAGCATTATTAGCATCACTCAGGAAAGTTCAGCGCATCAAAAGAGCTCTTACCTGAGACATTTACCTGTTCTTTCTATGTTATTACCTTGTCCTCTTTTTGATAGATGTTGCAAAATATTACTTCCAACAAGAGGCAAAGCAATATATTCATTTTGTAAAAATTCAGATTTAGATGAAGGTATTGTAACATCTAAAATAACCCATTCTTTTCTAAAATTCTCATTCCTTCTTCTCTATGCTCTCATGGGATCTTCTCTTAAGATTTCAGCAGCAGTCATAGATAAAGAATAATTTTTCTATCATTTTATTTGAACGAATATTTATTAGTAATTTTATTATGCACAGCATTATTTTCAGATATCCTTGTTTCTCCATATAAGGACCAAGGAAAAACTCAATGCGTGCAATTTTAGTTACCCTTATCTTATCCTAAAAATTTACCCATTTGATGTAGTATATGGATGTGGATGGCTTTGTGGTCTGACCAAGCTTCTCAACCAACTCTAAACTTTCAAGGTTGTTGCAACTCTCGCCATCAATGATAACACGACAACGTCACTCCTTGAGAACAAAGTATGTTTGGAACGAGTTGTTGAATTCATTTTGCTAGCACTCGCTGTGCAAACTACATAGTACATGTGGGAGGTGGCGGTGATAATTTCATTGGAACTATGAGGATGATCGTTGCAAGCTTGCTTCAGTGCCCATTTCACAATTATTTCGTCCATCTTTGTAGATAGCCGATCCATGATGTCTTGAAATTCAATTTAAAAAAAAACTCGTAGTTTTTCATTGTTAGCAAGGAGTCAACTACTATATCTGGGTGGCGGACACACACTCTCACATATTTTACCGGGCATACAAGGTTCTATACCAATGCAAAGCAGTGGATGGTGCAACTGACGGCTGGTCCATGATACATCGAGGAATGTGTGCTAGTTCGTTCAAAAAGACATTACACACACCACGTCCTCTATTTGATGTGATGAATGTGGTGCTAGTTCGTTCAAAAAGACAAAGGATGTGATACTGATACATATAAGTAGATTTGTCTTTAGTTTTTTTTTAGAAAGCGCCATTTTGGCGTGTCCTTCCTGGAAGCCAGGTGCGGTTCGGGGGTATGAACTCCCACCGGCTCCTTCCCACCCCTGGGAGCTTTGCCACTAGACCACATGTCTGTCCGCTTTGTCTTTAGTTTTGTTTCATAAAAGTATGATTTTGCTATATCTATCTATACTATGTTATGTGTGTGTCCATTGTCACTAACATAAAGGGAGTTCCAATGAGAGTCAATGAGATGCATGCTGATCCAAACGGGTTCCTCCATAAAGGCAACAATATAAACAATGTACTTCCCCAAGTTCCAATAAAGACAAAGAAACATGTTTACTGATGGAAGGCTACCTCTACTATCGGTGGATGAAAACCCTTATCCTCTTCATAATAACAACATTGTACCCAAGTTTTCCAATAACTGATAGTGCTTGTGCACACGTTATGGATGAAGGCGACCAAATTGAGACTTTACCTGGATTTGGCTCTTTGGGGTCTTCATCCATGGACGTAATGTAGAGACAAAATCAACTTCTTATACAATCCATTTTATTGTGCATATCATGTCCAGTGTCACCCTAATCTCTAAACATTAAATAGAATATTACCATTTTGCTAAGCATTTAGACTGTTTAGATAATGTTCAAATGGACTCAAGTAGTCTAAATAGTATTATAAATATCACAAAAATGCATATATTTGTGGGTTTCAAAAGACAAGTATTGCATCATCTGTTTATCTTGGTTTACACTACAATCTCTAAGTCAAGCGATCAAGAGGCAAATACATGAAAAATGATAGATTGGATGATAATTAATTTAGTATCTAATATATATGTGCACTCTCGATGATATAAATGAAATTACAACCAAGAGTCTTCCATGACACATCAAAATCCCATTGAATATATATAATATACATGGGCCAATAATGGATACAATCAAGTTTAGAAACCAATTTGCATTATTCTATTCGAATGGAAACATCGAGTATGGCAACTGTCTATTAACGAATATGCAATCAACAAGCAGATATTAGAGGGTAGTCAAAATACATAGTTACTACTGTAAATAAGAATAATAATTTATTTACTATGGCAATTTAACATGAATTCAAGCAAGAGTATCTATGTATTGTAAAATTAACTTGCATGAGAATAGTTGTAGCCAGATCAACCATACTTACTAGCAAGAAGAGTAAAGACCAAGCAGAATAGCTCCTGGACCTTGGGCCTGATGGAGGTTGAAGAGACAATGGAGACGGAGAATATTGCTGACTTGTTAGCCACCAGCAACTCAATGCCTTCAGGAGTTGCGATTCTTGAGGCGTAGAGGTGGGGAGGCTAGAGGGAGGGGCCTGAGGACGCTAGGAGAATAAGGCTAGTGGCACCGGTGAGAAAGAAAATTTTGGGAGAAGGAAACCCCTTTTGAAGTTTTGATGCTTGATACCAAATCATTTGCCCAATGGCTAGCTTTTACTATAATTTTGGAGGCTTTTATTCATGGAGTTGAGGCCTAAGCCTATGGTAATTTCATCACAAGCCCATTTTTTTTTACAATCTACTGCTCCCACCGTTTTAAATTATAAGTTGCTTTAAATTTTCATCTATTTTACTATGTATATAGATGTATTATTGTATCCAGATGCGCAGCAAAGTGAATGTACCAAAAAAGGTTAAAGCAACTTATAATTTGGAACGGAGGGAGTATGATTTAGGTGCTATTCTACTTCCTCCTTTACTCTCCTTGCTAAAAGTTACGGTAGATCTGACTGCATATTTTCACATACTTCTAAAGCTTTACACAATAGATACCTATATATGTAGTTACTCATGTTAACTTGCCATACTAGCAATGGATTTATGTGTCTGTGTTGTGTGTGTAATGTCTGTGTGTGAGGTGTGTGCGCGCATGCGCGCGTTGTGTGTGTGGGTGTGTGCTTGCGTCCATTGTTATTAACATACAGTCGTTACTAATGAGAGTCAACTGAGATATTCTTCTCCAACTGGGTTGCTCAACGAAGGCGCCAATCTGAATAATGTACTTCCCCGAGTTCCAATAATGAAGAAAAAGAAGACGAAGTTAGCGTATAAGCAACCAACATGTTTACTGATGTAGAAATCATTTAGTATTCGGAGTCCCCATGTTTGCAGTATATTTGTAGTCTAAAGGAAAGCAAACCGGTTTGTTTATTCTTCACTGGGTATTGCCATATTTGGCATACGTATAGCTGGGCAAAAAGCAAGAAAGACGATGAATTCATATACGTGTGCATGGCATGCATGTCTTGGTGAACGGATATATACATTGCAACAATTGTGTTGGGGGGCAGGCCGGACCGTTGGCATCCTGTCCCCTGTCAGGTCATGCGAATGACAGATAAAGGACGCGACCGTCGTATAGATTCGGTGCCTGGCGCAGGTTCAGGGGTTTAGTTAAAATAACCGAAGCTGCACCAGCGGGCTGGTACGCTGGCCATTATTCCGGCAGGTTGCGGACGCATTTATAGCCGAATCCGCGAAGAAGCCGTATGCTTCGGGGATCCGGCTTTGGGGTCCGGTCGATGGGCACCGAAGCCGGATCTCACATCGAGTGTGATGGACCTAGCTTCAAGCTCACAGGGCGTGCCGAGGCTAACCCCAGCAGGGAGGCGAGGCGTAAAGACTCCTTTCCTGTTGATTGCAGGTTGGCAGGATGGCGAAGCAAGGCGAGGCACGTGGAGCTGCCACGTGCTCAGCCACGGAGAGTTGAATCTTAAGACGGGGACAAGGCCGTTTGGACGTGTCTGCCCCTGGTCGGCTAAAAGCATTCAACATGGAATGACTTCGCAAGGGCAAGATAGTCATGTAATTGCCTACGGGCTACTATAAAAATGGTTCCTCAGGGAGCGTGTAAAAGGGGGATGGTCTTGCGCATTTTAGCCAGGACCTGATTAATGAAAAAGCATTCCACTTGTCATATCCGTGTCTCTGTTGTCTGCATTCGGTAGTTGGATTCGGATCCCGAGGGTGCAACCTCCGGGCCAGAATCAACAGTGGCACCGTCTGTGGTTGTTGATCGAGCATCGAATGCGACCGCATACGACAAAGGCAAATTACAAGAACAGAACGGATCCAGTGATAGAAGACGTCCGGCTAAATATGCCTCCGATGAGCGACCCAACCGCAGCTTCGAGTATGCAGCTAGGTACAGTACAAGAAGGCGACCCAACCATAGCTTTGGGTATGAAGTTAGGTACAATGCAAGCAGGAGACCCAAACACAGCCCCAAGGCCTCAGTTTGGCATGCCTCCGGCCGGCAGCGCAGGCATAGCATCGGCATCGGTGCCACTCCCGACGTCGCAGCAAGTGCCGGATGCCGAAGCAGGTCGAGAAGAGCCACCGACAGGTGATGGGCCGATCGAGCAATTAGCAGGAGCAGATCAAGATCATGAGGCACCAAATCCGCTGGACACCAAAAATGCCAGGCTGCTTAGGGCATTGAATGAGCACGTGTAGAGGCTTGACGAGTTGAGGCAACAGTGGGATCAGCTGGCGAACCAAGTCGCAGCAAGAAACCATGAAGCGGCCACCCAACAAGCAATCATTCAAGCGGCAGCTGAAGCCGCGAGGATACAGTAGGAGCTGCAGGTGCTGCAAGCTAATGCAGTCACTGTTAATGGGCTCCAGGGTTCAAAACGAAAATACCAGCATTTAATGGGCGTTCCAACCCAAGGAAGTTTATATCCAGCTTCGAAGCATCAATACATTCGGCAGGGGGCAATGATAAGATACTGACCAAGTCGCTCGTTATGGCGGTTGAGGACGTGGCTCATGATTGGTACATGTCGCTGAAGCCCTTCTTGATCACTTTGTGGAGCTAGCAAAGACCGAGCTTCTGATCACATTCCAGGGGTTTCAATCTGAACAGAAGATGATGATGGATCTGCTCACATTGTTTTAGCCCGACGATGAACCTTTGTCCATGTATTTGGAAAGGATCATACACATGAAAGCACAATTGCCAAATGTAACTGATGATGTCATCATAGTTGCTGCAATAAGAGGACTTAAAGATGGACCATGTGCTGAAGTTTTATCCAGAGAGATTCCGAAGATAGTCAATCAATTGTTGAAGAAATGAGAAAATTCGCCAGGCCCGAGGTTGACCAAAGGAGAAAAGCATCCAGGAGTAGTCTCAAGCAAACAACCTTGAAGCAAGCCTCGCAGACAACCCAAAAGGCAGTAAATGTTGTACAGGAAGAACAGCCGAAGGTAGCCCAAGACAACCAGCAGCCGAATGAAGGTCAGGGAAAAGGAAATGGTCAAAACAATCGAGGCGGTTGAGGTGGCCGTGGTCATGGAAGAAGTCGCAGTAGAGGATCGAAGATCCCGTATTGCATCATGTGTGGAGAGAACATGGGTCATTTCTCAAAAGGGTGCAAATACACGTTGCTGGCGAAAGAGCAGCGTGAGAAGGACGAAGCACCAAAGCCACCGGAAAATGCGAAGCAAGTATTCCACAATGCGCCGAGAGACATTTCGGCAGGGCAGTACCAGATGCACAAGCATACCTTCGGGACGCAGTACCAACCAACTTTTAACCCGTATGCCTATCAGCAGCCAGTTTACTGGCAACAAGCACAGCCTTATGTTCAGCAAAATTTCCCTCCGACACAAACCAAGTACATTCGGTCACTGCATCCTCATCAGCGGCAACGGAGCACCAGCGGCAGGGACAGCAGCTAATACCGAAGCTGGAAAGCTCCAAGGAGTTGCAGATTGTTAACACCACCATGCCCACAAATGGTCACACTATGCCATTACCGGTGGGTCTAACATCGAGCATGAGGGCAAGAGAGCAAGAAGAGAATTCAAGTGAAGGGTACAATTAGTATCCCCGAAGTTCCCAGTCAATATCCCACCATGGAAGCTAGAACCAATAACGTTCACGGAAGAAGATTTTCAGGTTCGAGATTACCCGCACTATGATGTTTTTGTAGCAACAGCATTCATGGCCGGGTATACATTGCACAACATCCTGGTGGACAATGGCAGCTCAGCAGACATCTTGTTTACCAAGGCGTTCAATGAAATGAAGCAGGACAGGAAGTCAGTCGATCCGCCGGGAAGTGCTCTATTTAGCTTCGAGACAAAGCGAATAGATCCAATAGGAAAGAAGACCATAACTGTGGCATTCAATGAAGGAGAGAAGGTGAGGGCTGAAGAAATCACGTTTGACATCATGGACATACCGTACCCGTATACAGCAATATTCGGCAGAGGCATCATCAACAAATTTGATATGATCATCAAGGAGAGCTATCTATGCATCAAAATGCCTTTTCCATTTGGCGTCCTCATGATCCGTGTGATCAAATTGTGGCTAGGAAAATCGATGGTAAGCCAATACCCGGGTACAGTATGGTCCATGAGGTGAAGCAGAAAAAAGAAGCTGAGGAGGACAATCCAGATTTGGAAAAGATAAAAGAACCGAAGGCTAAGCCAGGTGAAGACACAAATCTAGTGCCATTGAGCCCGAATAGGCCAGATAGATGTGTCCACATCAGAACCAGGTTGAGCCCCAAAGAGGCAACCGAACTGTTGAAATTTTTAGAAGAAGACTACGACGTAATCGCATGGTCCACCAGAGACCTCCACGGGTTAGATTGTAAACCTGCACAGTATAGCCTGAATGTGGACAAGTCCACGAAGCCGAAGAAGCAAAAGCTCAGGAAGATGTCTGCAGAAAGAGCCAAAGTAGCAAGTGCCGAAGTTCAGAGATTGGTCAACGCCGGGGTCATCCAAAAGGTGCAGTATCCAGAATGGTTGGCCAATGTTGTTATGGTGAAGAAGAAAAGTGGAAAATGGTGTATGTGTGTCGACTTCACTGACCTCAATAAACATTCGTCAACCTGAAAGAAACATTCGTCAACGTATGTCGTCAACCTACGGTCATCAACGTATGCATAACAACATTGAAAGAAACATTGACCTGAAAGAAATGTTCGTCAACCTACGGTCGAGTGGGCTGAAGCTGAATCCGGAGAAGTGCATATTTGGCATAAGTAAGGGAAACTGCTGGGTTGCTTAGTGTCGGCCAGAGGCATAGAAGCCAACCCCGACAAAATAGCAGCCATAGTGAACATGAAGCCACTGAAAACTAAAAAGCAGGTGCAGAAGTTAACAGGACGAATTGCGTCCCTAGGCAGATTCATATCGAGGTCAGCGGAAAGAGGGTTACCCTTCTTCAAGGCATTGAGGGAGGCTGACAAATTAGAATGGGGACCGAAGCAGCAACAAGCATTTGATGATCTAAAAGTGTATTTGATGAAGCTCACCACATTATCCAAGCCTACGCAGGATGCAGTGTTGCTGTTGTATTTAGCAGCGTCACCGGTGGCAGTAAGCGCGGTATTGGTGGAGGAGAAAGAACACGAAGGAAAAATGAAACAGTTCCCAATATACTTTATGTTAGAGGCATTATCCAGGGCAATGTTGAACTACTCTGAGCTTGAGAAAATCACATACACGCTGGTATTATCAGCCTCTCAAAAGTTGAAGCATTATTTCCAAGCACACCAAATTCGGGTATTATCAGCCCAGCCTTTGGACTCTCTGTTCTGCAACACCGAAGTTATAGGCCGAGTTGGTAAATGGGCCGCGGAGCTGAACAAGTTTGTGGTAGATTTTGAGCATAGGTCCGCAATCAAATCTCAAGTGATCACCAATTTTATAACCGACTGGACACCCAGAGCAGATGATAGAACCATGCAGTTCGACGAGCCAGTGTGGACCATGCACTGCAATGGAGCTTGGTGCTCCACTGGCGCTGGCATCTCGGCAGTGCTAACACCGCCACACGGTCCAAAGATTCGGTATGGTGCAAGGCTGTAATTCCTGACAACTAACAATACTGCTAAATATGAAGCTGTCTTTGCTAGGTCTTAGGAAATTGAGAGCGCTAGGTGTACGCAGATGCATCATTAAAACGGATTCGCAGGTGGTCATCGGTCATGTGCAAAAAGAGTACACTGCTAGAGAAAATGCTCTAATCAGTTATCTTGCGGCGGTCAGGCAGATGGAAAGGCATTTCCTCGGCTTCACCTTAAAGTACATCCCACGGGCTAAGAATCCTAAAGCTGAAGAGCTAGCAAAATCAGCAGTCCAGGGTCTTCCTTTGCCACCGGATGTCTTTTTCCATGTTTTGACCATCAAGGCCATCAAAGAAGAAGAGGATCACCCAACATTAGTACATGCAATTGCAAGTGATGACTGGAGGGCTCCCATTTGGGCATTCCTAACTGGCACCTATTAGCCAGCATCAAGGAAAGAAGAGCACTGAATGATGTCCTGCATGAAGCAATATTCAATCATAGGCAAAACTCTATACAAGGAAGGAGTAGTGGTACCCAAGCTAAAATGCATTAGTAAAGATGAAGGTATACAACTACTGATCGAGATACATTCAGGCATGTGCAGGGCTCATAGAGGGCCGCATGAGATAGCGCACAGAGAATGAGGCAAGGATTCTACTGGCCAACAGCAGCGGAAGATGCGAAGCAAATGGTCAAAACATGCCAAGCTTGACAAATGTTCGCGAAGAAGCAGAAATCACCGAAAAATCCAACTTCACCTATATACCCAACTTGGCCATTGCAAAGGTGGGGGGTTGACATTGTAGGTGCCTTGCCTGCTGCACCAGGAAATTTGAATATGCCACCGTGGCGCTCGAATACTTCACTAAGTGGATAGAGGCTAAAGCATTGGCAAAAATAACATCCGCCACTCTAATCAACTTCGTATGGCAGAGAGTTGTCTGTAGATTCGGTGTGCCAGCTTACATCATGGTGCATAAGGGAAGCATTTTGATTCATTATAGTTCCAAACCTTCTGTCAGAAGCTCGGCATCAGGCTGTCATTCGCGTCAGTTAATCACCCCGAATCAAATGGCGCAGTTGAAAGAGCAAATGGCGAAATCTTCAGCACCATCTCAAAAATCATCAATGACAACAAAGAAAACGGCAAATGGGCTCAAGTCTTGGTCAAAGCTATTTGGGCTCATAATGTTTCTAAATCAAGGGCAACCAATTTCACACCATTCAGGCTCTTATTCGGCGAAGAAGATATCACCCCGAAGGAAATAAAGCTATGTTCATTCTGGACGGAAATAGCTACCACCACTCCAATCCAAAGATACGTGGAATTTGAGACATCTGAGCTCTGGAAGCTCAAAGTAACAGAGAACCTTGACAAGTATCACCAAGAAACAAAGAGTTGGAGAGACAAAAGTTCTCAGAAACAGTATATACCCTGGGGACAAGGTTCTCATTTGGCACCCACACAAGCAGGGGAAATTACAATCGTAGTGGTACGGGCCATTCATCGTGGCAAAAATGTCAAGCCAGGCGTGTACACTTTGATGAATGAAGAAGGCGTCGAATACGCTCACACATGGAACACAGATAACCTTCGGTGTTTTACCCTTAGCGTGCAATCTCCCATATTGGGTTGTAATTTTTTCTTTTTTACATTCAGTAAAATAATTAAACATATTCGGGGGTTTGCACTCTTTTTCCTCATAGGTAAAGCCTTCTCGAAGGTGTGAGGGTTTTTAATGAGACAACCCTTTGTACCCCCTTTATTAAGTTATATTCGGTTCTCCCAGAAAATTTTGCACTGAAAGACAAGCAACGCCGAAAAAGAGCGACACAAGTTGTCCGCTCTAATATTTGGTAGCACAAAATCAGGTTACGAGGAACCAAGCGGGCACCGAATATGGTCACCACAAAACGTTAGCCGGAAATGGCAAACGAAAGACTTCAGCAAAAACACCGAAGCAGCATGCAAATACACACGAAAATAGGCACCGAAAATGGTCGCCCCAAAACGCCAGCCGAATATGGCCAGCGAATGAACTCTGAAAAAAAAACTGAGTGGTTGCCCATAAATGTGCAGAAAGGTATACCAAAAATGGATCCTGAATAACACTAAATGTGACGCCCATCGTGGCTTATTGTACGCAGCAATTGAACCAGTTCACCCATTTACAAAGGTGCCAACTGCTAAACAACAATAGTCACAACAGTGTCGCCTGGCATGAAAGATACGACAATATCCACTGAATAATTGCGACGGCAAGACAATCAAGCCCGTCACCTACTATTTGTACACAGAGTACACAATAATCAAAGCACAGCCATTAAAGTCGCACCGACCGGTCCAAACATCTCACCCAAATTGCTCTATAAAACAAGATCGTCGCGACCTCAAACAAATCAAAGAGGCAACAACACGATGATCCTAGCTACGCAAAAATAATTTACCTTAATGCAAGAGGTTCGGCTAGGAAACAGTGGGAATGAGAGGATTCGGGAATAGCCATGAATTCTTGGGCAAGCTTCGGTCCACCTTTGTATCATCATCCAGAGGGTCGTGCTTCGAGTGTACTACAAACGGTTTGACAGTAGCAACATCAAGCTTAGGTAAACAGCAAGAAACCTGTCAAGGACAGAAATAGTAGAAAAATAAACCAGCCTCCCAGGAGTGGACAGCGAAGCATCAAATGCAATTCCCATCACCACCGCACCATCTTCATGTTGAAGCAAGCCAATGCCCTGTTCGCTTGGTCGTTTCTGGCTGGCTGGTTCTGGCTGCTGCTGATTTTTTGTGAGAGAAAAATACTGTTGAATGGCTGGCTGGTTTGGCTGATAAGTTCAAACGAACAGGCTGGAAGTCCTCGCGGATCATCAGCTTAGGGGCTCTAACACTGAGAGGCTCGTCGTATGAAGCAAGTTCATTACACCTGAAGCACCAGGTTACCATGTGGAAGCACTCAACCTTAGCAATGTTTCAGCCAACCATATCATGGCAGAAATTGTAAATAGCCCAGGCGAGTGAAAAATATGTATCGCCACACGCAGGCGAATGGTGTACAATAAATAAAAACACGCATTTATTTACAAGCCGAAGGGCTGAGCATTGGCAATAAACACCATGGCTAAAAGGTTGGGGGATGGCGTTCATCAGCTCTCATACAGGCATTCGGTGTACAAAAAAAGCCCGAAATCTTCAAAATATCCATTTGCGGGCCGAAGGGCTAATAGCTCATGCCCAACCCCTTCACCTAAAAAAGTTGAGGGATGACGTTTCAAACATTGCCTATTCGATAAGAACAAAACAGCCGAAGGGCTGTACGCTCGCAATAAACACCCTCCAACTAAAGTCGGGGGGACGGCACTTTCAATCAGCCTGAATACTTTTGGGCCCTTAACAACCAAGAGGAACAAGACCTCATGCCGAATCCCTCTAGCCAAAAAGTTGGGGGCGTTTCTTAATTCGCCTGTGCATTTCCACCTGTAAAAAAATCAGCCGAAGAGCTTCAAGCTCATCTCAAAAAGTTATGCATGGTCATAGATAACACCACCTCAAAATTCATTCAAACCGTCGAAGCCAATGGGATAGCGCACAATTCCTAACTTTCTAAAGGTCTGATCTAATCGAAACTGAATGTAACCAGACATGCCTGAGCCTGGTGGCGTAACCAATGCCAATACCACTCGTCTCCGCGAACAATGAAGCCATCACAATCAACAGTAATCCATAGAAGAATACCATTAGGCCAGCACCTGCAGTACCAAATATTAAGTAGCCGAATACTACAACATCGGTTTAAGTTTAAAGCTCCCACACGCGGGAGGCAGAGTAAAATGTTTAATAAATTCGTTCAAAATGCATCGGGCCTAGCCGTCCATCGGTTCAAGAGGAGCATCTTCAGGCGCAGCGGTGCCAGGGTCAGGTGGGGTCGTTCCATCAGCAGCTTCAGAGGTAGGGGCTTGGCTGGAAGTACCAGGAACTTCGGTGTTGGCGGGCGCTTCAACAGATTCACGCTGTAAGGCCTGAGCTTCGGTATCCCCTTGAGATGGGGTGCTAGCATCGGATCCGCCTTCACGCTCATCGCGCTCGCATATGTAGGCCATAACCTTCTGCTTGACAACTTCGCGTTCTCCTGGAACCTGCACCAAAAGCCGAATTAAATAACCTCTTTGGGCTATGACCAGAGAAACTAGCACAACCCACTAGCGGGCCAACTTACGGCAGAGCGGTTGAGCACCGCGTGAATCAGCCCAAGGTTCCGACCCCCAGATTCCTAGTAACCTATCAGGATTCCGGTCGCAGCATTTACATCGGCTTCGGGCTTCCAGTAGGTGTTGATATCCTCAGCCAATCGAAGTCCTTCAAAATGGGTGCATCCTGCATCTTTCAGACATTCGCAAATGGCACGACACACCTCTAGGGCAGCGTACTTTCGTCCAACATCCATAGCACCCTCAAGCTGGCTCAGGCCGGAAGAAAGAAATGGGAGGTAGTCATACGCCGAAATCTCCTCGCCGGCTCTGGCCTTGGGGAGTTCGGCGTCATCCCCCACACTAGCAAGCAACCGAAGGTACTTCTCGGAAATCTCCCGTAGACCGCCACAAAACTGTCGCCGCTGTGACTTGGCGACTTGGTCGCGAGTACTCATGTTGAGCTTCACCTGGCCAGCCTCCTCCTCAGCGCGGCGACGAGCGTCATTTTCATCCCCAAGCTTGGCCCGAGTTGCGGTCAAGTCAGCTTCGAGCATCTTGACCTTGGCCAGGGATTTATCAAGCTCGGAGTCCACAAGCGTCAATGCAGTACTCTCTTGTTTCTACAGCACTGCGTTAATCACCGAAGCCTACAAAATGCATGGGCGCGAATTTAAAAATACAAAAAAACAATACAGGAAGAAAGTATATTCATATTCGGTATTTAAACTCTCACTGATATGGCATGAAACTCTAGCACTGAATGGAGCTCTCTGTGATCCACCAGTATCAAGTCCCTTTCCGTATGAGGAGCGGAAAAAGACAAGCTGCATTCCTGCACAAAGGCAAATCCAGTGGCTGGCGGATGAATTCCGGAGGAGCGGCAGTCCACCCTCGTCACCAGCCGGGCTTCGAAGGGAGCCCCTAAAGCACGAGCAATTTGGTAAGCTTCCTCGTGATGCGGGCTCATTTTCTCCGGAGAATATAGAACCAAGTACACTCGCATCTCACCATATTATGCGGGAGTGCTATCCAAAGGAAGCACACCATGTCCGAAAAGTGTACACGCCGCCATCTCTGGGGTCATTCTCGAGTGCTTATAGAAGAAGCATGACTTACCAACCGTGCGGTCCGGGTGGCGCCGCGCTTCGCCGCTCTTCCGCTGGCATCGTCTGACGCGGGCTTACCCCGTTTCTTCGGGTTAAGGTAGAGCCCCACGCCACTTAACCCTAGTACATCATCCACTGTAATGGAGCACGGATCCACCAGGCGTCCGGTGCGCTTCTGAGCCATGGACGATGAGATTTCCGATTCACCAACAAAAAAAATCCTGCATATTAAGCAAAAAAATATATGTCAAACCCCAAAGAGAAGTTAGCCGTAGACAACAGAAATAAAACCGGATCAAACAAGATCAATAACATGAATCCCTAACCGTGTCGTCAGCCAATTATCATAAGATGGATTCTCGATTACGAGCTTCGCACTCCTTTTGATGGGCTTTGACCAAAGCTGACCACCCATCTCCAGGCCAATTTGAACATCGGGAGTCTCGGTAGGAGGCCGAAGCCGAAGCTGCTCGCGCTTACACTTTTCGGTGTGATTGGTGTTTCGCGCGGCCGGGAAAACGTCACCGCGGCCGAATGCTCATCCTCCACGAGCGCGCCCACTGCGTCGTCCACGCCCGGGGCCATGATTTGGCTGACCAGAAGGACACTCAACTTGGTCACTAGATGCATTCATGCTGGCGAGATCAGATCCGGGTGCAAGCTGATCTTGATACACAATGCCCATGGTGTCACATATCCGATTGATGCACCTCGAATGACCCATCTTGGCAAGCCAAGCATTATGTTCATCTTCGTCATAGGGATCACGTAATCGATTTGCCCACCTCTCAACCTCCGAAACAAACTCTTCTCGGTGGTGATGTCGTCAGGAAGGCCCAGCTTCAAAATAGGCCCTTTGTACCCATCACATTCAGTAAATGTGTCAAAGTGAACTTCATTGCTTAGGGGCCATTGGCTCAATGCAATTATCTCCTCAACCAAGTCCTGGCTGGTTTGCCAACTTGCGGTGCGCAGATAAGCTTTGGCAGATGCAACATCAGATGAGCTTGGAATTGTGGATGTTGCACGGCTTTGGCCTTTCATTGGCGTCATCACCGAAACCTGGGGATGTGCCTTTGGCAAGCCTTCACGAACAACATGTTCAATATCTGCATCCCTGTAGACCTGAATATAAAACCAATAACGTTTCCAGTCATCCCACTTATTTTTGAAGGCCGGGACGATGCAAGAGGCCTTCTCTCGACATGAAGGAATGAAATTATACGACCATATTCGGCCCGTACGTCATCAACATTCCCAAGCTTACCAACCTTTGAATGATGATGAGCATCGTGGAAGCAGCCAAATGTGTTCACGCTTAAGTTGCAATCCATCATCTTCATGGCCATGGCAAGTTTGCTAAGCCGGGTGATGGCATTCGGTGTCAGATGATGCAGCTGCAGGTTGTATTTCCAGTACCGAAGCTAGAAAGGGTCCGGGAGGGAATTGAAGTCCAGCCTTGAAGTAATCCCGAAAAACAAGCGCCTCATAAGGCTTAGGCTTTGGGATAGTCTCTCCCTCTGGAGGAGCCCGGCATAAAGATCTCTCAAACGTAGAAAGCAGGCATATATCAACATATTTGTTAAGCACTCCATCGTTAACTTTGGAGAAATCCAGACGGCAGGTCCAGGCCGCATGCTTCGAACTTTTCCTCGGCGGGCCAGATTCGGCATCACCGGTTAAATCTAGAACTTCAACAGCTTGGCTACCGACACCCTCTGTGTAACCTTCTACATTGATATCAGCTTCGGTACCCCCTCCAGCCGAACCTTGTAAACTCTGAATGCCCTGGTTACATCCGACATCCCCTTCCACCGAATCAGCAGGCAAACTCATACCCTCTAGAACTGACTTAGACCGAATAACAGCAGCGCTGGGAGTAGCTGAGGTACTCAAACTATCATCAGAACTCGAATCTATCTTTGAACTCAAGCTTGAACAGTCCTCAGAGCTAGATCCGCTACTCGATATGCTTTCGCCAGACTTAGACTTGGTCATTATACCCGAATCAAAGTTAAAATGCAAATTCGGCGAATGAGAAAAATAAAAGAAATAAGAAAAGAAAATCCACACTGCATTTGGGGAAATTAAATCAAAGATGAGAGAACACGCTTCGGTAATGAATCTTACCGAATCACGCAGAGAACAACCACCGAAGCTACGACGCCGAATCAACAAGGAAGGGGAGAGCGACGACTAGGGTTTGACGCTGGGGGAAATGAGACCCGGTCCCCCCGACGCCTTTTATACCCCCTTGTGGACGTGTCCTTTGGCTCGAGAATCGGGACAAATCCAGCCGTTCGTGGGAGAATCGGGGCAAATCCAGCCGTAAAAAAAATTCGGCGTCGTTGCTTGGGACGGTGTGAGAGAAGTAGCGATCCCCAAATCAGGCTCACAAGGGACAGCCTCCGGCTGATGAGTTTGGGATCAATGTGTGCGACCTTTCCCAAACCTTGAGCCACGATACAACGGGTGGCCAGATTCGGTGGCCTAAACAAGAGAGAAGTGCCACAAATCAGAGTCCCGAGGCACGTCGAAGGGCTACTGTTGAGGGCAGGCCGGACCGTTGGCATCCTGTCCCTCGTCAGGTCACGCGAATGACAGATAAAGGACGCGACTGTTGTATAGATTCGGTGCCTGGCGCAGGTTCGGGGGTTTAGTTAAAATAGCCAAAGCTGCACCAGCGGGCTGGTACGCTGGCTGTTATTCCAGCAGGTTGCGGATGCGTTTATAGCCGAATCCTTGACGAAGCCGTATGCTTTGGGGATCCGGCTTCGGGGTCCGGTCGATGGGCATCGAAGCCGGATTGCACATCGAGTGTGATGGACCTAGCTTCGAGCTCACAGGGCATGGAGGCTAACCCCAGCAGGTGGGGCGAGGCGTAAAGACTCCTTTCTAGTTGATCGTAGGTTGGCAGGATGGCGAATCAAGGCAAGGCATGTGGAGCTGCCACGTGCTCAGCCACGGCGAGTCGAATCGTACGACGGGGACAAGGCCGTTTGTATGTGTCTGCCCCTGGTCGGCTAAAAGAATTCAACATGGAATGACTTCGCAAGGGCAAGATAGTCATGTAATTACCTACAGGCTACTATAAAATGGTTCCTCAGGAAACGTGTAAAAGGAGGACGGTCCTGCGCGTTTTAGCCGGGGCCTGATTAATGAAAGAGCATTCCACTTGTCATATTCATGTCTCTGTTGTCTGCATTCGGTAGTTGGATTCGGGTCCTGAGGGTGCAACCTCCGGGCCAGAATCAACAAATTGCCTTGTGAAACGGATTTGGATTCATGATTTCAGGCATTTTTAGTCCAACAGATCATGAAGCTATATCAAGGATCAGACTGGCCCCAAGAAGAACGGATGACTTTGTTGCTTGGCAGCCTGAAAAGTCCGGCAAATTTCAGCAGCAATCCCACAATGGACTGATATTTGGAAATATAGATGGGGAGATAAGTTCAAGTCTACTAAAGCATACAGGTTACTGATGGGACACCAACAAGTGCATGAAACCTATAAATGGCTACGGAGGTTGCCATGTCAACTTAAGCATAAGGTCTATTTCTGGATGCTAATCAATGACAGATTAAGCACAAGGAATATTTTGAGGAGAAAAACATGGACCTAGAGTCATATGATTGTGTCTTTTGTGTCAATAGTGCTGAGGAAACCTGTCAACATCTCTTCCTCCATTGCCCCTTTGCAGGAAGTGCTGGAACAACATTCAGATTGAGGCACCCATGAACACAATGTTCCCTGAAGCCACCACCCAAATCAAAGATCAGATTCAGTCACAGGTTTTTATGGCTACAATAATTCTTACTTGTTGGTCCATTTGGACAATAAGGAATAAACTAATATTTGAAGGAATCCAGCCAACAATCACTCAAGCGTGGTAGTGCTTTCAAAAAGAGATACCTTGCTTTAAAATAGAGTAAAAGATCGTCTTCTCCCAAGTTTGCAAGAATGGATTCAGGCCCTTTGTTAGTACTCAGCTCTTGTTTTATTTTCTTTGTTTCTTTATTTGTTCCCTAAGCTTTGCGTTTGTACTGTCTTTGTATCTTTACTTTTTTATTTAATAAAATCCCTGTAGGGCTACGGCCCCTCCAGTTCGCTCGAAACAAAAAAAGTCCGGCAAATTCTCATTCCGGAGCGCTTACAACATTCTTGGCCTGAATCGGGAGAGAGAAATATTAGTAACAAAATTGACTGCAAGGGACATGGTTGAGGCCGTGCTCACTATGAAAGAAGACCATGTCTTGCTACGCTCTCTGGTTTTGCTGGTCTGAAACAAAATAGAG
This sequence comes from Bothriochloa decipiens, assembly GCA_023333625.1. Taxonomy (NCBI): domain Eukaryota; kingdom Viridiplantae; phylum Streptophyta; class Magnoliopsida; order Poales; family Poaceae; genus Bothriochloa; species Bothriochloa decipiens. The sequence goes on from CM041637.1 coordinate 35,914,792, forward strand.
TCAGAGAAGGAGAGAAAGGAAAGGACCCAAGTTTTGTAGCGCACTGCATTCAGGTATACAAGGCGATCTGGAGCAACCAAGGACACACGGCCTCGACTAAAAAGTTCTCACTCATGGGAGCGTCCAACGGGAGATCGTGTCAAAGTCAATTGTGATGCGGATTACTTGTCAAAAAAAAATTGTAATGCGGATTTTGATAGAACACAAACTCAGGTGGTTGGGGCTGCATTCTTCGCGATTCCGAGAGGGTTTTTGCTGCGGTACTCCAAAATAACCGTAGACCGTCCATTTATTCTAATCCAATAGTCACAATTATCTATTACCTCCTAGAAGATAATAGTATTTATTGAATTATTATTTTATAAAAATAAAATAAATAAGGAAGGTTTAAAATATTAAAAATCTTTTTTAAGATTCGAAAAATGATATGGAAAATCTTAGGTGTGTATGTACGTGTTCAAAATCTTATTGAACATGTTAAGTGTGTACGTACGTGTGCACGCAAAGGTCGACGTCGTTGAAGGCTGCCACAAATTCACGGCATGCAGGATCCGATTTTTGCGTGGACGGTTTTTCTTTTGCTGTGAATATTTAATGTTTCTGGCGGCACGATTTTTTGCCTTGAATATTGGATCTAGCAAAAAATCATTTTTGCCGTGAATATTGGATCTCGGAAATAATCTCGCAAAAATTTGCCAGCAGTCTGCCGTGAATATTGGATGTAGCAAAAAATCATTTTTGTCGTGCGAGGAGGACGGGATCCCGCGCGGGTATGGGAAACGGCAGCAGGATTTCCTCCCATCATTAGCATTATGGGTGTTTTATTTTTGTTTTTTGGATTTATTAATTTATTTAGTAACTTATTTAATTTAGAAAAAAATCAATGGTCCAGATCGAATTGAGATATTACCTCCTCATAGGTAAATGATGAACCTGAGCATTGGCCCCATTTCGATCCATATTCTATCTGTCCTTGCTGATGATTCAGCATTATCTGAATAATGAAAATCTTTATTGTCCCTCAAAAAGAAAACCATCGCACTAATGGAAAAACCAAGGAGAAAATAATCAAAGCTCAAGTACCCCCGGACGGGGAAAGGAAGCTTTGGAATAGTATGTGGAATGCCCAAGCCCAAGTTCCCCCAAAGGTTAAAATCTTACTTGGAGGAAGCTATGCCGAGACATCTTTTTCTAAAGATTTATAATTTTCTTTCGAAAGATCTATGCTGAGACATCTTACTGACGAAACAAAATAAACACCGAAAGAATTTGGAGCCCTCGCCGGTCTGTGACTTCTCCAGGAACGGGATTGGAACCAGTTTCCATGCGGTCGTCGATTGGTCCCCAGCTCGGGCGTTAAGAAAGGCCATGCGCCAACAATGGTCTTTGCCGGACGAGCTACAGTGCCGATACATTGGTCGTGAGTCGTGTCTGGCTTCTACTGCTACTATAGAGGCTTTTCAAATGGAGCAGCGAAACATCCTACTCGATCCTCGTATGTACACAATCTTGTTCATGGTGCAGGCCCTTACCTCGGTTGGGGAGTCTGTTGGCTTCCTTCTCGTTCAGCTACGGGGAGAGTTTGAATTCTGTTGCCGAGCCTTGCTACGGCGACAATGCAAGAGGAAAGGCGCCAATTTCTTCATAGACGGAACCAGGAACGGGTCACAGGAGGCAGGCAGCTGTGTATCGATGCTGGACGGCTCCTACGGACGGCTTGCCAAGGTTAACGTAGATGGCTCATTTATTGAAGCATCAGGTGAGGCCAGAGTTGGAGCTGTCGGCAGGGCCTCAAACGGCTGGGTAATTTTGTCAGCATGGAGGTATTCTTGCAGCAGAAGCAGAAGCTTTGGATTGCTCGAAGGCCTACAGCGTGCCATCCATTGAGTGACACATGAGGTCGTCGAAACAGATTGTACAAGGATCATGTCTGCACTGAAGACCAAGGAGAGGGACAGATTGGAGATTGGTATCATTCTTGCTTAAGCAAAAGGTCTCACGCACCTGCAGGGGGATCGGAGAGTATTCCATGTAAAGAGAGATGGGAAAAAGTGGCAAATTCTTTGGGTAGTTTAGCTAGGCAATGTAAAGTTTCTGAAGTAGATGGGGATCAGTGACTATATCACTGTAATGCCTAGTTAATAAAAGCCTCTCTTACTTGCAAAAAAAAAAGGTGCTGGCCATGTAGCATACAACATATGAGAATCTGATCCTCGAACGATTTAGCCATTAAACAGCTGACTTTAGGGCACCACGAACGCCAAGTCTTATTTGTATGGACAATGGTACCACAGTGCATGCAAACGCCACCATGTCAAGGCATTATGCCATGTCCATCAGTAAGCAGCTACTTCCACCGTACCAAAATAATTGCACTTCCCTACCAAATGTGCTATACAAGTTGAATTTTCAAGAGCAACATATAGAGGAGTTCGGCCAACATTATGTCTGGTCTGAAAGCTTTGTAGAAGCGATCCAGAAACTCCAGGACATTTATGTAAGGATTGTCCATTCATAAAAGAGGCCTGATCCATCGTCCAGGTTTGGTTCAGCCTTAGCTTAATCAAATTCAGAACATAATGCAAAGATGGATCGGTCTATCGTTACTGGCATAAAAACAGGGCATGTTAAGATAAACATCAGAAGGGTTTTCACGGTTTAATTTAATGATATACTTTTGAAAAAGTGAAAACTGAAGAACTTTTCGACAACAGGAATTGCAAGCAAGACAAGTGGCAACTTTAGTCAAAGATGACATCAAACAATACAACTTTCGTGTTACAAGATAGTTGCCCATATTTCTTCAGGAAACAGTCGTAGTCTTGTTTTGTGTATGCGTTTTGTTGGGTTGGTTTTTCTTTATGGTAACAGGAGGGGCCCGTGGTTACCCCTTACTGGAGATATATTAAAACAAAAAGTGTGCGAAACAAGTTCAAGAGACAAAAAAAATGAGACATAGACAAGGTTATCTAGCCATTGGATCTATTGCAGGATGAAATTTGGACCTTGATCGTAGAGCAAATTCGGACATGAACTTGCAGAAGCAGTGATCAAGCATCGGCTCTATACCATTGAAGATGAAATCATTGCATTGGCACAAGATTTCCAAGCACACTATAATTATTATATCCATGAAGAAGGGAACAACTATTGTCTCCTGAAGTCAGAAAGAACCTCTGCTGGGGCCAAATATAGGGGAACTTGCAAACTGATCAAAGCTCCAACAAGAGATGGAGAAAGGGCAATAAAGGAAAAGATGGAGCACTGTCTCATCCCCTGAACTGGCATGCAATACACGAGAGTATGCAGGCAAAACCATATTTTTGCGACGTAGAAGCTCCAGCGTATTAAGGCGGTCTTTTAGCAGCAACCTGAACAACACCTTGTTATTATGACAAGAAGCTTTCCATAACCATTTGAAAGCTGGCAAGATCTCACTGTGGCCCATTAGATGATTGCAGGCCTTTGTGGGTGTATAAACATTGCCTCAAATATAAATCCATTTGTTACAAGAGCCAAAATGCCAACAAGCTGCTGAAGTTTGTTATAAGCAGTAGCTGAGAGAGGTGTGAAGAAATGTCTGAAATCACTGCTTACTAGACTGTGATAACTTTATGTTTTGCAAACGAAAACAACTCTGGATAAGCTTGATGATAAATGCAGCTATTCCATAAATCATACCACAACAGACATGTGGAACCTAAAGAAACTATTGGCGAAGATATTCCTTTGAAAAGGTCCAACAAACATAAGGATGTCTCGCCACCAGAAGGAGCCCTTCTTTGTGGAGCTGGGAATTGTTTTCCATTTCTAAATGGTGCTCCCAGACTAAATGCACCCATGGAATTTCATCCTGATTAAAAAGCTTGTGCAAATATTTAAGGACCAGCGCTTCATTGTGTGCATGAAGATTTAGAACACCTAAGTCACCTTCTACCTTGGGCTGACATACCATCTCCCGGACTGCTTTAGGACGACTTCTAGCATTGTTGTCGGCCCCTCCACAAACAATGCTTTCAGAATTTGTCTATTTGCTTAATCACTGTCTTTGGCAAACCAAAAGTGCACATTGTAAATGTGGGGACTTCAGTGAAGACCAAGGTAATCAGTTCCAAACGACCATCCTGACTAAGAAACATGGAAGTACGTACTTACCAACCAACGCTCACATTTAAAAACCAGTGGCAAAAAGTTCTCAACTCTGGGCCGTTGAGAGGGGCTGAGCTAGACCAAGATATGTAAAAGGCATTGACCCCTACTTCCAAAGAGTTTTTGCCACAATATCAAAATGGTCTGGTGAAATATTAATACAAAATAGTCATCTAAAGGGCTGGATTGTGCCAAACGTTGGTGTTTTTTTATTTCTCTCATCTAATAAAAATTTCGACAAAGATTTTGCCGTCTTTTTCATATAAAAAATATAAAAGAGTTCAGCTCGCCATTCCTCTGGTTCAATCATATCAACATCCACATCTGGGTCTAGCTAGCAATTTATGTAGACATGGCATGCACCATCAAACATATTGTAAAAGGAATTTATTTGCTCCCTGCTTTTTCAAGGAATAATCAAAACCCCAAAAAGCCGAAATCGAGGTGCATCTTTAATGGGGCTGTCCTCACCCGCCTGTGCACCTGCACTGCTAGTGACTTGAGAACCGTTGGGTGTAACTTTGGTAGTATGAAGAGCATTCAAGTTGTCATCTTCCCCTTCAAGCCCAAAGTTATTGGCATTCTTTGGAACGCACTGCAAATGAGACTGCAGTGAGTGAAACACCACAATGGAAAATTTGCAGGACAGAGCATATAATTTTTAAGAGTAAAACAGTATCACCTTCTGAGACTAGGAAATTAAGATTTCAATAGGCGGGAAACCACATTTCTAGTCAGACTCAACCTAATGGTGAATAAAACTAGGTTTTTTATTTTGCAGAGCAACAGGCTAAAATGACAACTTGATTTAGTTTTCCATAGGAATATTGGCTGGGTAAAAGCAGCCTAGTGTTTCTTTTCTGAATCTAGATTTTGTAGCTTAGGGATTACATATAGTAAATGGAAACGAGCTAGTTATTTCCTACACCCTTGATCTGGAAGAGAAAAAAAAAGTCACCTTAAAACTACCATCCCCATGCGCAGGAGCCACAGCTTCACTCTCCTTCTGAAGGAGAAGGAGTTCATGGACAGAGGAGCACCCGGAAGCCTTGGCAACATGGATCAGCTTCCCTGTGGGCATCTCACCCCTTTTCTTTCTGGTCAAACAAGCACAGACCAATTAACAAACCAAAACTAATAACAGAGTGATCCTCCATTCAAGAAAAATTACCTGCAGCAGCTGCAGTTGCAAATACCCCTACACTTAGGGCAGGTCCAGCAATCCTTCATCTGTGCCACCTTCTCTTGCTTGCCGTACCTAATTTAACAACCCACCCAGATGGTTATAAAAAAAGATAATGATGATGAGTACCAAAATTGGACAGTGCTCCTTGTTTATTTCACCTATTGAGCAGGCACCTGTCGCAATAGCTTATTGGGCAGGGCCCCTTGTTTTTGCTCTGCTTGCAGGATCCACCAAAATTGGCAGTCATCTGGCGGCACTATGGAGGGTACAGAAACAAAAGAGTCAAATCCACACAACTCAATGCAATGAAACTCACATAGTCACATGGCCAGGACTAAGGCCTCAAGCTCACCTGATGGCAGGCCTTCTTCTTCCCCTGGGACAGGTCGTGCCTTCCCTTATTATCATTTCCTTTCTTGGGCGCCATGACCTTCAAGGTCTGCAGTGCGGTGATGTTCTCCTTGACAGTAAGGTTGTTCAACTTGGAACTCTTCTGCTGCTAGTAATGCTTGAATCGTGATATGAACCTTTGTGGTACGTAACATGTAAAGGAAGCATTTTTTGTTAAATCAAACAATCCAATCTTTTTATGTTGAATGTGATGCTAGTTCATTAAAAAAAAGGATTTGATACTTATACATACAAATATATTTGTCTTCAGGTTTTGTTTCATAAAAGTATCATTTTTCTATGTTTATATAGTGTTCATGTTTATATAAAATTATATTATAAATAAAGATGCTAGCAAAATGTACATAGTTTCTAAATAAGAAGACATAGTTACTAAAACAAAAATAGGACAGTTATTCGTGACCCGTCGCGTGTTCATGTCATCTTCCTCACGCACTAACATCATCTTCCTTCGCGCGTGGGGGATTCCCCCACAACTACCGCCCCGATTGCTAGCTGCCTCACCGAAAATGGCCGCGCCGCCCGTGACCCACCATCGCCCAACAACCCCACCCTCCGCTAAGTACAAGGTCGGTCACCAACAGTGAACATCAACCTCGCCCGGTAGCCTCCTCAACCCCACCCGTCCTAAATCATCAGACCTCATCACCAAGTGCCGTCATGATGCCCCCATCTCCAACCCCACCCATCCGATTTGTCCCCGGCCCGCTGCCCGCTTGCTACCCTTCAACTCGCCACCATCGCCTCCCGCCGATCCCTCTTCTAGAGCCACTAGGGAGGAGATTTACTAACCTGGATCTGATGTCGGTGGCCTCCCCGCCTAAACCCTAGCCGACTACGTGTTCTTCTCTGGCACAGGCACAGGGGCCGGTGCAAGTGCGGGCGTGGGTGCGAATGCGGGTGCATGGGAAGGAGCGGGTCAAATTAAGCAAATGGTGCGGCCATGCTCCTGCACGGCTATCACTTGTTACCTTTTAAGATAAGAATAATAATCTATTTATTTGGTAATTTAACATGAATTCAAGCAAGAGTAGCTATGTATGGTGTTGACACTCCTTAGCATTGCTTATGTTAGGTTGTCATCCCCAGCATGACACTAGGAGCGTGGTTGTACTTATGATCATGACACTCTAAAATATGATGAAAAGGTTATCCGCAAGTGCATAGATAAAATACACCTATTGTAGCATTTCATCCAGGAATGTTCCAGGTATTGTTATTAATACTGTACCACTAGGAAGGAAATGAGAGGGATATTGTAAAATGAGCTATAAGCTATAAACAAGGAAGCTATAAATTGTGAGCTATAACTTTTACACACACATGTGATAAGAGAGTGACTAGATCAAGGTCTTACTCCTCAACAGGGATCAATAGTGATAATAAAGATAATAAGGTAAATGATAAACCTATCAAGGTCCTTAGAGCATTCCAATCTATTTCACTAGCATTGATAATAAATAGAAGGTTAAAGAATAACTCCTAAGTAGTTCTAGCTATAGGTCATACAATACAGTGATTAGTGCAATTACATCCAGCAATCATGGTTAAACTAACTCTATACCCAAACTCAAGAGACATTACTACTGTGGATTAAAATCAGAGTTGAACATCCACCGAGTAATTAAAGGCCTTACTAGTCCTATATTCGAGGAGTGGACTACAAAGGACTCAACAGGAATATCACACCCACGATCTACCGCTTGTTGGTCTGGAATATAGGGTACATCCGCAGGTAAACAAGGTATAAGCACCACGCTTACACTCTGTCGACCACTCACCCCTTGATCCTAGGGATGAGCGCTATACGAACACGAGGTTGAACATAAAATCAATCTAGCTATGCTTAATATGAAAATATTTGTAGACGGATGAACCATAGTTACTAGTGTTAGTATTTATTAATTGTGAATAGAATACGAAGGATTCCGCAAGCACATAGAATACCATAGTAGCTTTTACAAGTATCCAGAGTATCATATTTATCCACTTGCAAGCAATTGTTAAAGAAATTGGTAATTCACCATCATGTATCTGCTAACTTAGTATTCTTACTAGACTGAAGTGGAGGTAAGTGTGAAATGATAAGACTTATGTATAATTAATCCTGGATGTCGAGCCGGCTCAGCTCGGCTTGGCTCAACTCGGTCAGGTTCATTAGGATAGCGAGCTGGCTTGCCTTGGCTCATTAAGACTATCGAGCTAAAAAGCTAGCTTGGCTCGGCTCAGGAAAAAGCTCGAGCCAACTCGTTTGGCTCGTGAGCCAGGGACAAAAATTGTAAAATGAAGACTACCATACATTCCAATGAGTTATAAGACACATTTTTATCCATCATCCTTGCTAGTAGCAAGCATCTAATGCATACACATGCAAATTAGGTCCATCGTCCATGTCTCCATAACATATTCATCCACTATCATCCATAACTATTACGACATCAGCTAGAATGCTAGATGCCTAGATAGGAAGGGCGCATAAACATAACTATTAAGTTAACATAGTAGAATGACTAATTGCTTGCCACCATACATTTTGGGAATTCAATAGACTTGACTTCATCTTCATCATCTCCAACCTATAAATAGAAATTAGCATGTCAGAAGCCAAACAAAGTTCAATAGAAAGAACAAGTTAAATACTTTATATATATGAATCCATACCGAAAGTGGATGATTGTTGTCATCATGAATGCCCTTTATCCAGCTAGATGCACACACTAATGCCTGAACTGTGGCCGGCTTCAGAGAGCTTCTATAGTCATCAATAACTCAGCCTGCAGTACTAAAGGTGCACTTTGATGATACACTGCTCACTGGAACAGCCAAGAACCTCTTTGCGAAGCTGGACACAACTGGAAATCTATGATAGTTCACATTCCAATATCTGAGTAAGTTGAAATGCTAGTTATATATGGGGTCATTTGGTTCATCTAGATAAATCAGCAGCTCAAATTTTGAACTTTCTGTGACACTGGTAAGATGTAGCCTAGACACCACGTCCACAATAATCTCATTACTCTAAGCTTAGCGAAAGCTTCGAGCACTTCAAGAAGTAAAGTAGTATGCCAGTAAAAGACCGTATACTTAAAGTTCCAAACCAGAATAAATTACTAGAAAGACTCTGATGTAAAACTTATAAGAAGCTCACATCCACTGAGGTGCTCTATTGACAATAAATGTGGCATGGAGGTAATACCGCAAGCGCAGGGTTGTCAGAGTAGCTTTCACCAAGGAGTATTCTAGGGTATTGATTTCCACATGGAACGTGAGTGTTCTACTAAGAATTAAGGTCATCCTAACATAACACAAGGTGTTTAGGATAGATAGGATAAATAGGGTCTTAATAACTAAGATACAAGATCAAGGAAGAGTTTTACTATTGTTCACTTCGGAGCTCTGTTTTAGTCAAGCACTATAAAAGATAACTTGTGCCGTTACAGCTTTGGGCCCTATGCTTTACGAACTTGCACAACAGGTGGTGGACTACAGAGACTTGATGAGGCTATCACCACCCACTAGCTACCACACATCCATGGTGCAAGCCGCACACACTTGTAATCGATAGCCTAAGCACCATGCTTACACTACGAATTACTACTCTAATCTAGGTATACCAAAGATAGACTAGAGCACTCAAATAAATGAACAATGTACCAATGAACAATAGAAGTAGACACTTACACAGCCAAGTACCTTATATTATTAAGAACCTGAAGTAGCTCACTCAAAGGAGACCTGCATCCGCAGAGGTACACACCAGTGATGGTGCCGACAAGCCCAACACTCCTCCAGACTCTCCCCCACTCTCTCTCTCATTTCTACTACATATGTATGAGCTCTCTTGTGTTGTGGAGTCTCTTGTTGTAGAGTGTAGAGTGTAGAGTGTGTCATAAATGAGAGAGAGGGCTGGCATTTATAGTGAGAGTTGGAGTAGAGGCTACTCCAATGCCATGTCAGCGATTCATGTGACCTCCGTCGCCCACCGTTGGATGAAACCAACCTCAAACCGCCTTAAGATCAATGGTTAAGGCATTTCCAGTATGTGATTTTCATGTAGAACATGTAGGAAGTTGGTTTGGGGTCGGGAGCCATGGAGCCCAGGGCTCCCACCCTGGCCAAGGCAGCCACCTCCACGCTAACAGGTGGACCACTCCCCCTTTGATGTCCCACCTCGTGGAGTGTATTAAAGTGTGGGGGAAACACACTCGTGTTGACTTGTGCATGAACAAAGTTAATTTGGACCGACTTTGGTTCGCTTGAGTGGATGACAGTGGCCCCAAGGATCCATGTGACATCAACCGAGAGCCATCAAATCAAACCGACTTCAATTAATGGTGTAGAGGCCGTGGGAAGGTGTTGACACGGATCGGTGATGTGGCGAAGGTCAAAAACTGGGACCACTAGGGCAGCCACCGTGGGTAGGGTGCCCACCCTGGCCAGGGCAGCCACCGTGGGTTTGAGGGCGGGCGCCCTCACCTCGGCCGGGTTGCAGCCCTGTCACATTCCACTCCTCTCCAATGTTCCATTTTCATCCATTTTTGGTATCTTTCATGCATACAAATAAAATCTCCATGTACAAGTGGAACTAGGTGAATTATAAACATAAATCACTACTTGTATTGTTATTTGTTCCTATTTTGATGCAATAATGATGGTCACAATTGGTAGTTAAGGACCATCAACACGTACCTTGGAGAAGACTCCTGACATGCTGGGGCTCTCCTTGGAGACTCCTCACTCTCCCTCTACTAACATAGCTAAAATACTAGAGAGTGGATTTATCCTAAGTTTTCATGCTCTAAAGTGAATGTCTATGGGGGGTATTTATAGTGGAGGTGGAGTAGGGGCTACTCCAGTGTCACGTCATCAATTCGTGTGCCTCCCATCCTCCACCCTTGGATAAACCATCATTGAAACCGACTTGGATGGACACTTGGGATTAATCACCACATGGGAGCATGCAGGGGGTCGGTGGAGTGCCAACCGACTTGGTTGGCCACAAGGTGGGGTTCGGCCGACCCCCTCCCATGACATGTGGACCTAGCCTTGGTCTTCTAGAAAGATGTTGAAGTCAGTGAGATGAAGCTGCATTTTGGGTCCCACCATGGGAGGGTCGGCCGACCCCTTATGACAGGGTTGGCCCACCAGCTTCCTTCATCTAGTGTCCCCTCATGTCATGGGGCAAGTCTCACATGTTGGATCACTTCGATTCTTTTGATAAATCCATGTACTCTCATCTTTCACCGTTGAGAGAAAACACACTTGATCCAAGGGTGGAAATGAACTCTTGGGAGTGTGTAATGGATCATGGCATGTCAGCAAGGCCCTGGTGTGCCCAAGGTGGGGTTGGCCGACCCCATCATTGTGCCCATCTCTTGCACGTTGTCTCTAGAAGCTATGATATTGATGATTGTGAAGTTGGTTTGTTAATTGGCCATACTTGGTTCATTGCCCAACCTTCATATGTAGCTTCTAAACACTGAAAAGTACCTATTTTGAGTGCCTAGAACCAAATAATGATTATATATGTATGTTTCCTTTTGCAACCATTGGAGAAAGGATACATGTATGTTTCCTTTTGCAGCCACTAGAGAAAGTTTCAGAAGATGGGGAGGATGATGATAACAGCTTTGATCATAGGGATGATATGTCTGAAAGCCTACCTATAGTTGATGGTGAAAGTGAAAGCCAGAGGAGTGATAAAGTTGATGATGGCACATCAAAGGCTAAGAAGGAAAAAACAGGAGGGAAAAAACTAGTGTTTCATTATCTCCCAAGTGCAAGATAGGAAGAGGCAAAAGGGCTAATTGCTGGAATCATTTTAAGGTTGTCAATGTACCATCCAAGAAGGAGAGAGGTGTCATGGAGACAAAGGCAAAGTGTAAGTTCTGCAAAGGCTAAAGCATGGAGACAAAGACAAAGACATAGTTATCTGTACCATCCAGGTGGTGCTACAACAACTCTCAACCGACACCTGTCTAGTTGCACACAATATCAAAACATGTTGGCAAAGGCTAAAGCTCAAGGTACACTAGACTTTGGTCCATATGATGGCAATTCTATTATTGTTAATTCTACTGAGTATGATCATCTTTCATCTTTCACCGGTGAGAGAAAACACACTTGATCCAAGGGTGGAAATAGACTCTTGGGAGTGTTTCGTGGATCATGGCATGTCAGCAAGGCCCTGGTGTGTGCCCAAGGTGGGGTTGGGCGACCCCACCATTGTGCCCATCTCTTGCACATTGTCTCCAGAAGCTATGATAGTGATGAGTGTGAAGTTGGTTTGTTAATTGGCCATACTTGGTTGGTTGCCCAACCTTCATATGTAGCTTCCGGACACTGAAATGTACCTGCTCTGACTGCCTGCAACCAAATAATGACAAGTACATGTGGAACAAAGTTATTTGTACCTAAGTCACTATGTGTTCGATGGTTTCCTTCCAGAAAGAATGTCCTGTTGACGGCTTTGATGGGGTAAAAACATGGTATAACTACAGTCAACAAGATCCCTCACACTTAAGTATTTTCTCGTCCTCAAGCAAAGGTTAGAGAGAATGATAACATATGATTATGACATCTTTAAGACATATCTCATACAAGTGGGTTATGTGGTAAGGTCTAGCACATATCCTTCAGATGTTGAAAAATGGAACAGTTCTGAAAGCAAAGTCATCTTCCCAATTTCATATCCTTAATACTTAGACTTTTTGACAATGGTTTTAAAAGAAAGCACATAGTTCATTCTTACTCCTCAAAAAGTACTCTCAAGTCACTCAGTAAGTATATGATTCCTCACCAAGGCATAGCATAAGATTTCCTTCTTTTGTTTCATCCTACATCTATCAGGCTTATGTGGGGCTCAGGTAGGTATAAACAAGATATCATACTTGCATTGCATCTATTGTAAAGTCAAAATAAGGATCCAAGGAGAAGAATGTCATAATCTTAGATCAAGATGTGTAAGTGTGTGGAAAAAATGGAATAGAATGCTCCTCTATTTGATAAGATCTCTCTCTACTTTATTTTATTTGAGACATGGCTAGCAATTTTTTTCTTTTTCTCACTTTTTTTCAAAAGCAATGGACCTTCATGTGTCCAATTTTTTTCTTTGCATAGCCTTTGTGTCTCATCTACTAAGCAATACTTAGAGAGATATTCTAAAACCTTAAAACATGGAGCATCTTTATGGTGGAAATGGATGGCATGTTTTTGCATATTTCTAGTGTAGAAGCAGCATGTGTATATATGGCATGTATGTGATCTTGATCTTGGGACTATGACATAATTCTCAACTAGGGTCAACAAGGTTTGACCAAACTCAACACAAGTACAAGTAGCGTATATAGAAGGGGTTATGAACATGGTATGAACATATATGGCTTTGGTAGGAATTTTCTTACTATTGAGGAGTAAGTGACACTATGGTTTTATGACATTTTCAAAAATAAATCTCTAAGCACTTTGAATAGAAAAGGTATATCATGAGCTAAGAACTATATCACATTTATCAACAAATAAGTCAATATGATATTCCTATCAAGATATGTGACCCACAAGTATAAGCATATGCAAGAATTAGACTTTGTGATGCTTTTACCCTTTAAATGTCATAAATCATGTCACTTTTTATTTTTAGATGCAAGTCTTCTTGTTTTTATTTTTATTTTATTTCATCTAAGGAAAGCAAATAAAAGATAAAAGTAAAAATGAAAGAACAGAGGGGAAGTAGGAGTGGCAAACCAGTCAGGGGGCATGTAGACGTTGAGTGGATGCTGACTGGTGGGTCCAGGGCTCCAAGGTGGGGTTGGCTGACCCCACTTGAGCTTGCCTGTTGCTTCCATTTGAATCCCCTCTATTGATAATGTACTTCTGCAAACTTGTGCCCCCCGTTGGCCGCCAAAGTGGAGGTCGACCGACCCCCTACTTGGCTTAGATTTCATCGTGCCAATGTGTCATGTCATGTGCTACGCCGTGGTATGTTAAGTAAAGTTTAGAGGTGTAGTTGGGGGGTTGACCGACCCCCCCACACACTTGGGTTCTTGAGCATTCTGAATTGCAAAGACATGGGAAACATCAAGTGCATGTGTCCTGCTAGTGGCAACACACTAATAGAACATAAAAAATTTATTTTATTTAATGGATAATAGGCACAAGTTACAATGATAAAGGTTGAATGAACTTATCTATGTGCCTATCATATTTGTGAACAGGTTTGAGATATCTATGGAAAGAGATCAAAGGAGGAGGTCCTCGTGTCCCATTATTGTTTCTAAGCGTGCAAATCACACTAAGGACCTTCTTCATGACTCTCTTCTCAAACAGTCATCCTGGAAACATCTTAATGCCTCATTGATTATGGAGGACTAACCTTTCGTTTGATGGTTTTGTGTGAGCTAGTGGAGTTCTACAACTAACCTCTGAGGTGAACAAGGGAGCAAAATGACTTTCCTTGTCCTAGCTTACAACCAATTACCCTTGTGGTTCAATAGGTGGGCATCAAAGGCATGGTAGGGCTCTTCCTCGAACACAATGGGATCCATGGTGACCTCTGGTTTCTCAAACACATCTCCCTCATGATTGAAAGGGCCCTCACTTAAGGAACTAATGATATTTGTTCTAGTGGTAGGCATGGTGAAGCTACTCTAGGTAACTTGGGTGACATAAAGGAGGCTAGAAAGTGTTGAATTCATGACGAGGAGAAATGGGATGAAGAAGAAGAGGAGGAGAGGTCAAAAGGGAGCTATTGCCAAAGATTATAACCCTTGTTTCCATGAGAGTTGCAACTGGGGAAACTTCTTAGTGTTAGCACAACACTCTGGGTCAAACAGGTCAGGATGGATCTTCCAACTAGGGGTCGCCCGACCCCATCTTGGTGGAACCAAGTGTTTAAACTTCTCCCTAAACTCTCCTTATCGTAGAGCCAGTCTCAAGATTTTTGTATCATGTCAAGAAGGGGTCACCTGACCCCTAGTTGAAGGGTTTAGAGTGAGCAACTCCATGTTCTACACTTTCTAGGTGATAAGAAGTGGTTTGGCCAAGTTTGGGCCCAAGTAGGTACTATGCCCAGGTCGCCCGACCCCTGTTTGGGAGGTTCGGAGCGAACGGGTTCTGGACTTGTACTTTCCCACGTGTCAGAGATGGTTTTGGCCAAACATGGGCTTGGTTAGCCACCAAGAGGGGTTCGCCTGGACCCCCTATGGAGGCTTCCCAGGATGAGTTTTGTCTTAGAGACTAGCATAGGTGTGTACATTCCAATCTAGTGGCCAAACCATACGTAAATGAAAAGAAGTTAAGACATGTAGGTTTTAGTCTTGTTGAATCATTAGCAAGGATGAGTTTTAGCATGTCAACTTCTTCTTTCAAGGTTAATGCTCATGGAAAACTTCAAGAAGGTGGCCACTTACCTTAAAGATGATGAGATGTAGCATTGGTCCTCCTCAGTTGCATCGAAGTTCTCCTTGGCCAAACAACTTAAACTTTGACCATGAAGATCTCAATTTGTCTCCATGAATGATCTTATGACTTACCCATAGAGATTTTGATGTTCTTGCTATAGGGTTTAGTCCAAAAGTGCAACCAAGTTCCATGCAAGCATGTTTGACTCAATAATCAAGCTTAACACCATGTCTTACTTGATTAAGGTAGTCTATTCAACCTAAGCACCATGCTTAATTTAAAAAGACTTTGAAGGTATGATTACTCGAGTGATCAGTACATCCAAACCACGGCATGCTAACATAGAAATAGGGAAGAATGATAGGAGAAACAAGATTCATTCTACTAGAGACAAGAGAATGAGTGGTGAAGACAAGAAGCATTTTTTTAGAGGGTTGAAGACAAAAGTAAGAGGAATGCACTAAACAAGAGGAAGGGAAAGTGACAAACTAGTCAAGAAGTATGGTTCAATATAGTGGAGGTTGACTGGTGGGCTGAGGGGCCCATGGTAGGGTCGGCTGACCCCACCTTGGATGCTCTAGCCACTTTGGTTCTTTCCTTGTGCATTTTTACCTTTAATGATGTGTTCCTACACTGATGCTTTCTTCTCGGGATGTCCTTCAACACCCAAATGTGTTCGAGGAGGTCAAATAACCCCACACTTGGTGTAAGGTGTGCCCTGAGTCATGGAAACCAAGACAACATCAAGTGCAGGGGTTCTACTGGTGGTAACACACTAGTAGAACCACAAGTCTTACTAACCTACTCAAGTTAGGCACACAAGTTGCATGATGAAGCCTGTTGGTGTTTCTTAGCGAAAGCAGCAAAGTTTGCAAGTGCACGAAAATACCGTTGTAGCACTTCACCAGGTGGTTAATAGGGTATCGTATATTTCACGAGGAACGATATGTTCAGGCTAGATCCTAGCAGAGCCGCCCAGAGGTAGAAGGTAGATAACTGGGATAGTGAGGTTTTCTAATGGCCGATTCCTAGAAGGAAGGTAACCGAGATGCTATGATCTTACTTCGGGCACCGGAGCGTGCCTGGTCTGCCAAGTGATACTGGCCTATTGCTCTACACCAAACCTGAACATGGGGGATTATGAAGGACGGACGGGACTAGGTCACTCCCCGCTGCCTACCCCTCAACCATGGGGAACGAGGCAAACAAAGGTAACTCCTAGCTTAGACACCACGTCTACGCTATTCGTTATAGCTCTAGCATTGGCCAGGAACTTCTGTCTTCATCAGGAGACCTCTACTAGAGCCCTCACTGTAAGGACGAGCGACAAACCCACAAGATAATAATGAGCAAGGGTAACTTACTAGAAGGTAAAGTGCCAAAAGGTAAACACAAACCTCATACTTCAAGTAGTAAGATGTCACTGAGGTACAAGCAAGGAGGGAGCCGACAAGTCTGGCACTCCGCCCCGAGGAAGATGATGCTTCTGAGAACACTTCGCAGAGCTCTTTACTCTTGCACCTCTCTCACTCCTTACTTATGACTAGCTAGGGCTAGATACAATAGCTCTACTCCTCTATACTGTAACTTGTGGGAAAACTAAAAGGGTACTTCATTCTTTTGAGAGGAGGGAGCCTAAGATTATATATTGGAGTGAAAGGTCAATTTCATCGTGGTAAATGACCAATGCACCCCTAAACCGCCTTAGGGAGCATTAATGGCACCGCCTGGCTGAAGCTGGGCTCGGCAACTAACCTGGCATGGGCACGTGCTAGGCCAGGGGCGCATGCCCTTGGTTGCCGCCTTTCCCTAGTTGACCTTGGCAGGTCGGTTCCTGGCAGGTCCTGGGCTCGGCCCATGTGGTGCACTCGAGTCGGTTCGCTTCGTTTGGGCTGGTTCGTGGTGGGTCTTCTTTGTTTTTCCATGGGCCGAATTGATGGAGTTTGAATATTGTTTGTTTTTCTTTATTTCTTGGCCCAAATTGATGTATTCCATGAACAACATGCAAAACAAGTACTCACACCAAAACTATGGAACTTGTTAGTATAAAAGCCCTATTTCTATAGTTTTTGGTGTTTCCTATACTAATGTTGGCGGGGTTAGAAACAAGTTAAGGACTGCCAGCATCCGCTTTCTACTTTCTACTTTCTACTTTCTATTTTCTACTTTCTACTTTCTACTTTCTCCTTAACTTGTGTGCGTCTAGCTAGATAAAGGGCACTCATGATGACAACAATCATCCGCTTTCGGTATGGATTCATATATATAAAGTATTTAACTTGTTCTCTGTATTCAACTTTGTTTGCCTTCTAACATGCTAATATTTTTCTATTTATAGGTTGGAGATGATGAAGATGAAGTTGAGTCTATTGAATTCCCAAAATGCATGGTGACAAGCAATTAGTCATTCTGCTATGTTAACTTAATAGTTATGTTTATGCGCCCTTCCTATCTAGGCATCTAGCATTCTAGCTGATGTCGTAATAGTTATGGATGATAGTGGATGAATATGTGATGGAGACATGGACGATGGACCTAATTTGCATGTGTATGCATTAGATGCTTGCTACTAGCAAGGATGATGGATAAAAATGTGTCTTATAACACATTGGAATGTATGGTAGTCTTCATTTTACAATTTTTGTCCCTGGCTCACGAGCCAAACGAGCTGGCTCGAGCTTTTTCCTGAGCCGAGCCAAGCTAGCTTTTTAGCTCGATAGTCTTAACGAGCCAAGCTGAGCCAGCTCGCTATCCTAATGAGCCTGATCGAGTTGAGCCAAGCCAAGCCGAGCCGACTTGACATCCAGGCTTATGTCACACACAGGAGACGTCCATGATAAAAGAGCAGTTTAGTTAAGTAGAGAGGACAACGGGAGAGCTCAAGGTTCCTAAATACTTCTATGTAGGTTCTATGGTAACTGAAGCAAGGAAAGATATATAGCGATGACACATATAGCATTTTGGAGCAATGGTACCTTTTTGACTCTTGAGAAAGACTAGGAAGGAGTAGTTGAGGGAAGTCTACTAAAAAACCTCTACGAATGCTAATCCTAACATGGTGGATTACACGAGCCGAATTGAGTTGTCACCCTGGGGAAACCACAACTATATAGGATTGGGTGCAATATCAAGTAATCTATAGTCTAGGCACCATGCTTATACTATCGATTACTACTCTAGCCACGTATGATAACTAGAGCACTCTCAATACGAGCAAAGATCCCATGCCAAATTAGTACAAAAACTATACTAATCATACACATGAAAGGCATAAAGTAAGAAGATGAATATATATTAAAGCATAAGTCTTGTAAAGAAAAGATACAAAGACATACCAAATCTACCAAATCTAGAAAGACTTCTCTAGAACTAGGGCGTAGCTCCGCTCTCCCTAACTCTCGAGTAGAACTAATCTGCTACATTGGAGAGTCTAGTCCTAATTCTCATGGTCTTGATCTAAATGAGAAGTTAATTATCCTTTCATGGAACACCTCTTCAATGAATGATTGAATGGCCCCTGAGGGTCTAGGGTTGTTTGTATAGGCCAAAGCGTGAATCGTGAGCCCTTGGACCAAACTGATTTCAGCGGTGACTTAGATGCACTCTCCATGGTGGTGGGAAACTGAACTATGAAGCGTAGACTAGCCTGTGGACCCCTTAGGCCGGATGGCCTGTCAGTTGATCTTGATCTGCTATGGTGTGGCGTCCTCTAGTGCCTTGTAGAGTCTTCTAGTGTTGGTGCCCAATGCAAATTTGATATCTTTTGATTCCATGCTCAAAATATAGTGAACAATATATCTGTTTTGATCATCTTGATGAGCTCTTCGCAACAGTGCACTTCAATTAATCATTTGAAATGCTTTTATTTGCTAAAAGTTGTATATAATACAAAAAAGTGAGAACACCAAAACTCATGGAACTTGTTATAATCAAACCCTATAACTATATTTTGTGATTCATTTCATGCATTTATACAACTTCACTAATAGTTTATAATGAGCATTAAATACCATCAACAACTAGCAAGAAGAATAAAGAAGGAAGTAGAACAACACCTGGCACTTGATGGCCTGGTGGTCGCTGAAGAGATATAGGAGACGAGAAATATGGATGCCTTGTTAACAATCAGCAACTCATTGCCTTGAGGGGTTGTGGTTCCTGAAGCGTAGAGGCGGGAAGCAAATTCTAGAGAGAGGGGCAATGGAGGACACTTGGAGAATAAGGCTGGTGGCGGCAATGAGGAAGAAAATTTTGGGTGAAGAAAACTGTAGAACCCAACCCATGTTATACCTGTTTTGTGGCATTGATGGGTGTCTAATCATCCGAGCCCACATGGGCCTATTACGAAGTTTGGCAACCCATTTGGCCTAGGTATTAAGGCATTAGCCCAATGGCTGACCTTATACCATAATTTTAGAAGATTTTATTCTTGGAGTTGTGGCCAAAACCTGTGGTAACTCCATCGAGTCAATTTTTTACAACCTAGTGTGAATATGGGGCTTATGAAATGTAGCAAATCTGGAGGTTGTTGATGACGAAAATAACATGCCTTCACATACTTAAAACACCATCAATAGCCTCGGAATTAAAGGAAGATAAGCATATTTTTATTAAATAACAAGTTCCACACATGCAGTTCTATGCAGGTACAAGCTAAATGAAATATTAGCTTATGGGTCCACCAAAGGGGTCATCCTACCACCCCCTATGGGGCTCGCAAGCCTCCTAAGGTACTATGATCCAAAGAAACACACTCCAAACCATTCTCCACCCTTGGATCAAACTTGTAAATTTCTCTCAATGGTGAAAAATGAGAGCACATGGG
Organism: Bothriochloa decipiens; assembly: GCA_023333625.1. NCBI lineage: Eukaryota > Viridiplantae > Streptophyta > Magnoliopsida > Poales > Poaceae > Bothriochloa > Bothriochloa decipiens. The sequence goes on from CM041637.1 coordinate 35,934,762, forward strand.
CGCTTTGGCACCTTCCTTTTCCATCATAGTGAAAGAAACTTTTGAAGACGAAGGAGAAGCCGCAACTGGATGGCACTCTGAAGAAGCTCTAGGAAATGCTATCGGCATGGTGACCCCGGGCTCATTGAACGTGTACTAGACACTGCTAGAAACTGCGAGTTTGCCGAGTGGCGATGGCACTCAGCAAAATCTTTGCAAGTTTCACCCTCAGTAAACCTCACTCAACTTAGGTTATGATGGAAAACAACTCTTTGCCGAGTTATACAACTTTGGAAGTTGAATCTTTTTTCATTTGAGTTAATTTATGTTTCAAAATATGTTTTGAAGTTGGCTTTGTCTAGTATTTTATTCTCAGCACTTGGCAAAGAAGTTGTTTGCTGAGTGCAAAAATAAACAACCAGCAAACAAACAATTTTGCCAAGTGCAAAAATAACACTTGGGGAAAAACACAAAGTGTTTGCATTTGGCAAAGAGCTTATTTGACAATTGCTTGAAATATTGCACTCGACAAAGAGTCAGTTTTCTGTAGTGAGAGGTTGATGCTAGCATGGAGGTGATGAAGGATCATGATTTTGTAGGCTCTACTATTTTGCAGGGGGTGTTGCAATAGATTTCATGTCTTTTTGGCTTGTAGTCTTCTTTTAATCTCTCTGTGTGACTGTGTGTACAAACGAACTCTTATGATTTTCTGTGTAAGCTGAAATCCCTGTTGACACCGATTCATGATCGTGCCAACACACCAGCATGCTTTGGACACCCAAAGAGGTTGTCTCTACAACCTGCAACGCAGCAACAACGTGGTGTAATTGATCAAACCGATCTAGAGACCGGTAGGACCGATGTAGAGCTCGTTGATGGCTGAAAAAGCTCCCAAACCATGGGTGGATCTAAGGGTGTTCCTCTGTATTCCTAGGAATACCCAACATTTTTTGTGCACTTTTATGTATATAAGTTATATAGTTGTATATATATAAACATATAATGTTATAATCTATAAAATTTTGACGTATTTCAGTCCAAAACACCTAAAAAACTGGTCTTTTGGCCTTGCTTTCGAATTCCCCACCTCCCCAGGCCCAATTAGTCATTTTTAGCCTTTCTCGGTCAGTGCTCTCTCTCTGATCTCACCCGATGCCCTCCCTCTCACCGTCGCTCCTTTGCGGCTCTACGTCACGCGGTCGAACAGAATTGCTGGTCGGCGGCGACGCTAACCCTAAGCGACGGCAAGCACAAGGGCGGCGGTAGAGAAAGGCAGCACCGCACTACCATAGCCAGCCCTCAACCAGACAAGCAGCGCCAGGGCTACAGCAGCCAGCGGCTAGCCAGATAGACAAGGCTCCAGCTCCACGCTCCAAGTCTCTATCCTCATTCTTTCAATCTTCGTTTTCCTACTCTTGGATTTGGTTGCAAATATTTTGTAAATCTTCTTTATTAATTATTAGTTTGTTTCATGCATATCTTGGAGCCGAAGATGTATCGTATTGCATTGAAATGGTGTGTATTATTGTACAAGTGGAAATACCCAACTTTTGTATCCTGGCTCCGCCACTGTCCCGAGCCACCTCTGGAAGGATCCGTTAGGAGGAAGCACGTGGAGGATCTCCTAGGACTAGCAAGGCCGCCTAGGATGCCGATGAATCTCGCCGGGAGATGTCACCGAATAGCAAAGTAGAGGATCTCCTAGGACTAGCAAGGTCTCCATCAGAAGTTTCAATCTCGGACCGAAAGTCCTTGCGCGCATGCGCACGCCCAATTTCATCCAACCACCAGAAGTTCTGGTCTTCGTGTCGGAAGTTCTGGTATCCATCAGAATTTCCGGTCTCGGACCAGAAGTCCTTGCGCACATGTGCACGCCTAATTTCAGCCAACTACTAGAAGTTCCGGTCAGACTAGAAGTACCACCAGAAGTTCCATCGAAAGTTCCTGTAGTTTAGGCATTCTTTCATGGAAGTACAACTCTCTCATCTGGACTCCAAATTGAACATTCCATATATGTTTTTTGACCATCTCGACGAGAGGAACACAATGGTGAATTCCGTTTCCACTTTTCACAACTTTATAAAATGGATATTTTTGGTTGTCAACATATGTCCTCCTATTTTCAAGTGAATGATGCTTTAAACTTGAAAACACCTATCAAGAAAAACAACCAACTAGCACGATACCCATCACATCGGCTGACCAGCGACTAAGGGTGATGTATACATTGGCCATTTTTGTACTAAGGGCGATACATGTATCGGCCATAGATTGGTAGAGCACTTAGACATCTTGCCAAACACTTGGAAAGTATTTTATGAGATACCTTCCGTTAATTTCCTTGGGGAGAGGCTCACCTTTCAATGTCTCCAGCAAGTACGAGTTCCCAAAGATGACTCTAACCACTCTCAAAAGACCCTTCCAATTGGGTGACCATTTGCCAAATTCACCGCTCTTTAATCCAATAGGAAGTATAGTTTACCACACTAGATCTCCTACTTAAAAAGATTTGCTTCGAACCTTCTTGTTGTAAGCCCTTGCAACACGAAGTTTGTCTTTCTCAAGTTCCTTGAGAGCCTTTAACCTATTATCCATTACTTCATCCACACTGTCCAACATTAGATCATGGTACACAACAAGAGATAGATCATTTTGCTTAGTAAATCTGTATGCACTCAAGTTCACTTCGACAAGCAACATGACTTCTTGACCATACACTAACTCAAAAGGAGTAACCTTTGTAGCACCATGCTTTGATATGCGATACACCCACAAAGCTTCTGACAACACTTCATGCCACTTCTTTGGATTCTCCTCAATCTTCTTCTTGATGAGCTTGATTAGAGTCTTGATGAGCTTGAGCATAGTATGGCATGAGTTAACCAACTTGATCTTTTATGATTCAGCGAACTTCTTAACCTCTTTGGACACAAAGGAAGTCCATTGATCTGTAGTTAATGATTGAGGAATGTCGAATCTATGAATGATATGTTCAGTGATAAACTCAATTACCTCCTTGTTAGTGATATTCTTCAAAGGAACTGCTTCACACCACTTAGTGAAATAATCAGTGGCAACCAAGATGAATTGATGTCCCTTTGAAGATGAGGGATGAATTTAGCTAATGAAATCTAGCCCCCAACCTCTAAATGGCCATGGCTTCATAATAGGATGGAGTTTTGCAGCAGGCACCATTTAATATTACCAAACCGTTGGCACTCATCACAACCTTTGTAGTAGCGAAAATAATCAGAAATCAGAGTGGGCCAATAGAAACTAGCCGTTCTCAACAACCATTTCATCTTAGAGGCCGATTGATGTGTACCACAAATTCCTTCATGGACTTCTCCCATTGCCACTCTTGCATCATCAGATCCTAGGCACTTGAGCAATAGATCATCCACAGTCCTGCAATAGAGCTCACCATGCTGAATAATATATTTGAGCGCACTCCTCTGCACACTCTTGTCAACTTTGGCACGGTACTAGGTTACTAGCATCTAAACTAGACAAATTTAGGACATCATTTGGTGAATCAGTAGCACCAACTACAGCAGAGTTGACTAAGCCGACTGGAGGTGCTAGCCAGTAGGGCCGGCTAAGCCGGCTTGATGACCTGGCTTAGCCGAGTGATGGTTGGCTAGGCTGACGGTAGCAGTCGGCCAAGCCAGTTCATCCAGTCCTGCATAGAAAAGTGATCATCTCGATGCATCTGCTTTTCTTGAATATGAAAATTACGCCCACTGACGTCAAAGTCTGATGCTTGTTGAGCTAACATGTTGGCCTTTTGATTCTCATGTCTTGAAATATGCCGAATCTTGAATTCAGCAAATTAGCAATAAGTTCAAGACAAGTATCAAGAGAAGCTCAAATTGATCCATCTAAACATTGAAATTCACCAGCAACTTGCTGCACAACCAGCAATGAATCACCATAGGCTTCAACATGTTGCACCTTCATGGAAGTTAACATGATCAACCCAAATATAAGAGCTTGATATTCGGTTTGATTGTTAGTACATTGAAACTCGAATCGGCTTGACATCCCTGTCACAACATTATTAGGAGAAACAAGAATAATACCAACACCTTTGCCATCTTTACAAACTGATCTATCAAAATATAACTTCGAGGAGTATAAGTAAGGTAATTAACTTCTTCATCAAGATCAATACCATGCTCAACAATAAAATTAGCAAGAACTTGACCTTTTATAGATCTCAATGGTTCATAGGCCAAGTCATATTCAATTAAAGAGTATGCCCATTTGCCCAACCTTCCACTAAGGATTGGCCGATATAACATATGTTTGATAATATCGGCCTGGCATGCTACAACACATGTACTTGACAAAAGATAATGTCTCATCTTGTTACATGAAAAGTACAGTGATAAGCACAATTTTTCAATATGGGCATACCTTGTCTCGGGATCAAGAAGACGACGACCAAGATAAGCAATCACATACTCCTTCCCTTCATCTTCTTGAGTCACCACAACCCCAATGATCTTCTCTTCGACAGCCACATAGATTTTAAATGGTACTCTTCTTCTAGGTGCATGAAGAATAGGTTGTGATGATAAATATTCCTTTATCTTCTCAAAGGCTTCTTGTTGGCTTGCCCCCCAAGTGAATTCAGATCCATCTTTCAACTTGAGTATGGGAGTGAAAGGAATAATCTTCCCAGACAGATTAGCAATAAACCTTCTCAAGTAGTTCACCTTCCCTAAGAATTTCTGCACATCCTTCTTTCATGTAGGTGGTTGAACATTCTTGATCTTCTCAATCCTCTTGAGATCAACTTCTATGCCTTTATCATGAATGATAAAGCCTAGAAATTTTCCAACCGACACTCCAAAAACACACTTGAGTGGATTAATCTTCAAACCATACCAGCACATCCTTTCAAAAGCAAGACGTAAATCAGCTAAATGAGATTTATGGGCAGCTGATTTAATCACAATTTCATCAATATAGACCTCCATAATCACCCCTAATTAGATCATGAAAAATCAGATTCATTGCTCTTTGATAAGTTGCACCTGCATTCTTCAACCCAAAGGTCATAACAATCCACTCAAACAAACCAACAAACCCAGGACAAATGAAAGCCGTCTTTGATGTGTTTTCTTCTGCCATGAAAATCTGATTGTATCTAGCATTACCATCAAGAAAGATAATCATCCGATGTCCAGAAGAATCATTGATCAACATGTCGGCTATAGGCATAGGATATTTATCTTTGAGAGTGGCTCTATTCAAATCTCTAAAATCAATGCAAACTCTGATCTTGCCAGAATCTTTCTTCTCAACAGGCACAATATTAGAAACCCACTCCGCATATTGGCATGGACGAATAAATTCAGCTTGCAACAACCTATTGATCTCCTCCTTGATTCGGTCACGGATGGCCGAATTGAAGCGCCATGGATGTTGCTTGAAAGGCTTGAATCCATCTTTTATAGACAGCCGATGCTCAACAAGATCTCAGCTCAATCAAGGCATCTCTATTTAATTCCATGCAAAACAATCAACATATTCCTTGAGAAGCACGATTAACTCAGCTTTGTAATTGGCTTCCAAGTTTTGATTAACAAAACCCTGAGTGATGAGTGTGATATGTCATCATTTACCCCTTCACCTTGCATTAAACCTAGCATGTCATGCATAAGCATCAAGTTTAATTAATGTCTTATGTCATGATCAATGTTTCATATGTTATAACATGATGTTGCAATAGTTTCACTTCAATGTTTCAATAGCTCTCATGCCATGTTGCATTATCACATGTGATTTGGCTTTTATTGGATTTATGAAATGAATAATAAAACAACAATATAATATTCATTTTCACAAATAAATAATAAGGGGATAATACCCTAACAATACTAGGGCCTTGTATGCTCACTACTTTGTTACTCAAATTTGGCACATCACAAATATAGATATATGTATATATATAAATGTATTTGAAAATGAAAAAGGAAAAGAAAAAGGAAAAAGAAAAGAAGAAAGCTTTCAGGCCTAGCAGACAAGCCAGCCCGACCCGGCCTGCTTCTTCCTGCTCTCCCTTTCCCCGGGCCGGCCCGTTCCGCTCCCTCTCCCTTTCTCTTTTTCTCCGCGCATCGGCCTGGCCAGCCAGCCCAGTAAGCCAGCCCAACCGACCGTCGCTCGCCCGCTCGCCCGCGCCTTCGCGTCAGCCCAGCAAGGCCGACAGCCCAGCAAGGAGCCACCCGCGCCCGCGCCACGCCATCGCCCCGTAGTCGCTGACGGGAGGACCCCACCTGTCATTGCTCCCAGGGTGAGGTCACCCGACCACCTTTGCCTCCTCGCGTCAGCGCTGTTCCCCCACGTCGCCTTAAAGCAACCTGCCTCAGCCACTCGATCCACATCCCTGCCGCATCGACGCGCGCCCGCACACCACCTGGCCCGACACCCTCTGCACAAGGAGCCCGCGGCCACGAGCGAAATTCTCCGCGTGCCCGTGCACATGTGCTATCGCCGTGGTGAAATGCTATCGCTGTAAAGGGTTTTGACACCCGGCACTACCTAGCCCTCTCTAGCTGCTCCATGGACTCGATCGAGCACCCCACCGATGACCTGGCACCCCTCTCGGCCGCCTGATCAAGCCTTCGCCTGATCGGCCATTCGCCGGCCACCTACCTCCGCCTCTGCCCTATAAGAGCAAGCCTCGGCGCTCTAGGGTTCCCCAGGACCCACCATCGCCTCGGTGGCCACTCAATTGCATCTTGCCAGCCTCAATTTGAGAAGAAGAGGAAGAAGGAGAAGAAGGGAGTCGGGGAAGAAGAAGGAGCCGCCACCGGAGTTGGGAAGAAGAAGGAGCCGCCGCCGAAGTTGGAGAAGAAGAGGAACGCCGCCGTGCTGCTACGCCAGGAGCAATAACGAGAACCCATACCACAAGCCGGAGCCACAAGAACCCTGGAGCTTGGACTTGTACCGCACCTCCATTCTCTGTAATCCATCGGTGAGCACCACCGCCATCACCGCTCTCCCGAACCTCCGCCTTGCTTCTCGGTCATGGCGCTCCACCGTGAGCGCGTAGGCCAAGGTCACTGCCGACCTCACTGGACACATCGCACACACACTCACACGGGCCAGCCTAGCCCCATGGACCACGACATCGGGAGGATGCCGGAGCGGAAGCCGCCCTGTCCGTTACCGCACGCCGAGCATCGCCACGGCGAAGTCACCCAGCCACCTCTCTGTTGAGCCTCGCCCTCCATCGACCTTGGATCTGTGCTCACCTTGATGAGATGGACTCTGTGCGCTCCTTGGCTCTGTGTTTTCCTCGTTGGAGCACCGACCCGAGCCACCTTGCCATCGCTGCGTCTCTGTTGTACCACTCCAGAGCACCGCCGTTCACCGTCGTTCTCTACCGTCTTCGACCGTCTCGAAGGACAAGGACACGATGACAACCTCCGCCGTGATGAGCTGCATCGACTGGACAAGAAGATGGAGGCCGTGGAGCTTTCCTGAGAGCCGTAGCCGTGCACCGTGGACACGCCGAAGCTCCGCCGTGGGAGTTGCTGCCCGCGCGGACTTCGTCGTGGCTTTCGATCATTGCCGGCGCCTCGGGCAGGTGCTACGTGCACGCAATCGCGCTCCTGTGTGCTGAATTGGAGCTGAAGAGGCTTGGTATGAAGAGTACACCGAGCGCCGCCACCGCCGAGCCACCGTCCGTCATGGAGCTCGCCACCAGAAGCCAAGCTACTGCCTTGAAGCCCACCATCGTGCCCACTGTGACATCCTGGAGCTGATGGTTCGGGTTAATGAGGACGGAGATCCACCATGGCACCGGAAATCGATGTTCCCCGCCGCTGGTGAGCCCCGCGCCGTCGGGATTCAAAGAACAGAGGAAGGGGATGAGTTGGTCAGAGGAGAATGGACACGGTCCGTGTGGACCTGAGTGACTGCCAGTGGGGCCAAGTGGAACCGGTGTACCGTGAACCGAGTCGTGAACCGTGTGAACCCAGATGTAGACTAAATGCACCCAGTGCATGTGGACATGAGTCACTAGTAGTGGACCCCGCGAACGTCGGTTCACCGAGAACCAAACCGAGCTGAGCCGTGAGCCGAGCCATGAGCCATGAGCCGAGCCGTGAGCCGCGAGCCGAGCCGTGAACCGAGTCTGGTCCCACCGGTCAGTGATGACGCCAGCAATGACGTCATGTGGGCCCCTCCTGTCAGTTGACCGTTGAACGTTGACCGATGATGTCAGCATGACGTCACCTCGGACCCACCTGTCAGACCTCTGTTGACCTAGTCAACACTGACGTCAGCATGACGTCAGCTGCCACGTCAGCATGACGTCAGCACCTGAGTTGTCTCTGTTAGACCCGCGCGTGACACGTGGCCCAATCAGAAGCTGCCACGTGTCAGCACCAGAATAAACAGCCCCTTTTCTTTTACAGAAAATGGTTAAATCTTTGAAAATTCATAACTAATTCATACGAGCTCCGAAAAATATGATCCATATATCTAAAATTTCTATAAATCAAGCCCTATCCATCTAAGCTATGTTTGAGTGCATTTGGATCTTCTATTTTTCATTCATTCTTTGTGCTAATCTATAGGGGTTGCTTCGCGACCATTAACTCTCGTTACAGGCTCGAGCGAGGACAAGTCTGACGACAGTGACTACCAGGAGAAGTCTGACAGCTACGTCAGTGAAGGTGCCACACCTCACCCAACCTCGTAGATCCCATTACGCATGGCAAATGGAGTATGGCTAGTGCTTTAATTCCTGTTGCTATAATGAATTGCCGGTGTTAGGATTGCATGGTAGACTATTACTTTATGAGCCTCACCTTGTTGTAAACTTTCACCTGCTTACCCGCTGTTATGTTAGCCACTTGCTTATCTGCTATATTTTATATATATACTTCCTTGGCTTATATTTTGATGCGACGTGATGAACCCCGGGAAGGCCTGGAGGGTGCTAGACTAGAGATGTGTGAGTTGATGAAATAGATGGGCATGTGAGCTGATGGTGTTGTATCTGGGTTTGGGGTGGAACCTACGACAGGGAGTAGGGTGAGGGTTGAGTCGATCGAGCCGGGATCTACGATGAGATTTTGGAGCAAGTCTTGCCAGAGAATGGATCTAGACATTCCCATAAGAGGAGCCTATGGCGGGCTAACTGAGATGTGATGGTGGTCTTTGGGTGTGACCCTCTGAGAGGAGGAACCCGGGATGAAGGTGCCGTGGTAGCATGTTAAAGATAAACCCTGATGAAGATATCCCGGTTTGGTCAAACTTAGAAACTGTTGTGCTGGTATCCGGACCTTAGGAATCTCTTGCTTTCCACTCGCTCTCCATGGGGGGAGACAGCCAAACCGCTGGATAGATCGATGCCACTACTGCTAGGCGAGTAGTGATAGGAAGGTATATGCATGGGATGTAGCTAACACCCTACCGAGACGATCATGGCAGCCCCTTCGGGAGTGGATACATGGGATGGCATCCTCTATGGGAGCGGATACATGCTCTCTGTACAGTTCCAGTGATCTAGAGATGGATGGTAGAGTGGCATCGTTCTATGGCAGTAGGCGTCCGAAATCTGCCTAGGTGGTGATCAACACCGATGATGGTTATCTAGTGGATTAGTGAAACCTCTGCAGAGTGTATGGTTGATCAATTGATACATATGCCGACTCATCGGCTATGGACCTTTCCTAAGTTTCGCATGCACCAGACTAGTGAGTGGAGTGATCTACCTTTCTCTGAGTATGATTTTCCGGTCGTGAGCCAGGTTGAGGGCCACTGAGACAAGCCGAGAGGGAGTTGGCTTGTCGATTTGAGTCTGAGATGGTGTTGGAGGAGTTAGGATGGTGCTACAGGGATGGATGATGATGGAGATGTGGGATGGGAATGTGTTTAAAACTTGATAAATATATTATTATTTATATACATGATTAATTGCATAGGAAAACCCCAGCCTTATAGGTTCCTTTTTGTATATCCAAGAATTGCATCCAGTTACCACAAAGAAATACATAGGATGAGAGTGTGCCCAGTACAAATCGTACTAAAAATTTGGTTTCAGGTTCAAGGAGTGAGTACTCTTCTGGGGAGTACGGCGAATGAGGGTTTCGTGCCTACGCTCAAGCTGGATTGGAGATGATAGCTTCCGCACCTCAAGCTTTTATTTTTATGCTACATAAACTCTAATTCCGCCAAGTGGCGATGTAATAAGTTATTGTAAACCTCTCTATGACACTCTTTTGTTCGATGTATGGATTATGGTATTCAACTGTTATCGGGTAATGTGATTAGAATGGTCATATTACACTTCGACGCTGTGGATTTCCCTTCATGGAAATCGAGGTTGTTTCAGTGCCAGTAAGAGATAAAGGAAAATTATGAACTCACATATAATCATAATTAATGACCTCACCTAATTATGCAAGATACATGCTAACATGTTCCATGGTTGATTTACTACTACTACCATTAAAGTTTTGAAAATCTGGTACCTTCCAACCATCAGGAGCTTTAATGTAATCAAAATTTGAAGGGCATGGCTTGGTGTATACATGCTTGGAAGATTTAAGATGAACACCTAAAATTTCTTCAATGGATTTAGCAAAGTCTTCCTTGAACTGATTCAAAACATCATTGATATCGGTAGGAGGAGATGCATCTTGCGTGCCCCCAAGCATAGGATTCACACTAGGAGACTTTGGTGGGTTAGGTAAAATGTTGTTACCCCCCGAAGCTCTTGATGCTCTATAATTGGTTCGCAATGTTTGAGCCAATTTCTGAACACCATCTGCTGCACTAGTTCCAAAGTGACCGGTCTTATTGGTTGGGAAAATCAAAGAGTCCGATGTTAGTTTACTAGCATCTTTCATGGAAGTCTAATTCTCAAAAAACCCTTGAGGCATACCACATTCAGGTTGTGGCAAGACACCCGATTGATCTGAATCGGATACTTTACCTTCTATTTTATCTAAACGATCAGCTAATAACTTATGAGAATGAGTTATGGTTTTATTCAGGTTTTCCGTGAGTACAGTATTTTGATGTAAAATCATTTGGGCAACATCAGCTTGTGTTACAGGCAAATCGTCATACTTAGGAGGGTTATCTTTAGGGTTTACCTCATGTTCAGATGATGAAGCTCCCATGATTTCAGCAATGCTTGGCACCTTGAATTGCATCACCTTGTCATGTCGGCCCTTGGAGCAACCCTGAAGGAAAGCCTTTTGAAGTTCCTGCATGTGAGCCTGAAGTTGCGCCTGCAATTCAGGTGATAGCTCCTCCACAGACGTGGGATTGATGATGTTGCCGCTATGAACTTTGCTTGGGTCCTTCACTACATCTCCATCTACACCCATGTCGCTGGTTGGTTGATATGTCAATCTACGCCTTGATTTCCCTAGCGGAATCGCCAAAACGTATGTTGACGCTGATTCACGATCATGCCAACACACCAGTGGGCTTTGGACGCCCAAAGAGGTTGTCTCTACAACCTACAACTCAGCAACAATGTGGCGTAATTGATCAAACCGATCTAGAGACCGGTAGGACCAATGTAGAGCTCCTTGATGGCTGAAAAAGCTCCCGAACCACCTCCGGAAGGATCCGTCAGGAGGAAGCACATGGAGGATCTCCTAGGACCAGCAAGGCCGCCTAGGATGCCGATGAATCTCGCCGGGAGACGTCACTGAATAGCAAAGTAGAGGAGTTGAGGAGAGAAAAGAGGTAAAAGAGTTGATAGATTGATTTTTGTTCGATTGATTGGATGGGATCAATTGGCCATGGTCCTCTCATATATATAGAGGGGGTGGTCTTATCCTAGTAGGAAACATCTCTAAAGCTTAATCTCTAAGTTTTTCACGTCCAAAAGTTACCAAAAACCGACCTAGAAATAAGCTGGTTCGGAATAGACCCATCGGAAGTTCCACCAGAAGTTCCGGTCCCAGACCAGAAGTTCTTGCGTGCACGCGCACGCCCCATTTCCCCCAACTAACGGAAGTTCCGATCTTCGCACCGGAAGTTTTGGTCTCCATTGGAAGTTCCGATCTCGGACCAAAAATCCTTGTGCGTACGCGCACTCCCAATTTCAGCCAACTACCGGAAGTTCCGGTCAGACTAGAAGTACCACCAGAAGTTCCATCGGAAGTTTATGTAGTTCAGGCATTCTTTCATGGAAGTACAACTCTCTCATCCGGACTCTAAATTGAATATTCCATATATGTTTTTTTGACTATCTCGACGAGAGGAACGCAATGATGAAGTCCATTTTTACTTTTGATAACTTCATAAAATAGACATTTTTGGTTCTCAACAATCCCCATCAAACTCTTTATTGCTTTCAATATAAGCATGGTGCTTTGCCTTTTTTGTCGTCCTGCCCGGTTTCCCAATCTGGCTCAGGGATGCAGCGGCGACTCCATGGAGTCAGCCCCCGAGTACCGCTTTGAGGATTATTCGAGCTACAAGGACAACCCAGACCACTCCGATGGGGCGCACGACGACAACGGCACCGAGTCCCCCATGCATCAGGATATGTTGAGCATCATACTCCATATATAACGGTACAAGAGTAAAATGAACCACAAAAACCAATTTGCATTATATCGTCCATGGAACTAATTAAGCAAGTGATGAGGCGGCCTCAGCTCGTCGTTATCACCGTCGATCACGGCGACCATATATAATATACCTGCTATGTATGTCGGCGGCTATTGCAATTCTCGGCCGGCCCCTTGCATTGTCGATTGAGTATTAAACACTATTAGTAAATAATGCTTCTTTATTCATGCAACAAAACGACCTCAGGAGCTAGCTAGCTCGCTCCTCTGGATTACGACGATGATGAGTACGTTCAGTACTGCGGCAAGTCGCACTCCACCGGCTTCTGGCCGTTGACCAAGCGCTTGGGGTCGGCGCAGTAGTCGTAGATCCTGTAGCCGCTCTGCACCCACCGCATCTTCCCCACCTACTCGCCGCTCAGGCTGCAGTCGCCGCCGGCGAACGCCGCGGCGCAGGTGGAGACGCAGCCCCCGCCGTAGCACTCGCAGACGTCGAGGTCGATGCCGTGGTAGCTGGCGACGAAGGGCGCCTTGGACCAGTCGGCCTTGACGCGGCCGCCCTGCGTGGCCCAGTCCTCCGCCGCCCAGATGCTGGAGTAGGCGTGCATGGGCTGGCTCGTCGGGAACGCCACGCCGTGGGTCGCCGCGTAGTTGCGGAACACACGGATGGGGACGCCGTCGATGTACCACCTTTAACATACAAATTTTTGTATTAGTTGATGATGAATAATCAATCGAAATATATGGATCGATCGACCCCTGCATACATGCATCTGATCTGCCAGGAATGATTACGTACACGATGATGCAGGGAGTCCAGGAGATGGTGTAGTTGTGGTAGTCGGCGCTGGGGTCGAACCATGGCTTGAACTGCATCTCCTTGTTGCCCACGCCGGCAGCGTAGACGTTGGTGTGGATGGTGTAGGGCTGCCCACTCACGTTGCCAAGGAACTCGAAGTCGATCTCGTCGTGGTTGTCGCCCAGCGACGACGTCTGCAGACGTACACATCATGCAAATGGAGAGGGGAAAGTGCGTTAAGATACTAGACGATGATCGATTGCATTCTATATATATTAATTGTAGCCGGGTTCTCATGCAAATCAGCACTCACATAGTAGGTGGTGACGGTGCCGGCGGAGTCGCCGGGGACAAGCTGGATCATGGTGGACACGGTCCCGTACACGAACTGCCGCTTCGACCGGATCATGGAGCCTGCATAAGAGACATTCTAGCTTAGCTATGTATATAATCACCGAGAGAAGCATTATATATTCATCTAGCTTGTCCGACAACCACGCATGCTACCCTGCTGACCGTACCTGAGGAGCTGCTGACGAGCGCGAGGGAGAGCCTGTTACCATCGTCGTAGGCCCAGCAGTTCTGGGGCTCCCACGTCGCGTCCCACTCCTCGTTGAAGCTGCCGCCGGCCGCTAGGCCAACCAGCACGGACGATGCAAAAGCAAGTGCAAGCAGGGAGGACGACGACACCCGCCTCTGCCTTGCAGGGTTTCGCTGCTCTCCCATGATGATCATTCTCACTTCTATTTCTATTCTATAACACAGCTCAATCGATCAAGAGACTAGCCCTCTTGATGAGAATGCACTGATTGTGTCTATAGCTATAACTGCGTTCTCTCTTTTCTAGCTTGTTCTCTCCTATCTGATGAAGAGATGAAAGGAAGGAGATCGACATGTATATGGTGCCTCGAGCGATCGAGAGCGCCCTCTAGAGTCCAGACAGAAATACAAGATGCATATGCGTACGCTCCATCTCACCTGATGTACGTAATGAGTATTTTAATTACCTTTTTTTTGTCAATGATGATGGCCGTGACTTGTTTAATTTGTGACCGTTTATGATCCATGTAGGGAACATATATAAATATAGTCCACCTTTCAAATTAAAGGGGTCATACATGCACGTATCGGGAGGGAGGTATCGATCGGCGCAGCCGTGTGGAATGATAGATCAGGACCGGCCGGGGGGAAAGGGCAAAGCTAGCTAGCTGCAAGCGCCGTGCAGTGTGACACGTACATGGCTGCGGGACCGACGAAACTGGAACGGAAGTTCACTTTGGCAACGTGCCTGACATTCTGGGCATACTTGCGCCGAACGTCTTGTCGCATCCATCATGCGTGCGCCCTTCCACCGACATGATTGTTCTCCAACATCTGGCACCCGGCAAGAATCATTCTGCGCACCGGAGGCAAATTCATCAACAAGCCATGGGCAACACACAAAAAACAACGTCTAACACATGTGAGGCTTATATATCAGTGAAGTATATGCCTCTGCCAATAAGTTTGCTTGATCTAAGACGTACAATTGACTAGATCGTGACAAATATTTTTATTTACCCTTTTTTCATAGAAAATGTACAGACATCATATAGAAACATAAAGTGAGAATCATTACATACAACATTTTAAATATTTTTTGAATTGTATTTAGCTGATATTGTATATGCTAATAATAACAATATATTATTATTATTATTTAAAATTTTGTACACTTTCTATCGCATGACCGCCCGTGTGTTAGGCTAGTCGCATGTTTGGCCACACCTACAGTATTCTTCTCTCTTTCTCGGTCTTCTTCCTCCCTCTTGCACTGTGTTCTTCTTCCTTCCTTGTCCCACCGCCCCGGCGAAATCCTACTAGCACGTCCATGGCGCGATCTTCTTCCTGCCCCTGCCCTGACCTAGTGTGACCGTCTCCACCATCGCTAGGGCCCTTAAACCACTATGCTGACCTCCCCAACACCTGGCCAGCCTCCCCGCCCAAAAAAATGTCTTCTAAATCCGTAGGAGATGGAGCTTACCTTATCGTAATCCCTAACCGTGAGGATGCCAGGGTGCCGCCAGAGAGGAGCCCGCCTGAGTTGGGACGCGGGGTGGCCAAGGGAGCAAGGAGCGCGTGCTCCTAAACCACCATGCTGGCCTCCCGAGTGTGGCACTATCTGGCTGTCCATTCCCACCCATTGGAGTTCATGTGCGAGCGCGGACGCCGAGAGCTTACGGGAGATGGAAGGGAGATAGAATATGGAGATGGAGGAGCTCGCGGGTGGGCTATAGTGAGAAGAAGAACAGGGGAGATGGGGGAGTTGTGCATGAGCTAGCAGAAATAACGGATGGCCAAGTTAAAGTCATTACATTAAATTTTATGTAAATTTACAATGATTTTCAATCTGTAACTAGAACCGGAAGACAATGAAGCTTGACACGATATAGCACATGAAGATAAAAGACATTACTCACCACAACAAAGGGCCATGAGGCAGTTGTGGATGCCCCATTCTGTTCGGCAACCTGTCTTCGTCACGCCACTGGCGCATGAATGAAAGAATAACACTAACTAAGTAGTATACCTCTGTCATGAATATATATAAGATACAATTTTACTTGGTGTGGTTTTAAACAACATATTTTTATCTATAATTTCCTATAATATTAGTTTATAGAAACTAAGTTTAATCATTAACAAGTACTCCCTCCGTCTCAAATTTAAATTATAGTTTACTTTAACTTTTTTGGTGCATGTATTTTTCTATGTACTTATCTAGGTACATAGCAAAATGCATGTACCAAAAAAGTTAAAAATAAACTACAATTTAAGATGGAAGGAGTATTTCTAAAAACAAATCTAATGTAACTATTTTTGTAATACATACTTTTGATATAATTAGACTAATTGTTAGACAAACATAATAAAGTTTGAATTTTTAAATAGATGCATGTATTATATCAAACTGAACCGCAAGTTAGCATGGAAGCCGTAGAGTGCATAAACTGCGATTTTTCTTTTAGCCGAAGTGCAGAAAGCCATAAACTGTGATGGAAAGCGAGCATAATGTCCTCAGCCCAGCTCGTCTTGGCAGCCCAACAACCAAAGGCCGAAGCCCACCAGGCCGCTGGCTCACCCACTCCTTCCGGAATTTTTTTTTATTTTTAATTTTTTTAAGAAAAATTACAAATTTAAATTTTTTTTCGAAATATGACATAACTAGTCGTCTACGGTGGGCGTTTTTTAAAAAATGCCCACTGTATGGGCGTTATATGTGACGTGGCACAGAGCCGGCCACGGCCGGTGTCGGATTTTGCGGGCGGCCCCTGACGCCCAAAAAACGCCCACTGCGAGGGGGGCCGCCTGCAAAAGCGCGCGCTGTTTTACGGGCGGGCCTCGAGAAGTCAAAAAACACCCACTGCGTGGGCGTTTTTTTGCGCTCCAGGGGGCCACCTGCAAAACAGACGAGGCCGGCCGCGCACATTTGCAGGCGGCCCCCTCGCCCCCAAAAAACGCCCACTGTGTGGGCGTTTTTTGGGGCAACTCTATAAATAGGCAGCCTCCTCTTCAGATTTTCATTATATTCACTAAAATTCTCAGAAAAAAAGAAAGAAGAGAGGAGGGAGGGGAAGGAAGTAACGGCGAAGCCCTGTCAGTTTGGAACCTCGGCTTTTAGATAAGTTTCTCATATATTATAAGTCTGTTGCTATGCATTAGTAAAATATAATGTGCACAAGAGTTGTTTAGTTTTTAGTTGACTCTGGGTAGATCTGTGAGTAGTATGTATATTAGATCTATAAATAATGATGTTAGAGCATTGCAGTTCATGTTAGAAATAATGATGTTTCTTCTATGCTTTAAACAATGGATTGCATGATTTGAAATGTGACGAATATCGTATTTTCTCTGAATAGATATATTTAGGGTTTAGGAATAATGATGTTTATGCTATGCTTTAAACAATGGATTGCATGATTTGAAATGTGACGAATATCGTATTTTCTCTGAATAGATATGTTTAGGGTTTAGGGTGTAGGGTTTAGGAATAATGATGTTTATGCTATACTTTAAAAAATGGATTGCATGATTTGAAATATGATGAATATCGTATTTTCTCTGAATAGATATGCAAAACTTGTGGCGGACGGAGTTTTGGAAAAAACGAGGTCGCCCTAGAGAATTGTATCCCAACGTGTCTAGCAAGGATGCTCCTGTTCCTCCTGCACTCCCTGTCCCAAATTTTGACTGTGGAGAACCGGCTGATATTGGCCAATCTCGCCATGAGGACACAGCTGCCCGTTGCTACTACACATGCGGTGGATTCAATGTAAGTAATTGCACCTCTGTCACTGCGTCTTTATTCAATGCTAGTAATTGCAGCTCTTGCATCTCTAACAATGTCGTTACCAATCATGTTTTGTAGGCTCATGAGCGGTGCTTTTTCTTTCAGTGGATTGACGGTCCAGACAAATTCGACCCAAGGTATCTCCAGTTTGACGAATGGTGGAAAGAAAAGCATAATCCACCCAATCAATTCGAGCGGTGGGTGGCACCTCCCCCTGATCCCCCCAATGACAGACGAAGAGAAGAAAATAGCCCAATTGAGACGGCTTCAATCTCCGCCTCGTTGCAAATGCGGAGATTATTCTGTAATAAGTTCAGATAGGCCTAACGAGTTCGAATGTCCTAACCCCGCCGGAGTAAGTGCAAATTGTATGCGGTCATGGCTTTCTTAGTATTTGTGCATGTACTAACATTTTATATTGTAGGGTGGGTATACCTTGTTGCGGAAGTGTAACTTCAGGGAGTGGTTGTGGGGTCCAAAGAATAAATGGCCCGAGCCGAAGGTGGACAAGAAGAGAAAAGTGGTTGCCCCCAAGCCTCCTGTGTTGTGCAAATATGGTGTCAAAGCGCAGTATGGCCTACTACCATCGGAGCTTGAAATAGGCTATTGGTGCGACCATATGGTTGATTACGATGAGGTCCTTTTGTTCCACTTGTTGCTCACTTGATATCCAAACTTTTTGTATTTGCTAACTTTAAATTATTCCATTCGATCATAGAGCCTTAGGAAATGCAAGTGGGAGGTTTTTGCCCATGTTAAAGACCGCAGGGAATACATGGATACACTGAAGCAAAAGCAACTAATGGACCTGAAGTTCAGGTCTGGTACTCAGCTTGTGGACAACTACATTAAGATGCGGAAGCGAGCGCAGGTTGACTATGCCCGACGATTGTGTGTCCAAACCCCAAGTGCTGCTCGGTGGAAGAAAGACTGTGATGCATGGAAAAAGAAGAGAGAAGAGGAAGCATCCTTGCATGCGAGGGAGAAGATGGAGGAGGCCGAAAAGAGGAGTGCTAATGCGAAGATGAAGCAGAAGATGGCGGATGCGGAGATGCCGATGAACGACGAGTTCGAGGAGTATGATGAGGCGTTCACCCAAGCCCAAGATGACTTGGAGGCCGCTTACTACAAAAAAAAGGAAGAAGAGGAGTATGATGAAGCGTTCACCCAAGCCCTCGATGACTTGGAGGCCGCTTACTACAAAAAAAGGAAGAAGAGGCCAACGCAGCTGAGCGTAGCCGTACCAATGAGTTTGTGAGAGAGGATAGTGGTTCTGAAGATGAAGACTTGCTTTCCGGTTATGTTTCGGATTATTAGGGCCATTTTGTTAGATGAATTCGGATTAGTAGCTCATCGCCCTAGCGGACGTATAATTTTATTGTAATGAACTGTTGCCGTGACTTTTAACTGTGCTGTAATGGACTATTATTACGGATGTAATGTAAGCATGTATTGGTTTAGGGTATAGGGTATAGGGTATAGGGTTTAGGGTATAGGGTTTAGGGTTTAGGGTTTAGGGTTTAGGGTTTTTAGGGTTTAGGGATTAGGGTTTAGGGTTTAGGGTTTAGGGTTCATGCCCAAGGGCAAAGATGTTACAATCCGAGTTATTTTGGAATGTATTAGTTGTGTTCGAAAGGGTACAAATAAGGAACCGACGGGGATTTCTAGATATAGTACTCAAAATAATCATGACAATACGTCAGGGCCCTGACGGGAAACGAAGAATATAACAAAAGGTAAATTTTGACAAAAGAGAAGTGTGTATCATACATCAAGACAGTAATTACATCATACAGGGTACTACTGTCCCTGAGCCTGATCCTTCCCCTGCCCCCTACCCCTCTTCGGCCTCCTCGGTCGCACGTGCCCCGACGAGTAGGTGTGGCGATCTAGTGGAACACCTCGAGTCGCACGGACGTGTTGCACTGGAGTCATCTGTGATAACTCCTGCGTGTAGGGCGGAGGTGCTCCTGCAAGCTGTGAAGGGCCGATCTCGACCTCCTCGTCACTGATCGGTGCGTCAGTGGGGGGGTCATTAGGTAGTCGGTAGGTCCGCGACGAGGTGCCGGCTCCCTGGGCCGACGTCGAAGCTGCTCCCTGCGCGGAGGTACCCACTCCATGGGGTGAAGGGCAGACTTCCTAGGCTGCTCCCTGAGAGGAGGTACCCACTCCATGGGGCGAAGGCCAGGCTCCCCAGGCTGCTCCCTGAGCGGAGGAACCCTCACCATGGGCCGACGCGCTGGGTGGAGCATGAGTGAAGTGCCTGGATGCCTCTGCTCCATCCACGTATGGCTGCAGACGTGGAACCCATAAGTTGTCGCCGACCTGTCCCCTCCGAGTCAGCCTGAACATAAATTTGAGTAAGGCATGTCTATTGCGATTAATTTTTCAAAGTCAGTTGTTAGTAGTACTTACCTGTGAGCATCTGCAGGGACGGTACGGATGATAGGGGCGGGGGACGGCTTGCATGAGACCGAACTCGTGCAAAACACGCCCTGGGGAGTGCGGTTCGACGAATATGTCGAACACCATTGGTCGGAGCGTCAGCCAGAAGGCCTGGTCACGTGTGCACAACGTGGACAGCCCAAGGGGAGCTCGTGCGTGGATAGCCTCTTGGCTGTAAGGCTCCCAGATCACATCGGTCACCTGTATCCTGTCGAACTCCAGCATAAACTTGTTGTACGACCGCATGACCTGCACATGTGCCAATCATCGCTGAAATATAACAATCAATAGGTTAGAAGGTACGATACGAATTAACTATATACGTCAGCTAGGAACACGAACCTGACGATGGCACCAGACTGTACCCATGGTGGGGAAGTCCTCAGGCGGATGCTGCAAATATAGGTCGTCCTCGTAGGCAGTGTGATCCACCACAGGTCATCCAATCGTGAACCGTTCAGCTGCCCATAGCTGTAGAAGGAGGGGGCAACCAGTGAGCAAAGAACCTATTTCTATCTTGGTACATGCTTCACAAAGCCCCCTGTATGTCGCCGCCAGTACTGCGGATCCCCAGCTCCACTGTGGCACTGCTCCCTCGTCAGCATCAGCGATCGCGCGCGCGTAGGGGATCATGACCTTGTCGACGGCATGTCCCGCGGTGCTGGTGAACATGACCCAGCCAAAAAGCCACAACAAGTAGGCCTCCAAACTCCGTCGCACAGAGTACACGTCAGCCTCTGGGTGTAGCTGATCGGACTAAAAAAGATACAGTTCATAAAGTTGAGTAGAACTGCAAATTGATAAAATTCTTTTCAAATAGGCCTTACGGTAAACTGCATGAGCCACTGCTGCGATGGGCCCATGGTCGTGTACGGAGGGAGGCTGCTCATAGCTGGAAGTGTAGGGTGACGCTGCACGTGGCCGAAGCAGACCATAATGTCGTCTCGCCAATCATGAAGTCCGTCGACTGGCCCGACGGCATCGCCAACGAGGGGAAGGCCAAGCAAGAACGCAACGTCCTGAAGCGTCGGTGCGACCTCCCCGCACGGCAGGTGGAATGTGTGTGTCTCCGGCCTCCATCGGTCGACCAGGGCTGCTAGAAGAGACCTATCGAAACTCCACCTCCTCGTCTCATCGGCCTCAGCAGCTCGAGCCTCCACAAGGCGACACAACGGGAGGAGGCCTGCCTCATGTAACCTGCACATAAAAATTATATGTTATTAACAAGCCATGTGTACTTAATTGGGAGACCTCGAAGAGTCAACGGATACCTGGAACAGAACCAAGGGTCCACTGAAAGTAGACGTCTGGACGGTC
Organism: Bothriochloa decipiens; assembly: GCA_023333625.1. Classification (NCBI taxonomy): domain Eukaryota; kingdom Viridiplantae; phylum Streptophyta; class Magnoliopsida; order Poales; family Poaceae; genus Bothriochloa; species Bothriochloa decipiens. The sequence goes on from CM041637.1 coordinate 35,956,192, forward strand.
GCGGTCGAAGTACGGGCAGAGTGGCGTTCTGCACCGCAATACGGTACGAACGGTGGTACAGATCGATCCCTCGATCAAGCAGCTCTGGTGTGTCGTCCGCCATCCTTGCATGACATTATCACAGTTAACACATATGACACATGCAAACAAAAAGTGAAAAAGTATACAACAATAAATTTAAGGTACAACAAGAAATGATCGAATTTGAAACATAAAGAATGCACGTACAACATGTAACTCAAATATATTCAAATACAAGACAGAGATTAAGAACATCACAGAACATACATCCGCAAGATAGGTTGAAACAACAAGTTTATTCACTTCAGTTACAATAAAGCAAAAACCGTACATTACATAATCTTAACCAAGCTTACTACACATCACTACACGACCGAACCACGAGGCACGCGTGCACGCCTTGGCCTGGTGGGCCTAGAAGTTGTCCCTTCCCCTGTTGGCGGGGTACCATCCAATCCGGATCCTGATGGCGGGGCTCCTGCTGTTGTAGGCATGTCTGAGTCCTTCGGACACTTCTTGTAAGTATGTCCCTCCTTGTCGCATTTGCTGCAATGTTTGTACCTTCCACCTGCTTCGGACTCATCCATGGCGTTTCGAATACATCTTGTCTTTCGACGCCCAGCCTTGTCTCTGATCTTACTTGGGTCTGGAATATAGCTAGGTTGCGGTACTGTACCTGTAAAATTCCCCGCTATGCCAAAACCATAAATTTCGTGTGACCATGTATGCAATATGGCTTCCTTGGTGAAATAGGGAGATAAAAAAGTACGATCAAGTATTCCACACTCCGAGCTCGCTGCAATAACATGGGAACATGGTTTGTGGTAGAGTCTTGGCTTGTGGCACGTGCATGCGCAATACCCATCCTTCTTAAGTATGCATTCTTGCACAACTCTTCTTCTATATATTCCACGCTTGGCCCTATCAGCACACAAGATTTCAAATCGGTGCTCTCTAGTACCTTGAGTTATAACTCTATGGTCCTTTTCCTTCTTACGTTTTTCCTCTAGATAATTTATCAACATATGTCTGAAGAAAACACCTCGTACTTGCATTGATAGGGCAGCGACTTGGTACCAGTCTCTGAAATATCTGCATGTTCCATGCAGGATGAACTCAACAATGGCAACCAGGGGAAGGTCTCTAACACCACGCATCACCCAGTTGTAAACTTCGGCCAAATTAGTTGTCATAATGCCGAACCACGCTTCGCCGACATCATGCAGCAAAGACCACTTCTCCTTAGGCTCATTCTCTATCCAGTGCAAAAATTTTCTCACAGCAGATGTCGATCTCCTTCTGATGTTTGGACCATCTATGGGCAGCGGTCCTAAGGACTCTGGACCATCCTCACCAACAGGTGCTGATCGGCTTGAGTGCTCTTCCATTTGCTTCGTTGTGAGCTCGTCCAACCTCCTCCAAAGCTCGTTGAATTTTTTCTCTTGATTCTGTCCGCACAGCCTCTTGAATAGATCCATCAAGCTCTTGCGCTTAAACTGCTTGTAAAAATTAGCACCCATGTGACGCATACACCACCGACTTTGAACATCTGGTCAATCTTTACCATATCCCATCTCTGCATCACCGTTCTTCAGATATTCAATTGCCCGAAGAAGGCCAGCGTGACGGTCATGAATTAGGCATACACCAGGCCTCATACCAACAATGCTAACCTTCACCTGCTTGAGAAACCAGTACCAACTATCGGTATTCTCGCTCTCCACAAAAGCGAATGCCAGTGGTAGAACTTGATTGTTCCCATCCACGGCAATTGCTGTTAGTATCTGACCTCTGTATTTACCTGTCAGAAATGTCCCGCCAATACAAAGTACTGGACGACAATGCACAAATGCCCTGATGCAAGCACCTAGTGCAAAGAAAGCTCGTTGCAAGACCAATACTGCACGGTCATTCTCCATGGTTGGGTATGTTATAAGATCTGTACATGTCCCTGGATTTCTGGCGGCTATGCATTGAAGAAGAGATGGTAAATTATCATATGAGGCTTTGAATGTGCCAAATCTCATCTCGATAATCTTCTATTTTGCCCTCCACGCCTTAGCATATGTAATGGTGTATTTGAATTTATCTTCGATATGCCTTATTATTGACCTTGGCTCGTATCCCAGATTATGCACAACATCTGAATATGTCTCTGCAGCAATAAATGCAGATGTCATGTTTCTGTGGTACTTCTGTACACCTTCCAAGTGACAGTTGTGCTCAGTGACTATTGACACTTTCCAATAATCCTTCCACTTTCCCTTGAATGCATGCACCCTCCACGGACAACCATCGCTGGATCTCATGCACTTAACTTCATATACACACTTTGTGAACTTTGCTACCCAGAACTCCCTCTGCAGTGATACAGCCCAATGCTTGACTGCCTCCATCAATTCTTCCTTCTCCGCGTACATCGCTCCCTCGATTACCTCATTCTCCTTATACTCCCATGGAACATGGTATCCCTCTAAAATAGCAAGTCCAGAGAAGTCTTCATTAGACCATTGCCACGAATTCACATTGCATCCTTCCTCATCAGAAGATTCATCACCCTCCACTTCCTCATTCGCCGCATCTTCGTTTTCCATTGCCTGAACAATGGAGTTGATCCTCTCGCCCTCATCTACCAAGCATCTCGGCTCACTGGCTTCTCCTTCTCTTTCTGGTTTCTGCACATCATGTCCATGTTCTTCTCCTTGCTGAGCACGGTCGTTTCCCTCTTCCATTTCAGCATCAGTCCTAACCATGCTTGTACCCTCCACATCTTGCAAGGTTGCATTGTCTTTATCATGCATCTCCATGAAAATGCTGGGTTCCCAGCCCCGCTGCGATGCATTTTCTACGTACCATTTCCATGTTTCGGTGTAATCTACCGACATCAATTCCCAGAAGCATTCTTCGTTGCCACGGTTGACTACTACATTTACTTTTATTGTGTTAACCTCTGGGTTGATATGAAATGCCCTCATTAACCAGTTACACACTGACCAAAAATTTCTTTCCGCTGGCCTATCTATCCCCTTTAGTGTTGACCCAAATTCAGACAGATCTATACCATACGGGCCATATCTGACAGTGCCACTACCATGGAACAACCGAAACATCACTTTGGTTGACATATCTATTCAGAGAAAATACGATATTCGTCACAATTCAAATCATGCAACCCATTGTTTAAAACATAGAAGAAACATTATTATTTCTAACATGAACTGCAATGCTCTAACATCATTATTTATAGATCTAATATACATACTACTCATGGATCTACCCAGAGTCAACTAAAAACTAAACAACTCTAGTGCACATTATATTTTACAAATGCATAGCAACAGACTTGTAATGTATGAGAAACTTACCTAAAAGCCGAGGTCTCAAACTGGCAGGGCTTCGCTGTTAGTTCCTTCCCCTCCCTCCTCTCTTCTTTCTTTTTTTCTGAAAATTTTAGAATGAAAATCTGAAGAGGGGGCTGCCTATTTATAGAGTTGCCCCAAAAAACGCCCACTGTGTGGGCGTTTTTTGGGGGCGAGGGGGCCGCCTGCAAATGTGCGCGGCCGGCCTCGCCTGTTTTGCAGGTGGCCCCCTGGAGTGCAAAAAAGCCCACGCAGTGGGCGTTTTTTGACTACTCCGAGGCCCGTCCGTAAAACAGCGCGCGCTTTTACAGGCGGCACCCTCGCCGCCAAAAAACGCCCACGCAGTGGGCGTTTTTTGGGCGCCAGGGGCCGCCCGCAAAATCCGGCACCGGGCGCGGCCGGCTCTGTGCCACGTCACATATAACGCCCATACAGTGGGCGTTTTTTAAAAAACGCCCACTATAGGCGACTAGTTCTGTCATATTTCGAAATAAAAATTTAAATTTGTAATTTTTTTTAAAAAAATTAAAAATTAAAAAATTCCTCCTTCTGCGTGCCCTCTCTCCGGCACCCCCGCTCCCTCTGAACCGTGGGCCCCACTCGTGAGCCGCATCCCCTCTCTCGCGCCGTGAAGAGGACGGACTCCGTCCGAGGAATTGCCACCGCCTGGCTCCGATTCATCCGGGATACTGCGTAATCTCCACGCCTGGCGCTCCTATAAGGAGACTGACATCACGCCCGAGCTCGTATCTATGATCTACACCGCCCTAATCGCCCCAGGTAGCCCCGCCGCCAGCGTTTGGATCTCGCCGAAGCAGAGTGTGCCCGCCGCCGCCATCGACGCCGACCGCGACCGCACGGGTCTCCAAAACCGTACGCCGAACTCCACCTTGCCGTGAGGAAGCCATGATCGCCGCTCTCTCTTGATCCCTCCCTCTCTCTGCTTGTTGCTCACCGCCGACGGTTATTCGCAGGAAGGCCGGAGCCTCTCGTCGACCTGCACGCCACGACCGAGACCTCTCCGACCGCTACGCTACAAGCCCTAGGTGAGTTCATGGTGATCTTCTACGTCCTCCCGTTCCCTTCCCGTCGAGTTCCGTGCCCGGAACCGCCGTTTCGGCGAAGTCCGGTGAGCTCTGGCCATTGCGCCGCCGTGCAGGCACTGTGCCGGCGGACACCTCTCTCCCACCTGGAAAGCTCGAAACCATAAATAATAATAAAAAAAGAGTAAAGTGCCTCATGGATCAGAAGTGGCGTGGAGCCTCGGCCGTAGGGGCCCAATTACCAGTTCGGCCCAGTATCGGCCCAATCCGTATTTTCCTTTTAAAAAAAAAAATCTGTTTTTCCCCTCTCCGATTTCTCTCGTGCGCCGCCGGTCTCCGCATCAGGTGTGTCCTCTTCCCCTAGTTCGCTTACCCAACCTCGACGTCCGTCCCACCACCTTCTTCCCCATCTCCGACTGCTGGTGCCTAGTTTTGGCGGGCTTAGAAGACAAGGGGTTCGAGGGGAGGGGGAAGGCAGGCCAAGCGGTGGAGAACAGTGGCAGGGCAGTTTAGGGCCCATGGCAGTGGTGGAGGTGGCCGGGCCAAGAAAGGGCTGGGTGTCCATGGCTGGAGCTCTCCATGGAACGAGGAGGGGGAGGGTAAGAAGGCGGCCACCGTGGGCGTAGGTTGTGGAGCTCCGATGAAACCCTAACACGCCCGCGGCAGGGCGGTGGGAGCACGGGAGGAAGATGAAGAATAGTAGCATGTAGGCAAGAGGAGAAGAGAGAGCGTGGGTGAGGGCGGGAGGAGCCGGCCGTGTTCCTTTTGCAGCTGCTATTGTTCTTGCAGAACTGAAGAACAACACTTCGAAATATTTCGTGAGACTCACCTTGGGCTATAGCCCCAGCCTGCGACGGGTCCCCCTAGACTCTTTCAATTTATTTGGGGAAGGTAGAAAGTACAGTGTTTTGCTGTGTTACCTAATAATAACTGGTAAATTTGTCTTGGAATGAGTCGCAAAAAAAAAATTGTCTTGGAATGGTGCAGTGAGCCAAGCATATAGAAATATTTTTTCAATACAAAATCCATTGAGATTTTCAGCTATGTTACAATTATGTTGGAACATTTACATTTCCGATTCAAGAATATTTGAATTCCCATGTTACAAACGCCACTTGTTTGTGTTTGCTTCCACATTCTCATTGGTTGTCACAATTTCCACAACTACAAACCGACCGTCCTCTCAAAAACAAAATATTATAATTTCTTATAAAAAAAACTCCCTCTCTCCTTCCAGTCTCGCTTGGAATTGGAAATTGGAATCTGCCCTTCTCGTTTCTCCTCTCGTGAACAGACATCTTCAGTGACTCAAAAAAGAAATACGTCCCCAGCTCTGTCCTGCCTCTCAGCTCAACTGTTGCGCTTGATTGATCATTTCGTTTGCCACTGGTAAGGAACCCTTACCCGACTGCCTCGGAAAGATAGAGACCCTAGGTTGCTTGGATGGATATGTCTAAGGGTTCATGTTGAACTGTTGATTCAGAAATGAATTTATCTTGCTATTTGCTGCGATTGTGAGCCGTCTGACCAAATCTTCTTATTTTCTCTCTATCGGCTAATGTTGTCGACTTATTTCTGTGTGGTGCTGTGATAGTCTAATAATGCAGTACACGCATCCATTCTTCAATTGGGGTTCTTGTTCTTCAAGTCGTAAGATTAATCTCGGGTTATCTGAAATTTAGGCCCAATTAAATTGAAAAAAAACAGGGTTCAGTGTCCCACACCATGTTCTCTGGCTCTTTTGTTTATCTGACGAAGAAATGCTTCACGGCATAATAAAATTGTGCTGATGTGGTTTCATGATCTGTGTCTTGCAGGTTGACCAGGTATGCAAAAGTGGGTAACTGGTGACCGACTTTAAACCATGTCTGTGGCTACAGGTTTAAGCGATATGGCCAACTGGCCATTGCGGTGCGCAACAAGCTCCGTGGTAAGATTAGTCAGACCAAGGTCAAGTGGTACTGGCCAGGAAAGGCGCCTGAGTGGGCTGCTGATGCCGACGAGGACATAGATCTCCAAACAGGCATTCCCAAAGGATGAGGAGGACTGGGATGCAAAATGAGATGCTGGCTGATCTGGTACTTCTCTCTAAGCCTTACTACCATAGAAGCACTAGCAAGCCAAGAATGGAAACAATGCTTTTGCAGATGTTTGTCTTATCATTTTGGCTGCATAAACCATGCAACTTGTATGTTCTACCATTTGTTAGAGTTGATGCCACAATAATATGGTGTACTGATCTATTAGTGGTCATTTGTTTCTACTTGTGAACTTATATCAGTTATCAAAATAGTAATTCTGTGATTAGGATCTAACCTTACTTATGATCTGTTTATTTTTCAATGAGATTTTTGCTTTATGCCTCTTGCTGATGCTTCTTTGATGAGACAATTTTATGGTTTCGTATTTATCAAAATAATATCCTGGGGTGTCACTAATAAAACAAGGTATTGCTGCACAATCTACATAAAACAGAAAAGTTAAACTATTAAGTTTTATTTGGATTCAAAAAGTGAAATTGACACCACAATTTAGTTGGCCCTATAATTTTGTTAGTTGTTCACATTGTTCTACTTAAACTCAGTTTTGAAAATTATCATTAGCTTTTAAGTACTTTCTGATTGAATAGAAAAAACAACATACTTTGATCATCCTCTTCCATCCGTGGTTTGGATAACCCAAGGGTTTGTTTAGGGCATGTACAATGCAAAAATGGTTATATAGATGCTATGTCATTAGACACTGGCACAAGAGCCTGAAGTTACAGTGGTAACAACTGATCAGTAGATGTTTAGATAGTTGATATGTGTTCGACAAAGTAGAGTCCGCTTAAGCAACATAAACCACAACACATACAGCTTGCTGCAGAAACTATTTTAGATTAGCCTGGAGCAACTGTTACCTGGCTTCACACGGGTGTATCAACCGATTAATCGAGCGACAATACTGTATGCAAGCACTCAGACATGCCTTTTTTTGTGACTTGCACTCAAGCTTGCATACCTCTTTCTTCGATCCTGTATTGTGCATCGACTTCATATTATAACTAGTCATTATAATGGTAAGATCAGTGTCAATAAGTCCTAATTGTTGGTAAGTGCGTGTTTTGTGTCCCAATTAGGGTAATAGTGATGCTATTAACATATTGTATTTGTAATTAGGTATTATCATGACAAAATTAGTGTTCATATTTATTAGTGTCTAATTAGTTTTTATTATTTGTAAATAATCTATACTGATAATGATGCAAGCCATGATTTTTTCTGCCGTTGGTCTGTTCTGTATTCGTGCCATCGGGTCTGTTTGCTGCTTCTAACGAGGTTAGGAGCAAGGAAAAGAAAAGAAACAAATACGGGGTTCCAGATGTAAAGATGCTAGACATAAAGAAAAAATGGGAGGGTTTTAATAGTTTTTGAAATAGATCAGGGTTTGTGATTCAAAACGTCCATATTCGAGTGGGCAATTAGCCAAAAATCACAGAAAATAAAAAAATATCAAACCAAACAGGTCGCATGGATAATCCTGAAATCCATGGCTGGCCATATCCCATCCAACCTTGCCTTCAAACCAAATGCACTCATATTGTCTCCTCTTGGAGCTTTTCAGTGTAGAAGAATGAGGTGAAAATCAATGAGGGAGAATTCTTGATGTAGGAATGTAATGTCATGAAAAATATTATTTTAATTAAATTAACGTTACATAAATACTCAATGTATCGTCTTAAATTAGTATAAAGATGGGGGCACAGGGCACCTTCTATTCACCTTTTCTGTGTTTATAATCAACCTGAAAGTTGTTGCTTATGTATCTTGTTTCCAATGTGCTGTGCCACCTGTTCTGCTACATTTGCCACTCTGCAAACTTGGCTGCACTTTTTCATAACCTCCATCACAATTTTAGGGCTTTGGATAGCATATTGAATAGTAGGAAAAAATTTGGTAAGTAAACCCATATTATTAGTTGTGCATAGATCATTATCCAATCAGAAAGTATCATTCTATAGTCAGTGTGGTTCAAGTTTTACCTCAGCATCTTTTGTTACCCTGAATGTTTTTATGTAAACCTTCTCTTTTGTTTTCTCTTGATTGGTTTTTGGTAGGAAGCATGGCAATAACTTCGAAGGGTGACAGTAGTAATTCACATGGAACATGATTAGCCAGTCGATTGGTTATGCACATAACTTGTTGACTGATTAAGGAATAGTGGATAATATCTGGATCATGTTATGTGGCCTAACTGCCTTAAGCCCTTAAGGCACATGCTTTTAACTAGGAGAACCATCTTTATTCCAGAGCTGTTTCTGTGAT
>CM041637.1:36003168-36019186 GCA_023333625.1 Bothriochloa decipiens
CACCACCTTCAAGTACCCCACCCACACCTCCACCAAATAACCAGCCACCCCCATCGCCCTCTAGCCCTCCTACCATGTCTCCATCCAAATCTCCCCCCCCACCACAATCTAGCTCCCCATCCAGTCCTCCAACCAACAATTCTCCACCACCACCATTGAGTTCGCTTGCTACACCTCCATCCTATAGTCAACTACCTCCAGCTTCACCGAGTTCCCCTATCTCACCTTCGCAAAATGCTCCACCTCCACAACAATCTAGTCCACCTCCATCATCTTCCCATGATGGTTTGTATTGGCAAATTGGGGTATCTATTGTGCAACAATTGTCAAAGAATAATCAGCATTATATTCTTGTGGAAGTTCTTCGAGCGAGTATGATGCCTGCCGGCATTGGTAACAACATCTTCTTGGTGATGAAAATGGAAGATGAATACAAGAAGGTCGGACGGTACCATGCATTTGTGTGGGGTGTGCCACAACAACCAGACTTTCCATGGAAATTGTTGTCATTCCAGTATGTAGGAAACTAAGGTCATTATGCCTGACATCCAAGATCACACCCATGGACACTTAGGACAACACATCATACAATTTGTGTTGGTAGCCACTATGTTTTAGTTTGTTTTGATGTCACTCTACTATTGTAACAAGGGTTTCATTTCCTACACCATGTTTAGATTTCAATAATAATTGTGTTTCCTTTATTGTCAACCCATTCCAAATGAAGAAAGAATAATTTATGGATCTCAACATTTGTTACTCCTCTAGCACGCCCTCTCCGTATAACTTCTACACAATATGTGCTCTATTATTTAGTTACATGATCTTGCACACTAAAGGATGCTTCCTTTCATGTCATAAAAAGGAAAACAGGCACATCTAGAGTTGTACAAAATGTGGGCAGAAAAATGAATGTCAAATTAATGTTATGTACAATGAATCACCCTAAACAATACTCCATTGATTGTTTCTCCAAATTATCATGCCAAGATATTCTTTTTTGAAACAAGGTACAAAGATAAAATTATAGTTTCTCCAAATTATCCTGCCAACAAAAAGAATAAAATTATATGCAACCAAATAATTGAAGCCTCAACAGAACACTAATTTAATCGGTTGCCACACTGCAGCCAATAACTCCCGGCAAAAGAAGGCCAAATTGTGAATTCTCACGAGCTATGTAAACTGTACTTAATCTTGCCAACCAATGAAAGAGCAGCTGCTACTTAATAGCTGTTGAAAACTCACGGTAATAATACCACAACAACCACGAAAGATCAATTCAATTGAGCCAACAGAAAATAGTAGTGGCTGCCAAGACTCGAAACAATATAGCAGCTAGACTGAATTTCAGAGCTTGAAATATATTCACAAAAGCCGTCAGTAGTAATCTGGCACAACCATATAGGACAGCAGCACCGGACAGCAACACGACACGTGAGTCTTACTATTAATCAAATATTAAATTCACGGCAACAGAACTCGTCCCAAATAAGGTTGTGTACGTATAATCTGCACATGGATAAAATAATTTCTTCAGTAAATCAAACAAAATCAGATGTAGTGTTTTATTGATAGAGGCACCGACTTATAATTTGATGCAATCCAAGCCCCAAATAGTCCTTCCAGCCGCGGGCGACGCTCTACCGGAAACGTCATCTTTGTCGAGTGCCGAAATCTTTGTCGAGGGGCAAAACAAGGGCACTCGGCAAAGAGACTCTTTGCCGAGTGTCAAGGACTACACTCGGCAAAGATTTCTTTGTCGAGTGTCTAGCACTCGGCAAACGGAAGAACTCGGCAAAAGGGATCTTTGCCGAGAGCCAGACACTCGGCAAAGAGGTGCACTTGACAAAGTAGGACCTGGACAAACAACATCCGTGGCCGTCCCCTTTGCAGAGTGCCAGGCCGTTAGGCACTTGGCAAAGGAGCTACCTTTGCCGAGTGCCTACATGGTCAGCACTCGGCAAAGGTTTTTCTTTTATTTTTTAATAAAATCCTTTGCCGAGTGCCATGGGGCCAGCATTCGGCAAGGTTTCCTCTTTGCCGAGTGCCACGTCGGCAAGCACTCGGCAAATGCCTCTATGCCGAGTGCCGGCGCTGGCTCTCGGTAAAGCGTAATTTTTTTTATTTTTTTCTTTTTATTAAATACATCACAACTTTAAAAGTTGAAACAATTTTAACTTTTTGTGCTATATTTCTTCAATTATTTTTTCTTTAAATTTTTCCGACAACTCCAAATTTGAACTACAGGTACATGAAATAATAAAATTTGGTCATTCAAAAAATGGTATTCATGATATTCGGAGTATGTTGAGGTCGTATCCAGGACCTCGCATGAAGTTAAGACCATGTTGGTGTCGTAACATGACGAGTTACCTGCGGGAAAAGTGTTTTTAAATTATATAAAATCTAAACAAAGTCCGAAAATGACGAATCTTGTCGAGGTGTGTTTTTATCGCATGTGGAGGCTGTGGTAAAAAATTGAGAAAGTTTCGAGCAAGTTGAGAACTCGGGTGCCTAAAACCCAGACATCCATATGTGATTACCTTGTGATCACATGTGGAGATGTCTGGGTTTTAGACATTCGACATCGCAACTTGCTCCGAACATTCTCAAATTTTTATCATAGCCTCTATATACGATAACATGACACCTCGACAAGTTTCATGATTTTCGGATTTCGTTTGAATTTTGTATAATTAAAAAACACTTCTACCGCACCTGGATGGTCGTTTTTCGTGGACAAGGTGTTCAAACTTTTAGTTGAGTTTATGGACACGGCCCCAAAATACACTCTCCAACATGAATATCATTTTTGAATGGCTATGTTTTATTATTTCATGCACCTGCAGTTCAAATTTATATTTTAGAGAAAAATATAAGGAAATAAAATTAATTTAAGAAATATAGCAAAATATTATAAAAGGTCTTAAATTCGAATATGTGTTTGAATACAATACACCTGGGCTACAGAAAAAATTTCAAATCAAAATTCAAAAAAAATGAAAACTTTGCCGAGTGCCATCACAGGCACTCGGCAAACAGGCTCTTTGCCGAGTGCCAGCCTGGACACTCGGCAAAGACGGCCTTTGCCGAGTGCCATGGCACTCGGCAAAGAAGCATTGCGAATAAACTACCCGAGGCCCATCTCGAACCCTATCCTCAGACAGACGCCCGCTCGCCGACGCCCCCCCGACCGCCGCCGGACCCGCTCTCTGCCCGCCCCCCCCCCCCCCCCCCCCACCCCCGGCGGGCCGCCCCCCCCCCCCCCGCGGGCGCCGCCGGATCTGCCCGGCCAGATGCCGGACTGCCGACGCCCCCCCGGACGCCGAGCCCGCTCCCCCCAGCTTTGCCGAGTGCTAGCCAAGCACTCGGTAAAGTGACCATTCCTTTGCCGAGAGCCTGCACTCGGCAAAAGATTTTTTTAAAAAAATAAAAAAATCTTTGCCGAGAGCCGTCACTCGGCAAAGAATTTTTCAAAAAAAAATTTTGCCGAGAGCCGGCACTCGGCAAAGAATTTTTCAAAAAAAATAAAAAATCTTTGCCGAGAGCCAGCACTCGGCAAAGGATTTTTCAAAAAAAAAATCTTTGCCAAGTGCCTGCCACGTCACACTTGGCAAAGGGTGCCGTCAGGTTGACGGCGCCCGTTACCTTTGCCGAGTGCTGGCGTGGCACTCGGCAAAGCCTTTGCCGAGTGCCTGCCTTGTGGCACTCGGCAAAGACTCCTTTGCCGACCAATTCTTTGCCGAGTGCACTTGCCGAGAGCCGCACTCGACAAAGCCTTTGCCGACGGCAAAGGAGACGGATCCAGTAGTGACGACGAGAAAGAGGAACTTCGAGAATTCTAGTATGCGCCTACACTTGATCTACCAGCTAGTATACATAAGCAGATCGAGGAAGGAGGCTTTCCAATATCTAAAGGATCCTATTTAGAGACATATACAAGGATAATGAGAAAAAATGTTGTCAAAAAGTAGGGAAGGAAATTCTTATCAATGCTCTTGCTTAGGCTATTCCCACCTATGCTATGTCCTGTTTTGATTTAACTTGCCGCTTTGTGACGAGCTTTCCTCCATGATTGTGAACGATTGGTGGAGTGAGCAGGACAAAGACAAAATGCATGGCTCTCACTAGATAAACTAATGCAATAAAAGTGACGGTGGCCTGGGTTTTAAAGATCTGCATGTTGGAATAAGTGATCTGAGGCCCATGGGCTCTATAGGCCAACCCCCTAACCGCTCCTAAGGCTGAGTCAACCAAAGGGGAATCTTTCCCTGTATGTGTAATCCTGGGCACCCTAACATTACGAGGTTGTGGTCAGTGGCAGAGCCAGGGGTGCCAGCAGGGGCCGTGGCCCACCCTATGCGGCCAAAATTTGTTGATCCTCCTGTGCGGCCAAGCTTAAGCTTAGCATGCAGGCATGCAGCATGCAAAAGCCTCTACAGATCTCCACTCGCGTGATTTATGTGAGAATTAGAAGCATCAAGGCTGCTTTTCCTTGGTATTTTTCTGGCCTATGGTATCGATGATAGTGAGACAGGCAAGGAGCAAATCAAATTGAAACGTTGCTTGAATTGGCAAATTGCCCCCCCCCCCCATGCTTGGGTTCTGGCTCCGCCACTGGTTGTGGTCCCTTGTCACGCAATGCTAATAAGAGGCGGCCTCCACTCCCGAGGAACCAACGTTCCGAGAGTATCATCCATATCCCCTCTCCTCAGATTTGTAATCAAGAGAGCGCTAAAGTTACGGGAAGGCCACCGCCGCCATTCCCTCTTCCACATGGAAGAATCAGAGTGGCTTAGAGGAAGGAAGGGGTTTCGCTCGACAATCACTACTGCAACTACGACCTCTACCGATGGCGGATTTCACTGAAGATCTTTGTTAGTTATTAATCCACTAATGTGTTCACGCAACTAGATTAGAGATCATGTGGCTAAGCTCATGTATTTCTAACACTGCATGCCTTCACCATGCCGAGATGTTTGCGATGGCGGCTTATCTAGAATTCAAATTCCTTTTGTGCTAGAGTTGTCAGGGTATGTCATATACATGGAGGAGCACCCTAAAGGGTGTAGAAGTTGTGAAAATGGAATTATCTGGAGTGTTGGTGACTGTGAAACAGCAAATATGGAATGATCCATGGATACCCGGCGTACTAGGCGAGTCAGCAACCATCAGGTCCATGTTCTTCTTCAATGTGTATCTGAGCTAATAAATCCTAAGTACCGGCCAGTGGGATGTGGAGCTCATTTGGGATGTGTTTGGCTAGTGTGATGCCGAGATAATCAGCTCCATCCCATTAAGAGACAACATGGAGGATATCATTGCTTGGCATGCACTTCGATTCCAAAGGGCAATTCAGTGTGAAATCAGCCTATAAAGTTTACATTTGATAACATAAAACCTGAGCATGGACCGAGTGATGGTGGAACTGTTCATAATCCGGCAATATCCAAGTAGTGTTTTCATGGAGAAAGATCTAGAACCTAAATGCCCAAATAAAATCAAGCAGTTTGTTTAGCGGCTGGCACTTTGTATGGATGTTGACACATGATGTCTTTTATGCCAGCGTCTTGATGAAGATGGAGGGTACATCTTCTTCAAATGCAAATATGCTAAAGCTGTATGGTTTTAGGTTTTGATGGAGGATAAGAGGGAGGAACTTGTTGATCATAGGTCATCCCTTGAGGTCTTATGGACAATATGGCAATCGAGCCCGGACTGTCAGGTGAAGGTGATCACAACTCTTTGTAAACTTTGGTCACATCACAATGATGTTAACGCCGGCGGACCCATGCTACCACCAGCTGCGACCGCAAGTGGTGCAGTGAGATTCTACACAGAGTTTATCGACCAATATGGAGTTGCTGAACTGATTAGTGTGCCAGTTTCCAGATGGAAGGCACCACCAGCGCAGCAGATATCCTGAAATTGAATGTAGACGGTTCTTACAACGAACATCAGCAGTCTGGTGGCTGGGGCTTTTATTATTCGGGGTGATCTCAGAAATGTGGTCGGTTCTGGGGTTGGTAAAAATAGATTACTGTACTAATGTTCTTCAAGCTGAGGCTATGGCAGCCTGTATGGTCTTTCGTTTGCACGAGATTTAGGCATTTCGAGATTGGAAATTGAAGCGGATGCCTCTATTATGCTGAAAATGGCAATGACTTCCTCTACGCTCGATTTGGTCTCAAATGGTGTCCTATTCCGGGATATCAAGTTCTTTATGTTCTCTGATTTTATATTTATGAGAGTTTTACAAAGTCCCAGGTCTTGTAATTTAGTAGCTGACACTTTAGCTAAGATGGGCATGTCTTTTTTTTTTTTTTTGGAACAAGATGGACATGTCTTTAGGGTCAGGAGCTGTTAATCTTTGGCCAGTGTAACCATGAATTTAAACTCTTTAGTGACCGCTGATAAGCCGATCAGGTATTGGACTTAGTTTAATGGAAGTGTATTCCTATCTCAAAAAAAAAAAAAAGCTGTAAAACTTTTTGCAGAGGCATTACTATAGAGGTGGAAAAGTAGAGACTTTCCAGCTGTTACTATGAAAAACTGTAGTAGTGAGATTGACACTTAAAAGGGATGGAGGGAGTTGATAGCAGCTAGCTGTAAGCCTGTAACTTGTAGTTGACAAACGCAGAGGCATCAGATAATTAAGATCTGTAGTAAGATTTTATTTTACCTGAAAAATGACGTGAAGATTCAGTACATCACATGGTATATGGGGGTGGTTCCTAGATCGTTGTCCTGGTCCATGCAAATAGACACAGCTTGATTTCACAAGGTTCAGAAACTACATATATGTATTCAGACATCTGTACTTCAGAATTTAATTTGGATGATCTATGTACTCGTTTACAATTTCAACTCAACCCGATCTAGGGCGGCACCAACTCACCTGAATACCTGTCATTTTCTGTACATTTAGAATCAATGTATAGATCTTCTAAGGTTCAGTTTGCAGGTCAACTTGTGTGCAGGAGTAGTTGTCAATTAAATGGCACGATCATTCAGGTCTGCAAGATTCTGAGCGCGCGGAGAACCGAGCATGCTGCCTAATGTCAACGGAAAATAGCACATAAATATAGTGGTCAAGAGTCTTCTCTGATCGTTTAAGTAATTTCATCTTGTCATCTTTAAAGCTCAGCAGCTGACACTGATTAATAATGAAAGCTAGGCCGGTGACCCTGAAGGAATTTCATCTTGTCATCTTTACAGCAGGGCAGCTTAGATCGAAGGAAACATGTACCAGGGGTGGATCTACAGTAGTAGCATGGGGGTACAGCTGTCTCCTGCAAAATTTTTGAAAAAACACCAAATATATATACCTTTTAATACCTTGTATATGTATAATACATTTGTAAAATACAATTGCTAGTCTGCTCAGTCATAAAACAGCCTAAACACACTACATTCGTTACTTTTTAGGTTCCATCTATATATAATCGTAACTATTTTATCAACTATTTTATCATCGTTTAGTGAACTAATTATGTTATGATCATGTTGATGAACTGTATCGTTTTCATTTGTACCCCCATGATTAAAATCCTAGATCCTCCGTTGACATGTACTGGCCAGTAACGTGTATACTCGGTCGACATCAACCTCGAGTGCCACCATTATAAAGAGGCCACCATCACTACTAGCTGCCCATGCAACCACACACTAGACATATTGAGCACGCAAGAACCTCTCTCTTGCAGCCTACGCTGGCGTTCTGATGCCATGTGACCGGCTGTAGTACTCTTGTCACTTCTCATCCTTGCCCTCATCACTGTTCATGTACCTCTGGCCAATGGTAATCCTGAAGGCAGGGGGCAGCACAACCCACACTCCAATGGTGATGGCGGGCATAAGTCAAACAATGGCGTTGGTCCGGTGAACAACCCACACTGCCCAAAACCAGGGCGTGGTCCGGAGCCCCATGGCGATGGACATGGGCCACCAAAGAATACTGCGTGTGGTAATGAACAAGAATCACCATCTCAGCCTGGTACTCCCTCCGACCAAGATAATAACCAGCCATCACCACCTCCCTCTCCAACCATGGCTCCGAGATATCCACCATTAAGTCAATCATCGCCAGCGATACCGTCAAGCCCTCCACCCACAACTCCTGCCTATGAACAACAACCACCACCATCACCATCGTCTACTCCCCAACTATATCTCCAACATATAGCCAAGCACCTGCACCGCCATTAACTTCCCCTACCACACCTCCGTCCTATCAAGACGAGAATCCACCTTCATCAACTTTTAGTCCGCCTCATCAAAGTAATAGTTCATCACCGACAACACCTTCTAGCCCACCCTCGATCCCACCGACCTATCAAGTTGGAAGCCCACCATCAGTACCAACCTACCAAGAAAACAACCCACCAACTCTATCAACTTTCAGCCCCCCAATATACCAAATCAATAGTCCACCACCTATGTCATCTTCTAGTCCCCCTGCCACACCTTCATTATGGCAACCATCTCCAATATCAACAACACCGGTGTATCAAGAAAACTCACCGACACCTCCATCTGCTTCTAGTTCACCTGCCATTGCACCAAATTTCCAAGCAGGTCTGCCAAACACACCACCACCGGGCACTCCTACTGCACCAACAACAAATCAAACTAATAACACTCCAGAATATCAAGTAAATAACCCACCAGCTCCGGTCAACATGCCTCCACCCTATCAAGCTAACAACCCTTTACCTCCACAACCATCTAGTCCCCTTGTTATGTCTCCACCACCTTATCAAGAAAACAACCCACCACCTTTGTCATACTCTAGCCCTCCTCCTATTTCTCCAGCATATCAAGTTAATAGCCCACCACCTTCTACTCCAACTTCCACACCTCCAAACTATCAAACCAACAACCCACTACCTCCACAGCCATCTAGTGCCCCAGCCACACCACCATCGCCACCACCAACATCAAGTCCCTTACCCACACCTCCAGCTAATCAAGTTGATATCTCGCCACCCACAACACCTTCTAATCCTTCTACACCACAAAACTATCAAATACCACCTCCATTGCCTTCTAGTCCCTTAGCTACACCACCAACCTATCAAACTAACAACCCCCCTCACCTGATACTACTCATGACACACCTCCAACTTATCAAGTTAATACTCCACCACCTTTGTCTAATTCTAGTCCAACATTCATGCCTCCACACCATACCAATTGAGCAATCCACTATCTCCATCAACTTATACTCCTGCCACACCTCCAACTATTCAAGTAAACAATCCTCCATCTCCCTCAACTTCTGGTCCCTCATCCGCACCTCCAACCTATCAAGCTAGAATACCACCACCTCTATCATCTTATTCTACTCCTACAATACCTCCAACGTACCAAATAAATAATCCACCACCTAAATCGGCTTCTAGTACCTTAGAGACACATCCAACCCATCAAGTTAATAGCTCTCCACCTCTAGCACCATATATTCCTCTTGCTAGTCCTCCAACCTATCATGTTAATAATTCACCAACCCCTCTGCCGTTGTCTAATCAACCATCTATGGCTCCACCATATCAAGAGAACATCCAAACCCCACCACCACCGATGAGTCCTCCTACTCCTACAAATCCACAAGGGAATGGTCAATCATCGTCACCACCACCATCATCTACAACCTCTCCGCCCATGTCAAATCAAGGTCCTCCACAACCTATTCCTGCTAATGGTCCTCAAGGATGGAAACAAGTTACTAACCCCCATGATACCTTGTATTGGCAAATTGGAAGATTTATAGTGCTTATGCATAGACTAGTTTACAATAAAGAGTTTATGCTTGTCGATGTGATATCAGTGAGCATGCAACCAGCAGGCAATGGCAACAACTACTTTGTTGTGTTTAAAGCTGCAGATGAAAACAAGAAGGTTAGAAGATACCAAGCACTTGTATGGGGTGTGCCAGGGTCAACGCCACAACCATGGAAAGTACTTTCGTTCCAAGAAATAGGAGATTAATTAATAAGCTACTCATGGACAACTGGAACATCGCAGTGTTGTCTTGATGCAAATTTATGAATATATTCTTTAATTAATTTACTCATCACGTTTTTTTCACGTTAGTCTTCGTGGCACCAGCAATGTTTCTAACATATTATGCATAATAGATCAAAGGGGTAGCACATGGAATATAAGGATTTATATTGGTTTAGGCAGCATGCATGCCCTAGTCCAGTCTATGGGAGTGTTCTACTGCCTCTACATTGAATATTCGGCTCGATGTCAAGGGGAAAACCTAAGCATGTCTATAAAGTATGCTAATCAGGGCACCATACCCCCCCCAACACACACACACTATATACTACAAGTGCGAGGTTATATATAGTGAGGTAGGGTCTCAGCTTGATCCATTTATAGATTGGTTTCCTGGTCAATTTACATAGTAAATGCCTGTGCGTTACACGGGAGGTTCAAAGTTTCAATGCAATAAGCTTTGCTAAGGAAGCTTAAAAAATTTCAATGCAAGAGTACATAGGTAAATGGCCATACATTGTAGTGAGAAAACATAATGCCAGATTTAACCATTGTTTATCCTAATTTGTACTCCACATGAGCAACACATTTCCCACGGTAAATTCAATAATTCATCACGCTTGAAATTGGGTGTGCAAGGTTCTCAATGCATGGTAACATCAGAATGTGTGCTTCAACTGCACACCACTATTTATATCATCAGCCCAGGCACTGATCCAGAAACTTGGGAAATCTAGTATATACTTCTTCACTTCTTATATATACAAACTATATGTAGTTGCAAAACTTTCTAATCAGACTCGAATTTTATGCAATAATCAATGCAAGCTGTTGAGAAGTGGAAAAGATAAGAAACTTTTGAGTCACATACTTTTATGTTTTGCAATCATTATAGCAATATATGACACATATATAAGCTGGGTTTAAGACTACAACATGCATAGGAATAAATTGCAGAGCACCTAGGACTACAGTCTGCCACGAATCTTAACCAAAACATTTGTCCATATGCCTTTTTCTGCTTCAAAAAAATAAACTAATCCACTTCAGAAGTGCTCAACTCCACAAGCAACAAAGAAGCAAAAGAATAAAGTGACATAACACACCTTAGAACCAATCTGGAGATGGCTTCGATGGGAATTCCTTGCCACATTCTTCCTAAACAAGGACACTGAAAGACATATAAAAGAGAAGAGATTCAGGATTAGAGTCATTCCTTGCTTCTAATCACACCCAGTTCCAACCTATGATACTACTCAAACAGAAAATGCCATGTTGCAGCTCTGAAAGAGACCTAACAATGCAGTGATAACATTTTTCTAAAAAAAAAAAAAAGAAACATGGTTCATCAGTGAGGTACAAACTCCACAATTGAATTGGTTCACTGAGTTATGGCTACAAGTACTCGAGTAGCAGGTATAGGATTTTTTTTTTTTAATAATTATCAAGTGTACCATGTATATGGTCAGCCATGACTTTTGGTGAGCTGATGCTATGTAAAACTGAACATTACCATCATCAGCAGCAGGTAGTCTGAAAGAGAAATTTGATCATTTGCTCAGGTGCATATGCTGCCTTTGATGAGTGGAGGTTCCAGAAGAATGATGAACGTTACTACCTCTGGATCCCAGCAACAAGTTCCCGTTTGGTCCTATGGCACTAAAAGCTCCATTTCATGTGAAATAATAGTGTGGTGGTAGCTAATTATTTATAGAAATTAACAAATGGAAAAAACTTCCACTCGCTCACTTGTTTGATGACATCTGTTTAGGTGAGACATTTCATCAAACAGAATGTGAGCACAGTTTCAGGTGAGACATTTAATCAACTAGCATGCAAAAATATTCGTTTTGCGGTTTATGTCGACCAAAAATTGTATTGATTTTGCACTTCAATCTATTATCTATACAATCAATCTCAGAACTGACTGAACCCCAAAGGAAACCATCCCTTCTCATCCCAAACCAGGAGATACTACCAAGTTAAGCAACAGGAAGCACACATGGCGAGTTCAGCTGGACAGAGAAAGAGGGAGAGAGGGAAGTGGATCGGGCCAAGGAGGCGCAGCGTCTGGGTCGGAACCGGTGGTGGAACGAGATGCGCGACTAGTACCTGGTGCTGGCGAGGACCTCAGAGGAACAGAACAGGGGAGCCAATTATGGCCTCATGTGTGGAACCATTATGGCCTCAGTAAATCCAAAAAAAAATTATGGCCTCAGTGTGAGGATACCGAGGGCCCATGTACTAATCACGTACGAGCCCCCAAATCTTCATGATTAAGCTTATAGCAATCTAATTGATGTCCCAAGCTGAGTCAAGTGTTTCAAAACCATATTAGAAGATGATAATTTTCAGAGTTCAAACGATGCTAACTGAACACAACTTTTTTAAGACACATTAGAGAACCATTCGTTACTAAAAAGTTATCAGTAAACAATAACCACGCCACAAAATCTCTTAGCACGTGGGCCTTGCCATGACTCTGTCTACTAGAATCTCCATACACACATCAATAGAATTATCAACATTTTACCTGGCCCATGAAATTAATTCCAAACTTCTGGCCTAGCAATCATCCATCCTTTTATAAAAAAATTGAAGGGGGGGGGGGTGGGGGGGCGGGGAAGACAGCCCCGGGCATTGTGCGAAGTCAAAAAAAACCCCCGAACCCCTGCCCCACCCATACACAACGACACCGTAGCCCATATGAGACGACCACGACCGAGGCCGGACCTTAGACTTGTGCTTTGACTTATACTTGGATTTTTTTAACTAGAGTCAAACTCATGACCTGTGGAGTGTCGCTGAGTGACTTAGCCAGTTGGACTAATCACCCTTTGGCATCCATCTTTTATAATGGAAGACTTCATTAAACACACTAAGAACAATACATTGAGTGGATGGATAGTCTTGCATTGGCGCCGCTTCCTAACAAAAAGCATACAACTTCAAACAAAAGGAATCTCACATACTCTAGTGGCTATAGTGGTTGCTACCAAGTAGATCGATGTCTTCAGACGGCTACTTGTGACAATAGTGATTACCACATATATTGTAGCCGCTATAGTAGCCACCAGGAAAGGAATGCTTTTTAGTACCTTGCCTATTCAGGTGGTGAGTATGGAGGGAATATAGACCCGACATGGGTGATGGGAGGGTCGTAGGGGATTTTAAACTTAAGGGTGGGTATGGGGGGGGGGGGGGGGCACATGCCTTGACACCAAGTTTTGTACCCGCTACCATCCTAGCTCATATCTAAGTGTATACTAGAAACTATGTATGTAGATAAGTCAAAATATCTTATAATTTAGAGTTGAGGGAAAAATAGCGTTCATTTGGGCTAAATACACATTTAAACAGGATAAACAGCCTATTAATTAAATGGAGATGCAGCACTGTGTAGTGTTGAAACTAGGTGATTAAATGACCATTTAAGATAACAGTTGTCCTATATCTAAACCTTATCAAATACCTGCGTCATGTGCTGGGCTACCTTCCAATAATAGTCAGTAATATAGATTTTATATGTCATTTTTTGACGAAATGTCGATATGTCCGAGTGGTTAAGGAGGTAGACTCGAAATCTACCGGGCTTTGCCCGCGCAGGTTCAAATCCTGCTGTCGACGTAATGTTTCTGTTTTATTTTTTGTGTTTTTCCTTATCCTTTCCTTTCGGGATTTTGGATTTGGATTACATAACTTCCAGTGAAAAATCTGTTTTGTCCCTTTTTTGTGCATTTATCTTTCTTTTTCCTTGGGAACATGAAAGGTTGGGACGATCGAATACAACTCATGAGCAATCTGGTTTGTCCCTTATCTTCCATTTTGCTTGGGAACAAGAAAAGGTTGGGACTTTGCCTCTTGTTCCTTAAAAAAAAAATAGAAAAGGTTGGGACTTGGATTACAGTCGCTCTCCAATGTCAATCAACAGTAAGTGCCTCGTGGCCAATTGAACCAGAGATACCCCAATGCTTAAACCCCCTTTGTTTCGACCTTTTGTTCTATCAGGCTTTGTTTGTGGTAAGCAAAAGCCCCATGGATGTCCTGGTGTTTTCTTCAGGTGACAAGGCCCACGTTGAAGTTAGCCATGGCCAAATTTCCTTACGTTTGGATGGGCAGCTTTTGCCTAGGCTAGACAAGGTGTAAGACCAACAAAGCGTTCCACCTCCACCGTTGCTCATCGTCCTCGCCCTACCACCATCTCCATTGACGCGTCCTAGGCCAATCGCTGCTAACCTCGCCCCACCCCCATCGACGTCTGACTCCCCGTATCAGCCCCCACTACCACCATGGCCTTCCTCGCGTCATCTCTGCTGGCCTCACCCTCGATACATGACTGACGGGGTCTCCTCATCATCGCTAACATGCGACCGCCACCACCTTCATCTCCAGCTTCAAGATCCACTCCCAGGTCAGCTACAAGGTCCACAACATGAATGGGTAGGTTGACCTAGATGAGTCAAGTTAGTGGATGTGATCCATACACGTGAAATTAGCACTATCTCAGATTCCCAATGATCAATGGAATCAAAACCAAACTAAGAGTAGTGGGTGCAAATTGAGCTGTTGCTGATAAAAACTGCCACCAAGCTCGTCCCCAATATTGAAGATGTTGACGAGCCAGGTAGCCACTAAGCCTACAAAAGTGGACTCGAATGTAGCCTCTTTCCCATTGTTCACTTTTTTATATAGAAAAATTATTGATGACTAGCACGAAAAGATTCAAAATTGGTCCTCTTCCAATAAGTTTTATTGCACTGGCCCTGTGCCTTGACGGTACATGCAAGTCGGGGACATTCTTTTGAATGAAGATAATAATACCGACTAACCTCAGTGGCTGAGTCAAGGTTTCTTTAATCCTTGTGCGGTACTAATTTATTGACGAGTCAATAATGCTGGTTGGCATGCATGCGGTTCCTCTATTTCTGCATATGTATTATGTATATAATTCAAGACCACTGGGCACAACACATATGAGCGTTTAGATTCACTAACACAAGATGACTCTCTTTGCCCTTAAGATGTCCCCGGTGCTTCTTCTTTGTCTTGCCAAACCTTCTCTCTTGCGTAATTTCTATTGGAGCCAACTGGATCACCAAGCAGACATGCTGCTCTGATGGAAATCAAGCCTGCTGGATGACTCTGGGTCATCCCTTGGCTGCCTGGAAACATGGAGCAACAACAGTAGCCCATGTAACTGGACTGGCGTTACCTGCAGTGCTATGGTGCATCACAGCCATGGTCCAGGTGATGCTGTCCATGTTGTGACAAACATATCCCTTCCAGGGTATTACCTTGCGGGCACGTTGGATCAGCTCCACTTTGCAGACTTTTCTGAGCTCTCTGTTTTGGATCTGTTTAATAATATCCTCTCAGGATACCCTGCTTCCATAGGTAATCTTACTAAACTAACCTCCCTCAATCTTAGTTATGGTGATTGGAGTGGGTCAATCTCAGCTACACTTGGCAGGCTAGTTAGCTTAAGGGAGCTCGATTTAAGGGGCAACAGCTTTTCTGGCATGATACCTTCTAGTTTGGGAAATTTGACAAGATTAGAGTACATGGACCTTAGCAATAATAGTTTATCTAGTCATATTCCTTAAAGCATAGGAAATTTAACAAGGTTAGAGTTCTTGGTTCTTTTCAGAAATGAAATCACTGGCCCTATTCCTGGCAGCATAGGAAATTTAACGAGGTTACAGTTTTTGGATCTTTCTAGAAATAAAATATATGGTCCCATTCCTGGAAGCATAGGAGATTTAATGAGGTTACAGTTCTTGTATCTTTACAGAAATGAAATCACTCATTTTATTCCTAGAAGCATAGGAAATTTAACGGGGTTAGAGTTCTTGAATCTTTCCAGAAATGAATCACTAGCCCTATTCCTGGAAGCCTAGGAAATTTAAAAAGATTACAGTTTCTTGTATCTTTCTAGAAATAAAATCACTGGTTTTATTCCTGGAAGCATAGGAAATTTAAAGAGGTTATGATTCTTGGATGTTTCCAGCAA
>CM041637.1:36038439-36087950 GCA_023333625.1 Bothriochloa decipiens
ACTCCGACACTGTGGATTTCCCTTCGTGGAAATCAAGGTCATTTCACTTAACACCAGGGGTGTTATAGCCCTTCCCTCCTTATAGAAATATCGTCCCGAGATTTGTGTTATTAAGTTTGATTTTTGAAAAAGGGTAAACCTCACACACATACTTTTTTCGTCTCACAGATGGCATCTCCCGTCATGATGGTTCTCAACACTTTGTCCCACTTTTATGACTCGATTCCAAGTCACTCTTTCTTGTTATCTAAGATCCAAAATGATTTCACTTGTTATCCTAGGTTGATCCGATATTGGGTTGATGTGACTTGATCCTTTCTTTCGAGAGAGGTAACATTCCTTAGCTATGAACGATGAGACAAGAAAAACGTTGTACTTGCTTTTGGAGGTAGCTGCAAATTGAAAACCATTTTGACTATCTTTGCAGGATTTGGTACGATCCAATCATATCTTGGTGTGAGCTTTCTCTTCACTCTGAACAGTTGCACACCTTACTACAGACGTTTCTAAAATTTAGGTTGTAACTGTGGTCCTTGCTCAGGCACACGATCATCACAATGCCATACAATCGAACAATCCTTGCCATGTACAAGTTGTAATGTTGAGGTGGTCAATTCCTTAACTTTAATTGGTAGAAAGTGCTAACTTGGTAAGATTGATAGACAACCCAAAAAGTAGCTCTTTAGCTAATCCTAAAGATGCTTAGTTGGCTCCATAGGCATTTTCTTCCTGATGTAAGAACACTCCTTTGTCAGCCTTTAGGCCTCTCATACTTTTACCTTCCAAGAAAAAATTCTCTTAACATTCTACAGCACTACAGGACGCCTCAAAAGAAACTATCTCCAATTATAGTTGCAAGATATTGCAATGCAGCTTTCGAGTCATGGTTTTCGCTATTACATTTGCCTTGTCCGAATGATAGTGCACTTTCATGTTACAATCCTGAATTGGCTTCAGTTGGGTGAAAATATACATGAGATTCTTATGATCCTCATAGACATTGTACATGTTTCAAGCAAGTGGTGCCTCTTTACTTTCCAAGCATGTACAATGGCTATTAACTCTAAGTTATATATTGGGTAATGGGCCTCATGAATTCTCAATTAGCACAAGACACAAGCAATTAACCATCCATCATGCATAAGGACCTATCCAAAACCAACTTGGATGCATTAAAGAACACATCAAAAGGTTCCTTTATATCCAATTGCGCAAGAACAAGAGTAGCGGTTAGCAACTTCTGTAAGGTACGGAGAGATGTTTCACACTTTTCTATCTCAACAAATTTAGCCAGATAAGTCTCTTGTCCACTAGTACCTTAATTGATCCTTAAACTGGTAAACTCGTTTGGTGTCATCAAGGACGACCTTCTTGAAATTAGTGCAACCCTAGGAATTAGCTCAATAGCAAGTTTCCAAGCCTCTTATTGAAAAGAAAACCTAGAATTTCACTAGGAGACATCTCTATAAACTTGCTCATCACAGGTAGTGATAACCAAGGCTATAGAAATCCAACCATCAAGGAAGTTTAATCGTTTCAAACAATCTTTCTAATGCTGGATCTCTTTAGAAAGTTTTTGTCCGAAGAATTTCTGTCATTAACTCCCGGGAAGTCTTGTTACTTTGGGAGTAATCCAAGGAACTAGCCTTCCAAGTACTTGTCCTTGTGACAAGGGAGGTTTGCTTGGAGCACAACATATTAACTCCATTGTATGTAGGCACAACCGGTGTCACTTTATCACCCAACTGAAATCATGAATGGGATAAATATCCGCTGAGATAGTGAGAATTAGACCAATTCACAAGTGATGCATATGTTTGTCATCACTTATACAGACACTAATTTAGGTTCCAACCAATAGCCAGCTACACAAGAATCCATGTGTGCAGCTCTCTTTCTCGGATGACAACATTGCATTATCTGATCCCATTGAATATATGATGATTCTACTACTTAACTTCGCTGAACCATTACCCTTAAAAATTCTGATCGAGCAGTAATAATCGTCTTAGTTGAGTCTGATCCAACCTCTCGGGTAAAAACATCTCAAATTGAGTATAGTTTCTGTATGATGTAATTACACAAGGGCAAAGTCAATTCTCATGAAGCAAAACTAGGCTTGTTGGATTACTTTTGGTATTGAGGCTTCCCTCCTTATAAAAGAAGTGAGTCCCCAAAACCGAGGACGCAATCCAAGTAGCTTTTGTAATGCATCATGAGAGTAAGGAGTCTCTTCTTTAGTATATAAGGATATACCAATAGCAAATTATATCATACACATCCATCTTTACGCTGTAGATATACAACCATCCAACATAAGGGACGATAGTAATATTGCAGATTATGTCCCTCTTGAGAACTATTCTTTATGCTCAAATGCAAGCTCTGTTACCTAAAACTTGGTGGACGTGTAAATCCATAAGTCCTCTAAGTACTGACCAAACTTCAGCTCCAACGGACATTGTTTGGGGTGCTCAAAAAATACATGTACCCAAAACTGCTTTGTTTTGGAATTTCAACAACCTTCGTGTACGAACTCTTCTCATAACCAACACTTTACTTAACAAAATCCTCAAACCAACTGGTTATTTGAAGTACTCAATTGAAGGAGTGAGTTTACAAAGTTTGGCACCATTCCAATAATGTTTGAGCCACTAATATAGTCTTCTTATAGGTAACTACTCAGTTATCTCTCAACACTAAAAGCTCCAAGGCTTTAGCTTTTGTATCCAACAATTATAGTCATTGCCAATGTAGATGACCATCCTCAAAGTCAACCGAAAGGAGTTACACATAAAAGGGCTAACTTATTCGAATGATCACATACATGCAATGATTTTGAACTGAGTATAGGATCATGAGCATAAGGGATAGCCTAAGGAAAATATATATCTCCCTTAATCCTCATCCATTTGATGATTGGTCCAACTTCGAGTGTTGCGTGCCCTCTTTTGCTCCAATAGGGATGACACATATCCAACAGAAGATAGCATCACTCATGGAAATGGTCAGCAGCATCACTTGTCTATGATCTCTTGTAGTTTGTTAGTGTTTATGTCAGTGACTTGTTCTTCCAAAGATCATCTTATTTGCAACTTCAAGAAAATTTTATTACAAGCGGTCTGATATGGATCTACCAAAAGGATATAGAGGGATAACCAAGGAAATGTTCATGAGAAGATAACATATTGGTGTAGTTTCCATAACGGATCATGACTAAAAATCACGATACCAGCGCGCACCTAGCAGCACAACTATGTGCCGGCCGGTCACTGGGAGGCCCTAGGTTTCATCACGGCACCGTTAGTTAGTAGTCAAGACACCATCATAGACTTACAATCAATGTGAAATCTCGCATGACATAAGTAGATCTTGTATGAATAGGCATCGCATGCAAGACAAAAATTAAGCAAATAATGGTGATTGCAAAGTTAAGAGATAACAAGACGGGGATAAAATAATGAAACATGGCATAAGACGAAATGAATATGTCTTATGCCTACCAAGGTGATTACCAAATATAAAGCCATTTGGAAATTTAGCTAAGTGAAGTGATGTAACAGAACCGCCCAATTATTATAAACCCAAGATACTAAGTAAACCGCCAAGGCAATTTAGTTAGCACATTGTGCTCATATTAACCTGGTAGTCTGTGAAATCTCGAAGGATTTCAAACTTTTCCAACAACACACCCAGATCGCACAGTTTAGCAGTTATCATTCACCTATTCTTACTTTTCACACATAGCATAATTACATCACCGGTTCTTACATAAATTCCTTTTTGAATCAGAGTTGCAAATAAATAGCGGAAGTAGATATATTTTTGACATATACTCACACCTATGATTTGAAATACATTGCCAGATTAGGGTCGACATCCAACAACAATAATTAGACGAGATATAAGAGATGACCTTGCCCAAGGTCTAATCCTCCCATAGTGGGATATAAGTCCATCTTATCGCCACAGCGAAAGTCTTATGATCTACAACAAGTGGGAATAAAACCCTGAGTACGAGAATGTACTCAGCTAGACTTATCCGTCATAAACCAAAAATAAAGTGACTCCAAGGAGTATGCAAGGCTTTATAAGGAGGCTAGCTGACTCATTTCTTTGCATAAAAGCTTGAGCTTATTAAGAACAATTATTATTACCTTCTAGCTTTGCATTTTAAAGTTATTAACTTGATCATGCTAGATTAGCACCTAGACTAAACAAGCATGGTGTAATTATCAAGCAAGAATAGTAACCAATTTCGGTTGAGCATCTTTCAGCATCAACAACATAAGAATCTCATCTCTTTGTTTAAGTTTTTTTACTACAATGCCAGTGCTCAAGTCAGTGTTCACTATCCAGGAATGATGGTGATTATAATCAATTGCAAACTAGCTGGCGAGGTATTCCCCACACAAACCACACTTCCCCCGTCGCGGTCGATTAGGTCACCTCGGTCTGTTCGGGTAGAGTCGCGGGATCAACAGAAACCATCGTATCAGGGGCCACCCGGCTTCCAACAGGTCAGTGCTCCATCAAATGACATGCCCCATCTTAAGTTCTCACTCTCCGTGCCCCTGTGATCTCCCGCGCCATCTCCAATACGATGCATTCATGTTGAAGCCCGGCTCAAACGGAACTCAAGGCTTCGCGGTCGGATGATCACACCCTTCCAGCTATCTGTGGGGCATGCGTTCAACACGACAAGAGGGCCGAGACATCGGACGGGGCCCTAGTTGGACACAGATGGGATAAAAAAATACAGAACCTCTAGTTCTGTCCATAGCACCAATCCTGCTCGTCTTGATTTATTACTCCACATGGGTATTCCAAGACAACAGTATAGCTCTCCAAGATGATTCACCACCTATAACTCACGGATGACAGGAAATCATCCGACTTCTATCGATATAATTAGGCAGGGCTAAGCATGTAAGCGAACCTATACTTAACAGGGTGTCTGGATAACTCAGGTGGACAAGGGTAATCATAATGCATCAGTGGTATCGATCAACTCCTATAAACTTAATGCATCATAAACAGTAAGGGATGCAAATTAAGTTATTTGTAAAACAGTAGGGAGGAATGCTTCGGGGCTTGCCTTCCTCTGATGAGCGAGATTGAAGCTCCAGGCACTCGATCACTCCACGTTTGGTTCTTGGTTCTTGATCACCAGCTGTACGGAAGCTTTCTTCTAGGATTCTCTTCCAGATTACTGTTTCACATCACGTTATGTTCTCCTAGCGATCATGTATGATGCATGTGCACGTATGAATATGAAGAATGCACATGGTATGATAATGGAGTATGATGATGATGAATGCTTGAATATTCTTTCTACAAGGTAGTCAACATCATCCAAGAACATGTACTATAAGCACATGTCATCTACTGCATTCTCTACTACAACAATGTAACCCTATCAAGGAAAACCCTTTCCACTATCTCCAGCAAACAAGTCCGTAAAGCACAGATCCATCCTGCTTATCACTAGCAAACAAGCCAGTAAAGCCAAAGATCTATACTAAGCATAACCATCTACTAATACACAAGCATCATCACATTGCCCTTAACTAACACATCATCATTGCTAACCATGTATATAGTGCTAACATATCATGCTGTGTTAACCATTATGACCCAGTCCTACAGCATACACATAGCCACACATAAATAACACACTTGCACACCTTGCCATTGAATTATAGATTAATTACAAAAGGGCTATAATCTAGATGACATACTGACCCAAACCATTCTTAACATCAGATCATACGTATCCTAAACATCTCCAAAACTAATTATGGCCCCCATCTAACTCAATGCTCAAGTCGATTTCCTGCCAAAAAGGGAATAACTATGATAGGGACTACTAGATCAGCATCTCAAAAAATTCATACAAAATTACAATAGAAAATACATGTAACTCTAGGCTACCATCCAATTTTCACCTCATTTGAATTAGTCTATTGTCCTACACAAAAATCACAAGGCAGCACAATTAAATGGACATAAAAATACTTTGTACTATGAAGTATGTCAAACCTCATGTTTCACTACATAAAGGGCTACCTTATGACATGTAAGTAGCCTACAAAAATTATCAACCCCAACTAAGTCCACACAATGCATTTATGATTTATTCCAAGAATAGCCCCTTAATACCATTGAACTACAACTTCATATTTTTACACAGCACACATGCATAAAATATTTTTCATAGATAGAGCATCACCAAATAAGACTAACAAAACTAAATCATATTTTTCTAACCTTCCTAGAATTACTTATGTATTTCTAGATATAAAAGAATTTATTAGGAATAAATAAAGTTACATAGAAAAGTATCACAAAAAGTACATCTCATATTTTTCATACACAGATCTCATCCCAACAAAAATACTACAACTTTAACCATCTCATTTGGACAAAAAATGAGCAAGATATGATTTTCAAAAGATTAAAACAGTTTTCTGGAATTTCATTTTCTTTAAAATCAAAAATCCCATATAGGACAGGCGCTTTGCATAAAAGCCCCTGAGCTTTCCCCGAATTAACCAAGGATAGATCTGCGAACCACTGTGTCTGGGTGTTTTGCAGAAAGGGCCTTCACCTGGGTAGAATTCTAGGACGAGGTCCCTAAGTGAGATGAAAGCAGGGGAGGCCACCGGCCTCGGCGTTTCACGACCGGGGAGGGCTTGTCGGTGGCCATGGATCGGCGAGGAAGATGCAGGGTGACGAGGCGCAACCGACAACACTCGCAAAGTGTCCCGCAACGACTCGTGGTGGCCTGGCCACGCACGTCGGCGGCCCGAGATGACAGTGGTGTGCGGCAGCTGCGCTTCTGTGCACGGCTGCAGCTGCGAGAGAGCTCAAGAGGTAGCGCGGAGCGCGGTGAAGCTTTTTGCGTGAGCTGGGAGAAAAAATGGCGGCAGTGAGGCGTGCGGTAGTCGCACGAGCTCGTGGTGGCGGCAATGGCGGCTCCACAGTTCGTTTGCTTTCTCGAGAAAGGAGGAAGACAGAGTGGGAATGAGAGTGGTGGTGCATCGGTGAGTAGATAAGGCCGCCCTGGGGTGTCCAATTGGACACGAGGGTGTCCAGGCAGGCGGTGGCGGCCCAGCATGGGGTGTCGATGCCCGTGCGCCATCGATTGCGCATGTGAGCAGGGCGATTGAGTGCGCGGGCGGGTGGCGCGCATCGGCTAGCGCGTGGCCGGGCTTGGCGTGGCGGCCAGCGACGAGCGAGGCGCTGCGGCGTGCTGTTCTGGCGTCAGAATCAGAGGGAGAGGGGAAAAGTGAGAGGAGAGGGAATGATGACATGTGGGCTAGGTGGGTCCCACCACTATTTCATTGAACTGAAATCTTTGACTCACTGTAGTTCCCAAACGGCGTCGAATCTTGAAAAACTTTAAATACAAAAAATGTTCCTCTCGACAAGTAGAACATTTCACATATAGGAAGTTTTGGCTAATTTGCCTAGATTTGAAAATGTGAATTTGGCTCAAATTTAAATTATAAAAATATTACTTTCCAAAATCCTACCCACTGTTTTTGACCTTTTTGAAGGCCTTAAAGGCATTTTCATGATTTGGTGAAAATAGAGAGTTTGTTCTAAATATTTTTCTCTACAAACCATATTAAGGGCCAACTTGAGATAAACAGTGTAGCTTCCCTTTCTCGTTAAGATCGAGCAATCATAATTAGGGTAATTAAAACCTAATTTTTGCAATGCTTGATTTGAAACCATACAACCAAGCAAACATTGACCCTAATACCCTTCTAAACATGTTGAGGTCCTAACCACAATCATTTGCACACATTCATCACAACTATACCCCCAGGCCCAACAATTCAAACGGATTGCACACAGACACCATAGAAAACCTGGTTAAAAAATGTACTTTCATTCAAATGATATGGTTATGCTCATGATATGTCGTGCAAAGATATGGTTAACACCAGGGGTGTTACAAGCAACATTAAAGAACCAAGGTCAACTAACCTTCCAAGGACAAGATCAACCATGAATAATCATGAAAGAAATTCAAGGTTATGGCATAAAAGATTCACATGGTATGGACTTCAAGGACAGACCATACAAGAAAAGTACATCATCAATAGTACACACTGTATGTGATTCCTTATGATTACACGACATATGTAAAGCGACTATAAAAGAAACATCGATGAGAGATACATCTACTAACTCCTCGTGGTCATTATCGGCACTAGAGACGTCATCCTCGTTGTTTCCATCGAGACCCACTACAGCAGGCACCTCCTACTGATCTGCACTGATTGCCATATCATCATCAGTAGAAATAACTTCAAGCTCTATCTCACCATGATCAGAAAGGTCAACAGGATTAAAATGGTCATTCAACACATGTAAGCCTTCATGTAGAGCATCATTGTAGTTCAACATAAAAACAATTGTCCCTTAATATCGACTTCAACATCCCAAGCTTCATTCCTCTATGGTAGCACTATGTTAAGCACCTGTTGATAGTGGTTAACCACAATAACCAACTCTCCAATTTGACCTTGCAAACCAAGGATTTCCTTGCAGCTACTGCCTCTCTCTGAATAGCTTGATCCCTAGCAAGTGTTATTTGTGCAAGCTGCTCCATTGTCTTGTTCCATTCAGTATCAAATTATTCTCGCATCTCCTGCCTCCAAATAGAAGCATGATGGAAAGCGATTTCCATATGGTGAACCACACCCTCCAAGCAGAAGTAAGTCATCATCAACCGTACATAGCACTAATGGCTGAACCATTGCTATTCTCAACCTCATCTGCATCTCTCACTAGTGTAGTTCCCTTAAGCTAACGTCACACCACGTGGTATGGGTCACCTTCAGAAACACGCCAGTAGTAACATAAGAAACCTATTCTAGAAACTGCTTCTGGAGGTCTCTCAGAGCTTGGTAGGCTACCTTATTGGTAAATTCCCATGGTGTCAGGCCTTGTGCCATAAAGAGTCTGCCATACCAGACAGTCTCATGCTCCTCTCTTGCTATGACCATTACCTCAACCATGACCAAACCCTAGTTCTCACTCTCTTGTTATTTGGTCCACTAATAGCTAGGTTTTCTTTCCTCTGGGTATCCCACGGAGTGCAAAACCCTCCATAACAGTGAAGGCATGCTAAACTTTCTTCAGAAACTTCTTCGTACCACAGGGCTCTCTGGTGGTAAGTTGGCGACATGGAACTCTTCTGCCTATGGACTTGCGAGCAGAACGCTCCATGCTAGCCATCTGTACAAGGTTGCGACTCTTTTGAAAATGGATATTAAGTTGGTGGATATAATCCCCCAAGTTAGTACTTAACTAAGCCACCTGGAATCCTATTGGGCATAAAGGATATGACAACTGGCACACACTTAAGTTTTAAATCATAGATTTAAACACCTATATATATAGCTATAAGTTGACAATTAGTTTTATAAAACAAAATCCTTTTGTTTAAAATACACACATGAAAAGTAGTATACTAAACCTTGCTCCGATGCTAGCTGTAATAGAACCACCCAATTTATATAAGCTTAAGTCCAAATTAATCTAGCGAGACACCTTAAGTTGCACCTAAGCCCATACAAATCCGGTAGTCCATGAAATCATAAAGGATTTCAAAGTTTCAACGTACAACCAAGATCATACATGATTCAGTAACCACAGTCCACATGTTACATAAAGTTCATAATTACATCAGAGTTTACATAGGAATTACTACAACACCTTTTTGAATAAAGAATAGTGGAAGCAAATTACTTTGAAACACCCACACTCACATTTTTTAAATATGGTGCCAGCTCATAGTCAAATCCAACAACAGCATTTGAGATAAGATATAAGGAATGACCGCGCCCATGGTCAGATTATCTCCCATAGTGGGATAGAAACCCATCTTGCAGCCACAACAACCTAGATGAACACCTGCAACAAGTGGGAATAAAACCCTGAGTACGAGAATGTACTCAGCTAGACTTACCTGTCATAAACCAAAAATAAAGTGACTCCAAGGAGTATGCAAGGCTTTATAAGTGAGGTAGCTGACTCATATATTTGTAGAAATAGCTTGAGCTTATTAAGAATAATTATTATAACCTTCTAGCATTGTATTTTATAGTCATTAAACTTATTATGCTAGATTAGCACCTGAACTAAACAAGCATGGTATAAGTTATTCAGCAAGAATAGTAACCATTTTTGGTTGAGCATCTTTCAGCATCAATATCATAACCATCTCATCTCTTTGTTCAAGTTCTTACTACGATGTTGCTGCTCAAGTCAAGTGTTCACTGTCCAGGAACGATGGCGATTCGAATCGATTACTAACCACCTGGCGGGTATTCCCCACACATACCACACTCACCAGCCACGGTAAGCTACAGGTCACCGACAATATTATTCGAGTAAAGTCGCGGGTCCAATAGGAACCATCGTACCCTGGGGCCACCTAGCTGCCAACAGGGCGCACCATACTCTATTCAGGCCTTACCACCGCCTCCCATGGCCCCCCATCATCTCTAATACGATGCACTCAGCAGGTCGATTCCTGGCTCAAATAGACTTACGGCTTCGCTATCGGAATGACTTATCCTTCCAGCTAAATATGGGGCATGCGTTCAATATGACTTGAGGACGTACAACGGACGGGGCCCTAGTTCAACACAGACGGGATAAACAACATAGAACCTCCAGTTCTGTCCACGACACCAATCTTGCCCGGTCTTGATTTATTACTCCACATGGTTATTTCAAAATAACAATGTAGCTCACCATTCTAAGTCACCTATAACTCACGGATGACAGAAAATCACCCGACTTCTACCGATCTAAATTAAGCATGGCTAAGTAGATAGATCGATCCTGAACCTAAC
Organism: Bothriochloa decipiens; assembly: GCA_023333625.1. Taxonomy (NCBI): domain Eukaryota; kingdom Viridiplantae; phylum Streptophyta; class Magnoliopsida; order Poales; family Poaceae; genus Bothriochloa; species Bothriochloa decipiens. The sequence goes on from CM041637.1 coordinate 36,049,320, forward strand.
AGAGTATAAAGTATATATCGAGGTAGGCAAGGAATATAAGTAATGCATCAACGGTTTCACGCAACGCCTATAACTTAATGCATCAACCAAGTAAAGGACACAAGTTAGATATTTGCAAACCACAGGGAGAAATGCTTTAGGGCTTGCCTTCCTCAGACGAACTAGATTGATTCTCCGAGCACTCGTACAACTTCATGTCTTGCACCTTGTTCCCGATCACCTCCTGGGCAAGAACGTGTCCATTTGGCTCCTCGGCATTGCGACAGGTGTTCTCTCGTGCGGTCCTGTATGATGCGTATGCACGTATGAATACGAGGAATGCACGTGGAATCGATATGGAATATGATGATGATCATGAATGCTTGCACATGACTTCTACAAAACAATCAACTTCATCCAAGAACATATACTATAAGGACATGTCATCTACTGTATTCTCTTATCTAAACTATTCAAGATACACAAACAACAAGTCATGAATATATAAGATCAGCAAGTAACCATTCTCAACACAATCATAGCAGCAACTCATCATGATATATTAATCAAAATCAATCATGCATACAACCTTAAACAAGCATGCATACATATTATATATATACACACAATGATGAGCTTGTACACTTATTGAATTATAAGCATCCATATATTCTAGAATCAAACTGAACCTATCCAAAATCACTAGCAGGTTATACACTTTACATGAGCATATACAAACATTAAAGATAGCATGAAATGATAAAACAAAGCATCAAAACACACATATTTATATAAGGATAGAACCGCATCATATATTTCTATTGCACAGAAAATTCTACAGAAATTACAGGAGATTAAGCATATCTATTAGAGTCTACCATAAAAATTTCAGGCCAAAATAGTAAGTATTCTAGTCTACACAAAAATAACAAGACAACACATTTAAATAAGCATAAAATACTTTGCACTATGAAACATGTCAAACAATAGCTCTCATAACATTATTAGCTACTCCATAGCATAAGAAAAGCCCACAAAAATTATCATGCACAAATTCCTCATATATTATTTACTATGAATCCCTAAACATATAGGGAAACTAGCACTATAAAGAAACAGAGCAATTTTTTACACATAACATAGCCATTAAACATTTTTCACCGATTAAGCATGTCATAAAAAGACTAAAAAATCTAAAATCACATTTTTTAGACCATCCTTGAATTACTTATGTATTTCCAAAGATATAGGCATTTATCAAGAATAAATAAAGCTACACAGAAAAGTATCACAAAAATCACATATCATATTTGTCACATGTAGATCTGCTCAAGACAAGCACAACAAAACTTGTTTGACATGAAATGGACCAATATTCATCAAGACATGGATTTTACAAGATTAAACACAAATTCTGGAAATTCATTTTTGGAATAAACTGAAATCCATATAGGACAAACACTTTGCATAAAGGCTCCTGTACTTTCCCCGAATTAACTAGCCCCAGATCTGCAACAGTTGTCCCTGGTACTTTTGCTGGAAAGACCTTCACCTTTGCTGAATTCTGGGACGACGTCCCTGCGCGAGATGGAAGCAAGGGATGAACAGGGGAAACGGCGGTTCCGACCGGTGGAGGCTCGCTGGTGACGAGGGAGAGGCGGCGGAGCATCCCCGTCACCTGGCGCACCCACCGGTGCCCGCGGCTTGGCCCGAGACGGCCCGAGGCGGCCTGGCCATGCGCACCGGCAACCCGATGCGGCGGCGGCGGGCAACAGTGGCGCCCCCCATGGATGACGGAGCCGAGAGAGGTGCGCGGGAGGGGCAAAGGGCGGCGACAGAACTGTCGGTGGCGGTGGTGTGGCGCGTGGAGGTGCGGAGTCAAGGAAACACGACGGTAGCTGTGGAGCTCAACGCGTCCATGATGGCAGCGCCCGATGGGGCCTTACCTTGCGTTGATTCGAGCTGCGGAGGGGTCGCGAAGGTAGAGCAGAAGGTGGCGAACTCGGACGTGAGCTATGGCTGGCTGTGGGTCAATGGCGAGGCAGCAGCGGCGATTCAAAGCGGCGGCGACAATGACGTCTTCGATTGCGACTGCGGTGGGTTCAAGAAGAAAAGGCAGAGCGAGGGAGAAAGTGAATGAGCGAGCAGGCGAGTGGGTGGACGCGCCGTAACGCACTCTGCCGGCCCGGCACCACCCACGGTCGCCGGTGAACAGGCGCCATGCGACGCGAGCGGCCTGAACCAGTCTTCAGCTCGCCATTTTCCTGACGGCCAACACTATCTATGTCATGAGAATCTCATTTCCATGCCTCAAAACAAATTCTTTCTTTCCCTATTACTCCCACACTAAGCTAAATTAGACCAAAATTATATTTAATTAAATGTAGCCCATAAAGAGTAGAACATTTCATCTTTTACAAGCATGGCCATATTCTGTCTAGATTTTGAAATACAAAATTCCAAATAAAAATACCTCATAAAATCATTTTAATTGAAAAATAGCCCTCAAACCTGTCTTTTTCAACCTTTTTGAACATTTTCCAATCATTTTTATAAAAGTGATAATTACAACTTTTGTTCCTTATAACATTCTCCACAAGATTGGTTGAGGGTGCACACACATGCATTACCTCTAGCTACCACTTTCAAACCAATCAAACAGAAGCACTCAAATGGTCCACTTTGGTCAAACCACACATGCAAGCATGATTTGCCAAAGTTATTATCATAAACCTAGGTTCATTTAGTGCCCTGAGCATGTCTAAGTTATTTTAGTGCACAGTCATCAAGCATTTGTACTACTTTTCATGTTCACATGAAAATCAAGCACACTTTGAACAATTCAAGCATCAAACATGAAATGACATCTAACATTTTTATTAATGTCATGCATAATGATGCTTATGCTAATGAATGTCATTGTTTATGCATGCTTAACACCAGGGGTGTTACAAGAAAATTTTGAAAAGTCATCAACGAAAATAAATCTCAAGGTATGGTCTCCATATGGAATTTTGATGGGAAGATTGCATTCCAAGACATACTAAACGCAACAAAATGTTTTGATGAAAAATACTGCATTGGTGTTGGAATATATGGGTCTGTCTTCAGGGCTGAGCTCCAAGGAGGGAGTATCTATGCTATCAAACTGCTCCACTCTGCCGAAGACTATACTGATGAAAAAGCATTTCATGCTGAGATCCAAGTGCTGACAAAAGTAAGGCACCGGTGCATAGTCAAGTTGTATGGATACTGCTCTCACTCCAAGTGCAAATTCCTTGTGTATGATCTCATCGAAAGGGGTAGTTTAGCATCCAATTTGCAGGAGGAACAACTTGCCAAGGAGCTCGACTGGTCGAAAAGAATCACCATTGTGAAAGACGTAGCTCAAGCTCTCTCCTACTTGCACCATGACTGTGATAGACCCATTATACATCGTGATATCAAAAGTAGCTATATCTTGTTGGACTGTGATTTCAAGGCTTGTGTCTCGGATTTCAGTATGGCTAGGAAGTTGAAGAAACACAGTTGCTCAAGTTGGAGTACCATCTTTGCAGGGACATGTGGCTATATAGCCCCAGGTACAAAACTTCAGCCCTGCATCATACAAAATTCACCTGATTATGCGGTTTTGTTACATATATGTTGATTAATGGTTTTATCTATTTTCGCAGAATTGTCATCTACCATGGTGTTTACAGAGAAATGTGATGTCTATAGCTTTGGTGTGGTTGCCATGGAAGTAGTCATGGGCAAGCACCCAGGTGATCTGCTACTTCCGTTCTTCTGCCGAACAGAGATTCATATGAAGCTCAACGATATATTGGACAAGCGCATTACAGAACCAAAGAGCGACGAGGAGAAAGACATAATCCTGCTTGTTTTGGTAGCTTTTGCCTGTCTGCAAGTCTGCCCAAAAGACAGGCCAACAATGGAGCAGGTATATCAAGCACTCACAAACAGATTTGCATGATTTCTGCCACACCATACAGAATATTTGATGGTTTATAGCCTTACTCATATGGTGCAGGGGTGTGCTAATTTTCAGAGCCTAATACATTCAATAGTGGACATAGGTATTGGCACAAAACTTCTATTCAGGCAACAAGTAACCATGATGCATCCAAATATTATCAGAACTGCGACAAGGAATAACAGAGTCTGGACTTCGATGAAATCAACCACTATCAGTATATTCCTGTGCATGAGCCTAAGCTGTCCGGTGAAGATATGATGATGTTATCTTTTATTACTAAGTACAGGTTTATCTCTCGTTAATGAGATTACTTTTACTGGTTTGCAGCTTTCTGGAGCCCATCCCAGCTTGTGATCTTCTCTCTAGGCTTATTTCTCAGCTGGCCTGACATCTTTTCCATTGAATCAATCTTCTCCCAGCCACTGAATGGCACAAAACGGATATTCTTTTGTTCTAGGATCTCAATAAGTCCTGTCCTTCCATGCTTCTTCGAATCAGATGGGGTCCTTAATACACCCTTTCTCTCATCTTCAAGGATGCTGGCCACCTGTTTGTTAACCCAAAAGCCAAAGAAATCATAATAGCCCATAAAAATGGCCAATAAATATAATGACAACCTTAAATGTGAAACATTTCGTTTTGATGGTCTTGGGGTTTCTATTCTGTGTCATGAACATGGAAAAACAACTATTCTTCCCCAACCATACAAACAGAACTGTATATGAATCTTGTATATTTTTTAGCATTTATGTCACAAATGTTGCTCCCGAATGGAATCAAGCTACTCCAAGATATTCATGTCAATGTTTGTAAGTTTGTCAGAAATGAACCAAAAGCACTCTGATATGAATGTTTGCAGAGCTTACCAAACTAAGTTCCTTGGGTCCACCCATGATTTCTGAGGCATTGTGGCATCCAATGGTGCTGGGGATACACCTCAATACCTCGGTGAATCCTCGAAAATCATGGGTCCACCACATGAGGAATGAAAGATAACAATGGAACAAAGGTACTCACTGTTTCTTCAGCACAGTGGAGATTTGTTGCAACAATCCCAGTTGGTCCTCTCTTTAACCATCCTACCACGTATAGGCCTCTTTCTACTGTGGCAATATCTGATTCACTGCTCAGGACTCTTCCTCTTAAATTTGGCACAACTCCTAAATTTAAACAAAGATCGTCATGGAAAAACATTTGCATATGCTCCTGTTGGATCAAAAAGAAAAATAGAAAGAGTGTACAAGCTCCAAGGTAGAAGAAAAAAGAAAAAAAAGGCAATTTTATGCACCTCTGTTTTTGTCGAAAGGCAAACCTTCTACAGGCAAGGATTTGTAACCAATACTTTTCAAGACCAGACTAAGAAGAAGGTAGCATATTAGACGGGTCTTAAAAATCTATGGTTAAGCAGTCATAAAATAACAGGAACGGATTAGCATGAGGCAAAGCACTTACCCACATTTTAGGTCTTCAAACTCACCACTTCCAACGGCGACCTGCTTCCCAGTTATTTCATCACCTACATAACAAACAAGAATACTTATCAGAAAGCTAAAGAGGAAAATGACAAAGAAGATTCACTTCAACACCCGCTATACCAGACCTTTTAAAATTGTCTTCTCAAGTTGAACAGCACCAATCGTGGAACCATTTTCTGCAGGGATGAATCTGGTAGGTCTCCTGAAAAACACAAAATGAAGCTCCTTTTGGCCATTGTAATTGTTGTCCCCATGTGCACTTGCAGCTTTCGACAGCAACTCGTAAACTCTTCTTTGGATTCTACTATTCCTCATCTCCTCCTGCAATCAGATTATTCAGATAGCAAGCTTTCCTTCATTAGAAGGCAGAAGCAAAGAAAAGGTGAAAGGTAACTAGGTAAATCAATTTATAGGAGTGTTGAAAGCAGAATACTTAGTGAGACATAATGAAGAATAAGCTGTATAATTGCTATTGGCTTAGTATCAGCAAATGATGGCTCATAATATTTGCAACCAATATCTCATACTGGCAGCAGTACAAACACTTACTTTTAATCAATACTCCCTCCGTCTCAAATTGTAAGTCATTCTAAGAATCTTAGAGGGTCAAAATATTTCAAGTTTGACCAAATTTATATGATAAGACAATAACATTTATGATGACAACTAAGTATCATTGGATTCTTCGTTAATTATATTTTCACAGTATATCTATTTGATGTCATAAATCTTTGTATTTTTCTCTATAATTTTGGTCAAACTTGAGATATTTTGACTCTCCGAGATTTTTTAAGTGACTTACAATTTGGAACGGATGAAGTACAATACTAGTTACACAAACACTTGCGTAATCTTTTTTCTCAAATACGTGGGAGCGTTGTGTACCTTTGTATTAAGAGAGGGAAAAAAACAGCCCCATACAGAGATCTACCTCACACCAGGCCGAGCCGTGTGGGCTGAAAAGACAAGTTAAGGAGACCAACTAGAAAAGAAAGAACACTCTGTGCCAGATCGAAGAGGACAAGCGAGGCTAATCTAACTAAGCTCGTCGCCGTGACCAAGGCCAAGGGCACGCAGGCCCTTAGCACCAGCTAGACACCACAAATGATGCTCTTCTTTGAACGCTTGGTGGAGGGCGGTGATGTCCAGACTTTGACCATCAAAGACACAAGAGTTTGTGCCCCCATAACATCCAAGCTGCAAGGACGATGAGAGAATTCAGCCCCTTCTGTTTCTCCTGCATTTTCTTGATTGCTTTTCACCACCATTCCGCAAAGGATGGCGAGTTGCGGTGAGGCACACAATTTTGAAGACCCAAAGGACTGAGAACATGAAACCAAAATTGGCGAGCAAACACAATTGGTGAGCAAATGTTGGTTGTTCCCATCTTCTTGATCACATAGGGGGGCATTGATTTGGATGCGGCAAGCCTCTCTTAGCAAGACAGTCCGCAGTCCAACATAAGGAAAATGGCACAAGACAACATAAAATGGCCCTAACTGCCACGATAGAGCAAAAACTCCTGATCCTAAGTTAGCTGTTTTCAGAAACCCATGATAGTAAAGAAAAAAAAAAGAGACCACTTAGACAGCTCAAAAGGAAAAGCAAAACCATGCTACAAGTAATAATACACTTTACAGCACAAACCTCATCTGCAGGTGTGGTCATGAGATCAGGTTCATTGATGCAAATACGAACATTTTTCAAACCTGCATGGCATTATGTCAAACTTAGTATGCCAACAAGTAAACGTACCACATGTCAAATGTCACTGCAAGTGTTGAATTATAGTTTTTAAATACCTAAAATTTCACGCAGCTCCTTTGCTGTGCAAGCTGCCTGTACTGGACCCCGTCGCCCAACCAAATATACCTTCCTTTACATGCATCATTAATTGAGAACTATGTATTAATTATGTACTGTGGAAGTAAGCCATAAAGTAAAAAGATACCTTATCGTGCTGCCACGTAGAGCATCCAATGCATAATCAGCAATGTCCGTAGTAGCCAACTCAGCTTTACAGCGTAAGAGAATACGAGCAACATCCAGAGCAACATTTCCCTGCAATTAATCTTGTTACAGCAACTTGTGTTCATAAAAAACATTTCAAGCAAAAAGTAACAAAAATTAAGGTTTATGAGCAGCAAAAATTCAAATGGAACTATAGATGAACTGTATATCAAGATTAAATAAAACGGTAATTGTTGCTTGGTTCTCTTGGTCCCAAGATGTTGGTACTCTGTATAAATGCTATTACATACGAGAAAAATCGAAAAACAAAAATACCTGACCAAGGACAACAGCAGATTCTGTGTTTTTCAAATCAGGAGACAAGTCACACATGTCTGGATGTCCATTGTACCACCAGACAAACTCTCGAGCTGAATGAATTCCTTTCAGGTCCTATAATACAATGATGATACTAGAAATAAACAAATCCATCCAAAAGTGACATAATCACAAGAATGTAGATAATGAAGATGCTGGCATTGTAAACACCACATCCACCTTGCTGACCACTAAATCATTGCTACTGCAATACTTGATAAACAAAGTGAATAGCAATAAGATTACAGTTACAGTTATGCTATTGAACTATAAGCAATATTTGAATAACCACCATGAACTGCAGCATGCAACAACAACAACAACATAGCCTTTTTTCCCAAGCAAGTTGGGATGAACTGCAGCATGAAGATTAACAATAGTAGTCAAAAGTCATACCTCTCCAGGAATACCAAGTGACCTATCACTTTCTGCACCATAAGCAAGAACAACCTGTTGATCAGTAAATACTATCTCAACCATTTACTTAGATAAGTTCTAGATAATAATGACTTAACAGAAATGAGAAAGGTGATAATGTGATATCCTCTTGGGTAATGGAAATTTGATCTAAGGTTAAAACTTACAGCATGATATGTTTTGCGAAGTTCTGACAGAGATATATCCCTTCCCAGAGTTACATTCCCAAAGAATGAACAGCGACCATTTGCAGCTACACGAGAAAATTGATTCACCACAATCTGTTGGAATATTGAAGGTAAAATTAAGTAGTGAAGTTTATGAACAGTTTATGTAGTGTCATAAGCGCAAAAGATTGGAAAGTAAGGCACAATCAAATAATGATAAGGTTGTTCCAAGCATGCTCCAAGCAATAGTTTAATTAATTAATTAGCAAAAGATCTCAGCATTTCATGAATGAAACAATATTTTCCTATAATCAGATAACACAAACTAAGTGACTAAAATGATGAAACAAGTGAGGAAACAGAAACACGTCACCAACTCTAATCCAGTATTTTCACTTGGTTTTGGTTGTTCAACGATAAAAATTTATTGATTTTTCAGTTCCAAAATTAGATAATAACAATGGTAAATGCCCACCTTTGTTTCTGGATGATCTGGAGCCACTCCAGAACGTACTAGGCCAAATGGCGTGGGTAGCCTATCAATTATATCAACCTGTGCTCCTTCATGACCCTTCAACATCTGCTTAATCCACAAAAGGAGCACCCAATCAACAACACAGAAAAACACACAATAACTGTTAATAAAAAAACTCTGAAAAACATATAGAAATGCCCTAAAGTAGTGGGTAGGAAACATGGCATAAGTGATCTATATTTTAGAATTTGGACCTTATACAGAATTTTGCAGGTTGCTGGGAAGAAACATTGGTAAACTAATATTCCACCAGAGCACATGGAATTAAGAGTAGTACTGAAATTCCTACACAAACTAAAACTGGAATGCATCACACATCATGGCTAAATATTGAAGGAGTCAACAATCTACTAAGAAGCAAATACACCTCAACGACGGATGAGCACAGCCCAACACAAAGGCCTTCGAAGCAGATGAGATCAACAACATAAGAACGGACGATGAATAGTGAAACTCCCTACCCTGTCGGCGGTGTAGAACCCAGCGGGGCCACTGCCAACGACGCAGACACGGAGCTGCTCCGGTGCGGAGGCAGAGAAGCTCCTCGTCGGCCCCTGGACAAGCAGCGGCCGCAGCCTCCCCACCGCGCGGGAGAGGAACCACAACCCGCGGGCCATCTCGAGAGCGCCGACTGGACTGGCAACCACGCCACAGAGACTGGAGCCGTGCACAGGGATGCCTTTCTGCATTCGTTTCAAACAAGTAATGCTCACTTGCTAGTCCAGTGTTTCACAATCATTCACAAATTGCAATTCAACAATACATTCAAATGGAAAGCCAATTGACAAAATTATCTTACAAATTTGATTCACAGTTGGTAGCTTGCTGTTGCTGAAGACCCCAATAGGTCAAACCTTCTCCTTCCTCGGTGCCTCTGTAGATTGCAGAAGTGCTGCTGCCGGCATAAGCTCTGTCCTACACTAGCTCAGCAGCCCGAGCAGCCGCAACCCCGAGGCGCAGGCGCCTAGTCGCGCTGCCGGCTGCGGTCCCACCCACCGCCGCCGCCCAGCCGTGGTCCTCCTAGCCGGCGCCCTTCAGACGCCCGCGCCTACAGCACTTGCCTGGGCCTGCGCGCGCCGGAGGGAATACGTGCCGCGCCGCCGGCTTAGGTTTCGTTGGGATTTTGGAGGGAGAAGCAGAAGCCGCGGCCGACGGGAGGAGAGACGATCGGCGTGAGAAAGAAGCCGGCAAGGCCATTGGGCCTTGTTGGGCCATCGTGGTTCACAAAAAAAAAACGTAGGAGTTTTTCTCTACCAAATCAAGTTTTCTTGAAATTTAGTTTTTTTTTTTTAAAAAAGTTTTCTTGAAATTTATCGAAACTAATCCATGAACGTCATGCTATGGTTCTATGGCACAAAACTCATTCTCAAGCCCACAACTTACCTTGAGTATGGAGTTGGCTTTAATTTCAATTCTTTTACCTTCTTCGTATAGTTGTCTGAATCAACATTTTCATGAGATAGATATGGAAGGTAATGGTGTAGTTCCAGATGGATATCATGGTGGAAATAGCAAGGAAGCATGTTTGAAATCTCAAGGCAAAGATATATACCTAGTGGGGTTGATGTTAGCCGATCATAAGGTGAATTGATGATACCAAATGTGACTAGATTGATATCCGTACCATTAAAAGGGGCAAATATGTTTGCATAATAGTTATTTAGTGTCACTTGTGAGGTATAACAAATGTGTTACATTTAGAATCAAGTGATGTGTTGTGAAAAAGTTCGACTAACACTCAAAAAAATGCAGGGCTAAAGGTAATGACCATCCAACGTGTGAGATCTTTTGGAGATAGCATGTTTGAAAAAAATGGTTTCAAAAGAAGGTTTTTGCACTATTTTTACATGTGTACCAGAGCTTTGTGGTAAAACCATTGAAAGAAAGCACTGATGTTGTGCAACAATTAATGACTGGTCCTTGGTTGTTTTGACACTGTCATTGAATATAGTTTATTAGGAACTCACCAGAGAGTTGGAACAATGCATATAGGGGGTTAGAGCATCTACAACAGTTTGCCATTTAACTTACTATCCTTCAAAATTTGATAAAATAAAAAAAATCCACTCTTCAATAATTTATCAATTCAACTTGCTATTTTTATCAACTTGCCAAAAGTTCCATCCGCGCGCCTATCTATACGCGCGCTCATACGACGCGTATCGCGAGTCTCACCGACGCCGGCTCCACTCCCACGCGCGTGAGGAAATTTCCTCCCTCGTTCTCGTGCGCGCCAAGTCCCCCGGGTCTACAATATATCACGATCTCCGCCGTGAGACGCTGCAGCGCGCGCGTACAAGTTCGGCCGCCGAGACAAGAACGTCCGTGGAGGGAAGTGATCTCCAGTCAGGTTCAGGTACGGCCTTTGTCTTCCTGTCGAGCTCCATCATCCCTTCGTGATCGCTAGTCCTCCTAGGGTTCAGGTGCTAGATCAATTTGCGTAGATCAGTTTCTGCCGTCCTTGTTTCTTGCTGATGATCGATGATAGGGTTTCTTGCTGATCGATGTTATTTTTTCCCAATGCATTCTTCTCAATTGTTAGGAACATGGAGATGCCTACTATTCTGAATTGTCTTCCATATATTGATGATATAAACATGTTTTCGTGTACTGCATATATAGATATAATTTTTTTTGTTGCTGATAGATGATATTGTGAATTGTATTTTTCTAATTTTCAAGATTCATGGAGATGGAAGGAGAAGATTTCTCGTCGGGCATTCTTATGAATGGACAAGATGACCATGTTGGTGGTTTGGATGACCTCACCATTCCAATCTCTCAACATACTCAGACTACTCAAGATGATGATGTGCAAGTTGTGGCAAGTCGTGGTAACAAGGGAACCAGGCGGAAAAAATATTCATTGGCAGGAAGATAAAGTTGTTTGCTCAGGATGGTTGAACGCTAGGAAAGATCCGATCCACAGGGCCAACCAAAATCGAACCACGTTTTGGGGTAGAGTTCATGCTTTTTTTTGAGAAGAAAAAAAACCAAGGCTGTGCGGACAAAGAGTTCCATTATGCATCGGTGGCTGACAATTCAGACTCAAATCAACAAGTTTTGTTCATGCTATGAGACGATTCAACGTAGGCATCAAAGTGGACATACTGTCACAAACATGGTAGTTATTATTTGTTTAATCTTTTACCATAATTGTTTTATTTTTAATTGAAGTATAAATTAATACATTGCTTGTACATGTTTCTGAAGCATCGAAGCTATACATGGAGCTAGACAAGGACAAAAAATTCACTCTTATTCCTTGTTGGAACATACTGAAGGGGGGAGACAAGTGGGCAGCCAAGATGGTAGAACTTGCGGAGCTGGAGAAACAAAAAAAAGCAACAATAAACAGAAGGCTGCAAAGGTGTCAGGCCAAGGGATGGAGAAGGCACTAACAATGAACAAGCAGTCACGTGATCAAGAAAAACAAGAGGAAAAGGTCGGATGGGATTAAGAAGGTAAAAGAAAATCTTAGGCGAGGAGGTGGGGAAGCTTGCATGGAAGCTTTGGACAAGATGTGGGCAAAGAAGGAGGAGTCATATAAGGAAAAGGAGAAGGCAAAACGGGAGAGGTTTATGGCTTCACTTGAGCTAGACAAGGAAGCACTAGGGCTAGAGAAAAAAAGAGCTGATGCAGAACACAAAAGAGCTGAAACAGGAAAAAGAAATTATGTTGGCGGACATGAACGCCCTCAACTCGATGCAGCTTCAATGGCTTCAGCTGATGCACAAGGATATTATGGCTAGGCGTCTTGGCAATCAAATTTAGTTGCCGTCATTTTAGAGTTCCATCAAATTTAGTTGCTGTTATTTTAGAGTTTCATCAAACGAACCTTTAGTAAATTTACTTCATTCGACAAACCATCTGTTTTATCAGCTATATTGTTTCATTGGAACATTCAGTTTGTGTGGGATTTATTCAGCTCAAAATCCATTGTACGTGCATGGTTCTGTTCATTGTTTGGCTAGATAAACTGGATCAGAGATGGGAGATGATGCTTACCCAATGAGAGAAGGAGATGGTCGCCTGCTTGATGGAGGGCTGGCTTGGTGGAAGAGACCGCGGAGGAGGTGATGGGCGCCGCGATGGGCTCGCTTCCTTGTGGTGGGCCCTTCCTTTTTTTTTATTTGGTAAGTTAAAAATAGGGAACTATTGGAGAGAGCATCTTTTACTTGGCAAATTTTTTTAGCAACTTGCCAAAATGCAACATTTGGCAAGTGATGTTTACCAAACTGTTTAGTGGCTTTAAACTTCAAAAGGGGTCGTTGAAATTGTTTGGTGCATGCCACTAGAGTTTCAGACCAGATCACATCGAGTTTAGAGAGGGTGTTTTTCTATATCAAGACTGCTAGAACAAATCACGTATTTCTGTGACAATCCATCGGAGAGATGCACCCGAGAAACATAATGATTCATGCACCCTAGATTGTTTGATTCATGTTGTTGTCGGTCTATATTTTGGATTTGTCTAATTCATTGATAGTTATTTTAGATTTCTGGATTCATTTAATTCATTCCTACATGCCAATCAGCGGATGACGAGAGCCCATAGATGATATGGGTTTCTTTGGAAAGTCGGTTCAAGTGTACATTCACCACGTCGATTTTGAATTACCGCAGCGGCGCCAAAAGCGACGGGCAGTGGTCGCCCACGACCGGCCAGGCGCTTTGGCGCCCGCTGCGGTAAACAGATTAACCGCAGCGGGCATATTACGTCGCCCGCTGCAATAAATGGCGATTTACCGCAGCGGGCATGTTAAGTTGTCCGCTGCGGTAATTCCAGCTCAGTATAAAAAGCCGCCGCCGCCGCCACCTCTTCTTCCTCACGGCTTCTCCTCTTTCAACTCGTGGGGGGGATTTTGCCCTAATTTTTAGCTACACCATCAAATTGAGCTTTGGATCTTTGATTTGGGGGAGGAGGACACTACTAGAGGTACATAATTGCTCTCCCACCCCTCTTTCTCTCTCTCCCTCACTTTTTTGGTATATCTTTTTATCTAGATCTTGCTCCATGGAGAAGAGAGATGAAGCTTTTTTTTCCATCTAGATTCACCATGGATGCATGAAAGCTCTTTCCTACCTTTTTTCTCTATTTTCTCACCTTTTAGTGGCTTTTGTATAGTTCTAGATCTAGATCACCATGGATTGGAGAGATGAAGCTTATTTTTCCATCTAGATTCACCATGGATACATAAAAGCTCTCTCTCACCCTTTTATTTTCTATTTTCTCACTTTTTTAGTGGCTTTTGTCTAGATCTAGATCTAGATCCATTGTGTAGAGAGATAAAGTTTGTGTTTCTTCCATTTAGATTCACCATGGATGCGTGAAAGCTCTTTTTCACCCCTCTTTTTCTCTATTTCGTCACTTTTTAGTGCGTTTTGGCCAATGCTCTCTTTTTCTTGATTTTGGAGGTAGATCATCAATTTTTTCTAATTCTTTTCTCCATTTTGCTGCTTGTGTCGTATACAGCTATGATGGACAGGTCCGAATGGATGTACAAGATCGACAGAGTGTTTGATCCTCGGTACCTCGTGGAATTGAGGAAGTTCATGGCCGTTGTGAAATCTCACCATGAGAGTCGAAAGCGGTCGACAGCCACATGTCCATGTGAGAAGTGCGAGAACTGGGTAGGCTACCCAGATGGTACCGTGCAATCTCATTTGATTGTGCACGGTTTCATGGAGGGTTACATGGTCTGGACTTCCCACGGCAAAAGTCTCAGTGCGAGTGGCGGTGCATCTGGAGTGAGCTCTTCGACGACAATGGTGAACCAAGATCCTATTCGACCACACGTGGCACCTTCGGTGACTGTTGCACCAGCCGCCGTCGACGATGCTCATGATTACATCACGGTGGACGAACTACTGGAGGGCATGCAAGATGGCGCCGATGGAGGTGACGATGGTCATGAGGCTCCTTTGAGGGAACCAGAGGATGTGCAGCTGTTTGAGGACCTGGTGAACCACATCGACGAGGACGACGTCATGTTTGGTAGTCCGAAGTGGTTGGAGAATTTCAGAGAGATGAAGCAGGCGTCCATTGATCCTCTGTATCAGGACGGCGGGAAATGTCCAGATGGGTGTACGACGCTCCGTTTCAACTTCCAGATGCTGATGATGAAGGGCTGGCATGGTTGGTCGGATAATAGCTTCAACGAGCTGTTAAGTTACCTAGCTACCATGTACCCAACTGGCCGAAACAAGGTGCAAGCAAATACTATCGGGCGAAGAAGCTGATTTGGCCGATGGCGATGAAAGTTAGAAAGTTCGATTGCCTTAACCACTGTATCATGTATCAGGGCGAGGAGTATGAGAAGTTGACCAGCTATCGACACTGTGGCGCTAGTCGGTACAAGAGGAATGTTGGGTGTCACATGGATGACAACGACGAAGCCATGCAGGATACCGGTGGTCCGAAGAAGAAGAAGAAGGTGGCTAAGAACGGGGCCAAGAAGATCTCGGCTCAGCAGGACAAGAAAGAAGAGGGTTATACACAGAGGAAATGCCCTACGCTGTCGGTGTGGTACTTTCCCGTGGTCGACCGCATGCGTGCACTATTTGGGAACCCAGAGGATGCAAAGCTCATGTCTTGGCATGCATCACCTAACCGGCACAAGGACGATGGCAAGCTGTGGCGCCCCTCCGATGGCCAATAGTGGAAGGATTTTGACAATGCATACCCCGAGTTTCATGATGAGTCCAGCCACGTCCAGTTCACGCTGAGTACCTGTAACATCCTAGATGTTAGTAAGAAATTAAAATTATAATCAAGTTCATTATTAAGAATAATCATTGAGCATCATGACATAAATGCATTCATGTTTTAGTAATGTCTTTTATGTGGTGCATTGTTTTATACATGAAATGATGAGTTGATTGCTACTTAAAAACTATTTTCAAAACCTTGTTTTATCCCTTTTTCTATATTTTAAAATCTATAAGGAATTTTGAGATACTCTCAAAATATAGTTTGTAGATCTTGAAAGGAGCTACAATATTGGTATTCAAAGTTTTTCAAGTTTCCAAAAATAATTTTGAATAAAAGTGAAAATACAGTTTTCCAACACTTATTCCCTTTTCAATTTAAATTCATATTTCAAAAATTATTCAAAATTTGGGAAAACTTTCTCTATGAAAAGTGTTTGGTTTGATAATATAAACATTTCATAGATTGGAAGATTTTCAAGTTGTTTAGAAAAATAAAAAGTAATTTCAAATGTTTGCTTCTCGAGAATTGGCCCTTTTCGCATTCTTTTTAAATTTGAATTCATATTTCAAAATCTGTGCAGAATTTAAAAATGCCTCTTAAATGAAAAGTGTAGCTCTTGAAAAGTTATGCAAATGATATTTTTGGAGATTTTCAAGTTCTTATATAAATTTGGGAGTAATTTGTATTTTAAACCGAGTGGCAATTCTGTAAATAACTTAAACAGCACCTAACCCTATCGGCGAACGCCATGGCCGGCTTCGCATCGCGCGCCGCCGTCCACCGCCGCGCCTTCTCGGCCGCCCGCGCGCTCACAGACGCACGAAGGTTCACCGTCGTCGTGTCACCTGCTCCTTCATCGGTCCCGAGCTATAAATACCGATCGGACGACGCCGTTCTTTTCCTTTCTTCCTCCCACCACCGTCGCCGACGATCTCCCTCTGCCACCGAAATTCGCCGTCGACGCTCAATCTCTGTCCAATTGCTCTCGCCCAAAGTTCCGCAACTTCCTCACGGTCCTTTTGGGCCAGTCCGTGTTTTCTTTCATCGCCCGAGCTGCGTGCACGCAATCTTCTTCCTCGCGGCCAGTCAGTCGCGCCGCCGCCGCCATCTCCGCCGTTTGCTGTCGCCGGAGGTGAAAATATTTTACTTTCGACCCCTTAATCGTGCTCTCCGTGTTATCCTGCGTCTGATGTATGCCTTGGTTCGAGCAGCGCATTACCGGAGGTCACCGTGCCGTTGTGCCATCGGAGCGCCGCCGCCGCCATCACCGCCATCGACCGCAGCTCAACCCCGCCACTCCGGACCTCTACTAACGTGCGCCTCAGCGCCGTGGTGAGCTCCTGCGTCTATTCGTGTTATCAATTTCATCCATCTCGCATCGGGAGTTGTTGTAGTGCAGTTCGAAGTCGTCGGAGTCCTGCTCGAGGGCTCGGCCGACGAGTCGAGGGGGTGACGGTCGAGGTGCGGGCTCGAATCGAGGGATCAAGTCGAGGGCTCGAATCGAGGGATCGAGTCGAGGGGTGCACTGTTCTCGAGGGTGTCGAGTCGAGGGGTGCGCTGTTCCCGAGGGGTAGTCAAGGGTTGTACTGTTCTCGAAGGGTTCGAGTCGAGGGGTGCACTGATCCTCGAGGGGAGGCTCGTTCGTCGGGCGGAGTTCCGTCCTCGAGGGGAGGCTCGTTCGTGGGGCAGAGTTCCATCCTCGAGGGGAGGCTCGTTCGCTGGGGGAAGTCTCGTCTTCGAGGCTGGTCTATTCGCTCGAGCGGAGTTCCGTCTTCGAGAGGATGCCCGAATTGTAACCTCGAAGTGTACAGTACCTAACCGATCGATAGACCCTCGAGCAGGCTTTGGCTTCGAGCCGTCATAGCCCGTCCGTGAGTTAGCCCGGCATGCTTTAGCCTGCGAACCCTCGAGCGTCGTAGCTAGCTCGTTGGACTCCACGTGTTGTGCTGAGACTGATGGACCAGACCCTGTCGCCGGAGATCTCACCGACGGCGAGAAATCGGCGGTCAACCGCCGTGCGGCCGTCGGCCAGCGCGGGGTTACTGTGCCGATTTTCTTTTTCTATTTTCAGAAAATGATTTAAATGCTATTTTCTTTGAAAATTCATAGTAATTCATTTATAGCTCCAAAAATTCTAAAAATTTTTGTGAATGTTCCTTATGATGTCATCTACATAGGAAAAATATGAAATGCCAAAATTGAGTACTTTTTTTTGCATATGTTAAAATTAGCCCTTTTAATTGAAAAATGGACCTTCAATGATTTTTAATAATTAAAATAATTGGCTTTTAATTCTGAAAATTGTTTTGCCATCTAATTAGGCTAAGAGCTTTCTAAAATAAAATTTTAAGATTAATTTGATAACTTTAATTTTTATGCCTTTATTTAATGCTTTTAAATAATTTATCAACCCCTTAACCTAATCATACACTCATCGAGCATCATGTTTACTATTCCATCATGTAAAGCATATTAATTATCGAATAGTTTCCGTTAACGGAGAGTTAACGTATCACTCAGATTCGAAGGACGAGCAAATTCAAGAATCGGGAGTTGATCCGGATTTCGAGACCGTCTACCCCGAACATCAAGGCAAGCCCCGGATACATTTAAACCCTATTCTATTTATAAAAGTTTTACCGCTTCAGCTCTGATATGATGCATTAAGTGATCGGAGTTGAGTGAAAACCCACAAATTTGCATTACCTGTCTTATTTCCTTAATCCTTGTTACCTACTTGAAAGATGAGTAGTAATGCTTAGCCCTGCTTATTTATTTAATTGTTCAAAGGCAAAAGAATGAAAAAGATGAGATTGGTTTTTCTGTTGAAATCTTGATGATAATATTAAATCGAGTCCGGACGGCGAACTTGCACTGGGAATGGAGTCCCTCTGTAGTGTTCTCGTCTGTTGATGCCCTAGGTCCCGTCCGTTGGTGAACTGGATGATATCGAGAATTTAGAAATCCACATGCATGAAGTGGTATACGGATGGTTGGAGCCGTGTATGCCATGGAGTGACCTAGCATGGGGTCAGAGAATCCCATCTGCTGTCATAGTGTGTTTTACTGTGGGGTTTAAGTTCCCATGTATCTCGGTACGCTGGGCCACAGAGCTCACGTGTATCATGTGGTGATATACGGCTGAGGTTGTTATCCCGGTATATCGGTGTATCTGGGGTGCTTCGGAGTTAAAGTCTCCGGTATGCTCAGTCGCCTAGGTCCCAGCTGGGTATGAAAATGGATTCGAATCGCCGTTGCTTCTCGGAGAAGAAGACTCGATCGTTGTTCATCATCGTAGTAACAACTTGAACAAAAGTTAAGATTCAATAATGAAGTTGAGTGATAATGGGAGTTAGCCCAAGCAAACTTCTCTTTTTATAAAGCTTTCACGCAAAATTTCTTATCTCCTACAGACCTTACCTTGTCCCTCTAGCCTGCATATCTGCTTTCTCTACCCTTCTTTTTCGTCGGGTCAGTCTTGTTGAGTACTGTTGTACTCAGGGTTTGTTGAACCCCTGTTGCAAGTGCTAATTGGTGTTCAAATCAAGTTCATGTCGGTGGGCTCGACGTGATCTGGTTGTCCCCTCCCGACTTAGGCGTTCCACCTAAGTTGACTTCTGAAGTTCTTCTCTGCTTCCGCCGCTTCCGCAATTAAAGTCAAGTTTGTAAAAGTTAACTTTTTCATATATTTTGTAAACTTAATGTTATTACTCTTTCGCACTCTGATATATGTTTTATCCTAAATGTTGTAATGTTGTAGCTACTCCTTTGTTGATCCTGGTATGAGTTGACAAATGTGGTTTAATCGGGGTCCTTTGAGGGCACCCGACAGAGCTTTCTAAGTTATCTGGAACACATGCATGGCTATCAGAAGTCTTGGAGACAATGATAGGTGCGTGTGGGCCATATAATTTAGGAGGTTCTGCCACAGTACCGACAGGATGAACCCGTTCATTGAGCTTAACAGCTCTCACAATGCTTGGCCGGTCATCCTCACCATATACAACCTAGCTTCCCATCTGTGTCAGAAGCGCAGTTACCTCCTGCTCACCATGCTTATCTCGGTGCCGAGGCAGCTCGACAATGATATAGATGTGCTCCTAGAGCTGATCATGGAGGAGATCCAGATGCTATTCAATGTTTGGGTTGTGGATGCTTCCCGGAAGGAGAAGTTCACACTAAAAGCCATCATCTTTGTCACCGTCACCGATTACCCCGGTCTCTTCTCACTGTCGGGGTAGATCGAAGGAAAGACTGGTTGTGTGCTGTGCATCGACGGGACCTGCTCCACTTACCTCAGAGGATCCATCAAGACGGTGTACACGAGGCACAGACGGTTCCTTGTGGTGAAGCACAGGTATAGAAAAAGTGCTTGGAACCAATACTTCAACAACCAGGACGAGCCGCAGCGTCAACCACCGATGCAGACTAAGTGGGGGCCAGGTGTATGAGATGGTGAAGGATATGGACCAGATCGAGTTTGGCAAAAAGAAGAAGCCCCCGCCACTAGAGGAGGGGACAAAGAAGGGGAAAAGGCAGACCAGGAAGCGAAAGTGGCCAGAAACGACGGAGGAAGCATCGCCTGTGGTCCCCACTGTTCCTTTCAAGAAGAAGTCAATTTTCTTCAAGTACCTGCCGTACTGGAGAACACTGCAATCACCCATGCCATTGACTGCATGCACCTCAAGAAGAATGTGATTGAGAGCACGATTGGTACCCTGCTCAACATCCTAGGAAAGACAAAGGATGGTCTCGGGACATGAACGGATCTTGTCAACATGGAGTTCAGGCACGACCTTCACCCGAGCAAGCCTGAGAATGGTAAAGTCGATATCCCGACAGCGGCCTACAACCTAACGACTGATGGCATTGGCGAGGGGTATCAAGGTGCCGATCAGATTCTCTTCCAACATCAAGAGCCTGGTCTCCATGAAAGACCTCATGATGAGCGACTACAACTCACACGACTACCACGTCATGCTGACAGTGTTCCTTCCAATATTGATCAGGGCTATCGGTGCATAGTACATGAAGATGATGATTACACGGATGTCGTACATCTTTAACTGCATCACCTAGAAGGTCATCGACAAGGACGAGTTGCCTGCCCTGTGGGAGTTTTTCATGGAGACCCTATGCCAGATGGAGATGTTATTTCCACCGGCTTACTTCTACATGATGCCACACCTGATGGTGCACATGGTCGACCAGATCGAGCAGCTAGGCACCATGTACCTGCATCAGATGTGGACATACGAGCAGTTCATGTCCACCTTCAATAGATACGTCCATAACCGTGCTTACCCGGAGGGCTCTATCATCGAAGCATACACTACTAAGGAGTCCGTCAACTAGTGTGTGAGGTTCCTAAAAGACAAGAGGGCGATTGGGCTGCCAGTCCACCAGCATGAGGGAAAAACCGTCGGGGTTGGGTGCACGGGCCGGAAAGTATGCACCGATATACCAAGCAAAGAGGTGGAACAAGCTCATTACAGCATCCTCCATAGCTTGGTGAGCGTAGACAAATACATTGACAAGCACCTGGAAGAACTCCGCACCGCTCATGATGGACAACACACGAAGGAATGGGTACAGAAAGAGCACAAGCAAAGTTTCATAGAGTGGTTCAAAGAGCAACAAATACCACTTGAAGGATGCCCTCCTGAAGATACAGAGACCGTTAAGAAGCTTGTGTGAGGCCCGTCCAGCCAAGTCACTACGTGGCAAGGGTATGACGTCAAGGGATACTGCTTCCACATGAAAGACAAGGACAACAAGAGTGCGGCACAGAACAATGGTGTTCGATACGAAAGTCAAGGGGTACAGTTCTATGGGAAGATTGAAGAAATATGGGAGCTTGACTACGGCCAAAACTTACGCATAACCACCTTTTGGTGCCACTGGGTCAACCCAAATTCAGTTATGGTGGAGGATTATGGGCTAACCATGGTAAACCTAAAAGTACTGGCTACAAAGACAATCAGTGGGTACTAGCAACCAATGTCGCGCAAGTGGCCTACTTTATCTATCCACCTGACACAAAGAGGCACGTGGTCATGTTAGTAAAGCAGTAGGTCGTGGGAGCTGATGGGGACAAAGCCCCGAACAGTACAACAACTACTCAGAGATGCAGCTTCTCACCGATCATCCAAAGAAGATCAAGATCATCGAGGTCTGTTTCAACAAGAGCGGTCTGAACCATGGACCCACAAAGACGGTGAGACACGGACCATGAAAGCACCTGCACCAAAATGAGATAATGTAATAATGTGTCTAAAGTTATGTACAAAGTGTTGTGATAATGTAATAATGTGGCACCCATATGTATCCCGTGACATCATTTTGTATTAAGTGTTGTGATAATGTAATAAAGTTGAACTCATATGTATCCCATGACATGATTTTGTATTAAGTGTTGCGATCTACTACTCTCTACTCTACGTCCTCTCTACTGACTTTTTCTCAAATGGAAAATGCCCTATGTAAGAATTGTAGATCTTGATGAGTTTAACAAAAGTGGTATTCAAAAGTTTTTCATCTGAGGTCATTAGTCTCTCGTTTGACCAAGTTTGACCAAGTCAAAGTTTGAATTTTAAAGAAAATGACACTTCCAATCTACTATTTGAAGCCCTAAATGGTTTCATCTTGAAAATTCATGAATACCAACTCAGCTAATCTCATCAAGATCTACTTAAGTTGTTATAGTCAGCTTTTTATTTGACAATGTTTGAATGGTTAAAATTTTGAGTTTTAAATTTTTCACAGCTTTTAACGGGTTTTCGACACCCTAGATGGTCTCAAATTGAAAACTCATGAATACCAAATATGCTGGACTTGATATCTACATTGATATACATGTCATTTTTGCATTTGAGAAAGTGTTACAAAAATTTAGTACAAAAATGACAAGTCTCTCTTATACTTTCATAAACTCTGTGAGATTCATGATTTTGTGACTAGTAATTACTGAAACTTTCTCAAATGGAAAAATGCCATATGTAAGGATTGTAGATCTTAATGAGTTTAACAAAAGTGGTATTCAAAAGTTTTTCATCTGAGGTCATTTAGTCTCTCTTTTGACCAAGTTTGACCAAATCAAAGTTTGAATTTTAAAGAAAATGACACTTCCAATCTACTATTTGAAGCCCTAAATGATTTCATCTTCAAAAGTCATGAATACTAACTCTTTAATCTCATAAAGATCTACTTAAGTTGTTATAGTCAACTTTTCATTTGACAATATTTGAACTGTTTAAATTTTGAATTTTGAAATTTTCACAGCTTTTAACGGGTTTTCGACACCCTAGATGGTCTCAAATTGAAAACTCATGAATACCAAATATGCTAGACTCATCGATATCTTAATTTGATATACAGGTTATTTTTGTATTTAAGAAAGTGTTACAAAAGTTTAGTTCAAAAATGACCAATCTCTTTTATACTTTCATAAACTATAAGAGAGATTCATGATTTTGTGACTAGTGGTTACTTACACTTTCTCAAATGGAAAAATGCCCTATATATTGATTGTAGATCTTGATGAGTTTAAAAAAATTGGTTTAAATTTTTCATTTGGGATAATTTACTCTCTGATTTTAACAAATCTGACCAAGTTAACTTTTTTTTATAAAAAACACAAATGTTTACCGCAGCGGGCATCCTAAGAAGCCCATTGCGGTAAATATTTACTGCAGCGGCTGACTTAGGATGCCTACTGTAGTAAAGCGTTGGCCTATATATGTGCCAGCTCGGCCAAAAACTGGCTATGTTCTTTGCGTGGTTCATTTTGACCCCGAAGAGCCGCCATCACCGCCGCTGTGCTCCTCCTCCTCCAACGCCGCCACTCACCTGCTGCTCCACCTCTTCCATCCTCTTCTCTCACTTCCAGAACTCCTGCTCCACCCACCCTAGATCCTCCTCCGTCGCTAGGGGAAACCCTAACTCCGACGATGCGCTGCCATTGCCGACGCCACCGAGGTATGCCGCCACCGAGCTCTGCTACCATCCCCTGCGCCATCCGTGCTCCTGTTCTCAGTGCCTTACTCCACTCCGTCCCCGCTCCTGTCCGCACCACCGTTCCGGCCACCGTGCACCTCTGTCCCGCCTTCCGTTCTCACGCCCATCCTCCGCTCCGTCCCCGCTCCCGTCCTCACCGCCTTCCTCCACTCCGTCCCACACCCGTCCTCACCGCCGTCCTCACCGACATTGCTGGGGCCAGAACCCTAGCTCCGCCCGTCGTCCTGGCCGCCTGCCACCGTCCGCGACCCCACGGGCCTTGTGGAACTCTGCATCGGCCATCTATCCTCCACCGAGTGTGTCACTAGGAGGTTTCGTATGAATTCTTGCCTGTTTTGAATTTGAGATGGCCAATTTAATATGAACTAAATTGCTGTTCTGAGCTACCTATGATGAACTTGATTTTGTTCTGAGCTGCCATTATAACTTTGCTACCGATGATGCAATGTGAATTTTAAACTGAGCATATGCCATTGCCAATGATGCCAAATTGAGCTGAATTTTGTCTACTCCCTGTGATGCTATTTCTATGTTAAATGAGCATATGTCATTTTTCCTAACTAAACTACTTCTCTATTCCTACTACTGTCATTTTGACCACTCCATTGTCATTGTGGTGCATATTCTTCTGGCCTATGATGTTTCAAACTCTGTAAGCACATGGATACCGATGTAGCTTTCACTCGGGAGTATTCCAGAGTATCGATTTCCACAGGGAATGTGAAGTGTACTAGAGGATCAAGAACATCCAAGGAAAGGGTAATTATGCGTAGAGAGGGATTTTATGGTTTCCCTAAATAGGTCTATCTAATTAAAGGCTTACTCTACTTTACTTACTTCAGAGCAACAGTACCGTTCTGATTCTCGAAAAAGATTGGGGATAAAGTAATTGGAGGAAGGCTGCCAAAAAGCTCTATGAAACACCAACCCTAACATGGTGGAATACAAAGGCCTAATAGAGCTGTCACCCCTGGGGCTACCACAACTATCCGGAGGATTGGGCGCAACCTCAGGTAACCTATAGTCTAGACAGCATGCCTACACTATTGATTATTACCCTAATTACTCGAGATAACTAGAGCACTCAATACGAGTAGAGATCCAGTAAATATAATAAAGCAAGAACTGAAATTAAATATAATACTCAAAAAATAATAAATGAAGAACCTAGAGATTACATGAAGATAAACCAGATGCTGCAAAAGTACAATGTTGAGGAAGATCCGATAGGTCCAGCTCCTCCTCAGCTCTCTCCTCTCCACTCTAGATTACAACTAGATGAACTAGAAAACTAGAACTAGATCTAGTACTAGAACTAGAGCTAGAAGCGACTCAACTAGTGGGACCTCTACTTCTAATTGAAACCCTAGATTTTGATGTGTATGTAGACAATGAAGAATGAGATAGAGAGGGAGGGGTCGCCCCTGGGCCTGCTTATATAGTCCGAGGTGGAGTAGGGGCAAGGAATTGCCACGTCATCAATCTGCATCACGTTTACAACTCTCCGTGGATCTATACGCCGAGTTTTGTGCACCATCAGATCAAACCGACCTTGTACGGATGTTGGAACTCATGGGGAACCTTCTAGAGTCATCCCCAAGCTTCCTGCAGAAGAAACCGATGAAGAACTGGACTATAAGTGGTCGAACTGGACCTGAACCGGTGGAATCGGACTGTGTTTGCAGTTTCTGGAGAATTCGAGAATCTTCCGGCCAGCTGAGCCGTCTGGTTCGGCTGGCCTAACAGCGCCTGGGTGAGTAGACCATGCGAACTGGCTGGCTAACCACTCCTGGGCCTCCACGTGGCCCACCAGACCGGGCGAACAGCGGCCTCCCACTCCCGCGCGTTGACGGGCACCCGCGAGCGCGTGCGTGACCATGTGCCACCACGTGTCGCCGCCGGGCTGGCTGGTGGCGTCTCCTGCACCCGCGTAGGGTGGCAGTAGGGTCCCGCCTGGACCCGCGTGTCAGCGCCTGTCGCCGACAGCTTGCTGTGCAGTGGGGTCCGCGTGTCAGTAATGGTCGGCGTTGACTTCTGCTCTGCTGATGTCATCATTTCATGTAATTTCTTCTTTGCTCAATACCTTTTCATTCTAGACTCCGAATATAGCAAGTAATATATCCATTTCGATCGGCGCGATGAGACCTTCATAATGGTGTACTCCAATTCATCATTTGAGATACTTTTATTCAGTGAAAAATTAATATTCCTACAAAATAGTGGAGAACACCAAAACTCGTGGGACTCATTAGTTCAAACCCTACAACTATGCTTTGTGGTTCATTTCATGGTATATTAGGCAATAGTTAATGGTCAAAGATTGACATTAAGGAGCATCAACAAGTTTTCCCAAGCTTAACCTTTACTCGTCCCTGAGCAAAATTAATCTCAACAATGGGTTAGAAGTTGCTACTATGCTTTCACGCCTCAAAAGTGCACATGTGTTCAAACAAAAATTCTCCTCTAGATTAGATTAAACTACTCTAACTTTTAAACTTACCCATATTACCTTTAACCATGGAGCTTGTAACCTTCACTTGGGTCTCGAGCAATTGAAAGATAGAATGATCAAGTCAAGCACTATTACCCGAGTTCTTTGATCAACCGTTATTTGAGAGTTTTTGGAAGTTTTCAAAATAAAATTTAGAGATTCCTTTGTATGACCCTATCAAGTCTCTCATATGTGGTTTTTTTTGGATCCTCACCAAGGCAACAATGGTGTTTTGCCTTCACTCAGAATATGTGGTATTTTTGAAATAAGGCAGAGTAACATTGTGCCTCATCACTCTCTCTAATAGTATATGTGGAGTTCATAGGTGGGAAAGAAATAGCTCATACATACTTGCAATACATATGTTGCCTAATCCAACCATGGATCCAGAGGAAGTCGTCATACAATCAAATCAAGATGTGCATGTGTGGTTACAAAAGATATATATGGTGGAGAATATTTGTGGAAGGTAGAAGGGGTGAAAGCCTAATTCTATAATGCTCCTTTACAAAAGGGTAACTTCTCTCAACTTGGAACTTTGAGGAACTAAAAAGCTGGGGCTTTATATATATATTATCTTTGTTTTATATATTTTTCTTTGTATACATTTTTTTAATGGCCCAAAATATTGCAATGAAACTTTTGAGAGGGGAAATGATAACAACTTGGAGCAGTTACTTTGTGGAAGTTGGCTAGCAGACAAGGAATACCTATGGGGAATATTTTTGGTGTTCACTCTTAGTATAGGAGCAGAATATTTTTGAGTGGATATAGATGGGTGAATATGGTGGTGCGTACTTCTAGGGTAGAAGTAGCAATGGGTGCATAGTGCGTGTGATCTTGATTTTAACTGCATGAAAAGTTCCTAAGAGTCAGCACAGCTAGAACAAACTCAATGCACACAAGCAGTAAATAGATATGGAAGTTTTTCCTATTCTAACAAGCATGCATATATGGCTGTAGTAGGAATTCTAGCTCTTGTCATATAGAAACTCATCATGTGGCATTTTAAAGTTTTTCAAAAGATAAAATCTCTAAAACTCTAGTGTCATTAAGAACAAGATAAATGGCAGCTCAAACCTTCTTATATTATATCCGTCAATCACCTAGACTTAGATCAAGCATTTGCAACCCATAAGTTCAAGCTCAGAGCAAATCATAGGCCAAAACAATCATTTCCAAAACTTGAGAGAATTCGAGGCTGAAAACTAGGTACTTGAAAGGAATTACAGCAGAGCAACTATTTATCATTTCCAAACCAGAGATTAGACCAGGTTCTTTTTATTTATAAACTGATTCAAGCAAAATAGACACACTCTAACTAACACACATTATTATGAAATAACAAAACTTGACTTTAATTATATAAGTGTGAAGCTTCATGTGCTCACTATTTTTTTTAATTATAAAAAATAAAACTTAAGAGGATAAGGGTACTTACCTGGATACACGGGGGTGCTTTCCCCCAAGCTGAATGTTGACGTAGTTATTCGATCTTGCAATGTAGCAGACTGGAAGTGGAGTTATCCTTCGTCAACTATTAGAGCATTGATTGATGCTAATAACTAATAAGATAGTGCTCCAATAATAAAAAGAACATCCACTTGCTTGTTAGCTCTACTTGGTCCTTCAAATCCTGTGAAACTCAAATAGACAACAGAACTTGTGAAACTGATTAAGCGTTAGTGGTTGGCCACTCAAGTCTTAGTTGTCCAAAGCTTTTCTCCTAGATAGAGTTTCAGTAGGACCCTTTTGTATTTTTATTTTATGATGCAAAAGAAAATATAGCAGGATGAATGCATGCATATTTATCTTTATGCCACCACAGTGAGTATTCTATGGGCTCTTACACACCACAAAATTATTCATATGGGGCTTTAGGATTTATGATGAAACAAATAAATATTTATTTTCTTTATAATGAAATAGTAACATAGAAAAGTAAATATGCTAAAGAAAAATGATTATGCAAAAAATGGATAACTACCAATTTTACCTTCCGGCGAGGGTTCAATGTTTTAAGTTGTTTGAAAATGACTTCTCACCATGTTCATTCCTCATCATCTTTTTGTTTTCCGGATCTTGCCATTCTTGACAGTCTTTGTGCTCCCTTCTTTGTTTTGAGAATTCTCCCATGATAGTCTTTGTCTTGAAGGGGCTTGGTGGAGATTTGTTCACCTTCTTCCATGGAGTGGGTGTAGATCTTGTTTTGTGGCTCTCATCTTCTTGTTCCATAGATCTCTCCATGATGCATGAGCTGTGTTCCCTTGTGTGAGGTTGTTGAAGTTCATATATCTCTTTTCTCTCCGTGTGAGTTCATCTCAAGACTTCTTAGTTTTACTTTTGAATGTTTTTCCTATAGGGGTTAGTCCAACAAAAATATACAATATGTACACAAGTAGTTTTTAGTTCAATAACCTAACCAGACTCCATGTCTAATTAGGTTAAGGAAGGTTATTTAACCTAAGCACCATGCTTACATTAAAAGCCAATAGAAGCAGGATCCGTACTTCCAAACCAACACTTACTTATGATGGACAAAGGTAGCATGATAGCATTATAGAGATTTACTCAGATGGTTATAGAAGAGAACATGACTAGTGTATAACAAATTGAGAATATCTTAAAGGTAGGGTCATTCTCCCAAGCTTGAATTTTGCAAAAATTGAGTTTGGGTGCATTTAGTTCAATGTTGCATAGTGATTGGTTGGACATACCTTGTGCTTGTTATTCCTTCAATCTTTTTGCTCTAATCCTGGAAAGGTTAGTGACAAGAATACCCAAAGAAATATTTTTATAATTATATCTCTATGCTCATTACACAAGGGAAGTGTATCACAAAGGTGAACAACCATTTTAGGATAAGAAAAGTGCTTGTTTTAGGATACTATGCTTGTCCTTGGGAAACCTCAAGATGTGATTTGGTGAAGTGGTTCCCCTCCAACACCAACTTAAGAACACCTATCTCAAGTTTCAACACAACGAGATCTGCAATATTTATGATAAACATATGTATCGACAACCACCCTTTTGAAGTTTTTGTCAACAGAAAGAGTGAGGGGGTTGGGATCTCAAATGTGGAGAGGATGGAGAGACCAATTGAATTGGGAGATGTCTCATATGAACATGGTTTTAAAGGAATGATTATGGAATAATTCCCATGCTCATTGATGTCATCTTCATCTTCAATATCCAAGGTTGATTTAGCATGAACATTTGAAAAGTCACTTGGATTGGTCTCATCTAGAGTTTCCTCTAGAATCAGATGAGTCTCATCTTCAAAGGGAGTTAAAAACTCACCATTTGAATCTGAGCCAAGGGCAGTTTCCAATAAGCCTTCCTCCTTGTCCATCCATTCTATACATTCTAGCCATTGTTCAAACCTCTCTTGGTCATCCTCATGGTCTTCATAACTCCTATGGTTTGGTTGTCCTATTGGATTTCTAGGATCATCATGAGATTGGGAAGGACATACATTAGGAGGATCTTCGGGATCAAGGATGGGTTGAAAAATAGGTTTAGGTAAGTTATCTAATGTGGACATAGAAGGGGAGAATATAGAATAAACTCCATAATTGCTTGGCTCACTTTCTATGGCATCACTATACATTCCATCCTTGAATTCTTCCCATTAGGAATAAGGACGTTCTATAAGAGATCCCTTCTAGAGAGGATTTGAATTATATTCACTTGAAGGGCTCTCATAAAACTGGAAGTCTAAACCATCCCTAAGGTCAGAACTTTCCAAAGGTTGAATTTCTTCTTCCCTTAGAGGATTTTGGTATATTGATGGTTTAGAATTGATAGCTAAATCTTGGGATTGGAGTGGTTGTGATTTGTCTATCAAAACTTCCTTTTCTTGTCTAGGAATTGATTCCTTATCTTTTGTTTCAAGGCTGGGCTCGATTTCTTCTTCTTCTTCAGGAAACTCATCAAAAAAGTCAGTGTACGGGGTGTTTCAAGGATTCTCTCAAGGATAGCTTTCCCTTCACTAATGATTTTATGTGAGAATGAACCTCTTGAAGCGAGGTCAAGATGTAGAGCGGCTTCCTTGTTAAGACCATGATAAAGTGATAGTGTAGGACATGGTCAGGCAAGGAAAGGTTTGGACTGGAATTGATAAGGCTTGTGAACCTAGCCCAAGCTGCTCCTAAAGTCTCCTTCTCTTTTTGTTTGAATGTAAGAACTTCTATTCTAAGGTCAGCGATTCAAAAAAGAGGAAAGAAAGCAAGACAAAATTTGTCCCGAAGTTCATCCCAATTCCCATTTGTGCCTCCTACGGAATGAGCATACCACTTTTTTGCTCTTCCCAATAGGGAGAATGGAAATAATTGCCATTTAAGGGTCTCTTGTCTCATGCCAGCAATAATCTGGCAAGAACACAACTGCTCAAATTCTCTAAGGTGGGTGTATGGATCATCGTTTGCTAACCTAGAGAAGGATTGCTCCTGAACCATGGCTATGAAAGTAGGGCGAAGCTCATAACCATTTGTAACAATGGGGTGTGATGATGGTGGAGGCTCCAACAAGTTGCCTCTGGAGCAAAGAATTTATATATAGGAGTGCAATCCATGTGCTAAGGGAATGATGATAAAATGGTGGTAAAAGAAAAAGGATAAATGAACGAACTTGGCTCAAAACTAGCACAACTACCATTCCCCGACAACGGCGCCAGAAAGCTTGTTGGGTATTTTAAACGCACACAGAATAATCTGCAAGCGCATGGATACTGATGTAGCTTTCACCCAGGAGTATTCCAGAGTATCAATTTCCACGGGGAACGTGAAGTGTACTAGAGGATCAAGAACGTCCAAGGAAAGGGTAATTATGTGTAGAGAGGGATTTTATGGTTTCCCTAAATAGGTCTATCTAACTAAAGGCTTACTCTACTTTACTTACTTCAGAGCAACAGTACCGTTCCGATTCTCAAAAAAGATTGGGGATAAAGTAATTGGAGGAAGGCTGCCAAAAAGCTCTATGAAACACCAACCCTAACATGGTGGAATACAAAGGCCTAACAGAGCTGTCACCCCTGGGGCTACCACAACTATCCAGAGGATTGGGCGCAACCTCAGGTAACCTATAGTCTAGACAGCATGCCTACACTATTGATTACTAGCCTAATTACTCTAGATAACTAGAGCACTCAATACGAGCGGAGATCCAGTAAATATAATAAAGAAAGAACTGAAATTAAATATAATACTCAAAAATAATAAATAAAGAACCTGGAGATTACATGAAGATGAACCACATGCTGCAAAAGTACAATCTTGAAGAAGATCCAACAAGTCTGGCTCCTCCTTAGCTCTCTCCTCTCCACTCTAGATTACAACTAGATGAACTAGACAACTAGAACTAGATCTAGAACTAGAACTAGAGCTAGAAGCGACTCAACTAGAGGGACCTCTAGTTCTAATTGAAACCCTAGATTTTGATGTGTATGTAGACAATGAAGAAGTTGATGGAGAGGAGGGCGCCCCTGGGCCTGCTTATATAGTCCGAGGTGGAGTAGAGGGCAAGGAATTGCCACGTCATCAATCCGCATCACGTTTACAACTCTCCGTTGGATCTATACGCCATGTTTTGTGCACCATTATCCCTAAGCTTCCTGCAGAAGAAACTGGTGAAGAACCAGACTCTAAGTGGTCAAACCTGACCTGAACCGGTGGAACCGGACTGTGTTTGCAGTTTCTGGAGAATTCTGGAATCTTCTGGCCAGCTGGATCTCCTAGTTCGGTTGGCCCAACAGCGCCTGGGCGAGCAGACCACACGAACCAGCTGGCTAACTGCTCCTGGGCCACCACGTGGCCCACCAGACCGGGCGAACAGCGGCCTCCCGCTCCCGCCCGTCGACGCGCACCCACACGCGCGTGCGTGACCATGGGCCACCACGTGTCGCAGCCGGGTTGGTTGGTGCCGTCGCCTGCACCCGTGTGGGGAGGCTGCAGGGTCCCGCTTGGACCATCATGTCAGCGCCTGTCGCCGACACTTGCTCCGCAGTGGGGTCCACGTGTCAGTAATGGTCAGCGTTGACTTCTATTCTGCTGATGTCATCATTTCATGTAATTTCTTCTTTGCTCAATATTTGTTCATTCCGGACTCCGAATATAGCAAGTAATATATCCGTTTCGATTAGTGCAATGAGACCTTCATAATGGTGTACTCCAATTCATCATTTGAGATACTTTTATTCAATGAAAAATTAATATTCCTGCAAAATAGTGGAGAACACTGGAACTCATTAGTTCATACCCTACAACTATGCTTTGTGGTTCATTTCATGGTATATAAGGCAATAGTTAATGGTTAAAAATTGACATTAAGGAGCATCAACAAATGCATATTCTTGATGCCTTGATGTCGATGATGCAATGGGTCGTACATGTTGTGCTATCCACTGTTTTCATTCGGGCGACTCCGAATCTGTCAATGCTTAACTCTAAATCTTTCAATACTACCCTATGCTACCTGTACACACTACTGAATGTTGAGCTGTCCACTGTCATTTTTGTTTAACTGAGCTGAACTACTGTCAATGAACTGATGTCCTGAACTACTGTCAATGCTGCTACTACTACTACTACTATCATTTTGAACTATACTGCTACTACCATTTTGAACTATCAGTTTGAACTACTACTACTCTATGGTCAATTTGAACTATTATTTTGAACTACTGCTACTACTGTCATTTTGAACTATACTACTGAATTGCACTCTGAACTGAATGGCTATCATTCTAAACTATACTGCTACAGCCATACTGCTACTGCCTGTCATTGTCCAGAACTGAACAACTATTTTGAATTTGAGCAAATACATTCTGGCCATTTTGAGATTTTGAGATTTTGCAGTACAAATACATTTTGAATTGTCCAAAGTCATTTTGAATTGAGAGCTTAACTGTCCACAACCATGTCCATTTTTTTACTACTCTACTATCAACTATGAACTACACTGTCCTACTTGTACACTACTACTAAATTTGAACAATGCACTGTCCTGAACAATGCATAACTCATTTTGACTATCATTTTGACAGTACTATTGTCCTGCTGTCATTCTGACTACCATTTTAACTGAAATGATGCTAATCTGGGCAATTTTGACACTAATTGAGCTTAGCTATATTCTGACAGTTTGACAATACTACTACTGTCTATGTTCTTAGCTGCAACGAGTACACATGATGAACCTTCTTTGTTAGCTTCTTTGTTAGCTAATGGCTACTACTGAAATGACGCTTCTTTGTTAGCTAATGTCTACTACTACTGTCTACTACTATCTACTATACCACTGTCTACTACTACTATGCTGTCTTACTACTACTTCTCTACTACTATTACTTGTTTGAGCTTCTTTCTATGGCACTTGCAATGATGAACCTTTTTCAAACTACTAAGCTGAGGCAGTGGCATATGCCATGATGTAAACCCTTTTATGCTGAGGCAACAGCGATGATGATTAAGTTGCCCCCCTACTTGTATGCTACTAGACTAGGATGGCTTGTATACCATATACAAGCAACCAGTGTAGTAGCGACGTGATGACAATGGGGCAAATCTGAGCCAACTTTACTTGTTCACTTTTTGTTTTCTTGTGTAGTTTGATTCTTATCTTATATAGTTATGTCTATACACAACTGACATATAGCTGTTCTTTGTAGCTTTAAAATGGAGGACAAAGGATGGTGCTCACCTACCCCTAGTTCCTCTTCAACCTCATTCATGAGCGGCGCGTCCTTTACCCTGGAGCCAAAAGAAGCATCGCACAGAGGGGGAGATTGACCTGAACTAGGATCTGAGGCTAGACGAAGCTCAAAGTGCATCGCAGTCTCTGAACCGAGATAGCATCCCGGCATGCACTCGGATATTGGAGTTTGGCCAAGTCGGGGAAGAACAACAAGCTATGCAAGTCGGCGAAGCAGAAGCCCCCGCCCCCTCCACGGGAACCTTGACATATAGGTCCAGGGGCAAGAAGCAACAAGGTCCTAAGTGAAGGAGGGGGAACACGGGAGGCACCAGGTGGACAAAAGTACAACAGTCCATGAGATAACTGAGGTGGGGCTTATGGAGAGCCAACAAAGCCACAGGAGGTCCTTGCCGTGTTCAGCAACCAGGTCGCGGTCTTTACCAGGGAGAAGGTGGAGATCACTTGGCCAAACTGGCATGCTGTCCCCGAGGCATACAAGGAGCTTATCTCGACTGTGGTTACAAAAAAGTTCAACTATCCCGAGAACGCCGATTTGGTCAAGTGTAGAGACTGGGTCTTGCATGTGGCGGGACATCGCTCCAGAACTTTAGGTCAGGGCTGACCAGAGATTGGTTGAACAGGGGGAAGAATCCATGTAGCAAGTACACTTTCATAAAGGAGCATCAGTGGGAGACTTTCAAAAAAATGAGACTGACACAAGAAGCAAGGAAAAGAACGCCAAGTACAGCGAGCTCACGAAGAACAAGTATCCTCACCACTTGGGCATGACTGGGTTTGCCGGTAAGAGGGAAGAGTGGAAAAGGTAGGAAGAAGCTAGAAGAACGGTTGGGGAACCAGATCCATATGAGGGCATCGATCCTAGGGGCAAGGACTTCATCAGAGCTCGAATTCCAAAGAAGCTCAAGGAGGGAGCGACCAAGTTCAGCAAGCCCGGGTTCATGGAGGTGGAGAAGGCTCTCATCGAGGCATCCAAGGACAAGGGGAGCTTGGAGGTTCGCAGGGGCCACGACCTGCTTACCGTGGTCCTAGGAACCCCCGACCACCACGATCGCGTACGTGGAGTGCAGTCCAAGATGAGCTGGAGCGCGGTGGACTCATGGCAATCCGACGCTTCCATGTTCAAGTCGAGGCATAGGTACAAGGATAACATCTATAAAAAAGGCTACGATGAAGGAATGAACATTATGATCAAAAGCTCGATAAAGGAAGCATTCACAAGAAACAATCCAGAGATGGTGGCAATGAGGAGCCATATGTTACACCAGGCTGGCGTTCCCGTCCCTCAAGCTCCACAAGGGCAGATGGTGCCTCTGCTCGAGGATTGCCCAAGGCGACCCATCGATGAGATCGAGAAGTTGACACGCGTGCGGCTCTCGATTCCGTTCGGCAGGAGCAAGAAGATTGTTGTGGCCGAGGGAGTTGTACATCCGCACCACTACATCCCACGAGTGTACGAAGGCTAGATGCCTGACAACTACACCGTCATGACCCCAACTTGGATTCACCCAGATCACCAAGAGTATGAAATAGATCTTCCCATTATACAACAAGTCATAATCCTTTCCGCCACGGAATGTGAAGAAATCTTGTGGTGTAATGATGACATTGAGATCGTGGAGGAGACACCGACACCCTCTGCTGTAGGATCTTGTCCCCCAGGGGGTGGTCTGGGCGACGATGACGACGATGACAATGGCGGGGATGACAATGGCCCTAGTGGCGGTGCACCTCAAGGCATGAGCCCTCCCCCTCATTCGAGAAGTCCACCTCTGGGCCCGACCAACAATGAGGAGGGGGTTTAGGGGAACCATTTGGGGGCAAGATGACACCGGCAAGCCAGTCGAGCACGAGCGGGCCACCTCCACCTCCCCCTCCTCCGAGAAGTTTGCCTCCAGGCCCCACCAACGAGGCGGGGGGTTCAGGGTCAGCACCGGGGGGCAAGACAACGCCGGCAAGCCTGCCGAGCACGAGAGGCCCACCTCCACCTCCACCTCCTCCGAGATGTTTGCCTCTAGGCCTCACCAACGAGGCGATGGGCACGACGACGCCGGCAAGCTAGCCGAGCACGACACCGTCTGTTGCAGAGAGCCAACAGGGAGGATCGGAGGCAAGCACGGGCTTGATCACCAAACAGCTCACGTACTCAATTACGTTTGAAAGTTACGTTACAGTCGAGCATAGCATCCAATTTTCATATCTACCCCATGAAATGATACTAACACTTGCATCCCTGTTCTTCCAGGCCACCTGATGGTCCTCATCATATGTTTTCCTTGTCTGATGACTGCCTTGGCCAATTCGAGTGTGGCAAGTTCATGTTAACTAGGCAGTGGCTGCTCGAAGAAAAACGAGTGGGACCCTAAAAAACACGTTTTTTTGGTTGGATTTCTACAGCTATCATGTTGCAATAAGGTACATGCCCACCGGCGCTTATGGCAAGGCAAGCTGCGCACGCTTATATCAGCTTTTAGTGAAAGCTCGTAACGGTACATGCGGTGTTGCAAAATCCAGTGACATGATGTAGTATATGTATATCCTCTCAAGTCTCAACGTACACTCGCACGCGGTATGCAAGGCGCACTAGGTACTCTGGTTTCACGTTTTTAGGTATGGTCACGCATGCCTTTTGCCTTTTCCTGGAGCCCCGTCGACGGAGTGCGCATTTGCAGGATCGGGTCGGATCCGATCGAGTTGTATATGTCACGAACAACATACAAGCAAAAGAGTAGTGTACTCGTACGTGGTGGAAGGTGTAAAGTCGTCCCGTCGTCTTTTCGACCTCTCTCTAGCTCGTCGCTCATGATGCGGCGCCCGACGACTGGACTGGATAGGACAGGACAGGACGTCGCTGGTTGCTTCGCCGCGTTCCATCATGGTCGTCGGCACGCGCTGTCGGCCGGCCATTTCTCCGATCTCATAACGCTAGCTAGCTGCCTTTTCATTTGACGATGCTTCAAGCAAGCCTAGCTCATCGATCGCGCCGGCCGGTCGTGGTGTTGTTCATTCCCTGCTGCATGCAGCAGATCCCGTGGAACGGAAGATGTACGTGCATGCAAACGCGACCTTGTTTCATTCCGTTCCATCTGTCGCGCGGCAATGACAACGAGATGCATGCGATGGGTGCTTTTCGATCGGCGGCGGCCACCACACGGTCGATGATGCACGGGCGGCACGGCACGGCACAGCACCCGCGCCGGCGGGCCGACCAACTCCTGCGCGCGCGCATTCCGGCGCGGATCCATGGCCGTGCCCCGCAAACTCACGCGCGCGCTCCACCAACCGCCGCGGCGCCGCCCCATCTCGGTCGATCGTCTTCTTCGACGGATCGATCGATGCCTAGTGCTAGCTACTGCCGCGCGCACGCGCCTGCTGCTGTTGCCGTGCAGCAGCTGCGGCGTCAGATTGATCACCGCGAGTCCAGACGGCTGATTGGTAGGCCCGCCAGAGACCGGCGCACGATCATGTCGTGTCCGGCCGCGCGCCATGATCCCATTCGATCGATATGACTCGCCCGTGCCCACACACGGCCGGCCGCCCGGCCCGGGAACTCTGAGCAATTTCAGAGACACAGGCCACAGCCCGCGTTCTCCCTCTCTCTCTCTGTCCGGCTCCTTTTGACGACGCGCGCTGGCTGGTGGGTATACTCTCTCTCCAGCTGACTGAGCTAGCTATCTCTGCAGCAAAAACAGTAGTGGTGGGCAGGCCCAGCTGATTGCATATTTGTCTGGTCAGCTCACCGATAATCATTCCTGCTGATTGCATATGCTTTGTAGCTACATGCATCTAGGTTTTGCTTACAAAATTACTAATCAAATAATATTTTTTTCAAAAATAATTAATATCGACCATGCATGATCGTCGATGAGAGCAGAAAAGATGTATATTAAAAACACACTGCGGCTTCCAGTCCCATACTACGGGAAACGGAGTCTTTACCGAGAGCCGCAAACTTTGTCGAGTGGCAAAACAAACATACTCGGTAAAGAAGCTCTTTGCCGAGTTCCATGTATTGCACTCGACAAAGCCTTCTTTGCCGAGTGCCCCGCACTCGGCAAAAGGTAGCACTTGGCAAATGGGCTCTTTGCCAAGAGCCTCACACTCGGCAAAGTGAGGCTTGGACAAACGGCATCCGTCGCCGTCCCCTTTGCCGAGTGCCCTGCCGTTAGGCACTCGGTAATGGAGTCATCTTTGCCGAGTGCCACGCACTCGGCCAATGTAACAACCCTAAAAATTACGAACACCAAAAAATACAACCAACAAAATTTTTTCGAAACAAGCCCATGTTTGTTGCTTGTCATGTAGGAACCCTACCCTTTTGCACGTGGCACATATGTTTAGTGCTACACTTTTCCTGTAACACCATCACATGTGTCTCAATATATTTAAATAAGCCACATGTGATCATTTCCTACCTAGCAACCTATGTTCATAAGTCAAGTACCTTTGATGCCCACGTAACTTTCCATGTTGCACCTTTGTATTCGAGTTACACGAGGCTAGACTTATGAACTCCTCTTGTACCTAAATCACCTATCATGCCCTAATGACTTCCCTTAACTTACTCGAGGTCCTAATCTTTCAAAACCCTATGTCTTATGCACTCAAGCTACCCCTCTATGTTTCTTGTGACGAATCTCAATGTGGCACTAGTCCTACTTATATGTTTAACTTGGTACATCTCTACGTATCTCTAGAATTGCCCATGTATTTTCTTGCACTTATGTTACAAGAGACTAGACTCTAGAGGTTCCCTCTACCTTCATCACCTACCATGCTCCACTAACTTTCTCACTACGCTCAAGTCCTTTTCATTGGA